>CM053764.1:81151068-81214283 GCA_028658305.1 Pachyuromys duprasi
AGAGCCTGTGCTGTTGGTGTTCTATTCAGGAAGTAGTCTCCTGTGCCAATGAGTTCTAGGGTCTTTCCCACTTTTTTTCTAGACGGTTTAGTGTGTCTTGTTTTATGTTGAGGTCTTTGATCCACTTGGACTTTAGCTTGTACAAACACATTTGACCTGCCTGACACTAGTTTCTTTAAATTATCCCCCATTTTATTATAGTAGTAAACTATATATATACAAAGTCGTAAGATTATCATCAGAACACAAATATGACTGATAATGTTGATATATTCTACTTAATAGAAACTGAAAGATACAGTAACATTGTAGGATGTACATATTTCAGAATTCACACGTCTCCATTTTAGGACCCTTTAAAAACACAAATATTGCAATTATAAACTATTTACGATTCCAGTTACTTTTTTAATTTAAACATTTTAGCAACACTTTAGAATTTAAAACTCTGTATTTTCTACTTTTATAAATCCCCTTACAATTTGGTTCTTTAGATATAAATTTAACAGAGTATACTAACATAAAATTTGAAACTTATCTGATACATTTATCTTTTTTTAATTTTTATTTAATTTTATTAATTACAGTTTATTCACTTTGTATCCCAGATGTAGCCCCCTCCTCCATCCCCTCTTAATCCCACCCTCCCTCTTCTGATCTTCCCCCAGTACAGTGATGGGGCAGTCTTCCTCGCCTTCCATCTAACCCTAGTCTATCAGATCTCATCAGGACTGGATTCTTTATCTTCCCTTGTAGACTGGTAAAGCTGGTCCCCACTCAGGTGGAGGTGATCAAAGAGCCAGTCCATGAGTTCATGTCAGAGACCATCCTTGTTCTTATTATGGGGGAACCATCTTGGACACTGAGCTGCCATGGGATACTTCTGTGCAGGGGGTCTAAGTTATCTACATGCATGGTCCTTGTTTGCATTATCAGTCTCAGAAAAGACCCCTATGGCCAGATTTTTTGGTTCTGTTGCTCTCCTTGAGGAGCTCCTGTTACTTCCAGGTCTTTTTATCTCCCCCTTTTTTCATAAATTCCTTATACTCTGCCCAAAGTTTGGCTATGAATCTCAATATGTGTTTTGATACACTGATGGTAGAGTCTTTCAGAGGCCCTCTATAGTAGGCTCCTGTCCTGTTCCGTTTTCTCCCTCTTGCTATGTCTGTCTCTTTTGCCTTTCTGAATGAAGATTGACCATCTTACCCAGTGTCCTCCACTTGATTAATCAAAATGACCCTGAGATTTCAACGTACACCCATAAGAATGATTAAGATGAAAAACTCAAGTGACAACATATGCTGGAGAGGATATGGACAAAGTGGAATCCTACTACATTGCTGGTGGGAATGTAAACAAGCACAACCACTTTGGAAATCAATCTGGCACTTTCTCAGACAATTAGGACTAGTGCTACCTCAAGATCCCAGCTATACCACTATAGCATATATATAAAATATATCTAAAATATGGTCAAGAACACAACAAAGACATTTGCTGAACCATGTTCATAGTATCTTTATTTGTAATAGGCAGAATCTGGAAAGAACCCAGATGTCCCTCAGCTGAGGAGCAGATACAGAAACTGTGGTATTTTTACACAATGGACTGCTACTCAGCAATTAAAAACAAAGAAATCATGAAATTTGCAGGAAAATGGTGGAATCTAGAAAAGATTAGCCTGAGTGAGGTATCCCAGAGGCAGAAAAACATACATGGTACATTCTCACTTATAAGTGGATATTAGACAAATGATGTAGGATAATCACAGTAAAATCTGGTCACCTAAAGAAGCTAATAGGGTCCTAATAGATTTTGGTAAAAAAAATCACACAAGCATCTGAAATACTTGCCTTCTGTAGGTAAAATCTATAGTTTATTGAATAAATGTTTTTCTAAGTAGAGATGGTTGTGGTGACCCAAAGAGGATGAGAATTCAAACTATTTTTAAAATGTACAGTTTAAAGATAATTTTAATTCTATAAAGTAAATTTATAAGAAATATATGAGACTTTGAGAGATGGTTCAATGTATAAAACACGTGATACATAAACCTGAGTTACTTGGTCATTTGAGTTTCTTTATTTTTTTAATAAAATTTTATTTTTTATATTAATTACAGTTTATTCACTTGTATCCCAGATGTAACCACCTTCACCATCCCCTCCCAATCCCACCCTCCCTGCCTCATCTCCTGCTATTTAACCTCTCCAAGTCCACGGATAGGGGAAGTCCTACTCCCCTTCCATCTGACCCTAGTCTATCAGGTCTCATCAAAATTGGCTGCATTGTCCTCCTGTGTGGCCTGGCAGACTGCTTTCTCATCAGGGGGAGGTGGTCAAAGAGCTAGCCACTGAGTTCATATCAGAGACAGTCCCTGTTCCTATTATGGGGGAACCCGTTATACTGAGTTGCCATAGGCTACATCTGAGGGTCCTTGGTTCGAGTATCAGTCTATTAAAGACCTCTGTGCCAGATTTTTTGGTTCTGTTGCTCTCTTTATGGAGCTCCTGTCCTCTCCAGGTCTTACTATCTCCTCTTTCTTTCCTAAGATTCCCTGCACTCTGCCCAAAGTTTATTTATGAGTCTCAGTATCTGCTTTGATACAATGCTGTGGTAGGATCCTGTCCTGTTTCCTGATTTTTTCTTCCTGCAATGTCTGTCCCATTTGCCTTTTTGAGTGAGGATTGATCATCTTACCCAGGGTCTGCCTTCTAGCTTACCTTCTTTAAGTGTACAGATTTTTGTAGGTTTATCCTTTATTTAGGTCTAGTATCCACTTATAAGTGAGTATATATCATGTGTGTCTTTCTGCTTCTGGGATACCTCATTCAGGATCTTTTCTAGTTCCCACCATTTGCCTGCAAATTTCATAATTTTCTTGTTGTTAATGGCTGAGTAGTATTCCATTGTGTAGATGTACCACAATTTCTGTATTCATTCCTTCATTGAGGGACATCTGGGTTGTTTCCAGGTTCTGACTATTCCGAATAAAGCTGGTACAAACATGGTTGAACACATGTCCTTGTTGTGTAATTGAGCATGTTTTGGATATATGCCTAGGTAACAAAGAATTCCCTGTAGAGGAATATTGAATGGCAGAGAAACACTTAAAGAAATGCTCTATGTCCTTAGTCATCAGGGAGATGCAAATCTAAATGTCTTTGAGATTTCATCTTACACCCATCAGAATGGCTAAGATCAAAAACTCAAGTGACAATACATGCTGGAGAGGATGTAGAGAAAGGGGAACCCTCCTCCATTGCTGGTGGGAGTGCAAACTTGTACAGCCACTTTGGAAATCAATCTGGTGCTTTCTCAGACAATTAGGAGTAGTGTTATCTCAAGATCCAGCTATACCACTCCTAGACATATATTCAAAATATTCTCAAGTTTCTTCTTTTAAAGAGGACAAAAGATCTCTAACCAATTTTTAATTTGGTTTGATATCTACTTTACCAGTTTTTATGGCTTTTGGGTACTAGTTCTCTACAGTATTTGTATTTGGTAAGGCTTTTTCTGTGCTTTATTTTGCCACTTAATCCAAATGATGTTGTTCTTTGCCATATAGTTTCATATTAATCTCATAAAGTCCTATTTATCAATTTCTAATATTAGTGTCTTTTTTAATGGTGTTCTATTTAGAAATAAGTTATTTCTTGTGCCAAGGAGTTCAAGGCGATTGTTGACTCTTCTATAGACTTCAGTGTATCTGGTTTTATGTTGGTGTCATTTATCCAGTTGGAGTTGAGTTTTGTGTAGGTGACAAGTATGGATGTACTTCAATTATTCTACATGCAGCCACCCAATTTAACAAGAATCATTTGTAGAATATTCTTTCTTTTCCCATTATACATTTTTGGAGTCTTTAGCAAAAATCATGTGATTATACATGTGTAGATTGATATCTGGGTCTTTAGCTTCATTTCATTTATCAATATTTCTGTTTTTTACTAATACCATGGTGGTTTTATTACTATACCTCTGTAGTAGTACTTGACATCAGGATGGTCATACTTCCATCTTTTCTTTTTTACCTTGTAAGAACATCACAGGTTTTTTTTTGTTTGGTTTTAATTTTAATTTTATTTTTTAGATTAATTACAGTTTGTTCACTTTGTATCTCAGCTGTAGCCTCTTCCCTTATTCCCTCCCAATACCACCTCCCTCCTTCATCTCCTACCATGTCCCTCTCTAAGTCCACTGATAGGGGAGGTCCTCCTCTTTCCATCTGACCCCAGCCTATAGGACTCATCAGGACTGGCTGCATTGTCTTCCTCTGTGGCCTGGTAAGGCTGCTCCCCCATCAGGTGATCAAAGAGCAAGCTCATGAGTTCATGTCAGAGACAGTCCCTGTTCCCTTGCTAGGGAACCCACTTTAATACTGAGCTAGAAATCTGGGTCCAGGTGTCTTTTCTGAGACTGATACTCCAACCAAGGACCATGCATGGAGATAACCTAGAGCCCCTGCACAGATAACCTAGAACCTCTGCCCTTCAGAGGTTTTTATCTCATATGTTTAGAGAATTTGTCATAGCCAGAAAGTTTGGTGGGAGTAAAGTAAAAGTTTATGGGGAATGAGCTGATAATGAATCAAGATAATGCTGTAGATTTATGTAGATGCCTATCTTACTTCCTTTTCAATAGGACCACGGCAAGAAGAGGTTTATTAGGGCTTTACAGTTTCAGAGTCCATGCTTCTCGGGGAAGGAAGCATGGCAGTGGGCAGACAGGCATGATGCCGGAGCAGTAGCTGAGAGCTGCGACGATGCAAAAACACAAGGTAGAGAGAGCTAACTGGGAATGGAATAGGCTTTTGAAATCTCAAAGCCTGCAACCAGTGACATGCATCCCCAATAAGTCCATGTATCCCTCTACTTTCCAGACTGCAAATCAAATTTCAGACTTGCCTTCTCATTTAAACTACCACAGTGCTTTAACACATAAAACCTTTTAGGCTTAGTGTCTCTCTCTGTATACATACACACACACACACACACACATATATAAGGAAGCTATGGAGTGGTTAAAATAATATTTGCATAATGTAATGTAAAATGAGGATGAATAAATTAACTCACAAATATAGTGTTCATAAAATCATGGAATATGAAGAAAATAGAAGTTTGCTCACTTTCACTAAGGAATCCTTAGTGTTTACTCTACAGAAGAAGGACTGGGTGGGATGATTGAGGTTAATCCTTATCTGAGCAAAGCAGCATTAAGCTTGAGAGATGTAGGTTTCTCACACAAATATAGTACATAAACTTAGAGCATTTCATAGTTATTAGCTTTTTTTCTTTTTGCTTCTAAAGATATTGAAGACAAAGATGGCCTTATGTAAGAGATGAAACTGAGACATTCTAGTCATTGGCAGTCTCAAATTTACTAGAAATGAATATTACAGCAAGAGGAAGACAATTTCAGAGCAGCTGCCTGGAAATTTGCAGAACAGTCTTATTAAGTTGTTTCCTGTTGCCCCGGGACTGCAAAGTTCACGGTGCATTTAAAGTGAAGTTCAATACTGTCACTGCACATTAGGAAATGTGCAAACTAAGGTGTGCATTTGCAAGGGAGATGCCATTCTTGCACTTTACTATCTTATTAAGGTAATATCCTTAAAGTGGCCAGCTCACAATTAAAACTGTATTTTCATTAGTGTGAGCTGTGGACTGTGACTTTGTGTATTCTGTCATGTGTTCCTGGGGCACTATCCCCTAAAGGTCATGCCAATAACAGCGTGAACAAAACAAATTAAAGGATTCTCCACTAAGACTGTTACTGTCCAAGGCACAGATGCTTTGTCATGGACTATAAATGTAAAGGGTGTAAGGTTGCCACACCCTAAAACATTAAGGTAGAATGTATGCTAAAGGTGGCAGAGTCCAAGTCTCTTATATGCAAACGAAAGCTAAAGACCAATGTAAGATCACAAACACACCATCAGTGTTCGTCAGTCTGAGTTATTACTGTGGTGTTGATGCAATTTTCATATAACACGAACATTAAAGAAATATAAATTTGCATCTATTTGAAGGTTATATGAGTAAATGATCTGATGGCAATGGTGGCATGGGGTCAATAAGAAATGTGTCTGACTTATATACTGACTGTGTGCTTTGAATTTACAGAAGATGCTTGTAGGAGACAGGATTCCTGCTTCATTTGCTTCCAGTCTAATAAGGAGACAGGCATATATAACGTGTTGTTCATAAATGCTACAAAACAGCATATAATAAATACTCTAGAGAAGCTCACTGGTCAGGTATTGCAATAATTCAAAGATACATGAATTATGAGGGCTTGTAGATGTGGAAAGGGCTTGCAGACAGAGAGACTTCAGTGATGTACACTCTCTTTTAGGTAACTCCTTATTCATGATCATGTAGGTAATGCCTTTAAGCTTACTAGTTCAGTGAGCTTCATGTAGATGAAATAGTTTCTTTGGTCTGTCGTTGGTACCAGCTGGGTTGAACTGACATTTGTTCACATCTCCCCAGAAGAAGGCAACCTCCTTCTTTCCTTGTCACCTGATTGATACCTACTTTTACTGGATTGGCAGCTGAAGGCACGTGCTGTTTGATCAGACAGCCTGTAGATTTCACTGACTTTGACTCTGCTTTCCCACAGCTGTGATCAGAGCTCTGCAGGAACAAACTTCATGTTATTCCTTGAGTATTCCCACCTTTCAGAAAGAACTTTTTCAGTTATTTTGTGTCTCCTCACTGTCATCTGGGAACAGAAGATAAAGCTTCATGATGGATGGAACCTAACAACTCCAGGGCTTGCTATTCCTCTGTTATAAAATGTCCTACTTCTATGTAGAGAATAAGTATGGGACAGGCAGGAGGGTGGGCAAGGAGTCTCTTCTACTGCCAGGGTTTTCCAACCATTTAAAGAGTGGACTACACTGTGACTGATCACTTGGTGGTTTTGTTTCTCCCTCTCATCTCACATGATCATCATTGTCATCACCATCATCATCATCATCTCACATAATCATCATCATCATCATCACCATCATCATATTTTGGTTTTTTGAGACATCGTTTCTCTGTGTAACAGCACTGGTGGTCCTGGAACTTGCTTTACAGACCAGGCTGGCCTCTAACGCACAGAAATCCACCTGTTTCTGACTCTGAGGAGCTGGGATTGAAGGCATGCACCAGCACACATTGACCTTTTCTTTTCATCTCTTGAGTAAGAAATGCAGGCCTTCCTCTGTCTTTCATACTTCAGCAGTATAAATATAAAATGTTTCTTATAGGCTTGCATGTTTGAACACACCTTCTGCAGTTGCAGTTGATGATACTGTTTGGGAAAATTCCAGTTCCTTAGGATGTGGAGCTTTTGCTGAGGACAGGTTTTGAGATTTTTATACTATGGTTTTCTTCCTTTCTCTCTATAATTCTGGGGACAGATGACATGGAACCTATTGGCCTCCCAACTACTGTCACCATCTGTCTTAGTGTAGGAGTACTTTTTAAAACTATTATATTTATGTTTCTTATTCTTCTTCCTCCCTTCTCACTCCAGTTCCTTACAACACCCCAACACCAGGAAGGAGAGGAAAAAAAATTAGTGGGGAGAAGGGCCATAGTTTTCCTTAGCTACTTCTTGTTGGTTAGGGTTGTTGAGTTACTTGTGGCAAGTCCAATCCTTGTGTCAGGATATCTCCAAATTCTTCTCATCACACTGCATCAACAGCAACCAGGACTAGCAGGGAAAAAACACCAGCAACCTTCTTCTTTCATCAAGCCCTCGTTTCTCTCTTTGGGATCTGGCCTTTATTCCCCCTTAGAGTCCTCAGAATTTAACTGCACTTGACAAAGAGCTCCTCTCAGAGCCAGGACAAGGCAAATAGTTTGCTGCTGTGGACAGTCTGAATCAGTCCCATATCCCACACCTGGGATTAAAACAAAAACACATTTATATCCACAAATTAGGGTTTCTATTGCTGGGAGGAGACACCATGATCTCGGTAGCTCTAACTCTTGTAAAGAAAAATATTTAATTGGGGCTGGATTACAGTTTCAGAGATTTAGTCTATTATCTTCCTGGTGAGAAGCATGCTGTCACAGAGAAAGACATGGGGCTGGGGGAGGTGAGAGTTCTCAATCTTGACCCACAGGCAAGACCCACAGGAAAAGACTGTCACACTAGGCCTAGCTTAAGCATCTGAGATCTAAAAGCCCACTCGCACAGTGAAATACTTCCTCTAATAAGGCCACACCTAATCCAATAAGGCTACTCCTTATGGTCCAAGCATTCAAAGACATGTATGTACAGGGGCTGTACCTATTCAAACTACCACACTCTCCTACCAGTTATAGAGTTATAATTTCCTGAACTGTGAGCAGAATAAACACTTAAATTATTTATTTTCAATGAAAAAAATAACAAATATATTTCCTTTTGTATTATTAATAAATGTTCTTATTGCCAAGAACAAATACACAACACAAAGCATGTTAGAAGAAGATTTATCTTACCTGATGTTTAATGTCAGAAGAACAATATTGCTTTTGGCACATGAGCAAAACATGTGGGAATGCTCTGAGATACTCTGCCGTACATGTGATAGCATGTTTGGGGATGTACCTAGTTTTGAGTTTCCCCATTTACAGTGTAAGTCCCCCCCCAAAAATAACTCCATTTCTTGTTTTCACAAGCAAACTACTGCCTTATGTCAACATGTCAGGAGGAACCCATTGAGAATCTATATTTGCCCACAAATAGTGGCTTCTGAGAATATGTCAAATCATAACAGAAACACCTAAAATAAACTTATCAATCATGTGAGATATCACCCCAAGCCCAGGACTATGAAAGCCCCGTCTCAAGACTTATGTACTTTGGGCAGCCTCAGAGTTCCCACAACTCAAGCCTCCATAACCATTGCTACAGGGAAAGATACCTGCTTCTGTCCTGAGGCTGTGTCTCTTGCCCCTTGCACTCAGCCCACCTCCAACTAACCCTCAGACAACCTGCTATCCACACTTCCATTTGACATTTCTGCTCCTTAACAGTATCTACTGTTATTGAGTGCTGGTATCAAGTTACAGATTTTTCACTCAATGTGTGTCAGCTCCTAGTCACAGGTGTGTCTGTGTGTATGTATGCATGTATACATGTATACATGCAGGTACATCTGTATGTATGATGCATGTGTGTATATACATACAAATGTTATGTGAAATGTAAGATGCAACCTGAACCTTAATATTAGTAATTAAAATAGAATAAAAGCAGCATTGAATTTCAAAGGGCAACCCTGAAGTGAAATCATTACTTGTCAAGCCATCCAATTAAACTGTAGCACAAGAATTTATTGCAATTCAATGAATTCTGATGTTGCAGAAAGAAAAAAAAAACATCTGTCTGTGTTTCTAGCATAACATATAACAATTTAGGCACTCATAGCTGGTTATATTGTGGTAGACATAAAGAAACAGAAAAAAATATTTAGGCAGGAACTAGGGACACACTATAATCAATAAGCCCATCCTAGCCAACATAATACTTTTATGTAGGTCTCACCTCTTCAAGGTTTTACAATGTTCTAAAATAGCAGTAATACCTGTGAACCAAGTGTTTCATATGAGCCTGCAGGGAACATTGTAAATTTACACTATAACATTCTTTAACAGTATACTTGAATGTGAATATTGTCTAATGATAGACATATAAGTGTGACACTTTGTATTTGTCCCATATATGCTAGGTTTGTTGGGGGTGCTATGAATCATTCATTTTTCACAGACTGGGGAGCATTATTCTATTCTTCCTTTTTGAAATTTTTCTATAGTATTTTCTCTTGAGTACTTTTTAAAAGGTGTATACCATAATTAGACTTGACACTGTGCATTCATACTTCCAAAATATGTTTCTTACTACAAAGATTACTTATAAACTGATACATGAGGCCACGCTTCCTGCCAATGCCATATGGTGGTTAGCAAAACTTCTTGTAAGTCTCCATTTGTCAAATACTCAATAAATGTCTATTTTGTT
Organism: Pachyuromys duprasi; assembly: GCA_028658305.1. Lineage (NCBI taxonomy): Eukaryota > Metazoa > Chordata > Mammalia > Rodentia > Muridae > Pachyuromys > Pachyuromys duprasi. The sequence continues at coordinate 81,161,083 of CM053764.1, forward strand.
TTAACTTCTGTGCTCAGGTATTTGGTGGTAAAAGACAAAATAAGGCAAAGTCTTGATTTATGAAACTTACACTCTGAAAGGGGATTGACCATAAATAGTAATTTAAGTATGGTGGCAACTAATAATATGTAGCAATGAAATGAAGGGTTAAATGTGAAGCAGAATGCAATGGCAGAGTTACATGGTTTGAGTAGGCAAAAGGACAAGAAATTCTTTATTCATATTTTCTGCAGAAGTCAAAAAACATAACTTATTTGCACAAGACCAGTAGAATTCATGACGTGATCACTTTAACAGATTCTACATGGCATATTATTTAACATATTAATTTAAATAGTGTGTACACAAGTTGGATTATGCATAAAAATATGGATTTCTGTGTGAGAATGGACAACTGGCATATAGAAAGATAGGTAGATTTTTCTAGACTAAAGACACATACACACATATGCATACTAATATGTTCTAGGATTATTTTACACTCTGAAATAAATCAATAGAAAGCTTCATGCTTCATAAACATCAGGAATCAAGTCTTCTATTTGTCATGTTTTTCTGCCTGATCATTAGGGGAATTTCACACAGCTAGCAACACATCGAATGAATAAAGAATTCCTACAATTTTTTTCCATTTATCTTACTCTTGGTGTATAGGTATACAGAGGATCTAAGGAATCTAAATTATAACCGATATTCTCATCAACCATTCCTATAACTATTAAATAGAGATAATGCAAACTGTGTGCTCTTATATAAATCCAAAGAGATACTTCCTCTTCTTTCAAGAGTTGAATAATGCTAATTATCAGTTTCGCTATGGAGAGTGCCTGTAGGTTATTGCATTCTTATGTTGCCTAAATGTGTAGATATTTGAATGACAACTGTTTTTGTTTCCTTTAGTATTTACAGTCCTATTTCTTGTAGTTTAAAACATTTATGTAGCATGCAGAACAAAGTCTTAACACACATCAAGCACTAGGCTCTGCTACTGTCATTGCAATCCATTTGGATATTACCTGTGTTTAAAAAGTGGGGAGGGGGATGTGAGTGACATTTCATGAAAATAAAGTGGCTGCAATGATGTAGAGAGTCATAAATCTGAACAGGTGGTGTTGTGTTATTGTTTCAGGGATGTTCCTAATCATGAGCAATAGACTCTGGCAATGTTTCTAACTCTAATTGTATGGTCACACATGATCATTGTGAATCCAATTGAGACTCAGGCTATTGACTATTAGTCATATTTTACTATCCTGATGTGAAAGTATTAAGATAGGTTTAAAAAATCCATGCTTTTCTCCAAAGTGTAACTACCAATTCATTAAAATTTTGTATCACTAGAAATAAGATATATTAAACACATGAGTTTAAACTATCTGCCAATATATTTGGGGCTCTTAAATAAGCTAGTAATGAAATATATATTGGAAAAACAGGAAACACTCATAAAATAAGAGCCTGATATCATTTGACTTACTTGAATTATGACAATTCTAATAGTTTAATAGAAAGGTAACTGCTACAAAGAAATGCATTCACATACATATTGTGTTTGTATCTTAAACTGATGCCTTAATACAGGTAGTAATGTGTGTTTTATGAATATTTTTAAAAAATACCAAGTCAAACAATTGATTACTAAGCTATATCCCCAAGATGTATTTCTAAGACTTTGGATTTCAATGAGTACTTTCCTGTTATAGTTCATAAGTCACAGAATGAGTTATTAACACACTTCATGGAATACTGTGAGTGTGTGTGATATTTATATGTATGTGTTCATGTGTGTGGGCATACACCAGTGTGTGTATGCAATTAGAGACCACAGGACAATGTTGGGGTCACCCTCTCGTTCATTAACTTATGTTTTTAAAAATGAGTCTCTAAGTGAACCTGAATTTTACCAGTTTGGCCAGATTACTTTGCCAGAGAACTCTAACAACCTTCCAGTTTCTGCTTCCACATCGCTATGGACATTTTATGCTTTAAAGCTAGTAGCTGTAGGTAGAGCTCAGAAGCAATATCAGAAAAAAAAATACAACTTGAGAGTAATCATTATTTTTATTAATGTCTGTATATTTCTTTAGCTGGGTATGGTCAACATCCCTAATCTGACATCTAGATTATATAGTATTCTTTAATGAAGCCCTAAACTTTGTTTTTGTTTTTCTTGTTTACTTACGTCTAACACCTAAAGTTCCAGACTTTCTCCAAGCTTCATCCACTGTCCTTTTAAATTTTCCTCTGCATGTCCTCTACCACTGAGCGGCAGGCCTGATACTACCTTTCGCATTTTGTAGTGCCCATTGGATTAGCACACCCCTCAGTTCAGCAGGTGGGGAATAGATTGTCTTATCAACGTCACTATTCAGTAATAGGACACCTGCCCCACCTCCAAACCCAGAAAAACAAAGTTGATTATTTGACAAAAGTCTGTGAAAGAATGACCCTACAAGAGGCTTCAATATGCCTCTTTTTTGTTGTTTCTCCTGACACCCATGAAATCAGGCTGTTTCAATTTTTGTTTTCACACTTTTAGAAACATCTCCTCAATAAACATAACACAAGCAACACCTCCTACTTGAAGAAAAATTTAAATGGTTCATTATTCTAATTATGATTTTTAAAATTTAAACTATATACAAGTTTATTAGTTTGTTTTAGTCAACTAGGTAAACCATGAAATGAAGAAAATTTAAGTCCTCTTTCTTAGCATAAGTTCATTATAGAGTTGCGTTTTAAAACATATTTTATATACTTAAAGACAAGACTGCTATGAGTACAATAGTATAAATAATATCTTGGAGCATGTCTGGTATGTTTTATTCATAGCAATTACCTGATTGTGCTGAGTAAAACTGTTTAGTGAAATAATCTACATGAGAGTATAATTCATTCAAAATTATTTAAAAGTAAGATGTGGATCATTGTGCGCCATTCTTTTACAGAATAATTCAGTATTTCTGTTCATTCTCTTCCTCCTAAAAATCCAGGGATAAGTTGGGAAAATTCAAGTTCCTAGCACTCTCTTACTACAGGACCGCAGTGTACAACCATAACCTGGAGTTATGGCCAGGTTTTATTTGCTGTTTGGGGGGATGTGTAAGATTTGTTTTCTTTTCTGTCTTGTTTTCAGCAAGGTTTCACTGTGTAATAGTGAGTTTTTACAAAGCTGGCCTGGAACATACTATGTAGATCAGGATGGCAGGAAACACACAGAGTTCCACCTGCTTCTGCTTCCTGAGCACTGGGAATAAAGGCACCATCACTGAGTCCTTCCCCTTCTCTTCCTAGTGTGATTCTTCTTCTGTCAAGGATGTTGTAAGAGATTCATCTCCTTTCCAACACTGACAGCAGAGCACGTTTCTGTTGAGGGTGGTGTAAAAATTCATCTCCTATGTGTTGTTACTTGCAGAGTACAGGGAATCTTATGAAAGAAGGGGGTGGGGTATAGAAAGACCTGGAAGGAACAGGAGCTCCACAAAGAGAGAGAGAAAAATGTGGGCACAATGGTCTTTTCTGAGACTGATACTTCAACCAAGAACCATTCATGGAGATAACCTAGAACCCCTCCTCGGATGTAGCTCAGTGTCCAAGAGCGTTCCCTAGTAATGGGAACAGGGACTGTCTCTGACATAAACTCAGTGGCTGGCTCTTTGATCACCAACCCCAGAGGGGTGTGCAGCCTTGCCAGGCAACAGAGGAGGACAATGCAACCCGTCCTGCAGAGACCTGATGGACCAGGATCAGAGGGAAGGGGAAGAGCACCTCTCCTTTCGGTGGACTTGGAGAGGAGCATCGTTGGAGAAGAGGGATGGAGGGTGGTATTAGGAGGGGATGAGGGAGGGGGCTAGCGTTGGGATACCAAGTGAATAAACAGTAATTAATTAAAAAATAAATGAATTTTAAAAATCCATCTCCTTTCCAACACTGACAGCCCTGAGCATTTCTCACCCTTCAACGTAGTCCTACATCCCTTCAAACCCTGTACAAATAAAGGCCATCTGCATTTATTACACATTACAGAAGATCAAAACCAGGAGGGGTGACTTCATTTTCTAAGCAAAATATATCCAGAAATTGTCTGGGGAGTGTTGCTAGGGTGGAGGCAGAGCTTAATTGGGAAACTTTTTTCTTTTGCCTCCTATCCTACTGTGGATGGGCTTCCAGCAATACACCCTAACCTTCTTACAACATGGAAAGTGACCTTCTCTTCCTGGAATGTCTAACCAGAAGTGACAAATCACACACAGTGCAGGATAGCTCTGAATGTGTCTACACACATAAAGTTACTTGAAACATTATGAGATTAAGTTTGATTTTAAAAAATCTTTAAAAAATTAATTTTATTTATATATTTTACTCATTACAATTTATTCACTTTGTATCTCCTCCTCTGTTGCAGCCCCTTCCCTCATCTCCTCCCAGACCCACCCACCCTGCCTCTTCTCCCCCTAAGCCCTTTCCCTAATCCCCTGATATGGGAGGAGCTCCTCCCGTTCTATCTGACCCTAGTTTATCTCCTGTGGGTCTGAAGTGTAAACTTTGTAAAGGACAATGTTGTGTCATAGTGTCAAATGTTGGACAGATTTGATAGAATCTTTCGTGAATGCATTCCTCATTCCTGCAAGGTGAAAATCGAAAAAAATGCTTCCATAATTTCAGGTTGCGAAAGGCAAGATTATAGGGAATATTCTTAACTAGTTATTGATAGGGAAGGCACCAGCCCATTGTGGCTAGTGGTCCAGGTGTGGGGAGACCAGGAAATGGGGGCAGGAGGACTGGAAGAGAGAATTGAAATCCATGGGTGGGGCAGCTCGGAAAAGGGGACTCCCAGGAATAAATGGGAATGATTTAGCTGAAACTGAGCAGCAAAGATAGGGAGCCTCAAGTGCCCTCATCCTGTAGCCAGATGGGACTTCCAGTGGAGGGAGGGCGACACCAACCCATGAAACTTTCAGTTGAAAATTTGTCCTGCCTATTAGAAATGTAGGGATAGAGACTGAGCAGAGTTTTGGGGAAATAGCCAACCAAAGACTGGCCCAACCTGAGACCAATCCCATGGGAGAGAGATAGCCTCTGTCACCACTAATGATATGCTCTGCTATGCTTGCAGACAGAAAACTAGTATAACTGCCTTCTGAGAGGCGTCAGCCAACAGTTACAGAGACCCACAACAAAACAATAGGCTGAGCTCAGGGAGTTTTGTACAAGAGTGGGAGGAAAGATTGAGAGAGCCAGAGGGCTCAAGGACCCTACAAAAAGACTACAGTGTAAACTAAACTAGGCCTGTAGGGACACACAGAGACTTGAACCACCAACTAAAGAGCTTGCATTGGCTGGACCTATGCCCCCTTGAACATATGTAGCATATGTGTAGTTTGTTCAACAGATGATTATCCTGACAATGGAAGTAGGGGCTCTCTCTGACTCTGTCACTGCTTCTGAACCTGCTTCCCCCAGCAGGGCTGCCTTGTCAGGACTCAGCGGGGAAGGATACACTTAGTCCTGCTACAGCTTGAGGTGCCAGGATGTGTTGGTACCCAACTGGCTGTTTCCTCTTCTTTGAGATGAAGGAGAGGGAAGAATGAAGGGAGGGGGCATAATGGTGGTACTGGAAGGAGAGAAGGCGCCTGGGATCAGGCTGTAAAGTGGTTAAAAAATTAATAAACAGATAAACAAACAATAAAATAACAAAAAAACCCAAAAGATAAAGTACCAAGAACAATAGCAAAAAAAAAAGAAAGACAGAAGAAAGGAAGGAAGGAAGGAAGGAAAGAAAGAAAGAAAGAAAGAAAGAAAGAAAGAAAGAAAGAAAGAAAGAAAGAAAGAAAGGGGGAAAAGTCAAGCAACCCATGAATAGCAAACCAGTAAGCATCATTCCCCCATAGGCTTGGCATAAGTCCCTGCCTCCAGGTTCCCACCTAGTTTGTAGCTCCAGCCTTGGCTTCCCTCATAGCACTATGGTTTAGGATGGGGAAACTAAATAAATCCTATCCTCCCCAAGTTGCATTTTGTCATGGTGTTTCATCACAGCCATCTTAGCCTTAACGAAGGCAATCAGTGAGGGCCTGTGCATATCTCTCTATGTTGAGTATGTAAAGTGAGTTCATAAGTTTTACTACCTTGACAGAAGGTAAGAATAGATTTTTAGGCAGCTCGCTAACAGCAAACGCTATTGATCAGCTCAGACTTATGTTCTATAGAGGCCACATAACCAAAATTTATCAAAATTTAAAGAACATATTCCTAGTTTTTCTTCCTTAATCTTCTGTCACCTCTTTTATTAATATTTAATTTAAATATTAGCTTATGAATATGTATTTTTATAAATACATAATACTGAATTTGAAAATGTAATGGCAAGAAAGCTTTTATTCATCGTATCAATATTTACAAAATCCCATTTATTACTATAACATCACTGAATCAAAATATTCAACATTTAAAATGTCATTTCAGGCATAGTTTTTCTGTTCTCTTCCTGTCGTGTATGTTTGTGCCTCTTTTAAAATTTAAAATTTATTAGAAAATTTTTATAAAAATTTTGGCAACATATTTTTCATCCCAACATTTTCTCTAAATATTTATTTATTGATTTAGGTATGTGAATTGCAGATTTAGTTAATTTCACCATAAAAATAGAAATTATACTTTAGATTTTGATGGCACTAATAAATTAAATGAATTTTAACTTAAATGAAAACAGAAATTAAAAAAATCTTCCCTTTCATGAACAGGATAGATTTTCTCCACTTTTTGTTTTCCTTTGTTGTTGAGTCTAGTTTCTCATGGCTCCACTTAGTATCCCAGATTGGGCTTGAACTTGAAAATCTTTTGCTTCAGGCTTTGGTTACACATTTTGAACCATAACTCTAGGCTTCATCATTCTGACTTAGTAAATTATTATTATTATTATTATTATTGTTGTTGTTGTTGTTGTTGTTGTTGTAATTATTATTTACATTTTGTTTTATGAATATTTTGCTTAAATATATGTTGTGCACAACATGCAAAAGTACCTTTGGACGGCTCTAAGTCGCCCTGTGGGATCTGAGAACTGAGCCCTGGTGCTCTGTATGTGGGCATTTCAGCTTCATAGATGTCAATGCACTGTGTGCATTCCTGGTGCTCACAGAGGTCAGAAGAAGGCCTTGGATCTCCTGGATCTGCACTTGTGAGCCGCCAAGTAGGTGCTAGGAGTTTAACCCAGTAACCCTGCAAGAACAAGGGCCCTTAACTGATGGGTATTTCTTGTATCTTTGGATTAAGTAGAATTTTGGTTACAATAAAGAACACTCTAAAACACCTATATCAGTCTCCTTTTTTAATGTCTACTCTGGGGATTACTTTTCAGGTAAATTCCTTTTCAAATTTGAAATACTTCATTAAACTTCTTTCTTGATAAGCATTTAAAATTATTAATGGATATTCAATGATTTTTCATCATCCATTGCATTTTGATGTATTATTCCACTAAATTATATTAAATCTCCCAATATTAAATAATATTTTTATTTCATAGATGAAGTCTTTTTTTAATACTTACCTAAACTCTGCTTATTTACATTGTATTTATCTATTTTGCACCAAAAGGATATAATCTACATTCCTTTAATTTTATTGTGGTTTTTAATGGAATATTGCCTATGAAATTTCTTTATTTTAATACTCCTTAGTGGTCTACAGACTAAAATATATAAATATATTAACTAGATATTGAACTAATTACTATTAATCTATTTTGGAATATCAATAACTTTCACTAAATTTGAGCATTAAATATAATTACATTAAATAAAATTACCATTTTCTGTATTATAAGCAAAATGTGTCCCATTTGGTTCAAATTATTTCACCATATTGTATTATAAACATTTGTTTATTAATATGTTTTAATTTTAATCATTGTTTTCTCCCTTGAAAATTTGAAACTTTCTTCTCACGGCAACACATCTGCTTCCTATAGTAAGTGCTCCTCTGTCAGAGGAAAGAGTTAGTTTATGGCTGTTTAGAGAGAATTTTTGCCTTTACATGTAGCTTCACATTCATGCTTATTCTTCATCTATTTTATTTAATTGCGTAAGAGTTGTGAAATATGGTTGCACATAAGCATGTGTGGAGTTTATCACCTCACTTCTAATATGCCACACATTCCTCCGTTCTTGGTGAGTATTTTTGGCTATTTTATTTGCGTTTCTAGTGCCTCTACCTCCGTCCCCTGCCTCAATCCTTTCTAAGACCACAGCACTGGGTAGGAGAGGAAGGGCTTTAGTGGGGAGAAGAGGATTAGGTCTCCTTAGCTACTTCCGGCTGGTTAGGGTCATTGGGTTCCTTGCGGCAAGTCCAATTTTGTAATCCTACAGGTGTCTCCAACTTCTTGTCAAAGGGCAACAACACCAACCGGGAGCAGCGGGGGTAGGGGGTGGGGAGCTGCTGCCTCTCTCTTCAGAGCAACCCCTCTCTCTCTCCTGCCTCTGGCATTTATTTACTCTCCAGAGTCCTCAGCTGTTTGCAGCTGGCAAAGACCCTGCCCCTCTCACAACCCCCATAAGGCACATAGTCTGCTGCTGATGACAATTTGAAGCAGCCCCTTATTCCATCCCTGGGATTGAAACAAAAACGTATCATCATGACATAACTGAGCCTTTAAAGGCTTCAACATTTCCACTATGCTCTCTTTGTAGTTTTCATTGTTATTCTGTTGTTTGGTGCATAAATGTCAACAGCTGTTATGTTTTTATTTTATTTTATTTTTTTCGAGGAATGTACTCGCCAAGAGGAAAGTAGCCTCATTTCTTGCGGACTCCTCAGTGGCATAATGCCTTATGGTGTTGTGTTTTAAAAATAACTGTGAATTGAATGCCATACTATCTTATGGCACTGCTCAATTAAAGAATAGTTCTCCAGATCTGTGGTATCTGGCTGTGTACTAATACTGGGAATTTTAAACATATGTAAAAGGCCAAGCTGTCTCACTGGGTGATGCAGTTTTTATTTTACAAACGTTAGTGGCGTTTTTCTGCCCATGATTTGCACATAAATAGACTAAATAAAATAATACTGAAGAGATTATTTACAAAACTCACTCTAAGCCACTACAGGTAAGTTCATTGCTATTTTGAATATTGTCCAGAACTTGAATCTGTTGACCCAAACATTTATCAACCTAATTTAGTCTGTTAAATGATTTCATAAGAAGAATCCTGAGTTTCATCTTTCAAAATTACTATTGAGCATGAGGCTAGATAGTAAGCAGACAATGAAAATACATTCATGTACCCACTGAAAATATAATGACATTACTAGTTTTCATTTTTATAAACATCCAACTTTTTTTTTTCAGTCAGATACTTTTTGAGGGGAGAAGTACATGTGTGCAATGAACATTGTGTGCCTGGGATTTTCTAGGTATATTTTAAAGGTAAATCCTAGTGACTTCCCAGGAGAGTGTGCCTATTTTCAAGTTCATTTTTATCATTTAGAAAGAAATACTCGTAGAGACAGTGATGTCCCTGTGCTGACACAGCTGAAATGGGTGAGCCAATCAAACCTGATCATTCCAGCTCCAGGGGCTCTAGATGAGGCTGTCCCTGGGTTTTGGAAATAAAATATTAACTTATAGACTGTTCATGAGAATTTGAAATTTACTGGGATAAAATGCTTATAAAGTAATTACTGGGCATCTGAAATACATAGGCCCAGATTAAATAGTTCTTGCACTATTTATTAGGACCCTAGAAGGTTTACATTGTTTCATGTAGACATCAAAATAAACATCATCCATTCCTGTTCTTATCTTAAGCCTTTCTCATCTATAGATGATTATGTAAGACAGGAGGTTTCGGTAGCCTAGTGGAACTCCACTAACTAGTTGAAGATAGAATATGTCAACAATTATAGAGACACAGCTCCAAAATATTTCGTTTTTTCATAGACAGATAATATACAACAAAATTGGAGGTTTTGGTACACTGAAGATAAGAGGAATAGGAACATTCACGTAGAGAAAACAAATATAATCCTCTTATAATTGCAAGTTGAATTGGGGAATGTCTGGTGAGCATGAGGCTTTGTGGTGATTGTTTGCTAGGTAAAGCAGTTGAGAAATATTTGGAAAGTTGACTGGGTTTATTTGAAATGAAACCTAAACAGATAACTTCTCTCAAAATAAAGTCACTTTAATGATGTGTATATGATCCCATGACATAAAATAGAAAGATTAACAAAAATATTTGGCTGACAGCAAAGAGTCTCTTTATTTTTTTGTTCCAGATTCTAATATAGATAGACCTGCACGTTTTAAGTACATGTTCTATTTTTATATGGTCACCCATTAAATATAGTGTAGACTTGAGGCATTTTGAATTTAGCTTCATTGTGCAGTGATGTTGAGGTCAAGGATGTAATATCCAATCTCTTTGTGTTTTACTGCTTCACATATACACACTCAGCACTGTGCCATCAAGTCTATAAAGTAAAGATAATAGAAAGCACACTAGGAGAAACGGGGGAAGCAATGATGAATATTCAAGTACAAGCACATTCCTGCTTTTGAAGCTTAGAGTCACAATTGGTTTGTGTGGGATTTAGAATTTTCAATCATATGGAATCCACTCATATTTCACCATAGCAGATTTTGTATGACAAGTCCATTCCCTAACATGTTTCTTCATTTCACAATCTCTTTTGAGCTTAATATTGTCCAGTGTTCATTAACAGTTTTGATAGGGGTTTTAGCAGAGCAACTACTTTGTCTCTGGAGTGAGTCTGTCTGAGGACACTGAAGAGTAACCACCTCTCTTCCTGCCACACAATCCCACAAAGCCAACAGTATGACCCTCAGCCTTGGTCTCCTGGACTGGGAGTTTTTCTTTGTGTCACGCAACATTTTCCATTAGTACAGGTACTTAGCCCCCTGGAACCAATTCAAGATGGCGTCACACCTTCATTAGTTAATATCAGGTCCAGCGCAGAAATATTATTTTTGAACCATGAAATGTAGAGTTCTAAAAATATCTTCTTTTTGGAAATATTATGTAATACACACATATCCCTAACATGTAATGCTATTCTGAGTTGCTCTATTAGGCGTTTCATGGAAATTCTATAGGAAAGAGGACACATGGAAGAATGGAGAATGAGTCTGTAGTGTTGATTTTAGTCAGGAAAATGCTTCTCTTGTAAGTAACAGGATCTGCATTCCCAGAGTTTAAATTCCTAGAACCCACATAATTAAAATCAATGCATGGTAGTGTGTTTGTAATCCAACCACTGAGAAAGCAGAGACACATTCATGTATCTTCTAAATACTTTTACATGTACCCAGAGACCCATCTACCTACATATGAGCAAGGAAGGTAGTCCAGAACACTTTACCAATAGATCTAAAACACAGAGTGAGACTTTTCTCCAATAACATTAAAAAAGGCAAAGAAAAAATATTAAGACCATGGACAACTTTAAATTTTAGAGTTATTGCATAATGAATTTATATAATAAGAATAGCCAAGCCAAGGTCTCCATGTTAAAAATAAGACACTGCCAATAACATTTCCAGAAAATAAAGTTTTAAAAATTTTAAGTCATGCTTCTGTCCCAGGTAGCACACATTTAGCTTTGCTCTGAATATTTTCTCAGGAATAAAAGTTAACTTATTTTCTTCTTTAGAGTTTACTAAAAATCTGAAGATTTATATTCCTCTCAATGGCAATTGCTCTGGGCAGCCAAAGACTTTTTAAAAGCCACAATAAAATATGTTTCAGAAAGCTCCAGGTCTATATCTAATAAAAACCTCTGAGATGGAGGTATCAGTAGATTCCATATGCTAATAAGTATTACCTTGAAATTTTATAAGCAGTTGCCTGTTCTATTATTTTCCTTTTATTCCTGAGACAGGAGGAAGCCTTTACAATGGAAAATACACAACTTATTTTGTACATTGCTTTTTAACAAGCTCTAGAGTAGTATATGTCACACAGCATTTGAAAAATGACAATGAGTATACCTCTCAGACAGAAGAGACTCCTTTAGCTTGGTAATGCAGAGCAATTTACTTGATATCATTTATATGATGCTTCACTTTCACTTAGACCAGCAAATAAAGTTGTACCTACAGAAAATACCATTTTAATTCATTTACTTTTTATGGAAGATAGGCCACATTGTTTCTTGAGTTTTTTAAAGCCATTTGTAGTGTGTATTTTTTTTTTCTCTTTGTGTGACCATACATAATACCTCCTCCTCCTTGAGACTTTTGGAAAGCAGTGAATCAATAGATATAATTTTTGTAATAAAAGACATCTGCTGGCATCAATATTATCTTTACAGTAGGGTCTAGTATTATTGCCATATAATTTGCTGATCTATTCCTTATTATATAAAATGATATGAGAGATCTAATTGGGTAAATGTAGTTTTTTTTTTCTATGCATGTTCTTGGGAAAGCTTAACACTTTCATATATTCTCAATTTCTAAGTGTCTGTTATCTGTTGCTCTTCACAGCAATCATGAATAAAAAGAACACAACACAGCTAAATTTTCCCCTTCCACAGACGTGAGAAGGTTTAAGTGATCTTTACATTCTGCTGAGAGATACAGCAAACACGAAAACTTATAGAGTGATGGTCAATGGATGAATAGCATTCCTGGACATTAGGGTATGGGGCAGACCACAGTGCAAAGGTCATTGAGTAAAGAAGCAAGTAATGCATGTCACTGTGTTTGGGGTGATTGCTGTTATTTTTGATTTCACATAGTTTGCTTGGCTTAACTTCAAAATCTTCCAACATCTTTTGTTGAGTTTGTTGAGAATTTCTGATTTCTTTGTTGAAAGGATTTAGCGGATATTTTCCATTGGTCACAACAGGATGCTTTCTTTTCCTTTCAGTTCTTTTATTTTCTGTTCTTGTCTTGTCTTTCTTTCTTTCTTCTCCTGTCTCTTTCTCTCTCTCTTTCTAAATGGGGATTTGGAGTTGTAGGTGTCTGGAGGTGCAAGATGCAAATGTTTATTTAACCTGATGTTTTGATTCACTGGTTTCTCCAGGATCAATAAGTGCTTCTAAGCATCCTCATCCCCCCACCACCAGAAAGACTAACCTGAATCCCTGGGCTCCTTAGTATCTCCTTTTCTCACTTGCTGGCTTGTTCTCACTCGTCTTCTCCTTGTCCAGCTTCTTCGTGTTGTTTTTCCAGGCATTTAGAATAGTCTTTAAATAGTAGACCCTAGGAAAAGGAAAACTCTCTTGGAGACTCTTTCCAGCTACTTTTCCCTTTGGGTCTAGTGAAACATCTCTTCTGAGGAGATGAACTTCAAGATGACTCATGACAAGTGTGGAAATGGCATGAGAAGTCAAACTTAGTGAGAGATAAAATAGCATGTGAAACTTATAACTTATTCTGACAGTCAGTCCTCAGCCAACTTCGCACAGTCCCTGATTACTTCATTCTGACATGTCTAGGCTGTATCAGATACTTCAGTACAGTCCTAACACTTGTTCATTATTAGCTTCACAATGGTCCACTGGCATTCCAAGGTAGGTCCTTTTGCTATTAAGCATCACTTAGTAGTATTTGTAAGCTATGCTAGGCTGCTCTCATAATGATATTTTTCCCATTTTCTAGGAGATTAGAAATTGCTGCTTAAACAACCCAGGATCTCCTGGAGTTTGTTCTTTTCTTTGATTTTCATAATAAAAAGAGAGTCATGAATTTGTAAATGTTTAAGGTGAAAGGCATAAAGCTAAAAGAAAATTATGTAACTATGGTAATTTTGAGTATGTGCAGATATTTGATGGTCATATTTCCAAATGTTTATAGAACAACATGGAATTAGACAGACAAAGTGAGTTGTATTTATGAATATGTCATAAATACTGTAACAGTCCTTTGTGCATTTCCAAAAAATAAAGCAAATTATTATGCACAAACACATCACTGAGAAACAAAGAAACCCACCAACAAAACATTTACCCCTGTATTAAAGACACATGTAAATATGACAAAGATGTAGGCAAGATAACTTCTCAGGTAAAGGTTACCTTGTCAAGCTTGACAGCTTCAGTCCCATCACCAGAACCTTAGAAAACCAGAAGGGACTCCTGCAAGTAGGCTAAGCTCATGCATACACACCTACACGCACACACACATACATACACACACCATAAAAACAACCTTTTAAAAATAACAGGAATCTAGTAAAAATTCTGGTATGATACATACTGGATGAAAACATCTATAACTATATGCTGTATTTATTATATGCTCTAACAAATGCGGAGCTCCAGCTTTAAAAATAAAGTCTTCTATGGGTAGGACTTTATAAATTACTGTGAGTTGCATGAAGAGATGGAAAAAAAAAAGTTAAATGAAACCAGATGTCAGCTCATGACATCAAGTTCAGATGGGTGCAGATCAACATCGCAGGTACTGAACATCACATGTAAGTAAAAATTTTCTATACTTGATACACAAGTAATTTGAGATCTGTGGTTATCACACTTTATTATATAAAAAATAACTCTTTGACCCAATGCACAGTCTTCTTTAATTACTTTCTATGTTACTGTGGAGATTATTTTTGTCACTTTCTGCTCTTCACCTAGGTTTGGCTCAGCTGCTAAAGGCTTTGCAAATGTAAGGATGTTTGAAACCACTCCACCAGCTGTGGAAACACTAATAGGGGTCACTTGTGGGGTTTGGCTAAGCCCCTGTAAGGCTTTCTAACACAGAGGCATACTCCATTACCTGTAGCACACTCTGCTTGGCATTTGGAAACAGAATCTGAGTTGTTGGATGAATTTTTTTCTTTTCAATGCATATCGGAAAGATCACTGGGGAGAAAAATTAAGGAAAAATATTCTCATAGTATAGCACATGCAGTAAAGTGAAGGTCAGTAGAACAGCACAAACAATGAAATGTGCAGACAGTGGACACTTGTTAGGTAATTGGCATCTCATTGTTAAGCTCATTTGTCTTGATATGAAGAGTGCACATAATAAAGTTTTAGCCATTTAGTTGCAAATAGTATTGGTGTTTTTATATTGTCATATTTCTCTGTTGGAACATTTTTCTATTGGTTGATTTTTTTGTTATAAATTAGTAAGTGCCATTGTATGTCATAGAGATAAGCGAACATTTATTTGTTGGTGTAAATTACTACCATTTCTCAGTGTGTAGGTGTAAAATGGTAGGTGTTTTTGAGGCTGGTATCTCTCTCTTCCTCCCCCTACTCATCTCCGCTCCTTCCCTCCTTCTCTTCTCTTCTCTGCTTTCCCCTCCCCTTCCCTCCCCTCCCATCCTCTTATCTCCTCTTCACTTCTCTTCTCATCTCGTGTCTTTGTATGTGTGTGCATGTGTGTGGAGGTGCATGTGTATGAAAGCTAGAGAACAGCTTTGAGGAGTATCTTTCAACAAACATACTCCACACAATTTATCTTTAGAAAAGATGCCACTGGCCTGGATCTTGTTAAACAGACTATCTCTTTCTGCCTCTCTAGTGCTAGGCTAGGCTTACAACACGGACACAGACACACAGACACATACACACACAGATACACACACACATACACACACACAGATATACACACACTTATTTTGGGGGATCAAATTGGTTCCTCCTGCTTGCAAAGAAAGTACATCAAAAACTGATCCATCTCTTCCAATTTTACAGCCACCCTCCTCCTATAAATACGCCAATTTCATGCTGTTCATGTCTTATCCCATCTTATACAGCAACTTGACATTTCAAAAAGCTCAAATGGCTATTGATGCTTGAGGGTGTTTTATTCTTACACTTTGTGTTGAATGTTCCCCCCAGGGCAACTGCCCACATCTCATTGCTTATTATGTTGCTCACCATGGCAAGACAACTTTCTTTTCTCTATGTCCGTGCAGAAATGTACCTACCTTGTGGAACAATGGCTTTTTATATGGGAGCTGGGAATTAGAACTCAGAGCCCCATGCTTGCACAAGACATCCACTGACATTACTTTTTTTAGATATTATGAGAAAAGCCATTCAGAAAATGTATGCTTCTTTGGTGGTTAATTGTATTAATTTCTTTTGTTAATTGTATTAATTTCTCTATTCCAGGAATAGAAATTTTTTTACAAGAAACAAATAATACAATTTTAAAACATTGACCAGTTTACTCTCTAACTCACAATGTACAGAGGTCCATTGTCCCCCACAATACTCGGCAGTTCTGAATCTTAGCCATCCTAGGGGATAAGTTTATATCAGCAATGTATTTGAACATAGATTAATGTTCTGGATTATTGTTTCATTTTATTGCAAGGATTTACTGATATTCTCTCTCTCTTGGTGTGTGTGTGTATACATGTGTGTGTGTGTGTGTACATGTGTGTGTTGTATGTGAGGGTTGTTCTATTTGTTATTGCTTGCCTGTGTAAATGTGTAATTGGAGGTCAAAGGACAATTTTTGCTGTTGGTCCTTACATTGGTTTGGAGACAGGGTTCCTGTTTACAGCTTCATACAAAAGGCTAGCTGGATCATTAGCTTCTGGTGATCCTGCCTCATATCTTCCTAAATGGCCCTACAGGGATGAAGACACATGTGCAACTATGCCTAGCTCTTGTCTCACTTATAGGAGTCTGAAACTAGGTCATCAGGCTTGTATAGCAAGTACTTTACTCACCAAGTCTTCTCCCAACACCAGTATTTCAATATTCATTTTGTTTGTTTGTTTTGAGATGGGGTTTCTCTGTGTTATGGCTCTGATTGTCCAAAACTTGCTTTGTAGATCAGGCTGGCATCAAACTCACACAGGTCAGTATGTCTCTGCCTCGAGAGTGCTGGGGTTTCGGGTGTGAGTTACCGTGCCTGGCAACTTTCAATATTTTTATTAGCCACTTATTCTTCTCTGTAAAGCATCTGATCTATTATTGTACATCTTAAAAATATGTAGAATTCTTAATTTATGTTACATTTCAGCAGTTTTTTTCTCTATATACAAATCATTCTCAGATACAGAGAGTAAACATATTTTCTCTTACTCATTGAATTATGTTCGGTTTAGCATAAAGATAAGCAGAAGTTACACTTTTAATAATTCACTAGTGATTTTTTTTAAATTCAGGTTGCTTCTTCTTTCCAAATAAGTGATTCTTAATTATCCCAGTGTTTTAAATACACATTCATGTTTTTCTTCTTCTGGAAAATATATAATTTTAGACTCTGTAGTTACATCCACAACTTGTCCAGACTTTCTGCACATAAAGATTTATGATTTATGCTTTATATATGGATTTCTAGTTGTCCTGGCATCAAAACACATATACTTACTCCACCGAATCCCAGCGGGGGAAAATGTTCAAAATCAACTTGGAAAATGCATAATTAATTTTATAAAATTTGAAAATTATTATTTTTATTAAATTTTAATTTAGGCTTATATATACAGAAAGCATATTTATGTCATATCGTTGTTTCAGATTATAATGAGGCTTGTGAATGGGTCAGCATACAGTGATAATCTGTGAATTCCCAGCTGATGTGAAAAGGAGCAAACCTTGTCTTGGTCTTCAGTGCCAGGTTCTGTCAATGGTACTTAGACTGGCTGCTGAGAGTGAAGCCACCTTCAGTGTCCTTCAGTCTCCTTTCCTACTAACGGTGTGAGCTGCTGAAGAGGGAGCACTAGCCTTCCTAGCTCTGCCGCGAGGAAGCGCATTTCCCTGTGCGCTGCCAGTTTTACCTTCGTACGCTTTGAAGAACTGATACAGGTTCATAGGTGATTGGGATGTTTCCTTGATTTACTGCAGTGCTTTATCTTTCTTCATTAAATTTTTATTTTTTTATATTAATTACACATTATTCACTTTGTATCCCAGCTGTAGCCTCCTCCCTCATTCCCTCTTAATTCCACCCTCCCTCCCTCATCTCCTCACAGGTCCATCTCCAAGTTCAATGATAGGGGAGGTCCTCTTCCATTTCCATCTGACCCTAGCTTATTAGGTCTCATCAGGACTGGCTGCATTGTCCTCCTCTGTGGCCTGGCAAGGCTGCTACCCCCTCAGGGGGAGTTGGTCAAAGAACCAGCCACTGAGTTCATGTCAAAGACAGTCCCTGTTCCCCTTACTAGGATATTGAGCTGCCATGAGCTCCATCTGAGCAGGGTTCTAGGTTAAAGAAGCTAAGTAAGAAGGATGACCCTGGGTAAGATGACCAATCCTCACTCAGAAAGACAAAGGGGATGGACTTGGAAGAGGGAGAAACAGGAAACAGGACAGGAGCCTATCACAGAGGGCCACTGAAAGACTCTACCCTGTAGTGTATCAAAGTAAATGCTGAAACTCAGAACCAAACTTTGGGCAGAGTGCAGGGAATCCTCTTAAAGAAGAGATAGATAGTAGAACCTGGAGAGGAAAGGAGATCCACAAGGAGAGCAACAGAACCAAAATCTCTGGGCACAGGGATCTTTTCTGAGACCAATACACCAACCAACCATGTTATATGTTCATGGATATAACATAGAACCCTTGCATTGATTTATCTTTAATATGATACTGTGTCTTGAGTTTTATCTTTTATGGTGACAAAATAACCATTTTATATTATATGTTTTAAGAAAAAATCTACTTATCTTTTCTTTACATTTAAAGAGGAAGTATGGCTGAGTCTTAGTTGTAAATGTAATGTATACATATTATGTAAAATATACAGGCAACTGATACCTGTTACTACTCATGTAGTTGGGCTTAAATTTAACAACAGCTGGTTCATCGTGCTATAACATTTATAAATAAGTATAAGAATTTAGAAAAGCATCATAGACACAGTAGGTTGTATGTGTGTGTGTGTGTTTGTGTTATGATCTTACCTGTGTGCCCTGGTGGGGATACGGAGGGCAGAAGACAAGTTAAGGGAGTTACTTCAGTCCAGTAGCATGTGCATTTTGGGTATTGAACTCTGGTGGTTAGACTTGGGAACATGTTTGTTCCTCTATTCTCTGAGTTGTCTCACTGGCCCAAAGTGTACCATGTTATAAACAATCTTTTGAAAATCCTTGCAGTTACATGAGGCCTTGTTGATGTCCATAGCTCACATTACCTCCAAAGGCCATGAGGATGTCCTCGGGCCCTGCTGACACCTGGGGCCATGTTGATAGTGTGGCCTGTGCTGCCCCCTAACACTATGTTGATGTTCCTGGTTGGTGTTGTCATGGACAGCCATTTTGGAGTCCATGGTACTGCTGAAGCAGGGTGTGCTGTTGATGTTGTTGGCCAGTGTCACTACCAAAAGCCATGTGGATGTCCATGGGCAATATTGCCACTTGAAGCTATATTGATGTCCTTGGGCCAGACTGCTGTGGGGTACCATATTGGTGTCTTCCCCAGAAGCATGTTGATTTCATTTGCCTTTACTACCTTGAAGGCTATGATGGTGCCCATGGCCTGCTTTGCGGCAGATGGCAGTTTTGTTGTCCATGGTTGGTACTGCCATGAGAGAACATGAGGCCCATGGCACATGCTATTGCCAGAAACCATTTGGAATATTATAATATGTTCTCCTGCTTAATGTCAGGGGAAGGGAAGCTCTTTTTGTAATGGTATCAATGACTGAAAACTGACATTTGAGAAAAAAGGACATAGAAAGTTTTAACAACAATCTTTTCCGCCCCTTCCCTGAAACCTAGTCTAGAGAGAAAGCTATTGAAGAGAACTCTAATTTTAAGAGGGATGCTGAAATGTAGACCTCCAGAATTGATGGTTTCCAGCAAGGGTGCAGGTAAGGAAGGGTCTGACACTTTAAAGGGCTAGACACTGGAAATTTGACCATACTTCAGTGACTACATGGGCAGCACAAATTAGACTCTTCTTCCTCCTGTTCCTTCTCCTCCTTTTTCTCCTCCTCCTCTTTTTCTTCCTTCCTGTAAGTGTAGGAGACCAGAAGGGTGGCAGGGTGGACCTTGGAGAACTGAGAAGTGAATATGATGGGATGCATAATGTGAAATTTCCAAATAATCAAGAAAACTGTTATTTTGGGGAAAAAATAAAACGTTTGAATAACTAAGATTAAAGTTACACAGCCGGGATACAAAGTGAATAAATTGGGAATAAATTATAAAAAATATTAAATAATAACAATAATAAAAACATAGCTACTAAAAACTCATTTTAATAAAATACATAAAAATCTTTTAAAAATTAAAATTAAATATTAGCATGAAGGAGCTGCCTGAGTAGGGAAGTTTTTGTAGCTCTGAACTAGATCCTATCCCCTGTGTGATAATAGCCTACTTCTAGAAATGCCACTATTCAACATAACTTATCGAGTCATTATAACTTAAGCCTAGCTCTTGAAAAGATAGTGTTAGTTTTATTTCTAGAAACTTATTCGCAGAGTGAGTACATGTGTTTTATTTTTCCAGACCATGAACATATGCCTAATCCCTTTTGAGTCTTTTTTGTGCACCACCATACACTAGAAATCACAAGAATAGTGTCTTCTTATGGGAGAAATATATATGTATATAAATATATATATAATTTTGATAAGATCACTTCATTATGGGTGTAGGGTATAAAGGAGAGTAGATTAAAGGAGCTAATTCATGCTATTGGAGCATGAAGTCTCAACAGCCTTCCCTGCAGGAGTAGCATATATAACTGAGGTGATAAAAATTGTTCCGGTTATTCACCTGTATCAGCATTTTTTACTTCAAATGTCTTTTTATAAATGTACCAGAGTTTCAATTTCATGTGCTTTTTTTTTTTCTTTCAAGCCCACCCAGTCTGAATGTCAGCTTGTTAAAATTTGGGCTTGACTAAAAGAACATTCTTTCGTTGTGTGCGTGCATGTGTGTGCATGTGTGTGTTTGTGTGAGAGAGAGATTTATATACTGGGGTTATAACAATGGTTTCTCCTGCTGAGACTAGTCTAAAGAAACGGCATCATGAAATGTCACAAAAGCAATTAAACTTTTAAAGAAATAGCCACCTACACCTCTCAGCTTTGGAGAAGTATAAAAAAAGATATAATTTGTGAAAAGAGAAAATTAAATCAGACATAGACGGTAAGTTGCCCTATCTAGATTATTTCTTCTTCAATTCACCTTATGGTTAATGAAAATTGTCAGTCCAATGATAAGTCATATATTTGTCCATTTGAATATTCATTTAAATGCATTTATTTTCAGAAGGAAGGAGGGTGAAAATTGTGTTAATCTATAATTGTATCTTTTTAATGGAGGATTTATCTCAAGTGACTATTACCCCGTTTTCTGCTTGCTTTGTCAGAAAAAAACCCAAAAAACTAATATCGAGTGACAGGTGCAAATACCCCATAACTTGAGGACAAGTCAATGACGAGTAGTCAATGAGTCTCATATGTAAATTGACATATAGCTCCAGACTCAGAGTTCTGGTCATCGATGCTGTCGTCAAGAATTCTGGTTTTACAATACGTAAAGCCTTACAGCATCTGTAAGTCACCACTTTCTTCTGTCTTCTTCTTATGTATTTGGCATAAAAATATTATAGGTTTGATTTTTAAATAACCCATGTCATTAACTTTTTCAAGGATGAGAAGGCCTTGTAAGAACTGTCAGACAGACCATAAATAGCTAGATTTAACTTTTCTAATTAACTTTCTGAATTTTCATAGTATTTCCAACACATAATTCTTTCATAGAGAAACATTTTTCCTTTTGTAGACTCTGCCTCTATACCTATTTTATATATCATGCATGCACGTAAAATAAAGCCCCTGACAGTTGCTTCTTGCTTGGGTTAGGGAAGCAATACATCACTAGTTTGCTACTATGGACCTCAGATTTTATTGTAATTTATTATTATTATTATTATTATTATTATTATTATTATTACAATTTATTCACTTTGTATCCCAGATGTAACGCCTCCCTTGTCTCCCAATCCCACCCGTCTTCCCTTTTCTCCCTCCATGCCCCTTTCTCTAGTCCCCTGATAATGGGTGTCATCCTCCCCTTCTATCTGACCCTAGCCTATCAGGTCTCATCAGGACTGACTGCATTCTCTTCCTCCGTGGCTAGGCAAGACTGCACTCCCAGGCAGAGGTGATCAGAGAGCCTTCCACTGAGGTCATGTCAGAGTCAGCCCCTGCTCCCCTTATTAGGAAGCCCACTTGGAGACTGAGTCTATAAGCTACATCTCAGCAGGAGTGTTAAGTCCTCTCTGTTCATGTTATATGGTTGGGGTATCAGTCTCTGCAGGGTCCCCAGAGCCCTTTTTTGGCTCTGTTGGTCTCCTTGTGGAGCTCCTGTCCCCTCCAGGTCTTTTAATCTCCCCCTTCTTTCATAAAATTCCATGCCCACTGCCCAAAGTTTGGCCATGTGTCTCAGACTCTACTTCTATACCTCGATCAGTGGAGTCTTTCAGAGGACCTCAGATTCTTATGAAGAATCGGAGAACAGCTGAAATGAAAACAAGTTTTATGTGTCAAATCATAGGCGTGGAACATATTAGTGACTTTGGGATTCATAAGCTGGCAAGGAACAAAATCTCCATTAATGGCAATGTGCCTTTTCCATTGGAAGGTCTTCTAGAGTTAGAATTCAGCTCCTTCTGGTGGGCGGGCGTTTATTGTATTCAGTGCTGTTTCTATCCCCACAAGACTGAAGCATGGGAAGAAGTATGTACTCTCAGCATTTTATCCACTGTTTGAGGAAAACACAAGCTCCCAAAGACCGTAAACGGGAAAACCGAAGTGGAGTCATAGTTTATCTCTGATTTGAACACGGTGCAGCATGTATATCACCGAAGGATTTTTCAGCTGACGTTTAGAGTTAACTGCATTTTTTATTTCGCTGTGACATGGATAATAAGCTCCTGCTAATAGGGCTGTGCATTGTAGGGGAATGCTGACATTTCGCTCAAAGTTCACCTGCACAGCTCCCCCCATTCCTTTGCAGCAACCTCTTTCCCAGGCTCCAACTTACAGAGAGCAAACAGAGGCCCTCCTTGATTGAGGATCTTTTCTTAAGATTAATATTTCCTACAGAGACAGTCCCTGTTGGATCTACATTATTAAACACGGGAAATATAAAATCACTCCTTATGGCATAGTTAGACTCAATTTTGCAACCAGGAAAGAGCAGTCATGCAAACACACAGGGTAAAAGAGTGTCATCAGCTAGCAGAAAAGGTAGCTTTCATTTATCAATATTACAGTAATATTAATTGAAATACTGTTAATTTGTCATTTGGCCACATGATACTTCTAGCAGATATTTTCAGAATGTTTAGTTAATATTTTAAAGCAGTAAAATTATAGAAAATCTGTTAAATTTTGCAGTGTCTCATACAGGAAAATAATTAAATCACAGAAACAAAGAAGATGGACATATGAACTAAGCTATTAATTATCATTCACTATGATTTTTTTAAAAGCTCAAAGTATTTAATCCAATAAGAGTTCCAAAGCTGATCTCCTTTACTTAACTCCAGTTTATGTCAGTCTTTATAAAGTATGATTTATTTAACTTTATTTACAGGAAATACTATTCTGATTTCATTTCCTCAAGAAGCTAAAGGTAGGAAAGGGTTATCAATGTTTAGAAATAAATAATGAGTATTCTGGAAATTAAAAAGGTGCACAAGTTCAGACACTGCTCTTAAATCCCAAAGCTGGCATAGGAAACAGATCTTGTTCCCTCAGTCCATTCCCCACTCCTCTTCCCTGTGAACCCTTACATTTCCAGCCCTGTCTCTGTGAGTTCAGAACCACTGAAGCAAAGTTCTAAAAGACCACGTAGTTTACACACATTCACTAATAAGTTGCTTGGGGACTGGAAGTAGACATTAGGTGAAGAAATGGGAATCTAATATTTTTAAATTTATTTATTCTTTTCTATTTTCCTGAAACAAATTATCTGAAGATATCATTTGGGAATATTGAGCCAAGTTTGGAGGGCAATTAAAATATGACCTTTGAGCAAATGACATATTTTTATACCAGGTTTTCTCCCTGTTCACTAAGTAGACATTTGCAGAAAAAGATAGATGAAGAATGAAAGATTAGATTAGAATTATTCATAGGAATCAATGTAGCACCTATTATGTTCTGGGTATTGATTGTAATTCCTATCAATTTAATTAATTCCACTTGGCTTTGAAATCTCCTCTAGAGAGATTCCAAAACAACTTTAAACTTAGATAATTACTTTCTCTCACACATCTAAGAGTATAGGTTGTTTTAGTTTGGAAAGTTTCATGACGGCTTTTCAGAAAGTTTGAAAACTGTAACTAAGCTGCATAAGTAAAATCTTAGTTTAGCCTTCCTCATTTTTTTTTTAAGTGTGGCCTCCTAGCCAGCAGAGTTAGCAGCAAAGGAAGCCTTGTCAGACTTTGAAGATCTCACCACATGGCAGATCTAGAATTTGAAGCTCTGGGATGAGGCTCAGAGATCAGAATTTTAACAAGCCCTCCAGGTGTTTGGGCTGCTGACTGAATCACTCTGGCAAAGCTGGAGCTACTGAGCAGCTGCATTCTTTAAGTGCAGAGGTCCAGGGAGAAGTGGATTGCTCTTGATTCTCACACATGGGAATTGGTAGAAGTCAGGAAAATGAATCTGATTTACTTACTTACTTACTTACTTACTTAGTTTTAACAATTTTATTTCCGCAGTTACTCACTTGCCAATTGACAAAAGGAATAAATCTGGGTGTGTTTTTGCCAAAACTGATTACTCTGCTTGAAAATGACTATTTTTAATGTCATCACAAATATATATTTATATGTGTGTGTATCTGTGTGTATGTACATGTGTACTTGCAGGCAAGCACGCATACACACGTGCACATATTATGGTAGAAGTGTGAGGGTCAGAGAACAATTTGCTGAAGTTCATTACTGCCTTCTACTGTGCTCAAATCATTGGACTTAGAAGTCAGCATTTTTATCTTTTGAGCTGCTCTTTTAACAGAGCACAACACACCAGGTGGTCCCATGTGGAAACACACTCTTTGCCTCTTTCCTGTGATGATTCATAGAAATTTTAAAATATTTTAGATATATGCTAAGTTTGAAGAATATAAATTATTAAAAAGTCAAGTATGACAAAAACTGCATTTGTCCTTCTTTTAAGGATTTTTTAACCCCGCTGTAAATTTAAATCAGAAAACTGTGCTTTCAATCATGCAGATAAAATGCCATGCATTTTGTGCTTTTCATAAACATCTCCATTTGAAAAGATAATTGAAGCAAAACCCGAGATGAAAGGGTTATCATATATGTATAAACAGGTTGTTTGTGATATCAGGTAGCCTCCTCACACTTAGAAGACGAAATGTGCAAATTACAATTAATTGTGTTTTCTTTTTAACACAGCTACTGATGTTTATGCTCATCAATCAGACTTCATAGCTTTAAACATGGACGTTTAACTATCAACCTATGTTTCAGAGTATAATGGTTATTCATTCAGATGTTCAAAGTACGTAACATGGAGGTAGTTTAAAGTGCTCTTGGATTTTTATAAAGGTAACTATGTTTGTTGTTCATTTCAAAAACATTCAAATGGTAAAGAAAAGGCATAGACCTCTCTAAGCCTGTCTACGAGACATTTTATCTGTAGAGATGAAAATGGTGAGTGCACTTAAAAGTTACCTTTGGTATTTTCAAAGACAGTAAAGGATTTTTACTTTGCATATAGCATATCTTTGCTTTTCAAGGGATTCAAAGGATGAAACACCAAAGTCTCTATTAAAGGCAGTTATTTTCTGTGATTTTGATGTAGGCCTGTACCTTCTTGATGGAATTTTTGATCAGGCTGACATCAGAATTTATACACATAAATAAATGTGCTTCCTGCTGTATACCCACATAGCTTGACAATGTGGAATACACATTTACTTATATTATATAATGGAAAAATAAGTGTAGAAAATGTTTAGGGAATAGTTATCTTTACTCTCTGTGTTTCTCCTGTTCTGGCGATTGCTTATCTGACAATAAGATTGTAATGACTACATCCAGAAGTGATTGATACCTCTGCCAAGTAAAAAGACTTGTGCTCTGTTAAAAAAAAAAACAAATATGACTGGAAAAAATTTCTATTACAAAGTTGTAGCACTTTAAAGTGGCTAACAGAAAACTTTGAATGAGAGTGCTTTCAACTAGGCCAGACCACAGACAAGCAACTCATTCAAGAATATATATATATATATATAATATATATATAATAATATAATATATATTATATAATAATATAATATATAATATATAATATATATATATATCTTACTTCACATTGGTTTCCAAATGTGCTAAATCCCATGTCCTTAATTCCAATTCCATATTGCTCGTAAAGCCAGAGACATAAACATAACAGGTTCTTAATAGTAAACAGAAGAAAGGACATTTTCAGAATGATCTAATCATCAAATATGGAACTGTTGATGCTCATCCTGTTTTTTCCTATAACTTCTGTTCAGAATAGCAGACATACTTATTTCAGCAATGAAGACGTTTTCTAGAAATTGTCAAAGTGAAGAAATGTGTACTATTAAGTTTAAAATGAGAAAGGAAAAGTTAGTGAAGATTCAGTAAATATGACAGATCAACCCTTTATCTTTTCAAATATATAAAAAAGGTAAATGCAAATATGCACATACACATATTTTACATAAAACTTACAAATATATACTGAATAAATGTATATAATTCAATGTAATAAAAGATAATTGTAAGTTATTTTCAAAACATGCATATGAAGTCTATATAAGCTTTAGTGTTTAGAGAATTTAATTTTAATGTTTCTAATTGTATTTATAAGAACTTTCTATAGGGTAATAGAATTTACAGTGTATATACATTCATATATACACACACATCTCAGCTGGTCTTCAGCATAGGTTCAAATCCCAAAGAAGTAGTAGGCTCTAGTGCCAGGGAAGGAAAGCATGACTTGCTGGAAAGGTTGAGAGAAACAAGGCAAAGAGCAAAAGCCTCCAACTACATCTGCAGGATCCCAAAAGAGGGTGTGGTCCTGATTTAAAGGTTCCTCTTTCTTCCTTAAAACCCAGACTAAAGGGGTGTGTCTTCCGACCTCAGTATTAGAAGTGGATCTTCCTACTCCAAATTAAGTAAAATTACCTCACTGTTGTACCCTCCACTTTCGGAGTTTACTTAATTCCAGATACCATCAAGTGATAGCCAATATCTGTCACCCTAGTGGAGCAAAAGACGCCAGAACTGTTACAGATGACGCCTGAAACATTAACTCTCTTTTAAAAGGACCATGAGCATTCAAGTAAAGCTTCATCCATAAAATATGCTTCTCTTTTTCCAACGTAGGGAATCTCAGTCTGATTGCTGCCCATATTCATATTTCTATTGGCTCGGGACATCTAACAATGAGGAAAGCTTGTGTGATATTAATTAGCCCACCAACTGGACCTGTCATGTAGTTTTATCTGCATGTAATGAACATAATTAAATGATCATAATAAACAGTACAACAGGTGCTAGAAGAATTTCATCTGACACTACAATAACCTGAAAGACACAAGAAGCCTTAAAATTACACAGAAGAGAAATTATAATACACTACAGCAACTGTACGTAACAAAATATATATGATAAATGATGTAGTCCTCTTGAGCATTAGGGCTTTATAGGAAGAGATATTGTGAGAGGTGATCTTTCCATCTGATGAAAACTGCAAGAAATCATCTTCAAGCCAGGCAGACAGCTGTCACCAGACTCAAAAGGCACGAGTCTCTTGATCTTGGAATTTTTAGTATCTAGGGCTGTGAGTAATACATATGCTGGTTTGTGTATGTGTGTGTATTTTCTGTGTGTGTCTTCGTGTGTGTGTCTCTGTGTTCTGTATGTATGTGGTGTGGTATGTGTGTGTATGTATATGTGTCTGTGTTCTCTGTGTGTGTCTGTGTGTGTATGTAAGCCACCTGACTATGGCACAGTGTCACAGAAGACCCAGCTGATTACACCTTGAATCCTTTATTTTGTTGTGGAAAGAGAGAACTCTTCAGATAATCCCAGTGTCTACTTTCACCTGAAGTATGAGTATTAACAAAGAAAAATACCTTTGTTCTCATTTAACTTCAAAGTACAATTTTATTGTGTTAATATTAAATAAATAAAGAAAATTAGGAGATTGCATGGACCCTCAAGAGTTAACCCATTAGCAAAATCCATTTCTGTTTAAAAATGTAAAATTCATGCAGATAGGTTTTGAAAGAAAATGGATATTCATAGTAATCATTCTCAATTTATAACATAACCACTGAAATGGAACATCTGAGCACATTTGCATATGTTGATACAAAATTCTAAAGTTCTAATAAAACTTGCTCTAAACTACATTTAAAGCCACCATGTAACAAAATCTGTATTTTAAACCCTCCCAAAATATTGCAGGAAATTAAATTAAGGTCAATCGGTATTCCACTTAACGCTTAATACTATTGATCTTTTTTGTTTATTTAAACGTTACAAATGTATAATTGTCCCATGCAAAAAATGTCTCTAGTGTCTAAACACAATGTACAGCACTAATACCAAGTAGATTATATGTTTTAATTAAATTTTGGAATGTCAATGTCATTTTTTTCACAATTAAAGTCAAACAAGGAAGCCAAAGGAAAGAGGTCAGGCCAACAATGAAAGGTCATATCCTAATAAGCATTACATCGTAAGTCCCAGTAGTCAATACAGAACACATACATGTAGGAAATGCATATTTATACATTTATATATTGTTACACTGATAATAAATGGCCATTGAAAAAAATTACTAAACATCCTAAAGTTTATATTCTGATACTAAATGCTGATGTTAAAAATAATCTACAACTTTAATTGAATTCACAATCAACATTCAGTAATTTGAATGGATGTGAAACACACCTGCCAGAGTGGAATGAAAAAGACAGCTTGTAGCTTTCTTAAATATTTAAGCTGACTCTCTTAATTATGAAAGTCTCAAGAGCTAAGCTCATATCTTATTCATCTTCTAATTCTACTTTACCAGCATAAAGACTAGAGAGGCATTGGATGGCCACAGAGGTCATAATTGGTTTGTTTATTTATTTATTCAATCATTATTCATTTATGTTATTTTATTTACATGCTTAGATATTTTTCTTATTCATTTTTAATAATCCATTACTTATTCATCATCCATAATTGCTTCATCTATTCATCCATTTATGTATTAAGATGTGTTCATAGGTCCTATTAAAAACTGGCAATACAGCAATCGACATAGCAACTCTCAATACCTGCCCTCATAAAGCTTACATTCTGTTAGGGACAGATAATAAATAAGGATCATATAACTCATTTGACTGTCTTTACTTGCCCTTATATTCCATAAAATTACCATTGCTGAATTAGCAATTACTAAAAAAAAATGTTCCTGAAACAAATGTAGGAGTTGTTTCAAATTACCCTCATGTCACAACTTTTTTGTAGGCTCACCAACATATCACCTCTTTGAATGCACATTGCTCTTTAGAGATGCTTCATTTAATAACAACAACTGACTCTTTAACATTGAACATCTGTGCAACACCACTGTGACTCATGCCTGAATAATGCTTACTTAACACACATATATTTTCTGGAAAGCATGTCATAGCCTTTGTGTGCTTAGGAATAGTCTTCCAATGTGGTATCATGCTTGAAAGGCATTTTGATAGCAAAAGTCAACAAAAAGGGCCTGGATATTGAAAAGATGGCAGTACAGATACCACAAAAAATATATTCAATAGGTGAAACAAAGTGGGATGCATCATTTGTTTGGTGTTAGCTGTGAGTGCATAAAGGGTGACTAAAAATATTTGCTGTTCTTCACATAACCACAAAAGTCTCAAAAGTCCACAAGTATTGATTTGGGGGCTATTGATTTGAGATCTCTGAATGAGAGTTGATTGTGCATTTGTCAGATAAGTCAGAAGGAAGAAAGCATGATAAGGAGGGTAACTAGAGAAGGACAATTACCTGATGTCACTGAGCAAAAATGTGGAGGAGCCATGCATCTAGCAGACAGAGAGAATGCATTCTCGGCAGAAAGATCAATGCCACCAGTGCCATAGCACATTTGGACAATATTAAAAAATTATCTTATAGTTTTAAATTGTGTGCAGTGGGGGGAGGGGCTCAGTGCACATAAGTGCAATGCCCATGGCGGATGTCTTGAAGCACCAATTACAGGTGATTGTGAACCACCAAGTATGGGTGCTAGGAATGGAACTCTAGTTTTTTCCAAGACTAGTACTTGCTCTTAGCCCATGGTCTCCAGACCCATAAAATGCCTATATAACGTGGGCATTATAAAAATGTGTGAAGAACTGTACCCAATGTGCGTAAAGTGGGGTGATGCCAGAGCCAGGCTGGAGTGAGGTGACTTATGAGCAAATCATGTTCAGAGGTGAAGGCTATATAAAGAGGGGAACTTCGATTTAGATCGGAATAGGCTGTCAGTAGACAGCTCAGACAATACATGTGAAATGACTTGATCAGAATTTTTAATACTCTGCCCAGCTATTTAGTTGAGAATAGAATAGTTGGCAGTAGTGTAAATTCCTATAGAAGTGTGGCTACAGCCCTCAAAGGTGTATTCTGATGACTCAAACTGGAAGAGTATAGGACTGTAGTGGCAGAGTATCCTTGGGGAATGCAAAGTGTGGTAGAAAAATTGCCAAGGTATATTATTGATTATGTTATTGATGGCATATGAGCTATAAGTAAGGGAGAAAAGCAAGGCATGAGTATAGCTATTTACTTTGAACAACTTAAAAAATGAAATTTCTGTTTAGCAGAGAAGAGAAAGCCCAGAACATTAGCTCAGAAGAGGTAAGCCATGAGAAAGAAGTTGAGGCCAAATTAAGTCACAAGAGTCATCTGAGAGTCAATTCAATAGTTACAAATATATAGTAAATGGATGAACATATTAATGAATAAATCAATTACAGTTTTCTCATTTTATTGAGGTCAGCCTTAAAACATGACATATATTTTACATTAACTTATATAGTGAGGGAGTGAAAATGTAGTAACTCCTAATCAGACTAATTGAGTTTGGATTCTACTCTGTGATTTGGCTATATAAAATTTTTGTGAGACTTTTCTGGAAAAGACATAAAGAAATGTCTTCACTCCATATAAACAGAGAAGCAATAAATAATTCCATTTAAGTCCATCTTCATAAGATTGAGTTCTCTGGAATTAATTATAGGATCATTAGTGACTCCAAAAAAAAAACTATATTGCACTCATGGGAAATCTCATGAGCAACTTGCAGGCAGCTACACAACAAAAGAGTCCTACCCATAAATTGGCCAATTTACCAAAAAAACTACACCAGTACCATAGAAAATGTCCTAAACTCCTCCTGTACCATAGAAAATGTCCTAAAGCTAACTTGTGAGTTTCTCTTTCAGCAAAGGCATTTAAAGATATTAATTACATGAGATCTACAAACCAGTTGCTGTGATTAAACATGGCAGTGTTCATGTCAAAACTGTAAAAATATGTGTACTATAAAAATGCTGGTAAAATTAATATAACAGAGCTTTTTCTTCCTATGTGTAGTACCATGTAGGATTAATAAGTTTAATTTATCAGGGCGCAAAGTCATTTTCAAGAGTTGAAAGTTAATTTAAGGTTCTTTCATTTAGCCTGGTGTGGCTGCACACATATTTTATCTCAGCACTCCAGAGACAAAACCAGTAGGTCCTGTGAGTTCAAGGACTGCCTGGTCTACAATCAGTGTGTCTCTGACCCATGGAATAATTAGGAAATAATAAAAGAATGTTTAACAAATACCATATTATTTAATAGTCAGATAATGTCACTGTAAACGTGGTTCATGTTTGTAATCCCAGCACTTATGAGGAAGAGACAAGTATATCTTTGTGAGTTCCAGGCCAACCTGGGCTCCACTGCAGGTTGTCCAATAGCCCGGGCTGCACAGTGAGATGCTGTCTCAAAACAGCAAAGTGTTAGGAAATAAACATATAATTTACTAAATAAGCACAGTACTGTTTATTATAGTAAGCAATCTACATCTAATGTACTAACACCTTATGTTTGCAACTATTCTGCCAACAAGAGGGCTGAGGCTTAAAGGAAATTTATTAAGTTAGCAAGGCCTTGATAAGCATGTGGAAAATATAGTTACTTTAAAAAAATCTTAAATCTTAGGCTTTTCAACTTGAACTATACTACTTTAGAAAACTAGATTATAATGAAGCAGTTGCAAGTTTGCTGTTTTGCCTGCTTGTGTGTGTGTGTGATTTATTTTACCATGGTTCATTTATTTAATTAACACAATCATAATGATAACTGTTTATACAGATTGCATGTTTTCTGTGATTAACCACAATTTTGCATGCTCTCTTTTGGATAAAAATGTGTAATAAAGAGAATGAAAATTAAAAATGAAAGAAGTAAAATACAGGTTGAAAGTTCAGAACTGAGATACTTCTGGAAATGTCTTAGGCCGTGCAAAATAACACTAACTGTAGAACGCCGCACACTTGTGTTAACCATGGACTATTTCATTGCATTTATTCTATCCTCTAAGGGTTGCCGTTTCTGTCGGGAAAATATATGTGCCATTTAGAAATACATTTTAGTGGGAAAATACAATCCCCTCAACAGAACCTTACACCATGTGAACTTTTCTAAAGCAAATCTCTTATGTGAAAAAAAAATGTGTATTTTCCTGTGATTTGTTAGTCAATGCTGACATTTAAAAATGTTTGCATCTCCATTTTTGTAGAACAAAACAATTCATAATGTGAGCATTTATCTATGTTTTTATCTTGAAACACAATGTTAACTACATTAATAAGACATATACCCATATAACATTATTTATAATTTTAGTTACTCTCTCTCTGTTTGTGCATTTGTGTGTGTGTGTGTGTTAACAGATAGATACTTTTGTTCCACACCACATATTTGGAGGTCATAGTATGGGACTCAGAACTCTATTCTCTTATTTCATCATGGGTTACAGGATTGAAATCAAGTCATCATTGTAAACAGTTTTACCACCAAGTGTGATCTCAGTCTTACACAATAACTTTCTAAATAAAATTTTAGTAGTCATGGGATATATACCTTATAATGTCAATTTTGTAATTCTCTATACAGAGTACTGCGTTAAAGTAATTCCTGATCACAATATGAAAATAGGAAATGTAAGAAATCCACACCTGATCTGGAGACACATAGCAGTAAGATGACTATGAATCCGAATGGCCAAGCTGATGTCAGCAAGTTATGTCACTTGGGCTTTCACAATAGAAATAGTAGTATTTGCATTCAACTGGAAATGATTGTAATCAATCATTCAAGGTTAATTAAACCTTGAAATCTACTACTGGCAAGAGGTTCATGGTAGCAGGACATCAAAATTTCTCCCTACAAGAGCTTATATTTGCATTTATGTGAATAATAATATATAAAATATCATGTGGTTACTATTATGTAGGTTCTGAGATAAATTTGTGATTACATATAAATTCTCTATTTCTTTTTTTAGCCAGTGCCTCACTGTGTAGCCCACGCTATCCTTAAAATCACAGAGATCTGCCTGCATCCTTGAATGCTAGGATCAAAGGCATATACCAAAACACCTAGGTCAAGAACATAGTTTGAATGTTTGTGGTCATTTTTTCTAAATGTGTGGGTTATCTATGGTCACACAATACACAGTGCAAAGGTACTGTCTGAATGACTGGGCATTTGGGTGTAGGGGAGTTACTAATGGCCAATGGATACATAAGAACTTTCTTATTCTACCAACATTATTAAAAGTAGAAAGGGAAATTATGTGATTATATCATAATCTCAAAAAGGAAAAGAAAAAAAATTAAGTTGAGAAAGAATGATTACAATTTACTGGTGGACATTTAAATATATAACTTCATTATGAATTGAGCCAAGTTATGTGTGATGCCTGTTATCCATATAAACAGATATAAAAGCATACAGGAAAAAAAGCAGTAAGGTGGAAGACAGTAAAATAACAAACTTTGTTATCAGAAAGAATTTGAAATAACTTGCCAGGAGGGAAATGACCTCAATTAAATTTTATGTAAAATAATAATTGGTTATTTTAATAAAGGAAACTTGTTGTAGATTGCATATTTGATAATATAATATTTTTATTTAGTATTTCCCTCTGGCTTGCATTTATATTAAATAAAAATCTTGGTGAAAATTAAGTAAGATTTATAATTTAAAATCCTGTTTTAACCTACTTAATGGTTTTTAGATAGTTTTAAACTCAAGAAGAGAAAATAAAAATATTGAAAATCTCCCAGTTGGTATTTATCACGACAATGAAGAGGAATATTGAACTATAAAGATATTATGTAAATGTTTAAATTATATAAGTAGAGGGAGAAACATTTAAAATAACAACATTTAGAGATATTTCAGTAAGATAAATGTATTTGATATAAGTCTCCTGAAAATTTTAGACTGAAGCTAAGAATTTTGAATGAAGGCAAACTTTTACTCTGTAAATTTAATGTTCTCACATGTTTTTATGTCCTTGTTAGTACTTAAAGATTTTCTGAAAACTAGTATTTTACAGAAGTTGCACTTCAGCGTACCTCATAAGAAGTGCTCCCAGCTTGGGGTTTATGGAATTTTCAAGTTCTACTAGGAAAGGCTTTTATTTTTATCGCTACAAACAAAACATTTGTGTATGAAGCAGTACTGAAATAGACAGAGCTACTGTTCACATGAAAATGCTAAATTTAAATTCAGTTTGGGAACAGCCAGACCTACATTGTGACATCCATTATTCTATACTTTAGTACAATGCACATGGTATGCATGTTCCCTTGGAATCCTGGAATCCCAAGGGGTAGAACTCAAATACACATTGATTGATTGATTGATTGATTTACCTATCTATTTATTTTTTACAGAGTCACTATAGACTTACTTAGTTCTCTTTGGTATTAAGAGCAGAAATAATGGGGTGGGCTTAGGGTGGAATAAATAGCAATCAATAGAACTCATGTTTGCTGGGCCACAAAGAGACAAGACAGACATGTTAATGACCTGGTTTACAAACAGAGAATGTCTTCACACCATCCATTTATAGAATACTTTCAGTGTTGTTGACCTCACTACTATATTTCAATTCTGTACTATCCTGGCACATTATTTGCCCTAAATTATATATTCTCCTTTGTACAATTAGGATTTCACCAAGTGTAATTTTATGAACTCGCTGGCAAAATCCCTTGCCATGTTAAGTCCCCCCTGTTGTTGAAGAAAATTCTTTCAGGCACTTAGTATGTCAATATCAACCATTTTTAAAAGATGATGAGCAGCAAAAATCTTTTGTAAGACACTTTGGATTCTGATGATTTGTCTCTTGGATGCACCTCAATTTAACAATTTCTTTCTTAAACATGATGCCAAAATTAACAATATTTTAGATATGTCTGAAGAACGCAGAGAAATGTTTTTTTTTTATGTATTCTGAATCTGATATTGCTAAGGCTGCTTAAAGCTCTGATAACTCAGCCATCACTTTTGAGTGGCACTGCTATTTGCAACTGTAGTTATCTCTAGGCCTTTCAGCATGCTCCCAAGGAATTTACTAATCAGCCTGCTCCTTGCATGTTTTAGAGTTAGGGCAGCTGTGACCACAGAAATCCACCAACAGAGCTGAAAGTGTTGGAAGGTCAGTTAAAAGCAACTCAAATTTGTCTCCTGGGAATCTTCTAGAATATGCATTGTATAGTCTTAGCAATATTAATGGAAATATCAGAAAACCACATCATCCTATACCATAGAGTTAATCTCTGTTTTCAGGGATTTTGTGGCTCATATGGAGCATTAAAAACACACATTGCTTTATTTCTAAGAAATGATATCTTTGATTGAATCAAATCAAAATTGACAACAAAGCAGAAAATGTACTTTTGAACTGGACATTTTCATTTATGAGTAAGCTTAAAGGGTAGAGGTTGCCCTAGTTTCTTTTCCTATCATTGTAGTAAAATATCTGAAAAACAACTTATTCAAAGCAGTACTTCCTCCCTCTCTTCCTTCATTCCTCCCCCTCTTCCTTCTTTCCTTCCTTTCTTCCTTCCTTCCTTCCCCCATCCCCAATCCAATGTACAGCCCATTATGGCAGGAAATCAAGTCAGCAGGCCTTGAAGCAGCTAGTTACATTGCGTTTACAATCAACAGACAGAGAGCAGGGAATGAACGCCTCCTGGTACTCAGCTTGAATTCTCCAATTTAAGCAATTTACCTTTCCAGTCAGAGAATGGTGTCATCAATGTGTGGTCTACCCACCTCAACTACTGTAATCAAAATCATTACTTCATAGACATGCTCAGAGGCCCCTATCCCAGATATTTCTAGAATTTGAAAAATTGACAGTTAACCTAGAAGTGATCTACCATTGCCCTCATTGCTGTCAACACACACACACACACACACACACACACACACACACACACACACACACACTACCACCACCACGACCATCACGATGACCATGCCCCCCCCCCCAAAGCACATCACATTTTTACAGTGAATTGGATTTAGTATGAACTAGGTCATGAAGGATATTATACCACTTTCCAGGTGAGTTACACTGAGAGTTCTCAGTAGATGACTGTTTGTTCCCAGTTTAGTAAAAGTGGAGAAATGTAGGACTGGAGAGTGTGCTCCGTGGTTAAGAGGGCGCATTACACTTGCACAATACAAAGACTGGATTCCCAGCAACCATTTGGAAGCTAACAACCATTCTGTAAGTCTGACTTCCATGAACATCAGGTACATATGTGGTACATATAAATACATGTATACAAAACATTCATACACAGAAAATAATACAATCTTAAAAAGTAATAAATGTGAGTGTGCTACTGGTGCAAAGTAGGCAGTAGTCTAAACTTCTGTTAGCCTACAAGGCACAGGGATATCTCTCACAATAAAAACTTACCTTGACCAAAATATCAAGGTTTTGATCATTAAAAAAACAATTCTAGCTAAGACTCTTATGCCTCCAGGCAGTCATATTGTATTGGCTCCCACTCAACTAGCCTCCAAGGGTGCCAGCTGATTAAGGTAATCTTAACACAGCTCTCATTGGGAGGCATGCTGTGCTCTTTCTGTTCTTGTAGATGCTCCACATGAATGCTTCATTGAAAAGACATGTTTTCATATGAATTTGTCTTTCATTTGGAATTCTCTGATGTTATTTAATTGATAGTCACAGTTTGGGGTGATTCCACGTGATTGCTGTAAAGACTTTTGTTATTTTGTCTTCTTCCTGAAAAGAAATCCGTACCTCAGTGTGAAAGCTTTCATCTAACTAATTAATAACCAAGACCTCCCTTACCTTTCGCCCTACATTCTCTGGCATCCTGACAGTACCACTCCATAGCTCCACCTTTTGAAATGTGTCCAAATGTGTGCCAAAAACACAAGTCCCATCATATAGTCCACTTCTGGATCATTGTTACAAAAAAAGAGAAAGCAAGCCTTGTCCTTTGAGCTGAAGAAGCAAATCTCCGGTGACTGGACCCTGACTGACTCCCTCCACACTAATCCTTTGATCTTTTGGTCAGATATTTTCTATTCAGTCGACACAGAACTTCTTAGAATTCTCTATATAGCCATGACCTCTCTCATCATAGTGACCTTTTTTCAACTTGTATATCCATTTTCACTCTTGTCAGATTTCTAAGTTGCACCTGGTTCATCCATCACTTCCCTGGGGAGCCTTCTGTAATCTTCCTAGGTGGGACTGTTCATGAAGATCCTTTGTGTGCTTCTGCTAGTCCACTACCCAGGCTGTTTGTGAAACATCAGCCATTTCTGTTTGCTTCGAGTGTCAACAGTCACATAAAATAAATTTTATTTCTTTTGTTTCTAAATAGCTTAGAGAGGGATCTGAAAATGACTGCCTTGTAATAAATAGAAAATGATTGGATGAATAAGTAAATCATGAGTGTCTGGGTATATTGTTTAACTATAACTAGTAAATTCAATGGTTTAAATTGAATAATGTGCCTTATGTTTTGTAAGTAAGTTTAGCTACTACAACTATAATGTCTGAACCACAATCATTTACAAAGTTTAACTGTTCATATCTGTTTTATATCTTATTAAACACATTACTTAGATAAATTCAAATTTCTAATGAATCAACAAAGCAAATGTAATTTTTACCTACATGCCATGGCTTACA
Source organism: Pachyuromys duprasi (assembly GCA_028658305.1). Lineage (NCBI taxonomy): Eukaryota > Metazoa > Chordata > Mammalia > Rodentia > Muridae > Pachyuromys > Pachyuromys duprasi. Next base: position 81,199,295 of record CM053764.1, read on the forward strand.
ATAGAGAAAACAATATATGGTAACAACAGATAAATTTAGCGAAGATTGAAAAGCAGGCAGCATTCTAGGTTTCTGGTTTAAAAACTGAAGAGCCTCTTTAGGTCTGTAGAAGGCTGTCCTATATTATGTGGCTAATATCCACTTATTAATGAGTGTATACCATGCCTGTCTTTCTGTTTCCGGGTTACCTCACTCAGTATGATCTCTTCTAGTTCCATCCGTTTGCCTGCAAATTTCATGATTTCCTTGTTTTTAATAGCCGAATAATATTCCATTGTGTAGATGTACCACAATTTCTGTGTCCATTCCTCAGTTGAGGGGCATCTCAGTTGTTTCCAGAGTCTGGTTATTACAAATAAAGCTGCTATGAACATAGTTGAACAAATGTCCTTATTGAACAGTGGGGCATCTTTTGGGTATGTGCTTAGGATAGCTGGGTCTTGACCTAGTGTTATTCTCAGATTTCTATGAAAGTGCCAGATCAATTGGGAGGACTCTAGGGAGGATGCTTAAATCTCATTCGGAATGGCAAACAGGAGAGACACCAGAAGTGGAAGAGAGGAAACAGGGAGTCTACTATAGAGGGCACTCTGAAATAATTCACCCAACAGGGGATCAAAGCAGATGCTGAGAGTCAGGGCTAAACCTTAGGCAGAGAACAGGGAGTCTTATAGAGGAAGAGATTGCAGTGGGACTAGGGTGGGGTTCAAGGAACATGGAGTAGACAGAAGCCCCACAAAGAGACCAACACAACTGAAGGATCTGAGCCCAGGGGGTCCTGCAGAGACTGATGCACCAAGAAAGGACCATGCATGGAGAGGACCTAGACCCCCTGTTCAGATGTGGTCAAGTGGCAGCGCAGTCTCCATGTGGATCTCTGAGTGAGGTAACCAGAGGTTGCTTCTATCATGAACTCAGTCGACTGTTCTCTGATCATTCGCCCCTGGTGATGCATCCTTGACAGGCCAGAAGGAAGTGAATTCAAGCAGTCCTGATAAGACTTAACAAGCTAAGGGCAGATGGCAATAGTGGAGAACCCCCCCCCCCCTTTCAGTTGACTAGGAGAAGGAGATTAGGGGAAGAGAGAGGGAAAGTTGAGGTAGGGGGCTTCAATTGGAACATACAATGAATAAATTGTGAAGGAAAAAATCCCTGAAGAGCCAAGAATCCAATTGGAGTGTTTCTTGTAAGCAGGCCATTTGATTGATTCTACAAACTTCACACTAGTCCAGTGCTTCCTAATATACTTACAAAGCAGAAATATAACCCTTATACTCTTAATTTAACTCAAAGGTTAATCTAGCTATACATTTCCTTGTAACGATTAAACAAGAACTTGTGTATCAAGCACGTAGTAAGTACACAATGACAGTTATCTACTGTAATTGCCAGGACAGGAGATAAAATAACTATTCAAATCAGTTTTCCACAAAAGTGAATGAAGGCGATATTGTAAAAACCCTTCACCTTCTAGGTTAATTCCTTAGTGTTTTATTCACTTTGCTGCAATTGTAAGTAGAATGATTTTTCACAATTTCAGTTTTAGACTAGTTAATGATAATATATAGAAATAGAAGTGACATTTCTATGTTGTCTTTATAACATATTATTTTGCTGTATTTATTAATTTTAAAGGTAAGAGTATGAATGTGTGTTCAGTTTTCCACCTAGAAAATTACATCATCTGTGAAAAGACAGATTTTAATTTTCTATGTAGAATATTAAGTTTTATTCTTATCAAGTTGTTTATACAGAACTACCAATAATATGTTCAGTAAAATTGGCAAGACTGGACATCTTTCTCATGTTTATAATATAAGGAGAAAAACTATTTTGATCTTCCATAATTAACTGGGGTAGTTTTTTGAGTTTTTCAAACAGGGTTGTTCTTATATTGAGGTAGTTTCCTTTTTTCCAAATTTCATATGTGTTTTTAGTATTAAAAGATATTAGATTGCTCAGTGTTTATTAATCAATATAATCACATGTGTGTTCCTCATTTTTTTTACTAGCATAGCTGATATTCTCACATGAGAGAGTTTTGCCCATTCAGCTATCCTACTGTAGAGGGATAACTCACAGTTATTTTTCACATACTTTGTAATATACTGTTGAATTAGGCTGCCAGTAATTTGTTGAGTTACATCTGCACCCTTGACCAGTACATTTGACCAAGTATTGTTAGGTATATACATGTTTAAAGTTATATCCTTTTGCCTTATTGAAACTTTATTAGTACAAAATATTAGTACAATATTCATCTTCTGGAATTATTCTATAGCTAAAGACCATTTTGTCGGATATTAGAAAATCTGCTCCTTCCATGTTTTGGTTATTCCTTATCGGAGATAATGTTTTTATAGTTTGACTTTCAATATATGGGTCTTCAGCTCTAAATTCATTCTTAGTTGACCTCACAAAGTTGAATACAGTTCTTTATACAGTCTCCCAATCGCTTTCTTGTAGTTAGAATATAATTGGTGTAAATACTCATTGATTAATGATATTTTTGAAATTAGATTTCTACTTAGAAATTTTGCTTTATGTTTCCTCCATTATTCTCTCTTTCTTAGATAACTTTTCATGGGAAAATGTTAAGTCTTCTTTCTCATCCTTTTTTTGTGTGTTTTTCTTGTGATGACAATGGAGATTACATTTAACACCCTAATCTTATAATATTCTGAGTTATACCTGCCTGTCCTAAATAATATTTAAACTTCGGGTCTTTTACATCTATATTTCTTTTCTGCCTGGTTATTACAAAAAATAAGGTCTTTGTACATGGTATGCTATAAAACACAAGCTAATAACCCTTTTATATGAATTATTCTTTAAAATTATGTAAAAATTTATATCTAACATTTCCACATTATTTCCAAAGTATTACTAGCTTTCACAATAATTCTATTTTAAATACATTAATGCCTTAAATGATGTATAACTATTTGAAATTATACTTTTAGCTACAAATAGTTATAGCAATAACAAAAGCTTTTATAACTGCTTAAGCATTCATTGTTATTAAAATATTTATTTTGACATTTGACTTGAAATTAATCTCTAGGTTATTATCCCTTTAACCTCCAAGTCTCCCTCACATGGCAAATTAAAATGTAACAACCTGCTTCTGCCTTTTTCATCTATCTGGAAAGATCTTAATTTCTCTATAACTTTGTTGGACAGTGAATAATTTGCTTGAACTAGAATTCTTAGTTGACAAGTTTTGCTACTTTCCTTTAGCATATTTGATATAATTTTCCACAGTCAAGTAGTCTCCGAAATTCCTGAAGACAAGTCTCTTAGTGTTCTTATAAAGCATCTCCTGCACGCTTCGTGTTGCCTCTGCTTTCAACTCTCTCCATCTTTTTTTTTCAATGTCTGATTAGAGTTATTCACATCAATCTCTCTAAGTTAATTCTGGTCTTTGTTGAGTTTCTTGGGATTTTATTCTCATAACTTTCATAAAATTTGATAAATCATTAACTGTCCTTCCTAGAATTTCCTTTCTTTTTCTCATTTCTTCTAGAGCTCTTAAATACTGTTGTTGGATTGCCTTATGGTATCCCTCAAATCTCCTTATTCTTCTATCAGCACCATAGTCTTAGGTGTCCTGTGCCTGATGTGGTCCTGGTGAGGAACTGTACCTTTTTCTCAGTCTTCTCTTTCCAGTAAGGTCTCAGACCTGGTTTTCCTGATTTTAGTTATTAATATTAAATTTTTTCATGTAATTTACATACATTGTAATAGTTCTGATTTACTTTGATAAGTTGATAAAGTGACACCCTTTCCACTATGAGACTTAGTTTTTCAGTTTATGCCTTGTAGGTAGTGCTCTCCCACCTGTTGGGCTAAAAGCTGCTGTAAAAATGGAGCCTCTAGGGGTAGGACACAGACTATAAATAGTCCTACACAAAATGGAGTAACTCGGGGCAAGCCACAGCTTAATCTCAAGACCATCACCCATCCTACCCTATGTCTAAACAGTTACCAAGTTATATATAACCACTAGAGCCTTTTGTTTCTAGGCATGCAGCTTTTCTAAATGGTTGAAGGTAGACTAGCATGTTCAGAACTGAGCTGAGCGAGGACCTGTAAAGAATAGGTCTGTGGATAGAACATTGCCTTGTCAGTCTTTGTTGTAGCCACACCATGGTCTTTTCAAAGCATCCATAATGTTTTCAGAGTCTTACAGAAGTCAGGCACTAATTTCTGTTTCTGTGAGCTGCCAATCAAATGGAAAAATCATCTGGCTGTGATTAGCTAAGCTTAAATGAAATAGAAATAAATATTAAGGATTCTTTCCAGTAAAGACCTATCATTAACATCACCATTCTTAATATTAAAGTTGTTTAACTTCTAAGCTAACACACTTAGGAAATTGTGTAACTTTGATCTGCCTCATCATCTTTCCTCACTTACCATAAAAGTCACAGCTTATGTTGCTGTTACAAAGACAGGTTAATGAAAGAGAAGCTCAATAAATTTGCTCCATATACTTTTACATGCTATGGTACAGCATAGTAATACACACCCAAGCACAAAGGTTCTTCGTCCTTATGCTTCTATTAGACTGCCATCTTGGGAACACAATTGAAGGAAAAGCTACAGTCTAAAAGATGAACAGAGAAGCTGAAGGCTGGTCTGTTCAGATCTTGGATTGTTTTAGGGAATCCTGTTTTCTATAATCCACCTTGAAAGAGGAATTCTCATTGCTGTGACTCTTGTTGTGGAGAAGAGAGACAGAGGTTAACACAGTCAGATTACTTCCAAGCCACTTTCATTTCTTTAGCTGAAGGCACTTAGCACCTTTGAGGGTTCTACTTTTTTAGAATTCTCAAGGAAAATTTTGGAAAATCAGGCTTTCCATCTCTCTTCGAGTTTACTGATTTTGTATACCTTTGTTTGTTTCCTTCATTTTAAAAAGTTTTCTGGAAGGGGAGGAGGACCTCCCCATAAGTGGACTGAGGGAGGGGCATGGGAGGAGAAGAGTGAAGGAGGGTAGGATGGGGAGGGACAAGGGAGAGGAATGCAACATGAATAGATTGTAATAATCAAAATTAAATAAATTTTAAAAACTAAAAGAAAAAATGTTTTCTTTATTATTTCTCATAGAGCAATTGTCATAGAAGAGCCGTGGTAGGTGTTATCCTTTTTCTCATATCTCTTCTGATCCTTTCTCAGGGCATGTGTTATTGCCATCTCTGCTTTTTCTGAGTATTTATAGTTGGTTTTGATTGACTGATTTTCCAAATCTGTTTCCCCCGCAAAGGAAAAATGAAGCCAAAAGGAAGGCTGGATGGGGGCGCAGAGCCTTTCATCTTTCTAGGAGACATCTAGGGTAGGATTGTGGGAGATTGCCATTTCAAAGCAGATGTGCAATAAGAATTGTTTTGTGTGTATGTGTGTGTGTGTGTTTAATTTTTTATTTTGCTGCATCTCTCTGATCATCAGCAGCAATCATAGCCTATTCTGGAGTTCAGTCAGCTTCAGAAATGTACTTGCATGGCTAAGGCACAGGCATTGAAAGTGTTATAAATTAACTTCCCCTTACTGTTCAAACCATTCTCTGAAGGTGATAGACCTTCAATAGATATCAGAGATTCCCCCATACTTGCTGTTTTTAGCCAAGTAATTTTTCTTTATACTGAGGAGCCAGATTCCTGGTTCTTTTTACTTGTCCAAATTCCCTGTATCTTACAATAATTTCTCAAAAAATAGTATTTTTATTTTTTGAAAGTTAAAATTATAAAAATCTTATCTACACAAGATTTAAAACTTAAGGGATTTTTATCAAATTGGAATATAATTAATATAATTTGAATAAACTAAGAAAAAGGTGATATTATTTTAATAGTTTCTTTAATTTTTTAAAAAATCAACAGTCCAAATCAATAAAAGGATTATAGCAAAATATTTAATCATTCACATTTTCTGATTCTGAGTATTTGTCTGATAAATTAGAATTTTAAAGACTATATGCTAAATTAGAAGTTTGAAGACTTCAAGAAATGACCACTTTCTCTTTGCTTTCTTTTGTCTGATCATTTTATTAACTAGCAGGAAAAAGTGCTTAGTAACAATAATTTGTAAGCTTGGGTTATCTAGTTACAACCATAGGCACACAAGGCATTCTCTCTTTGTAGACTTCACTCCTTTTGACTTATGGATGTAAAAGAAAAGCATACTCTACTTCAGGTTAGAGCAAATTGAAGACACAGGAGTAAGAAGCTCAGATTCTTGGTTACTGGTGTAAATATCCTTTTTACAGGATAAGTCTGGGCTCTAGCAGCCCTGAAATCCCAGCTTGCACATCTATGCCCTGCATACCAATTTAAGATTTAAGTGGTTGTGAAAAGAGAACAATAACTCAATGTGTCCACATTATGATAAGGAACAATTAAATGGGTCCAGTAATTCCAAGTTCATTCCATGGTATTAAGAAGGACTGCGGGTTTAAGTAGAGAAAGAATTTGGGGCAAAAGAACAAAGGGTATACACAATTAAGAATACTGGGTCAATGTTGTTTGGTTCATCATCAACTAAGTTCTGGTTCTGAGAAATAGTCAGCACCCTTACTCACTGTTGTCATCTCTCAGGATCACCTACCAGATGATGATTTCTGTTCTGGAGATGATCTTGCCATCCTATTTAACTGTTCTGGTCTGGAAAGTAGTTTGTCCAGGGAGGATTTGTTCTTCCTAGAATTGAAAATGATTATAGATTTAGAACAATGAATTACCTGTCAGCTTCAGCCAAAGCAAAGGTCATAGACAGAAAATGAAAGCAACCATGTTGGGCTTTTGTCTTGCATTTAGCTGCCTCATGGGCCCAAGTGAGAAATCAAGGCTGATTACCAAAACACTTTATGCACCTTATATACCCCTGTCGTTCCTTCCCTCTTCCTCTCCTAATCCCTTCCTTCCTCCTCCTTCTGCACCCTTGTCCCTTCCCAAGTCCACTCATAGGGAGATCATTCTTTTCCTTCCTTTTGATCCTAGTCTATTAGGTCTCATCAGAAGTGGCTGCATTGTCTTCCTCTGAGACCTGGTAAGGCTGCTCCCATCTCAGGGGGAGGTGACTAAAGAGCAGGCCAATCAGTTCATGTCAGAGACAGTCCCTGTTCCCATTACTATGGACCCCACTTGGACACTGAACTGCCATGGGCTATATCCGTGCAGGGGTTCTAGCTTATCTCCATGCATGGTACTTGGTTGGAGTATGTCTCAGGAAAGACCCCTATGTTCAGAATTTTTGGTTCTGTTGCTCTCCTTGTGGAGTTCCTGTCCTCTCCAGATCTTACTATTTCACACTTCTTTCATAAGATTCTCTGCACTCTGCCCAAGGGTTGGCCATAAGTCTCAGCATCTGCTTTGATAGTCTGCAGGGCAGAGCCTTTCCGAGGCCCTCTGTGGCAGGCTCCTGATTTGTTCCCTGTTTTCTCTTTCTTCTGATGTCCATCTTCTTTGCCTTTCTGGACAGGGGTTGAGCATTTTAGCAAGAGTCCTCCCTCTTGATTAGTTTCTTTAGGTATACAGATTTTAGTAGGTTTATCTTATATTATATATCTATATGAGTGAGTATATACCATGTGTGTCTTTTTGTTTCTGGGATAGCTCACTCAGGATTATCCTTTCCAGTTCCTACCATTTACCTGCAAAATGTCATGATATCCTTGTTTTTTATTGCTGAGTAATATTCCATAGTGTAGATGTACCACAATTTCTGTATTCATTCCTCAGTTGAGGGGCATCTGAGTTGTTTCCAGCTTCTGGCAACAACTATGACAAATGAAGCTGCTACAAACATGATTGAGCTAATGTCCTTGTTGTGTACTTGAGCCTCTTTCGGATATATGACTAGTAGTGGTATAGCTGGATCTTGAGGAAGCACTATTTCTAGTTGTCTGAGGAAGCGGCAGATTGATTTCCAGAGTGGTTGTACAAGTTTACATTCCCACAGCATTGGAGGAGGTTACCCCTTTCTCCACAATCTCTCCAGCATGTGTTGTCACTTGAGTTTTTCATCTTGGCCATTCTGATGCGTGTAAGGTGAAATCTCAGGGTCATTTTGATTTGCATTTCACTGATGGCTAATGACGTCGAACATTTCTTTAAGTGTTTCTCTGCCATTTGATATTCCTCTATTGAGACTTCTATGTTTAGCTCTGTTCCCCATTTTTTAATTGGATTACTTGATTTGTTGCTGTTTAGCTTTTTGAGCTCTTTATATATACTGGATAATAGTCCTCTGTCAGATATAGGGTTGATGAAGATTGTTTCCCAATCTGTAGGCAGTTGTTTTGTTCTGACAACAGTGTCTTTTGCTTTACAGGTTTTCATTTTCATGAGGTGCCATTTATCAATTGTTGCTCTTAGTGCTTGTGCTGTTGGTGTTCTGTTCAGGAAGTTGTCTCCTGGGCTAATGAGTTCAAGGCTCTTCCCCACTTTTTCTTCTAACAGGTTTAGTGTGTCTGGTTTTATATTGAGGTCTTTGATCCACTTGGACTTTAGATTTGTGCAAGGTGATAAGTATGGATCTATTTGCATTTTCTACTTATAGACATCTAGTTAGACCAGCAGCATTTGTTGAAGATGCTGTCTTTTTTCCATTGAATAGTTTTGGCATCTTCATCAAAAATCAGGTGTCCATAAGTGTGTGGATTTATTTCAGGGTCTTCTATTCGATTCCATTGATCCACCAGTCTGTTTCCATGCCAGTACCATGTAGTTTTTAGTATTCTTGCTCTCTAGTACAGCTTGAGATCAGGGATGGAGATACCTCCAGAAGATCTTTTACTGTAGAGGATTCTTTTAGCAATTCTGGGTCTCTTATTCCATATGAAGTTCAGAATTTTTCTTTCAGTGTCTGTAACGAATTGTGTTGGTAATTTGATGGGAATTTCATTGAATCTGTAGATTGCTTTTGGTAAGATGGTTATTTTTACTATATTAATCCTGCCAAGCCATGAGTATGTGAAATCTTTCCATCTTCTGATATCTTCTAATTTTTTCTTCAGACACTGGAAAAATGTCTTCATACAAGTCTTTGACTTGCTGAGTTAGGTTCACACTAAGGTACGTTATGACCTTTGTGGCTATTGTGTAGGGTCTTGTTTTGCTAATTTCTTTCTCAGTCCTTTTGTCTTATACAGGAGGGCTACTGATTTTTTTGAGTTAATTTTGTATCCAGCCACTTTGCTGTAGGAGTTCCCTGGTAGAATTTTTGGGGTCACTCAGGTATACTATCATATCATCTGCAAATAGTGATACTTAGACTTCTTCCTTTCCTATTTGTATCCCCTTGATATCCTTTAATTGTTGTATTGCTTTAGCAAGGACTTCAAGAACTATGTTGAAGAGATATGGAGAGAGTGGGCAGCCTTGCCTTATCCCTGATTTCAGTGGGATTGATTTAAGTTTCTCTCCATTGAGTTTGATATTGGCTATAGGCTTGTGGTATATTGCCTTTACTATGTTCAGGTAAGTGCCTTGTATTCCTGATCTCTCCAAGACTTTAAACATGAATGGATGTTGGATTTTGTCAAATGCTCTTTCAGCATCTAAGGAGAGTATCATGTGGGTTTTTTTCTCCTTCAGTTTGTTTATGTGATGAACCACATTGATGGATTTCTGTATATTGAACCACCCCTACATGCCTGGGATGACGTCTACTTGGTCTTAGTGGATGATATCTTTGTTGTGTTCTTGTATTCAGTTTGCAAGTATTTTGTAGAGTATTTTCCCATGGATGTTCATAAGGGAGATTGGCCTGAAATTGTCTTTCTTTCTTTCTTTCTTTCTTTCTTTCTTTCTTTCTTTCTTTCTTTCTTTCTTTCTTTCTTTCTTTCTTTCTTTCTTTCTTTCTTAAACATTTTTATTTTATATTAATAACAGGTTATGTACTTTGTATCCCAGCCATAGCTCCCTCCTGCAATCTCTCCCTATCCTCCCCATCCCTCCCTCATCTCCTCCCTGCCCCTTTCCAAGTCCACTGATAGGGGAGGACCTCCTCCCCTTCCATCTAAGTCAAGCTTATCAGTTCTCTTTATTTGGGTGATTGTGAGGTTTAGGTACCAAGGTGATTGTGGCTTCATAGAATGAGTTTGGTAATGTTCCTTCTGCTTCTATTTTGTTTGAATAGTTGATGTTAGCTCTTCTTTGAAAGTCTGGTAGATTTCTGTGCTGAAACCATCTGGCCCTGGGCTTTTTTTGCATGGGAGACTTTTGGTGAAGGCTTCTATTTCCTTAGGGGATATAGGACTATTTAATTGATTTACCTGGTCTTGATAGCCTTGGCAAGTGGAATCGAGCAAGGAAATTGTCCATTTCATTTATGTTTTCCAATTTTGTGGCATATAGGCTTTTGAAGTAAGACCTAATGATTGTTTGGATTTCTCCAGTGTCTGTTGTTATGTCCCCCTTTTCATTTCTGATTTTGTTGATTTGGATAGTGCCTTCTAGTTAGTTTGGCTAAAGGTTTGTCTATCTTGTTGATTTTCTCAAAGAACCAGCTCTTGGTTTCATTGATTCTTTGAATTATTTTATTTGTTTCTAATTTATTGATTTCAGCAGTGAGTTTGATTATTTTCATCTGTTTACTCCTCTTTGGTGTGTCTGCTTCTTTTTTTTCTAGGGCTTTGAGGTGAGCCACTAAGTTGCTTGAATGAGATATTTCGAATTTCTTCTTGAAGGTACTTAGAGCTATGAAATTTCCTCTTAACATTGCTCTCATTGTGTCCCATAAGTTTGGATATGTTGTGCCTTCATTTTTATTAAATTCTAGGAAGACTTTAATATCTTTCTTTATTTCTTCCCTGACCCAGCTGTCATTTAGTAGCTAGTTGTTCATTTCCAAGGTCTGTGTAGGCTTTTTGCTATTTCTGTTGTTGAAGTCCAGTTTTAGTCCATGGTGATCAGATAGGATACAAGGGATTATTTCAATCTTCTTGTATCTATTGAGGCTTGCTTTGTGACCAAGTACATGGTCTATTTTGGAGAAGGTTCCATGAGGTGCTGAGAAGAAGGTAAATTCTTTTGTGTATGGGTGAAAGGTTCTGTAGATGTCTGTGAGGTCCATTTGATTCATGACCTCTGTTAGAGTTAATGCATCTTTGTTTAGTTTTTGTTTTGTTGATCTGTCCTTTGTTGAGAGTGGTGTGTTGAAGTCTCCCACTATTAATGTGTGGGGATCTATGTGTGGTTTAAGTTTTATTAATGTTTCTTTTACAAATGTGAGTGCCCTTGTATTTGGGGCATAGATCTTCAGGATTGTGATATCTTCCTGGTGGAATTTTCCCTTGATGAGTATGAAGTGTCTTTCTCCATCCCTTTTGATTAATTTTGGTTGAACGTCTATTTTATTAGATATCAGAATGGCCACTCCTGCTTGCTCCTTGGGTCCATTTGCTTGGAGAACCGTCTTCCAGCCCTTTACTCTCAGGCAATGTCTATCTTTGCGACTTAGGTGTGTTTCTTGTATGCAACAGATTGTTGAGTCTTGTTTACGCATCCATTCTGTTAGTCTGTGTCTTTTTATTGGACAATTGAGTCCACTGATGTTGAGAGAGATTAATGACCAGTGGCTGTTAGATTCTTTGATTTTGATGTTGACTATGGTAATGTGTTTGTGTGCTTGGATACTTTTTGTTTTGCTGTAGTGAGGTTATTTATTTCCTGTGTTTTATTGAAAGTAGTTGGTTTTCTTGGGTTGTATTTTTCCTTCTAGTATTTTCCAGTAACACTGTATTTGTGTGTAGGTATTGTTGAAATTTGTTTTTGTCACTTAATATCTTGTTTTCTCCGTCTATAAGGACTGAGAGTTTTGCTGGGTATAGTAGCCTAGTCTGACATCTGTGTTCCCGTAGGTTCTAATGATATCTGTCCAGGCTCTTCTGGCTTTCATAGTCTCTGTTCAGAAGTCAGGTGTGATTCTGATGGGTTTGCCATTATATGCTACTTGGCCTTTTCCCCTTGCAGCTTTTAGTCTTTTTTCTTTGTTCTGTATACTTACTGTTTTGATTATTATGTGGTGAGAGGATTTTTCTTTTCTGGTCTAATTTATTAGGTGTTGTGTAGGCCTCTTGTATTCTTAGAGGCCTCTCCTTTAAGTTAGGGAAATTTTCTTCTATGATTTTGTTGAAAATATTTTCTGGGCCTTGGAGGAGGGAATCTTCTCTTTCCTCTATTCCTATTACTCGTAGGTTTTGTCTTTTTATGTTGTCTTGGATTTCTTGGATGGTTTGTGTCAGGAATTTTTTAGATTTATTGTTTTCTTTGATGGATACATTGATTTCTTTCATTGTATCCTCCACACCTGATATTCTTTCTTCCATCTCTTATAGTCTGTTGGTTATGCTTACCTCTGTACTTCCTGTTTTCTTTCCTAGGTTCTCCCTCTCCATGATTTCCTCAGTTTGCGTTTTCTTTAATATTTCCAATTCTGTCTTCAGATCTTGAACCCTTTTGTTGATTTCCTTCACCTGTGTGATTGTATTTTCCTGTTTTACCTTCAATTCCTTCCCCTGTTTGTTTGAACATTCCACTGTTTCTTTTATTTCTTTCAGTGATTGAATCATTTCCTCTCTGAAAGCCAGAAACTGTTTGGCTGCATCTTCCTGTATTTCTTTACAGATGGCTATAATCTGTTTTACTGTATCTCCCTCTAACTCTTTATGCCTTTTAATTGCTTCCTCCATTAACCTCTTCATAAGCATAGATGTAAGGTCATATTGTTGAATTTCACTTATGTTAGGGTGTCCAGGGCTACTTGCCCCTGGGGAACTGGGTTCTGGGGATGCCATATTGCTTTGCCTTTTGTTGGTTGTGTTTTTACGCTAGCCTCTACCCATCTGGTTTTCTCAAGTGTTGTCTGTTAATTTCTGGTGCCTGCTGTGTCCTGGGGTGGGGAGAATCCCTGTGGCAGGGTTCTGAAGTAGATCTCCTTAGCTTTTTGGGTATGCTCAACTGAATTGTGGTGCTTTTCAGGAATTGTCACAGGTAACCTCAGGCATATGGACCTGTGTGATAACTGTGGTGTTCAGGAAGGCTCTCCTCTCATCAGGAGAAGTCCTGGAGATGGCTGCCATAGTACTGTTTTCTTTTGCTCTGAGTTTAATGAGCTGCAGCTGCTGTTCTTAAGGTGTATTTTTGGGGGGTGCAGCCCTCTTGAAGAACCAGAGAGTCCCGCGGTTTTGTCAGTTTAGCTAGGGATAACCAGCCACAACTTGGACCAGTATCTCAGGATTGCTCCCATGGTTCTCAGGCTTTTGTAGGTCTGATGTTGCAGCTGTGTGCCCCTGTGCCCTACAGTAATCAATGGCAGGTGAGCAGGGCACTTATGCCTGCAATAGAAGGCTACAGCATAGAGCCTGCGTGGACCCAGAAAGTCTTCTGGAGCTGGGTGCCCTGAGTGATGAACCTGATGATCCCTCAGCTGTGGGGTTTCCTCTGGGTAGGGACACCCAGACTGTGTTTTGGGGACTGCAAGTCTTTCTGGGATGACGAGTAGAACCCACAGGCACAGGGGTGTGTGTGCCCCCGCCTTGCTGGCGATTGGGTGCCTGGATGTTTGCTGAAACTGTAACTTTTCCAGAGAACTTTTCGGGGGGGGGGGGTGTCGGCTGAGTGCTCTGAGGTCAAACCTGCTGTTCCCCACTCTGTGAGTCACCCAACAGAGAGATTCAGTCTCTTGAGCCTTGGGGTCCACAGTTCTATTCGGGGCAGTTAGTCAGGCAGGTCTTTGCTGGCACCTGCATCCCTCTCTTTGGACTGGCGCCCTGGGCGTCCACTGGACCTGGGTCTTTTTCCAGGGATTGTCTGGGTGACCTAAGGTCAGTCCTGATCATTTCCTGCACTGTGGAGTTTTCTCTCAACTGGAAATCCCAGTCTCTCGTGTTGTGGGGCCCTCAGTATAGTCCAGGACAGTGATCAGAGCACAGCAGTGTGTGGCTCTGGGCTGGCAACCAAGAGCCTGGTGGAACCAAGACTTCTTTAGCGATTTAGCTGGGAGAGTTGAAGCTGATTGAATCCCACACCCACCGTGGGGTATCCTCTCACCTGGGAAACACAGGTTGCTGATGTTTTAGGACCGAGAGTTCTGTTTGCTGGTCACTGTGCAGATCCTGCTGTGTTGCTGGTCAAAAAGAGTGTCCTCCTGGCACCGCCATCTTGGAACCCCTGACAAAGCAATTCTTATAATATGATTTTTCGGAATAGTTCTGGATGCTTTGAATCTTTTTTTAAATAGTGTTTTTCTATTTTAAAAAATCTAATCTAAAATACACATTAAATTATGAAATGTGATGTCAAAATTAGAATTATAGAAGTGTAAATAGTAAGAAGTAATCCAGTATGTGGAGTTATGATAACTACAATAAAACTGAATATGTTTACCCTTTCAATTTATATTTAGTAAGATTATTATGTTTACGTGTGTGTGTGTGCCTTTTTGTGTACCTTTGCATGCTGTCACATGAGTGTGGCGGTCAGTGGACAATTTGTAAAAGTCTGTTTGATTTTCGGTTTCCTTTATGTATGTCCTGGAAATTGAACTCAGGTTATCAGGTCTAGTTGCAGATGACTTTACCCACTGAGCATTCTTGCCAGTCTTAAAAAGCAACCTGAAAAAACAGAAATATTGGCACTGTTTTATTTATTTAGAAGAAAAGAACACTTATTCATTTCCAAGTGGGCAATGTTGGTTGAATTCCAAGGAATACTATTTTCATCAAGGAGCTAAAGCCAATGTTTTTATACACTTACTTTCGTGTGAAAGAAATGGAAAACAGACAGGCAATCTGCAGACTAATGTTGAGAATTGATAAGTATAATGAGGAACACATTACTATTAAAACCTATCAAAAAGTTAATAAACTAAGTCAGGAAGATAATGCGTCAATCGGGAGTGCTAAGAAAGAGCCCATCTCAAAACAGTGATAACAACAGAATAGCAACTCACAACAGCAACAATTTAAAAGACAACTATGAAAAAT
>CM053764.1:81214383-81238080 GCA_028658305.1 Pachyuromys duprasi
GGGCTGGGCATGGGATGCAAAGTACCTAACCTGTGATTGATAACAAAAAATAAAAAAATTAAAAAAAAAAAAAGAAAAGAAAACTGAACATTCCCTGTGGCAGCACTGCAAGCAACATTCCCTGTGGCAGCACTGCAAGCTGGAAGCCATGAGACAAGATTATGCCTGGAATTTTCTGAGAAGCATCAATATATCTGTAAATGGGCTAGACACGTAGATGAATCTGTGGTTAAGTGTACTCCCTGCTTCTGTAGATGATAAGGTTTGATCCCCAGTATCCATGTGGCTGATACCTCCATTTCCAGGGAATCCAATGATCCCTTCTGATATCCTTGGGCCTTGCACATACATGGCACACATGAATCTACACAAGCTTACACTCATGCTCAGTTGAATAAAGAGAAAAGTAAATTTAAAAAAATCAATAAACAGCATAGCTATAAGTCCTTAGGCATATAAAAGTAATATCTTATCTTTATTAATTTCAAAATTCATGGCTTTGGCCATATAAGAGAAGACAGAGTAAGAAGAAAAAAGCATTGAAAAATTAATTTAATGCCAATTTTATATATTGTGTCAGTCTTCAAAACTGAAGCTCCAGAGACAGGGATACCCAGACATTTTCATGTATAGTCATGGGCAAAGGGGTGTGATGTAAATAACTGAGAGAACGTAGCATGTCCTATTGCATTCATTTCCCCTTGTGGTATGCTAGGACAGCTGTCAAAGGAAGTCTTCAGGAAGATACAGGAAGTGTGTGTGACCTGCACTCAGCTTACATTAGGAAAGAAAGGACTGTAGTGTTTGTGGTCCACTTCAGAAGGGTAAGAGGACAAATCAAACCTAAGGGACACCTTTCTGCTTCTGCTGTTCTTAATTTTTAAGTGGTTTCATGGTGCCATTCCCACCTACCACCAGAACAGATGATGAGTTACAACTCAGTTCACAATTTTGGACTGGCGTTGAAGCACACTTCAAACATAAATGCAAAAGTCTGGAAAGCTGCTGCTGCATTACTTTTCCCCAGAAGATGTAAAGAAGGGAATTATTTACACTGTATTTGGCACATAGAGAATAGAGAAAGTATCCTTTCCTTGTGAGGCTTGGAAAATGAAGTGTTTGCTAATGTCACTTATAGGACCATGGGTGACTCAAGAGCAGCTGAATTACTGAAATGTCCCACCACTGGAGTGCCAGTAGACTTCCAGCAGTGGCATTATGGCTCTCTTGGAGTCAGTCAATCTTCCACACTTATATGCCCTAGTACCTCAAAAGTCACTTGCCCCTTAATGGCAGTAGGGAGAAATATGTTGAATCTCAGGAAGAGGTCTGATGAGCTACCCTTCCACCCATTTATAGGAGGAAGTGTTAATTTTTTAAAATCATTACCTTATACCTATCACTGAATGATTTAATTGTTTTATTGCCTCAGCTATGGAGCCAAAGTATTCTTCTAGGTGACTACAGCAATATCTTCTCCATGACAGTGATGGTTATGCTATATCTTTAGGAAATAGTACTACCAGAGTAGGTACATAAACAGGGACAAGACTGTACTTGGTAAATTCCTAGACATTCACTGTGGCTTTGCTACATTTTACAAATGGGGAAGGAGTAGGCAGAATACGTCAGATGTACTGAAACTGTGTTGAAATTCTGTTTCCCACCAAAGAAACTGTCATGATGTAAACAAAAGACAATGAATGACTGTGAAGACGGATTCCATCACTGTGGAAATCAGTGGAGTGGGAGATTCTCAAACATAAACGTCATAGTGTTATATGACAGTGCTCTGTTGAAAAACTAGAAACAGTTTGCCGTGAATGAGTATGTTAAGTACATAATATACAAAATTAAGGGAACATAGTTATCACTATCTACTAAAACCAAGAGCATGAGATCCACCCAATCAAAATTCAAGCATGGATGTGAGAAATTACTGACCATCACAGACTTGGCATAAGAGCTTTTACAGTTGATTGGTACTGAAGGAAGAAGTCAATCTCCTTCAGTTGCTAGCAGGTTGCCCATGAGCCCTTGGATGAGACCACACCCATGTGAATATGGGCATCACTGGATGGTCTCACATTATTAATGAGTATGAAAGAGGACAAAGATTTGGGAGGTGTAAGGCTGAGGACATTAGGTGAAAGATAGTGGTGGATGAGCTTCTAGTTTCTAGTTCCCACCACAGGCATTTCACTCTGCTGAAGAAGCAATAGACAGCACAGTCTCAAGGAAGCAATATTTTAACAGTCTTAGCTGGTTCTTGTTCTTGGTTCCCTGTGTGATAAGACCATGGTGCTAGTTTACCACAGGGCAGAGTCTCAGAGGTTCCATTAGAGAAGCATGCTTTAGTCTGAGACTAGAGTGGCCACCTTGATTCCTGAGTCTACTTACAGCACAAACAACCCATAGTGGTATAAGAGTAAAATTCACAGTGCATTCAGCTCTTAAAGTGTTGGTGTGTTGGCTTGCTGAATTGTTACTTAAAGTTACATGGTTTGAAATGTGAAAGATACTGATCATAAAGGAACAAGGACCAGAAGGACTAAAATAAGTAGATAGTCCAGTAAAGAGAATGATTTCTGATGACTTAGTCTGGGAGAGACAGACCTACATGTGTGTCACATAACAGCTTGTTAAAATCTAGAAGATTCAAACTTTGTTATCCATTTAAGAAATGTTATCAAATTATCTTTCTCAAGGATAACTTTAATAGCAGAAACGGATGGATCACGGAACCATATATTTCCCTATCTGACCTGACCCTTGGAGACCCTTTTGAAAAGAAAGTGTGGATTCTGCACTGATTTGTTGTTGAAGTTTTTTTTTGTTTTTTACTGGACTGCTTTCTAGAAAATAAATGGACATATGAGAGAGTAATTTAAGGGAAAAAAAGACGTATTATTTCTTCCAAATTTGTCAGTGAAGACCTTCAGACCTAACTGTTTTGTGTTTCAGTTATAATGTGTGTAATGTTTTCAAACATGTATATATTTATATATTAATTGCTTTAGAAAAACTTTAAGGTCAGATTAGAGAATTATTGGAAGTGTTGATGACCTCAACCCCAAATCCTACTTCTACCTTCTAAGATCTGGGGTTACAGGGTATCACATCTTGTTATTTTTTTTCTTTTACTGAAAATAGTCTTTTTTTCACATAATATGTCCTGATTATGGGTTCTCCTGTTACTCTTTCCAGATTCTTCTCACCTCCCTTTCCATCCAGATAAAAACTAACACATCAGGTAGGACAAAATAAACAAACAGAAATGGGGGAAAAGTCCAAGAAATGGTACAAGAAACAGATATATAAAGAGACCCACTTGTTCATACACTCAGGAATCTCATTACAGGACTAGACTGGGAGTCATGATATATACACACAGGGATGTGTGCAGCCCCTCTACATGCTGCCTTGATCTCTGTGAGTTCACATATACACTGTTCTATTTATGTACAAGTACTGGTTTCCTCAGTGTCCTGGATCTCCTCTTGCTCCTACATTCTCCCACCTCCTCTTCTTTGAGTTTCCCTAACCCCTGAGGGGAGAGAATTTGATGGAGACATCCCATTTAGGGATGAGTGTTCCAAGGTCTCTTGCTTTCTGCATAATGTCTTGCTGTGGGTCTCTGTATTTGATCCTAGCTTCAGCAAGAGGAAGCTTCTATAATGGTGGTTGAATAAGCTATACTAGGCTTCGTTTTATTGCTATATTCTTTTAGTAGAAGAGTATTATTTGGTTTTACCCTAGATCCCTGGGCTACTTAGCCTTAGGTTCTGGGTCAATCAAGCAGCTTTGGGTATGGGCCCCATCTCGTAGAATGAGCCTTAAGTCAAATCAGGTATTAGTTGGTTGCCCCCACAAGATTTTTCCCACCATTTCATTAGTTTATCTTGCAGGAAGGACACCATAGTAGTTCTAATGGTTTGTAGCTGGGTTGGTTTTTACATTTCTCTTTTGATAGCATGCGAGCATATTTTATTTTATAAAAGCCTTGGATAGATGCTTTGTAATAGTAAGAGGTGGCCAAGATATCAATGACTTCTAATGGTAAACTTTCTGTTAAAAAAGAAAAAGCAGAGAAGAAATTACAGAGAACTAATAAGGTAATGCTATAACTACAGTTTTGAACACAAAGGGAATACTTTCTTTTTTCCTAGCCTGAGAAGCATAAGTGGGACAGGATTCTATGGGGTAAGGCTTTTTATTATCAGCATTGCATTAATAACAGCAAATTTCATTATCCTGTAAGTCTCCATTCTATGTGCCAGTGGTCACAGATTGTCTCAGTGGTGATAATGGTGACAGGCATTCCTTAAAAATACTGTGTTGCTGTCATACAGACTGGGAAAGGATCTTCACCAGCCCTATATCTGATAGAGGGCTAATATCCAGAATAAATAAAGAACTCAAGAAGCTAAACAGCAACAAACCAAGTAATCCATCTAAAAATGGGGTACAGATCTAAACAGAGCGTTCTCAATAGAGGAATATTGAATGGCAGAGAAACACTTAAAGAAATGCAAAATGTCCTTAGTCATCAGGAAATGCAAATCAAAACAGCCCTGAGATGTCATGTTACATCTAACAGAATGGCAAAGATCAAAAACTCAAATGACAACACATGCTGGAGAGAATGTGGTGAAAGGGAAACCCTCATCCATTGCTGGTGGGAATGTACACTTATAAAACTACTTTGGAAATCAATCTGGCAGCTTTCTTAGAAAATTTTGGATATATGCCAAGAAGGGGTATAGCTGGATCTTGAGGTAACACTATTCTTAATTTTCTCTATACAAGGACATTTGCTCAACCATGTTCATAACAGCTTTATTTGTAATAGCCAGAATCTGGAAATAATCCAGATGTCCCTCAGTTGAGGAATGGATACAGAAATTGCCATACATTTACACAATGGAATACTACTCAGCAATTAAAAACAAGGAAATCATGAAATTTGCAGGCAAATGGTAGGAAATAGAAAAGATCATCCTGAGTGAAGTATCTCAGAAGCAGAAAGATACACATGGTGGATATTAGACAAATAATATAGGCTAATCATATTAAAATATGTACATCTAAAGAAACTAAGCAAGAAAGAGGTCCCTGGGTAAGATGCTCAATCCTCATTCAGAAAGGCAAATGGGATAGACATCAGAAGATGGATAAAACAGGGAATAGGTCAGGAGCCTACCACAGAGGGCCTCTGAAAGACTCTACCCAGCAGGGTATTAAAGCAGATGCTGAGACTAATAGCCAAACTTTGGGCAGAGCACAGGGAATCTTATGAAAGAAGGGGAGAGAAAATGATCTGGAGGGAACAGCAGCTTCACGAGGAGAGCAACAGAATCAAAATATCTGTGCACATGGTTCTTTTCTGAGACTGATACTCCAACAAAGTTCCATGCATGGAGATAATCTAGAACCCCTGCACAGATGTAGCCCATGGCTTCTCTATCTCCAAGTGTGTTTCTTAGTAAGGGGTACAGGGGCTGTCTCTGACATGGATTCAGTGACTGGCTCTTTGATCACCTCTACCTAAGGGGAGGGGCAGTCTTACCAGTCCACAGAGGAAGACAATGCAGGCAGTCTTGATAGGCTAAGGTCAGATGGAAGGGAATGATGACTTCCCCTATCAGTGGACTTGGAGAGGAGCATGGGAGGAGATAAGGGAGGGAGGGTGGCCTTGGGATAGGTGACAGAGGGGGCTACAGCTGAGATGCAAAGTGAATAAATTATAATTATTTTTAAAAATTAATTAAAAATATAAAAAGATAAATTGATATTATTTCCAGACATTAATACAAAGAAAAATTATGGTGTAGATTTTTTAGATACTGGCAACAAGACCAAATTTCTTCTGTCTTGAGAGCAATATATAATAGCTGTATTTCTGGTTTTAGTGAGTGAATTTATTAAGCATGCAAGAAGCAAAAGCAAGAGAACAAAGAGTGAGTAGCATGTAGTAGAACATGATCATTTAGGAACCTCTCAAGGTCCAGCAGAGATGATGGTATAATCTTATCGGGTTAGTAAAGGTAACAAGGTTAAAGCAGGGATTACTCCACCCAGGAAAGTTCCACCCAGGCAGACAACTGGTACTTATCTTTGAGAGGCATGGCAAAAGAATAGCATTCTTTGTGAATGAGGCTTCCAAGCAAAAGATCAAACAGAAAGTAGAGATAAAAGCATCATCAAAAAGTATGTTCATAACATCCAATGGAAGTAACAAAATTACTGGAGCAGTGATGCTGGAAGTCCTGAGAGATTTCTGGATAGAGTGTCCTCTTCAAGGAGACCACAGTATGAACAATATTATGTTTGGGTGGAGAACATTTGCCTTTTAGCCATACTCAATGATACTTCTTTGCTGTAATAGTAACAAGGACCAACCTGACAAGCAATGCATATTTTCTCCCATACTCAGGACTTATTCTAATATTTTTATATGTGTGTTTATGTAGGAGTGAGGGTGGATATGAATCATCAAACTAGAAAAGGTCTCATGGGCCAAGGGAAAGAGATTTAAGGGAAGGGTGGTAGAAGGACGATAGTATGATGCAGATAATATAAAAATGGAAAAATATCGATAGGATGGAAGAGAACAAGCAAGTAGGAGATGAGGGAGGTAGGGGGAGTAGCATAAAAGAGAATCAACCCAAACAAATTAGGTATAAAAATGACATAATGAAACTTAATATTTGTATACTATTTACCAATCAGCACGGTACAAATGAAGTATCTAAATACTGGTGTTAGTTTGACTATAGACCTTTGAAACAGCTTGGGAGGAAAGCCAAGAAAGGCCTGTAAGGATATGACTTGTTTCCATTCACTAAATTCATCCTGTGCAGCCCTGAGAGTAGTCAGAGAAATCAGGATCAGAGCTATGATAGAAAGGTGACACTAAAATATTATGTTCTATCATTCGCTCATTAAGGAAACTGTACTATAAGGACTGGAAGGGCAAAGACCAAATATATTAATGTTAGTAGCTCCCAGATAAAACTATCACAGTAAAATGCATGGTTTATTGTGAAATGTGAATATATCAAAAAGAATACTTAATAAAAAACAGAAATAGAAATAATAGAATAATATAAATGTATGTTATATTATACACTCTAATAGATGAAAAAAAAAACTATAACACTGACTAATGGTACGTCACACATACGTGCTACCAAGACTGGTCCAAACTGATAGTAAATGACAATGATATTGAATATAATTTTGTCACATCAGTTAGAGTTCAAGAAGACAGGATATCAAGCTCTGGTTGCTTGGTACAACCACGATAATGCTATAAAGACTTTGGAACAAACCTGCCGGCCAGTGCAATTCCTCAAATAACTCTGCATAACTTGATGAGTTTATGGACAGTCTTTCTATCCCTTCAGGCAGAGGAAAACCATTTGGAAACATTTCATGGAAGAGTAACACAAACAATTAAGGTGTAATATGGCTAAATGACAGTTTAAAAACACTTAGAAGTCTTAATTGAAATGAGAGCGCGGCTAGGCCTGGCTGGAGGTGGTGGGAAAGCCAGTTAGATGGATTGAGTAAAGCAAGAGATAATGGCCTGAAGTGAAGTAAATCATGCTGACCCCCCAAGTTCGTCGATCATCAGACACACCAGTGGCGGCTTCAAAAGTCACTGTGACTCCAGAGGGTTTAAATATATGTAGCTGAATGTTCTAGGGGGAAATCCTTTGCTATAAAATACAACATAGAAGCACTCTCATTCTTAAAAGTTATTTTCTTTAATAGTTCATCAGTAAGTGCTGCCAGATCATCGGGATGAGGGTTTTAAATGCTCCGGAAATTAGTTGTACTCACAACCTAGAAGCAAAAGTGTGCCTCAAAGCATCCATTTCAAAAGAAAGAAATCAAAGCAAAACAAGATACCGAACAGATGGAAAAAAAATAACACAATGAACAATTTAAATTTGTAGTTTCTAGTGCTTCTCATTAACTTTGTCTGGCTTCTTCATTTCATTTAGAGATTTGTATGTGATTGACCAGGCTGAGAGATGCAAGTAAAACAAGCAAATCTGAAATGTCCTGCAGAATACCTAAATCTTTGGCTTCTGGGGTCATGTATGTGTTTTTTATAATCAATGCCAACAAAATCTTGAACATCAACAAAAATATGTTACTATAGGTAAACATGTTTCTAAATAAAGATATTTTGTATAATTTTACTTGGATCAGTTTTGTACTCTATACTAAAGTGTTAACTTAGATCTAGATGGCCTAACTACCTTCACATTGGCATTTCATAAAAATCCAGCAGCCAAATTTTCACTATGTGGGATAGGTTGTAAGAAATACAACATGTCTCTGAGATCTTTTACAACAATTATCCCAGCAGCAAAGTTGATGCTATAGCACAGTCTAGCTCTATGTATTTGACAATTTGATTTCCCACCTCTTGACTCCAACTCTCAATACTAACAGGGGCAGGACATAGTATCAATATGGTTCTATTTTCCACCTTCCCAGTTGCTACCTCTCCCATCCTCACCCTGTGACATTCCTTTAACTTCGAGGGACCTCAATTAGGCAAACCCAGGTTTATAGCTCGACACAGAAAATAATATCAGGAAAACCTAGTGTAAAACAGTGTGGGAGCGTATCAAAAGACCTTTCCAACACTGGGCTTAAGCATTACGGTTGAAAGGAAAAACAAAAAGAAAGGATCAAAGGGACAAAAATACATCTGGAAGCATGAGTTTGAGCTTTTCTGAAAGCTGTTACTTCATTGGCTTTACAATGGTCACATATGGGATTTTGTGGCTATTGAAATTATTAATGTCAAAGAGTTGTGGAAGAGCCTATATAAGATGACAATGTAGTTCCTGAGGGCACCTGCCAGGATTACAACTGAAGGTAAATTCTAGATCACAGGGATTGTAGAAGGTGGTATATCTTTCTTTTAAGAAAGTTAAGTGCCTTGTTTTGTTGTAAGTTCATAAAATGCCTGAAGAAAGCATGAGGCTCTACCAAGGATCACAAATATTGAGAGCTTAAATACAGGACATTAATTGTCAATATAAAAAAAGTGTTATCAACATAGAAACCTTTTACAGAGAATGTGAAATGCACTGGAATTCTTGCATCTGAGTAAGGAGTCAGACAGACCCTTATGGAAGGTTTTGCTTTCCTTTCCCAAATTTCTCCCTTTCTATCCTGTCTCACAATCTAACTTCTTTGCTCAGCTCCTCAGAAGCTCTGCAGCTATCAGGCCCTCTTAGACATACAGGGAGAACAATTTCCTATTTGACCATTCTAAAAGATAAACATATCAATAAAAAGCAGACATTTGAAGAAGGTTAGGACAATGGGAGAAAGTTATAAAGACATGGATTACACACAAACACACACACACATACAGAGAGAGAGAAAATTGACTCCAATGCAGAAAACAACAATAGAGAAACCAAAACAGAGCTTCAAAAGATGATATGTATTTATAAACCTGAAGGGTTTGAAATTTTACCCAACATGTCAGTTGCATGCATGCTGATGAAGGAAGTCTTCTGGGTCAGAGACCTAGGAGTCCTACATTTTCACAGCAGTAGTTTTAGACAGAGAAGCAACACTTTTTTTTTACCCAGTTCTGAGTAGCTAATCCTCATTGGTTGTTGAAGAGAGAGCCAAGAGAACATCTGAATACAATGAGTCCAGTTGGAGGATATTAACTCTAATCTCATGAAATGTTTCTTATGGACCTAAAGCTTCAGAGCAAATCTGTGTTATCTGTGTGAAAATGGACAAGAAGCACCATTGTCCAGTGCCTAAGGACACTCTTCATTTCCTTTACCTATCTATCTATCTATCTATCTATCTATCTATCTATCTATCTATCTATCTATCTATCTATCTCTATCTATCTATCTATCTATCTATCTATCTATCTATCTATAAGTTTCATATATACATATGAAACTTCTGGATAAGTAATCTGGACTAAATAACTCCATTATGTGCAAGGTAGACAAGGATGCAGGAGATTTTGAAAATTGTCCCTAAGTGCTGTGTGAGCTAAGAGAAATTTGAAAAGTTAGTACATGCACAAGAAGGGATGATTTGAGAGGCAAGTAATAAGAAAACAGGACAATATTAGTAGATCTTAAAAAACAACTGAATTTAGAAAACATGTCAATGTAGTAATAAATGAAATTTGGAGGATTTCCTGAATATGTATTTTGTAAGAAGACTGAAGAGATACCTATGGAATGACATGAAATACTGAGGATCTAATTAATAGATACAACATTCAAATATTGCTCCAAAGGAAACAAAATGGAAAAGTGAAGAAATCCTACCAGAACTCTACTGATCTTAAGGATGCAGTACACCTCACATTCTCCTGCCAAATGAATAAAATGACTTCCAGCTGGAATGCATAAGGATACATTTCCAGAACATGAAGAGGACAGGGTAGAAGTTCAGGTTGTCCAGAAGTTTTAAGAAGGACATATATACAGAAGACACCCTTTCAAAGCACTCCTTCTCATCTTCCAGCTCTCTGGTATTCTCTCTAAATCTCAGCCCATCCACAGGATCTACAGTTACTGTGGGTGGTGAAGTCACAGTCCTCAGAGTCATTGTTACCTCCCTGAAGCAAATAGGCATCTCACCCATGGTTGTGCAGGCAACCTTAATGAAGTGTTGTAAAGAAAAACAAAAACAGACATGAAAGAAGAAGGGAAGAGGGATTGTATAGGAGGTATAAGAAATGAGAATAAAAATGGAGACCTTAATAAAAATAGTATGTATACATATATGTGTGTGTATACATTGATATGTACATATTTATAAATGCACTTTTGAAAGAATAAACAGATTACATAGAAAAAGAGAACCAAAGTTGTTCCAGCTTTGTCCCCAGTTGGAAGTCTACCACACCCAGAATTGACCAGAATTCACCTCTGTGATTAAGGAACATACTTCAAACACAGTCTATGATAATCCAAAAGATAATATCACTAATAGTAACTAGATGTCCTCTAACATTAAGAAAAAAAATTAATGCCTTATTTTTTATTATTTAGTTAAATAATGAAAAAGAAAACAAATTTTAAAAAGTATTATACTCCTAACAATTCACAGATACAGAATCCAATGTAAATTAATAATGTCAGAGCAAAATTCATGTTCCAAACAAGAAGGGAAATTCATTTGAAGTAGCTTAGATAAGTAAATATAAACAGACAATCCTTGCCTGTTAATTTCAACAAAGCTCAAGAAGAATTACCACTGCAAAGATAAGAACAAGGGCCTTTGTACCATCAACAAGCTGGTAGCTTAAGAATAACCCATCAATCATTTACAAACACAACTGTGCATTGCGATTCAAATGTCTGGACCCCAGAAAGCCCAAAGAAACACAAATTTGCTATGAAAATGGTGATTCCGAATATATGCACTGATATCATCTATGCCCCAAAGAGCAGTCCTGGACAGAGGAATAAGAAATGTTCTGTAGCACAGCTGTGTGTTTGTCCAGAAAGCCTTATGGAGATGAGGACTTGCCTTCTGGTAACATGTGTCACTGTCACCATGTTCAGAGATCAACACAGTCCATGTGGATGACAATACATGCTGAGGGCCGAATAAAGTAAACATCAGAAGACTAAAGCATCTCCAAACCAGAAAACAAATAAAATGAAAGGAGAGGAGAATGGCTTTAAATCATCTTGTTGTGTCAGGAACATCTTTTCACTTTCCATAGAGAAAGCACATGTAACTCATACCTTGACTTGCCTTTAGAGCAAAAATAGTTCTAAGTGCTTCTTAATACTTTTCATTATTTTAAGTTAATTAGAGACAACATGAGTACAATTACACAAACTAGTGTCAGTGTTATCACTTCATGCCATACAAAACTGAGTGGGTGACATACATAAAGAGGTGAAGAAAAATCAAGAATGTCATTTTCTTCATCTGAAAGGTGTAACCTTAATTGTATTTTAAGGATATTATTGGGAGCCGAATAATAAACATTAAAAACATAAAATAAAGAGTTGGGCTAAAAGCAAAAAGGATCAGTGACTTCTTATTTATCATAGGAAAAACACAATATATAATGATTAATGTATGCAAATAGAAAAAATTAAACAAGCTAAGAGCTATGAAGTTAACCACTAGAAAATCAGCGGCAATGAGAGTGGACGCCTCCTTGAAGCAGTCCCAGGGTGAGTGAGGAAGCCTTAGGGACCTTTTATTTTTTTTTCATTGTACTTCTGCACTTCCATTATTAAAAAGTCTGTGTGTAACAATATGTTAGAAATGTAAAATTATCCATTCTGTATAAAAAAATTTAAAAGACAGGGAATCTTAATGATAACAATTCCTTGTGGTCCTCAAATGAGGTCATGCCTTAAAAATCAGCTTCATGAGAACTGTCAAAACTTTTAACTGTACTTATACCTGAGTATAAATGCCACTTGAGAAGTCATGAGAGGAGTTAGTATATTTGTGAAAGTCTAGCGTGTAGTATGAAATAAATATGTTAATAATATTTATTGACACAACAATAGTAATCGGAACTTATATTTTTTGAAAAGAACTGTTTCTTCCTTTTCTTTAGCAGTAAGATGCTATTTCTTAACCACCAAACAAAACATTTCATATTTACTGAGAAAAACTGGTGTGGATTTATTTCTCTATTTCACCTTCCAAGGAAACATTTATCTTTTCCTTTCTCTTCATGCTTTGTTTGTTTGAATTTTTTATTCCTGACCACTATTTCCAACAAGTTTTATAATGGTGATGTTCAGACTAATCCAAAGGGCAATTTACACTTAACCTTTTTTAACAGAATTCCCTGAGCAGGTTGTCTGGGAAGAACATTTACAATTCTTGCTTCAGACAACAGACTACAGCTTGTCTCTGAAATTGGCCTTAAGAATTGTAACCACAGGAGGAGACAGTAAAGGTTTTGCATTCATTGCATCTTAGCAAAAGGAATATAGCTTCACCAGCTTTCCCTGGAGTCCAGTCAATAGAATCAGGGGTGAAGAAATTACTGGCCTTTTCTGCTTAGCTGCCACAGGACTCATTCAAAGAGGCCCTTAGCCGAGGAAGGGGCAGAAATGACTTAAAAGTTCTGATCTATAAAGAAGTCTAGCTCTGCATTTGTCAATATTTCTTACTCTCTCTGTCTCTCTTCCCTTCATCGTGTGCACACATATATGGCATGGAACAATGGCCACATATGTTCGCAGACCATGTAAAGTGAGGAGCTCTGGAATTGCTGGGCTGGGATGTTCTCTAACTGCCCCCTGACGTCTTAGAGAAGCACTGACATCCTAACGTGAAATGGCCCTGTGTTTCTCCGAGGAATCACTGCTTGATTCAGAATGAAGCAGAGAAGGCAAATGAATCTATCGTTCCTGGGGCAATTACAGGCACATAATAAACATTTAATGGAGTCAAGCATAAATTCAGCTGGGAGAGTCCTTGGAAGCCGCACAAAACAAATGTTAAATAAAACAATACGTAGAGGTATTATGCCACTAACTCCTTATGTATGACTAATGGAGAATTATTTGCCCATCACTAGCAAAGCATGATCCTAACCCTTAGTTTGGTTGTAAATACAAAGACCAAATCTATATTTATCCAAGAAATATTTCACCAGAGAAGTGTTTTATGTCACTTCATAAATATCTTCTGTAGTTAATATTTTAGAAGTCTATAATGAGAGTAGTCAGGTCAGACTATAATCTTAGCACTATAATCTTAGCTGTTTCTCCATGATTAACTTGGAGAAAGAATGTGACAGTATCAAGTCCTCTTGTTTCCATTTGCCAGTGGAGACAAATAATCCTTCTCATCTCTCCTCACCTTCAAGAAGGGTTGAAAGTATAAGTGAAAACATTAGTGACCATGTAATATTTCTGTTCCCATGGATATTATAAGGATTCTAGGATTTATGTATTAGACATCGAGTGGTAAATTTAAAAGAGTATTATTAACAGTCAATTACTTAAGAAACTGAAGAACAATTGATATAGTACTAAATTAAACTAGAATTAGCATTAAATCTGTACACAGGAAAATGTATTAAATATCAAAAATTACTCTCTATTCTCTAAAATAATGTTCTGTGCAATCTCATCTATAGATTGCTAGAGCTATAGAAGAGATTCAAAAGCAAGACATTTCCATTTTCTTTGGTTACTATATTTGATGATGACATCCTTACAACAAATGCCTTCTTACAGTACCTTAAGGACTAAATATAATGTTCATAATTCTGACCAGTTGAACTTGAATATCAGGGGAATTACTTCTTGCTTCTCATGAAGCTCAGCCAGATAACATAACTTCCAGTGTAAAGGGGCATAACAAATAATGTAATGAGTTTACTGAAACAATTAAAACATCCAACTTTATAGAGAGAAGTGACACTGTGTTCTGTATTTAGGAGACAGAATGAATGGCATGTTGTGCCCCTTATTACTAGGCAATGTAGGATGAATGTTGCTAAACCCTGTTTTAAAATGAAAAAAAATTCCTACCTTCAATTTTTGATGGAACAAACGGTTACACATAGGCAGAGAAAATTATCCCTCAACATTTGCCTGCAGGACTGTGACCCCTAATGTCTTTACCAGGTTGATAACTTCTGGGCCACAAAAATAGGACTGTATTCCTGAAATCTCTTAACAGATGCACTGCTTGAGGGGAGGGCACAATGATGCCATTTGAGAGCTGTCAGCAGTGAATGCTGTTAGCTCGTAAATTATTCCAAGTGCATTAAGAGAAAGGAATGGCACCTTTGTTAGCTAATGTGTTTCACCTGCAAAAATAACAGTTGCATCCTCAATAAATTTGAGCCGGCAGGGAGAAACAAGTTTGATTTCCCCCAGTCTCTTGTATACTATTTACACAATTCAGTTAGCATTCTCCCTAGGAAATGCATCTAGTTGGGGTAAATTAGCATATCTCAGTCATTTGTGCTTCACATCCCCTCATTGAGCTGAAGCGATTTCATACTGTGGCTTCTTCCATGTTTCTTCTTAAATAAGACCATTTGTACCCAAGAAAAATGCATAGACCTTTATAAAATGAAATATATTGGAGAGGAACACTTGTTATTGCAATCAGCTTTTCCAAACTATTTCTTGATGATAAAAAGCTTTGTTTCCCCACCACCACCACCACCATTTTGAGGCAGTTTAACGTATTTTACTTTGGATATTTTCAGACTATAGGTGTTCTGAGACAGCTCTTCCAAGTTGCCGTGTACAATTCAGCTGTTAAGAATTTCAGCATTTTGGATCCCTTCCCTGGTTTTATGAGTTCATAACTTAAATCTCTTCTAGATGAAACTGTGCCCTGCTGGGCATGGTGAATATCTGCAATCTCTGGGGTAGGAGGCAGACACCTAAAGATCACAAGTAATCACTGGCCACCAGATCTAGCTAAAACTGGTGAACTATAGGTTCAGCAGGACACAGCTTCAAACAATAAGGAGAAGGTTGGCTGGGAAAACACCTAACCTCCAGTGCACATGCACACATAGAAGTACATGTATCCAAACATGTACACACATACACACACAGGGAGAGAGAAGGAGAGAACATTGCATTAGTCTTGACCTTTTTGGGTTATATCAAGTTAACTTATAAGGGTTTCCATTTCAACTAACCTTCAGGGAATTCCCTTCATAGTAAGTAACTTTAAACATATAGGGAGGCTAGGGCAATTCAGAATATCATGAAAATCTCTTAGTATGCTAACTTTGAACTGGGGAAGTAATTAGTCAAGCTTGTTAAATCAGCCCTTTTTAACAGCAGCCGTGATCGAACACACTGCTCTATTCTGAGGGACTACTCCAACATATTGTAACATTCACTTCTTGTTTCTGGAAATCTGTCCCCCACAGCTTTACAACTTCCTGTCATGTGGATGTTACAACTCCATCTGTTTCACCAGCCCACTCTAAGAGTTTTTAATTTAAATGACTGAGCTCTGGGTTGTAAATTATCTGCAAAAGAAATGACGAATACCTTGGGATCTGTCCCTTTTACCCTTTCACTCTCAGCTGTAATTACCCCAGGTCCACAGTGGATTGAGTCTTGTTGCAGACATACGGTTGTTTGTTAGGCAGGAACGAGAAGACCTTGTCCGGATCTGCTATCTCTATGTTTCTATGATACAAACACAGCCACTTTTTTTGTCTCCTTTCTGTAGAGAAGATGAAAACTAGAGGGACTGATTATTTTCTGCCTTAGATTTAGGCTTAGGAAGTTAGGCATTTCTCATTTCTAGCAATAGGCACAGATTTCGAAACTGTCAACTTCTCCTGTCAGCCAAGCACGCATGGGATGCACAGGCAGCAGAGAGATAACAGGGATTCTGGGAATATGAGCAATCTGCCTCGTCTGGCCTTGAGTAGTGGAAGCACTATGGTGTCTCATTAAATGGTCTTCTCTTCTCCTTTGGGTTTCTTCCAGGAGTGCAGAGGCAGCCTGGCTGTATAGCAATGCTCTTCTCCTTGTGGCTGGTGTAAACAGATCTGAACTTGATATACATGTGCCCTCTTTCTCTGAACGTTTTCATATCTGGAGTGGTTGTAGCTGTTCCCAGTGCTGCAACAAAATACCTCTTAACCAAGAAGCTGCGGCTTTCCGGGCCGTGAGCCTGTGTAGATGGATGCGTACTTCATCAGCTGTACTGAAGAAAGAGAGACTCCCAAGCAATAGCTTCTTCCCTTTGATTCCATTATTGGCTGCTGTACCAACTCACAGCTGGAAACAAATTAAAGTCGTTTTTTTCTGATAATACAAGGAAAGTGGTTTCCGAGTAAAGTTCCTATTCAAACAATTCAGGATATTTTCTCTTGCAGGAATATGTGTCTGCCTTTGCTAAATTAGATTGGTTTGCATTTAAATGTTGATAACTGAGTTCTTACATGACTGGAGTTTTGCAAGGTGATGTATTTGGGCAGTTTCATTGCCAATTGGTAGGTCCTGCCTTTAGTCTCCTCCCAAACTGTGGGGATATTTCAAAATCAAAATGCTAGCCCATTTCTTTTAACAATTATTATGATTTACATAAAATATTGGGGTTTAGTTTCTTTTGTGCGTCTGTATCCATTTTTCTTTTAGAAAAATCAGCTTTCTTCATCTCTCGGATGTCAAGTTTCTTTCTCTAACTTTGAAAATTATCTGTGAATCTCTCTTCACATATGCTTGAAATACAATCAGGTAAGGCAAATACTTCATGTGCCCAAGGGAACTGAAGGCCTTTCTGTCTGATGCATATTTCTGTGAGGTGTTCTTTTGTTTTCTCTTCTTCAAATTAGAACGAAACCCTAAAATCAGTCTCAAGACAAGAACCACATTGCCTTTGGCTCCTTTATTGGTTTAAGCTCCTTGCTGACATTTGATAACACAACACACAAACACAGAGCCTTGCCCGTCCTTTATTTCTATCTTGCATTTGCCCTTTTGCTAATGGCTTTAATTTTTGCTCTTGTAGAAAGGAACACTTGAATTACAAAGAACAGGGGCCAAGTAGTTTTTCTCTTATCTTTTTCTTAGTGAAGTCACAATAAGAGAGAACAGGATAAAATGCAACTCAGAATTTTAAAACCAAACAAATTTTAAAAAGGAGACATTCCTTATTCTATAACATCTCAACCCTGGGCTTGGACTAGGATTCTCAAAAAACAGTGTGGTCTGTTCCATTGTTGTTTTAAAAACATGTTGTTTTAATTGAGGGCGCTAAGAAATTGCAACCACAAAATAAAGCATCTTGGCTTTTTTTTTTTTCAATTTAAAGACCCTTGAAAAAATAATTTGCATATAAAAATCTGCCTGATACTCCCTTTTAAAATTAAAGTCAAATGATGAAATTTTCATTGGAAGGATGCTTTTCCTATGTCAGAAGGAAATATATTTTTTAAATCAAGTATGACACACTGAGACCCATAAATCTCTGTGCAACCATTTGTTAACTATCCCAGTCTATCTGGACCTTCTTTGCAAAACCAGGAAGTGTCTCTTCAACTTGTCACATTTTCACAATTTACTACTACCCTTTGCTAATCTAAGGATATACATGCTTGCCTTAGTTAGGGCTTATTTTGCTTTGCGGACCATAGCAACAGCAACCCTTCTCTCACTTTTTCTGTTTTTTGAGACAGGGTTTTTTTGTGTAGCTTTGGCTGTCCTGGACTAGCTTTGTAGACCAGGCTGGCCTTGAATTCACCAAGATCCACCTGTTTCTGCCTCCCTGAGTGCTGGGATTAAAGGAGTGTGTCACCTTGTCTGGCTCACAGCAACTCTTATAAAGGAAATTATTTAATTGGGGGTTGTCTTACAGTTCCAAGGTTTAGTGCATTGTCATCGTGAAGTAGGGCATGGCTGCATGAAAAAAGGCATAGAATTGGAGAAGTAGCTGAGCATTTAAAATCCAGATCCTAAGGCATCAGGAAGAGAGTGAGACACTGGGCCTGGCTTGAGCTTCTGAAACCTCAAAACCTATCCCCCGTGATACACTTCCTCCAAGAAGGACATACCTACTCCAACAAGGCCACATCACCAGTAATGCTGTTCTCTATGAGGCTATGGAGGCCATTTTCATTCAAACCATCTCAATGTTCAAATCCAAATTATGTCTTTGAGTCTTTGTCCCCTTATGAAAGCCCAAAGTCCTTGTTTTTAATTGCTGAGTAATACGTGGTACATTGTGTAAAAGTACCACAATTTCTGTATCCATTCCTCCGTTGATGGACATCTGGGTTGCTTCTAGGTTCTGGCAGTTATGAATAAAGCTGCTACAAACATGGTTTAGGCAGACAAATGGTGGGATCTAGAAAAGATCATCCTGAGTGATGTATCCCAGGAGCAGAAAGACACACATGATATATACTTACTTATAAGTGGGCACTAGACCTATAAGATAGGATAAACATAATAATATCTGTACACCTAAAGAAGATAAACAGGAAAGAGGACCTGGGGTAAGAGGATCAGTCCTCACTTTGAAAGACAAATGGGATGGACAATGGAAGTAGGAGAAAACAAGTAACAGGACAGGAGCTTACCACAGAGGGCCTCTGAAAGACTCTACCCAGCAATGTATCAAAGCAGATGCTCGTAACCAAACCTTGGTCAGAGTGCAGGGCATCATATGAAAGAAGGGGAGTTAGTATAACCTGGAGAGGACAGGAGCTCCACAAGGACCAAATATATCAGGTCACAGGGGTCTTCTTTGAGACTGTTCCTCCAACCAAGGACCATGTATGGATATAACCTAGAACCCCTTCTCGGATGTAGCCCATAGTAGCTCAGTATCCAAGTGGGTACCCTAGTAAGGGGAACAGGGACTATTTCTGACATGAACTCAATAGCAGGCTCTTTGACCTCCCCACCCTGCAAGGGAGGAGCAGCCCTCCAAGGCTACTGAGGAGGACATGAGGCCAGTTCTGAAGAGACCTGATAGAAAGGGGAGGAGGTCCTCCCCTATCAGGGGACTTGGAAAGGGGCGGGGAGGAGATAAGGGAGAGAGGGTGGGATTGGGAGGAAATAAGGGAGGAGGCTATGGCTAGGATACAAAGTAAATAACCTGTGATTAATATAAAAAATACAAAGTGAATAAAGTGTAATTAATAAATTTAAAAAACATTTTAAAAAAAGAAAAAATGTTAAGAGTGTTAAAAAAACAAAAGCCCCAAGTCATATAAACATACAAGAGATGTATATTTTTCTGCTGTAGAAAATTCAGTTGTCAGAACTAGATTTAAAAATAGAATAATGAAAACTCCCAGAGGGCATAGGTAAAATTTGCCTCTCTTATATGTTGCATGTATGTGCATACTAGATGTTTCTAAGGTGATCCATTGATGGACAAACTGAGACCTTAGATTTCCAGTGTTTTCCTGGGATTGGTGGTTTAGTGCCTGTAACTGATTTATGCAACATTAGTTCATTTCAAGGATTCTAATCTGAACATTTTTTTTCCCCTGATGCCACCTTTCAGTGAGAATGGTCTTCTTGGAATGGAACCATTATTTGAAAGTTCGAAAGATGCACCTTAAAGAATCATGAGATTGAATTACAGCTATTTCATGCATAAAATTTTATTTAATAATGTAAACAAAAGGCCTCATTCACATTTTTGTTGACTTTAAATTAGTTCATTTTAAAGCAAATTTAGTCTTAGAGTAACAAACTATAAGTAAAATTCAAACTTTCTTTGTTGTTGATTTTAGTTTTGGGTTACATGTATTCCATTCAGCTAGCAATTGCCATATGTTATGTCTTTTAACAGCTTAGGAGAATGATTGCTGGTCATGACTAGAGTTCATATCTCATTACTCTTTGGCTGCAATTTCAAACAGGGCCATGTTAAAAACTCCTTCATGATGGCTGATTGGTGACCCAATGAAGTGAGTTGTTGAAACATCATTGCAGTTCATAGAAGCCATGTGTGTGACTCATGATGTGAGTGATTACATGCAACATCTTTGCTGACAATGCCAGACGGGGGCCAATGGTTAATGATCCATGGAGATTTAACTACCCACATCCTCAAAGGTCCACGTTGTAGGGCAAGTCTGAGGCACAGTGATGGAGCTTGTAAATCCATTGCCTTTTCAGTGTGGCTAGAAATAAGCTTGCCTTGTTATTTCTCGTTTTATGTATAACAGAGTGTTTTTATCTCTTAGTTTTATCCAAGTATGTATTTATGAGAAAATTATTTAAATACTCTTGTTTTTACATTATGTAATTATAGCCTTGTACCTGCCTTCACCCAATATCTATACATGGAAGGGCGACTGAAGCATAGCACTAAATTTTTAATGAATAAATTAAGTTAATCATACCTCCAGAGATCAATTATACAAGGATTTGAACATATTGCAAATAAAAAGTACACTTAAGGCGAGCTAAGACAAATTTTGAATAACGCTCTTAACAAACCTAAAGAAAATTAAAAAAAAAATTAAAACTCTGACTTGTAGCAGTCACAATACCTATTACTTATATTTTTAATAATTACAGTAATTAATACACACTTGACATTATTTAGTTGGTAACGACCATTTTCCATATAAGTTTAAATAAGTGATATAGTTTTTCACTCTTAACAATTTTGTGCGGCTGGGCGCAAACATTTTATCCAGGGGAAACTTAGGAAAAGCTGGAGTTACTAAAATACTCTTCAGATGGAAACAAACGTGTGCAAACTAAAATGACAAATTTTAAAATGACAAATTTAAAGTGATAGGAAGGCAGGTACACGAAACACTAAATTATGTTTTTAATAAGTAGCTACAATGTTCCAAGACTACACAGTGAAAATCAAATATCCTTCGATTCTTACATCCTCATAGCTTCCTGGTGGGCATCAGGAATACATGGTTGCCCAACACTGGACATATGTTTTTAGCTCAGGGGCTGAGACAACAAACAAGACGCGCATACCTTCTGCCTTTGAGGATATAACATTAGTGGAAGTAAACATATAAAACCTGCATACAAATATATATAGTATTTGAACACAGTGACAATTGCTTGGAATAAAAGAAATGTGGGTAACAGGTTAGGTTGTCTGAGGCACAGGGTCTTTGGCTTCTTCATATAGAATTCCCTGAGAGAAATTTCAGGCGTTATACATGAGTGATGAGACAACTTAAGAAAATGTGTGAAAAAATATAGTGCCTCAGCTTTCCACCACTCTAACAAATGAGTGAGATAATCAGTTAATACAGACATACAATTTACCTTGCGGCACAGTGGTGAAGATTTTGTTCCGCTGTCATTTGGTCTAAACGCCTTTTGTCTATGCTAAGTGACAAGAGCAGCATGGTAAAAGCTTTTGTCAGAAACAGCCTCATAGTAGAAAGCAGGGCCAAGCAAAACAGAAGAGACTGGGCTCCCACAATTCCCTTTAAGAACACAGCCCTGCTCACCTAGTATACCCTCCAAAGCCACATGTCATAAAACATTTCATTACATCCTAAGAATGGCAATCTGACTAAAACCTTTAATTATCTTCCTTTGGGAAATCTCAACTTTGAACTGGGGTGACTATTACCAGCAAGTATAAGAGAAACTTGTTAGGCAGCCCTGGGTTAGAAAATAAGACTGGAGAGTTCGAATAGAAGGGTTGGAAGTACTGAGAAACAGCAGAAGGAAGAGGGAGACTAGAGAGAGTGTAGCTCAGACATGTATCAAATAATGTGTGTGTGGACTGTGTGCATCCTCTCTGCTTCCATTGTGCAAAGCTAGTGAATGTCAAAGAAGTAGCTCAAGTCTAGAATTAGTTATGAGTCAGAACCTTGTTGCTCGCTAGCAGTGCACTGGTAAGGGAATAATTTACTTCTTCAGACATACAAATGTAATAGAAGATATTACACAAATGGTCACTAAAATTTATTAAACTAAAAAAATAAAAATAAAAAAAACAAAAAATAAAAACGAAGTGCTCTGTATTTTCAAGAACTTTTCTCATTTTCTCTTATCATCAATCCCAGCCTGGCCTTGAACTCATGACCATCCTTTCTTATTTTCCTGAGTGCTAGTATTATAGATACACAACACAATGTTTCTCTCTCTCTTTTTTTTAAAATGTAATTTATTTATTTTTATAATAATCACAGGTTAGGTACTTTGCATCCCAGGCATAGACCCCTCCTCATTCCCTCCCACTCTCCAAATCCCTCCCTCATCTCCTCCCCACCCCCTCCAAGTCCACCAACGGGGGAGGACTTCCTCCACTTCCATCCAACCCCAGATGATCTTGTCTCCTCAGGGCTGGCTGCAATGTCCTCCTCTGGGATCAAGCCAGGCTGTTACTCCCTAGCATGTATGGGGGAGGGTCAAAGAGCAGGCCATCGAATTCATGACTGAAACAGTCCCTGTTCCCCTTACTAGGGTCTTCAGTTGGACACCTAGCTACCATGGGCCGCATCTGAGCAGGGGTTCTACGCCATATCCATACATGGTTCTTGGTTGGAGAAAATGTCTCATATAAGACCTCTGTGCCCTGCTCAGTTTGGTCTTTGTGGAACTCTTGTTCTCCCCAAGTCTTACTAACTTCCCCTATTTTTATTATTATTTCCTGCCCTCTGCCGAAAGCTTGGTTATGAGTCTTAATACCTGCTTTGATACATTGCTATATTGATTCTTTCAGAGGCCCTCTTTGGTATGCTCCTGTCCTGTTGCTTGTTTTCTCCTCCATTCAATATCCATCCCATTTGTTCATCTAAACGAGCATTGATCGTACCAACCTAGGTCCTCCTTCTTGTATATCTTCCCTAGGTGTGTATATTTCAGCATGACCTTCCTATCCTATAGGTCTATATAAGTGAGTACATACCATATGTTTCTTTCTGCTTTTGGGATACCTCACTTAGGATGATCGTTTCCAGGTCCCACCATTTGCCTGCGAATTTCATGATTTCTTCCTTTTTTATTGCTGAGTAGTATTCCATTGTGTAAAAGTACCACAATTTCTGTATCCATTCCTCAACTGAGAGACATCTGGGTTGTTTCCACATTCTGGCTATTACAAATAATGCAGCTACGAACATAGTTGAGCAAATGTCCTTGTTGTGTAACTTGAGCATCTTTTGGATATATGCCTAAGAGTGGTATAGCTGGGTCTTGAGGAATCACAATTCCTAATTGTCTAAGAAAGCACCAAATTGATTTC
>CM053764.1:81238580-81330048 GCA_028658305.1 Pachyuromys duprasi
CTCTAAGTTCTCCAGTTCCAGGTTCTTCTCCCTTTGTGTCTTCTTTATAGTTTCTAATTCTGTTTTCATGCTTTGTACCGTTTCCTTCATCTGATTGACTGTGTCTCTTATATTGGTTGTTTCCTCTCTGTTTATCTTTAATTGTTCCTCTATGTGGGCAGTTAAATTCTTCTCCATTTCTTTGAGGGCCTTGTTCATTTCCTCTTTTTGTCTCTCTTTTTGTTCCTCTAATATCTGCATAAGCATAGCTTTAGCATAATTTTCCTGTGTCTCCGCTGAATTAAAATCTCCACTGCTTATGGATGTTTCTGGTGGGGCCATGGTGTCCTGATTTTTATTGGGTGAGTTCTTTCGCCGATTTCTGGGCATTTGTTTATATATAATCAAGGAGCTGTTTGTGCTTTAAGGCTGAACTTCAGACTGCAACTGTCAATCTCTTTTGTCAGAAGTATTCTTCAAGAAGATCAGGGAGTTCCAGCGGTTTGTTAATGTTTGTGTTGTTGTCTCATTTGAACTCCATTGTGGGCTCTGTGTGCCCAGCTTCGTGCTCTGTGCTAGAAGCTGTGAGCACTGCAGGCTGGTCACCCTTCTGGTCTGGAGGTTTTGCTCCTCACTCTGTGCTAGATGCTGAGTGTCCCGTTTTGAGATGTCAGCTGGGGGTTCTGCGCTCTACCCTGGGCTTGCTGCTAAGGGCTCTCCCCTGGACTGGAGACTTGGCACCCCCTTCTGAGCCAGGGGCTCTGCACCATGGTCTGAGATGATATTTGGGGCACACAAAGTGGGTCTGGATTGGTTGCAGGCGTTGCTGAGCAGTGTGCATCAGCTGTATGCAGGCCTGTCTGAAATGGTGCCCAAGGCCTTCTCAGACAGGCCTGTGGACACACACACACATGGACTGAGGTGGTCGCTGGTGGACCTTTGCCATGTGTGCAGGCTGGTTAAAACTGTCTCCTAGGCCCTCTCAGTCTGAGGTGTTTCCGGCGGAAGTGATTGGTGTGTACCTGCTGAATGCCCACTGGTTGAAGCAGAATCCAGGTCCTTCCCAGACTGGCCTGTGGACACACACACACACAAACTGAGGTGGTCACTGATTGTCCTGAGCACTGTGCGCCCCGCAGTGTGCAGGCCAGTCAAAATGGTCTCCTAGGCCCTCTCAGTCTGGTTCGTGTACACACACACACACACACACACACACACAGGGACTGAGGTGGTTTCTGGCAGACGCGATTGGTGTGCGCCTGCTGTATGCCCGATGGGTCTTTCTCTGACTGGCCCGTGGACTCACACACGGACTGAGGTGGTTATTGGTGGACCCGCAGTGTGCAGGTCAGTCAAAACGGTATGCGGTTCCTCCTCCATCTGGCCCAGAGGCTGTGAGACCCAGTCTGGTATTGTGTCTGTGGGCGCCCAGCGCGGCTGCTGGTTCAGATCAGAGCTGTGCGCTGCTGGTCACCCGGAGATTTTTCCAGGTAATAACTGGGTGTCAGTAGGATTTTCCCACTTGATTTCCTCACCGGAGGAATTCCGCTCACCTGGCAATCACAAATGCTGGTGTTTGAGGTCCCAGAGTTCAGTCTCCTGGTCACTGCGTTGTTTCTGCTGTCCTACTCCTCAGACACAGTGTCCTCTCCTGGCAGCCATTTTGGATCTCAAGAATAAATTTTTTAAAAGAATAAAAAATAAATGACATAAAGAAATATATACCTAACAGATATATCTTAAGATGTTTAATTAGGGAAGCCTGTATAATGCAGTCATTAGAAATAATATTTTTTAACTTAGTGACTTTGTGAATTTATTGGTGCTAATTCATCTTTAATGAGAATTTCAACATAGATTGGTTAGAATTTATTTCTCAATTTGATTGTGATGATTTACTTTCAGCTTTTCTAGTTTCGCTATACAGTGTTTCTCATTAAATATTAAAGATAATGTATATGTGCTATAGTCAAAGCAGTCTGTGAGGCAGAGGAAGACAGATCTCTGTGAGTTCGAGCCCAGCCTGGTATCAGGAGACATAGTTGAAAGCACATATTCAGTGCAGTGACCCTAATGCACAGGAGTCAGAACATTGCAGAAGGAGGAGTTGTCCCTCTGTTCCACATACTTTTAATGGCCATTATGTGGGCTTTTATACCAAGCCATTCTACAGTTAACTCTGGGTACCAAAGGGTATCCTGGTGTCCCACACATCTACTCACTTCTGATGCCAAATGCTCATGGTTAGCAGCTTGAGGACTCAATATTCATAAGACTGACTCCGTCTATCAACTTTAGACTCCGGTTTCAAGTACTGAAGGCCGATGGTGCCCATGCCTCTTATTTTAATATTTGGCAATATTAGTCCTTAGAATTTAAGAAAACACTTTTTTTCCCCATTGGCCAGCTTCTTATAAAGGATAATAATACAGAGCTAACTGAAAATGCACACGTGACAAATTTTGAGAACTGGCACAAAGCTCCCAGGCCATTCCTGCCATGCCATGCCAGCTCATCTATGTATGCACCAATTGAAATGATCTATGAACCCTTTCATCTAGGACTTTAATGTCCCTTCTGTTATGTAGATTGATTGTATGTCATGACTGATTACAATAATTGATCACTGCTTCTTAGCTTAAACTCGAGAACTCTGCTCTTTTTAGAAATTGGGAAGTAGAGCTGAAACTTGTGCCCCTTTAACATGCTTCAGTTCCCATTCTGGAATCTCAACCACAAATCGTTATCATTCCTGAGATTATCATTCTTTTCTTATCTCAGGCATGGGGACTAAGACCAAGGAGTATAACACCAATAGTTCTTCTCATTCTTATCATTGAAAGTCCAAGAGTTTCAGGAACACTATGTCAGGAACTTGAGCATCAGAACAAACATGATTTTTCCAGCCTGTTGTTATATGTCATTATCAAACAGTCTTATTTCTGAGAAATGTTTAATTTTTATCCAACTTGGACCTTGAAATTTTCACACAGGTTATTAAAACATGCTATTTGACGTTATACATCAATAAAATATTAATGGCATACAAGTATGTTATTTGGAAAACCGAACAAACAAGAAAGAAACAGAAGAAAACAAATCATTTGCAAATGATATTATATGTTTACCCTTCATTTCTTGATAACTATATTCAGTATAAGTACCACACGTATATTCGCTTAAATTTTTCTTATTATGCACTAACAACATAGTTTCTCCAGCTTTTAATGTTTGACACTAAAAGATGCTACAAGAGTGCAGAGGAGAGAAAAAAACTAATGCCAAGGATAGCAGAATTAGCATGTCATCACGTTAGCAGGCTGGTGAGAGCACAGTTAAACAATACAGTGTACGCTACTACCTCACTCATGTCCAGCTGTCTCGTCTCTTGAAACCAGGCATTTTCATTAATCAGAGGAAGCAGCTAACTGCATAACATGAATTGATGACTAGGGTTTAAATTTTACATAATTAAATAAAGACAAGAAAATTGGGCTTTTTTTTTTTTTTGGATGAAATAGAAACAAGATTTTTCTCCTCTTCTTTAAATATGCTGTGGCCCATTAGGGCCATTGCTTCCCCAGGCCCCCAAGAGACCACATTTCCACTCTCAAAATCTCCTGAGTCACAGTTGCACAGAAACAGGAGAGGGAAAGGGTTTACCTCACCTGTTGCTTGTGCATTTCCGTTGTGAAACACGCTGATGAGAGAAAGGCGGGCCTCCACTAGTAAAGTGCTTTCTGCCTATGAACTCCATCCCTGTGGTCCCCGCTGAGAGTCTCCTCATTTATCAATCCAGAGGCTTCTCCTACAATCATGCCACTTGACAGCACGGCCATGTATAAGACTTTCTGGTCCCTGCCACATGACCATAGCAGAAAGAATGAATAAGAGTAGGGTCTCTGAGAACTTGATGCTTTTCCTCCGAAAAAGGGCAGATGGAAAACTCCCGCGTGTTAAGCAGTAGTTTCTACTGACTTGGGTTGTTTCACCAGGCATGGTGACAAGAATAGATTCCTTAGTTCAGTTATGAAACAGTGACTTGCTTGTGGCAGTTCTCACCTTCCCAATGCTGCAGTTCACAATGTGGTTATGCCTAACCATAAAATCACGTCATTGCTACTTCATAACTGTCATTTTACTACTGTTATGAATTGTAAATATCTTATTTGCAAGATATCTGCTACGACACCTTAAAGGGATCAGACCCACAGGTTGAGAACCTTTGGTTTAAAGCCAAATCAGACAAATGGTCGATGGAAGCTATACACTAGCC
This sequence comes from Pachyuromys duprasi, assembly GCA_028658305.1. Classification (NCBI taxonomy): domain Eukaryota; kingdom Metazoa; phylum Chordata; class Mammalia; order Rodentia; family Muridae; genus Pachyuromys; species Pachyuromys duprasi. The sequence continues at coordinate 81,242,836 of CM053764.1, forward strand.
ATGAGTGACATGGCTTGCCCTCCATGTCTAATACTTGAAAAGAAGATTCTAACAACTACACAAGGGAAGTAAAGAACTAGGAGGTTAAAGAAAATGTCTTTTTGCACTGTGGTTTTTAAGCAACACTCCTGTTTAAGAGCTTTTGGGAAAACACTGGTGTGAAGACTCACTGAACACAGGAGGTTTAGCAAAAAGGATGCCTTATAAAAACAACTTATTGAAGAAAGGAAATTGAGCAAGATATTATCAACAATATGTATTATTTAGTTCAACTAAAAATATGATACTTTCATGTATGATCAGATATACTACAACTAAATAGAAAAATAAAGGGTCGAAGCGCTTTTACTCTCTCTTTTTTGACTTCCCAGCAGCAAGAGCTAGTTAACTTTTTACTTGTTCTTATGTCCAGGTTCAGTCTATAAATTTTCCCGAGATCTCTGTTTCTGTACTTCAGTTTCCGATAATTACATAATTTATTCTCATTATGATATTCTTAGTATGATGATTCAATTAATCTTCATTATCTGTCTATTCCAATATTTGATCTTTATATTATTACTCTGATTAGTTTCTATTATACATGTTAATATACTTTAAAAATTTAAAACTATACTATATTCTTGCAAAGCTCATCATGAACAAGGGGTTTCTAACTAAACTGAGTTGCTGGCATTATTGCCGAAGCAGGGCGATAGAGAGCATGAGGAATGAATGCTGGATTTATGATTCTTCCATTTTCCCCAATGTCAATACTCAACAGCAAGTTCTTGTGAGTTTTTTTATCCTTACAAGATTTGCCATAGTTTAAGGATTTTTTAATATGCAAACAACAGATTTCTTAACCAAACTAAATTCCACAGGAAAGAGAAGAACTCCAAGGTTATGCTAAGACTGAAAACACTGAAGACATTAACTAAGTTAGTAGATACTAAAGAACCAGTCCTTGTTTCTGGGAATAGTTTTGGTGTGGGTCCAATAATGAAGGCAGAATATCTAAAATAATATGAGGACTTTGTTTGGCTTGAGAGAATAGGACAGACAGAGAAAAGACTTAGAAAACCTATTTTGTATTAATATGAGACTTAGAGAGTGAAAGAAATTTAGGTGTCAAGTGGAAATATAATTTAGGCAGTTAGGAGATTGCTTTAGAAGAGTAAAAGGTAGAGAAACAGAGTCATGAATATGCAGATGTTACAGGGTCTCATGGCTGAATGAGATGGGGAAGAGGAGAGAATGAATTAGGCCTCCAGCTGAGCAACACAAGCATGAAGAATTGTAACAGGAACAAAAGTCTCATATAAAAAAGGAAGTCTTGAGGAGTAAAGACAACTATCTGTTCTGTACAGTATCAGCATTGTTAAACAATGACACCCCACCCCTTCCTTGGGGGTCCCATTTGGGTTGAACTAGCTACTCTTCTCATGATTCAATTACCTCTCAAGAGTGGAACCAGCTGATGACCTAGCCTTCAACACATCAGATCTGTGGGGTTGTTTTATTTTCTTTTGGTGTGTGTGAGAGAGAGAGAGCGAGAGCTAGAGAGAGAGAGAGACTTTCTAAACCACCAGGGTTTGTCTTTCAGTTGGAATCTTTATTTTTTATTTTTATTTTTTTTAAATATTAGTTACAGTTTATTAACTTTGTATCCCAGCTGTAGCCTATTTCCTCATTACCTCCCTATCCCACCCTCTCTAATTTCCTCCCTGCCCCTTTCCAAGTCCACTGATAGGGGAGGACCTTCTCTCCTTTCATCTGACCCTCGCTTATCAGGTATCCTCAGGACTGGCTGCAAAGTCCTCCTCTGTGGCCTAGCAGGGCTGCTCCTCCCTCAGAGCAGCCATTGAGTTGATGTCAGAAATAGTGCCTGTTCCCCTTATTAGGCAACTGACTTGGATACTGAGCTACCATGGGCTACATCCAGTTGAAATCTTACTTTGCAATTTGTCTATTATCCTTTCTTTGTCCTAATGTTAGTTGTATACATCCCTAGAAATCTCTGGTTGGGTTTTCTTATTTAAGTCATTGGGTAGCTGATACGGCTTCCATAAAATTGAAGCAGACAGAATACTCACACACATACTCAAGAGATTGTGGAATGAGGCCAAGGACTTTGAGGTCATCCATAGATACATAGAAAATCTGAGTCAAGCCTGGACTCATGAGATCATCTTTAAAAAATCCATTCTCAAAATTTTGACTTTTTTTTTTTAACATTTAAAGACTGTGAACTAATATTAGAACCAAGAACGTGCAATCATTATTATTCCACTTTAGTTGTGATAGTTGTCTGATTTAAAAAACAGGTAGTTAAATTTTCAGTATGTACCATCACAAATCAAGTGAAGTTAGATTTTTAAAGCAAGTTTCAGCCTTCATTTGTATCAGCAGTGAAATAAGAACTTCATTTTAGCTATTGTTTATAAACATTATGGATAAAATAATTGATTTACAAAAAAAGTCAAAAGTGGAGGAAAACAATAAATTAAAACAACAAAGTCACAGATTTTATTTGTTAATATTTTCATGCTATGATCATAAGGATACAAATTGCATGTTTTCATTAGAAGCAAATCCAAAAATACGAATGCTGGAAGTAATAAGTAAAGTGAATTGACATGTTGTTATTGACTTGCTCTATTTACTTATCGAGAAATTGTTATTTTATAGAAAAGGTCATGTGTTTAGGGCAGTGGCAGAATATACAATAGGGATTTATAGCCTTCTTTCTGAACATCTCCTGTTAGTTCTATTCTTGATAAAAGCATGCCTTACACAAATAAGTATATATATAAGTAAATAAACAAGACCAGTGGGTCACGGCTCTCTCCTTTTGGTGTGGAAGCCTGGGGACCTGAGTTACCTACCTGGAACAAATGTAAATGTGGAAGGAGAAAACTGACTCAACAAAGCTATTCCTGCCCTCTTCTTGTGGTTCATGGCACACACACATACACACACACACAGAGCCTTCAACTTTTGCCCCATTGCACACATGGTACTGTAAATTAATAAGGTTTTCTTATTGGTAGATTTGTATTTCTAACATGTTTGTATGATGACTCAGCAAGTAATTCACCTAGTGAGCTCTGATATTTTTTTCACACTTTTACTTCTGAATAATCAGTTAATTATGGCTAGTTTTGTCATACCATATTCTATTTTATTAGTATCCAAAACAAAAAGCAAATAACCAAAAACTCCAACAGTTAAAGTCAGCAAATATAGCCAGAGAAAACGTAAAAATTCACTATACAAATGTTTTTATTGCTTTTATAAAGTTGATCTAAAATTGTTTAAAAACTTGAATTCTTGTCTCTCGTGTATAATAAAGAAGTCATTATTATTTAGTCTTACCTCCTGGCCCACTGCAGTCTTCACACATTTTGTTGTTGCTGCTTCTCATGAGAAGGTCCATTATTTTGCATATAGTTTTAGAAAATAACATTTGAGGCTTCAGGGCAGTAGATTTTGGTAGTATTAGTTTTGAATACATTATTATTATTAGTGTGTGTGATACACATATTTCTAAATATAACCTGTTTAGTCTGTAATGCTACCTTTATGTATGTTTTCAGGGCTGACTGTTTCACACTGGACAACCAATTGGTGTTCTCTTCCCGGAGGCAGACCTCCTCTTCAGCTTCCAGATTTCCCCAGTTGCTCATTGTTTTTCGTGTAGGCTTGAGGCCTCATTGGGCTTTTCCCTGTTCACATTGACATGTTCATTGGTATTGTCCTTGTTCAGCTCACATTTGGTAACCATGTTGGTGAAACTTTGTTGTTGTTCTGACATTACTAGGAGACACAGCTTCACAGCAAATTCCCTGATCCTCTGGCTCATGTAGTCTTTCAGCCCCCTCACTGTTCCCTAAGCCTGTGGTGCCAGATTGTTTTGTAGAGGTATCCAACTGCATCTGGGCTCCACAATCCTGTATTTTGATTGGCTGTGTTATTCTGTAGTTGTCTTTGCCCATGGAAAAGTAGTTTTCTTGATGAGAAGTGAAGACTACACTTATATCTGAATTTAGGAACCTTATTGAGATTACATTTCTATCACTCGACCTCTAGGCACTTAAATTTCAGGCACCTGTGAAAGAGTAAGAGGTAAAGTCAGCTTTTATTCAACTGCTTCAATTTTTGTCTGGTAGGCTTACTGCCTCTTTCTGCTAACCTAAGCCTAGTCCTAAAAGCTCCTAGCGTCTCTGTGATTTAATCTTGGCCTAGAATTTTTTCAGCCTCTGAGACGCTTAATGAACTCTCCCTTCTTGTTCTTACGGAGCTCTGGGCTGGCTGGTTCAACTCAGCCAAACTCTTCTCCAAACTAATTTATTCATACTGGCTTTTCTCTCGGACTCTCAATTGCTCAGTTTAGCCTCAAACTAACTCAAGCGATATTTTCTAATCTTCTGGTTCTTTCTCATTCTCTGGCTCAGTCGGTCTTCATCTGAGTTCTCTTTGCTACCTGTCCCCTTATCACTGTCCTAGTAAAACTGTCACCTTTTTCTCTCTCTCTGCATTGGCCTTTAAATAGCTTCTCTTTCCTCTCACTTCTGAGAGTTGGGCATACACTATTCTGTCAGGTCTTTCTCAGATTCCTCACTGTTTCTGCCACTCAATTAGAGATCACTTTCAAACATGGATGTTTCCTTAGACAAATTATCTTTACCTTCATTGTTTGAGATTAAAGGCATGTACCACCATGCCAGGATCTAAGCTTTTCTTTACCTGAAACTTTCTCTATACTAGGCTGGCCTTCAACTCAGATCTGCTTGCCTCTAGATTAAAAGAGTGTTTTTATTCCTGCTGGATTACATATACCTAGAAGGTCTTTAGATGTGATCTCTTGACAGAATATCCATGTTCTGAATTAAATTCCTCTACAGTAAGACAAGTTCCCAGTTTCCTCTGGTTGGGCATAATTGCAGGCAAAGATAAGATAAAAAGATAGGAGATGTTCCCCTTCCAAAAGCAAGGAAAACCAAACCAAACCAAACAGTGGTGGAAACAATACCCAAGGCAATGCTGAAATCCAGATGTCAGAGAGAGGTGCTTCTGACCTTTGTAACCTGAGGTCTTTATTGCAACTTGATGGAAAATTCTCAGGAATTATAATTTGTGGGAGTTCATCTTTGCTTTTATTTTCCACCGTCAAATCTTTTGGACACTAAGTTTTCCTTTCAGGCTTCTAGCATCCATTACCTCTTTCTTCCTCATTCCAGTGGGCCTAAAATTAAGTTTCAATTCAAAGCATCACAAGGTCTTTGTGGCATAGGATTGTGGTTTATTTGCTCATGAATTCCTTTAGAAAGCAAATGTATTTCTCTCTGTTAACATTAATACTAATGTTTTTATTTTATTTTATTTTTTGAGACAAGGTCTCACATGATTGCCCCTGTTAGGCTTGAAATTGCTTTTTGGTGCTGGGTAACCTTAAATTCTTGGCCATTCTTTTGCCTTAGTTTCCCAAGTCCTGAACGTGTAGGATTGGCCTCCTGCCTGGTTCACCACATGCAATTTCTATGTATTAGTAAGCAAGTCCTTAGTAAAAGGTGTTCTTCTTTTAAAAATTCTCAGTATTCTCACCCTCCCTCTCCCACACACCGACTCTCACTATGTTACTGTATATAGTGACCAAGCTAAGGTCACTGTAAATTGTAAACTTGTTGGGAACTCCTACTCTCACTGATACTTCACCTGTGATCTTAATAAAAATTCTCTGTCAAAGCTTTTTGAAGACCTTATTACTTGAGGACTAAAATATTATCTTTTCTTGTGATAATAATATCCTTATTAATCTTTGACAATTGTCCACAATATATTTAGATTATAATTACCTCCTTGCCTCAGCTCCTTTGAGAGCCATCTCCCTGATGTCTTACCTCTGCTCCTCCTCCTCTTCCCTCTTTTCCTTCTCCTCTTCCTCCTCTTCCCGCTCCTGCACCTTCTCCTTCTTCCCCTTTTCCTCTTTCCCCTTTTCCTCCTTCTCTTCCTCCTCCTTCTTCTCCTCTTCCTTGTCCTTGACCTCCTACTGCTCCTCCTCCATCTAGTCAAATATGTATAGTCAACTACTATTAGATATTGGGCCTTTCCTGATGTGTTTGGCCTACCAGGGGTCATATCATTAAAGAAAACTGATTTTTCCCTCTCCCAGCATCTATGAAATTTTAATAGCTCTGCTTTTCATAAGACTTCTTGCGTTGTTCCTCTGCTCTATGCTGGGAATTTGTTTGGCTTTGCTTGCACAGGTATTGTGTATGATGTCACAATTACTGTGAATTCACATGTGAAACTTTCATGTTTTGTTTATAAAGAAGCTGGTTAAGGGCATTTGAATCACATTGCACCAATGGCCATCACCTTTGGCTGTTACAATCATTCTGTGCCCTCTTCCAAAAGATCCCTGAGCATTTGGTGAAAAGGCATGATAAGGGTTTCCCATTTAGGACTTGATGTCTATCTTTTTTTCTTTCCTTTTCTTTCCTTTTTTTTTCTTTTTTCTTTCTTTTTTTTGGCACATGGCTACCCAATCATGACTCTTAGTGTTAATCACTATCTATAGCAAAATTTTTCTTCAAATGAAGGTTGAGAGATGTATGACTATGTATGTATAGCAAAAAGTTATAACGAGTCACTTTAATTTCATTTCCATTTAGTAGAATAATGGTAATAAGTTTTCTCTTAGGGCCTGTGACTTATTCAGCTACAGGTTCTATTATCAATAGACTCCATCTCAGGGAGTGTTTGATTAAGGCCATAACAATTGTTCTCCCAGTGGGCAGGTCGTGACTAGAGGGTTGTTATTGTAGCACACAGGTCCATAGACAGATGAGGTTAATAATGCCTTCTCTTCTTCAGTGGTATGCATAACAACTTCCAACACTATGTATGTTACCCAGGAGAGATGAAGCTTCCAGATCAGTACCTGCTTGATTTTGTCTTGTTTTATTACTCAAGTATATGGTGTCTTCCGCAACCATGCCGTCCCATAACTTTTGCAGGGTGACCTAGAAAATAGCAATAATCTGTAAGGTCCCAGATCTTTACTGAGGTCTTTGGTCCTTTTGAAGTTGACTCTTCCACCAGTGAGAGATATTCTAATGCATGCAGCTATCCAGTTTGAATGGCACCATTTGTAGAAGGGGCCATGTTTTCTCTAGTGTGGATTTTTGAACACTTTGAAAGAATTGGAAGGAGGGCATGGGTACACCAACTTATAACTGGTTTCTCAACTGTATTAAATTGATCAACATGTCTGCCTTTACGAGAGCTGCAGAATAGATACCTCCAACAGCTTTATTTTTTGGGTTGTGTGAATTATACTGATAGGTAGTCATATCTCAACTAAATAAAGGCAATGTATAGCTAACCCACAGCCAAGAGCATGTTAAATAAAGAAGAAATTAAAGTATTTCCACTAAAATCAGGAGAAAAACAAGGATGTCCACTCTCTCCAGTGTTTTTCTATGTGATGTCTTAGCAATAGTACTGTGACAGCTGAGGGCAATAGGAGAGAAACAAATAGGAAATGATGAAATCAATTATCTTTGTTTTCAGATGATGATTCTACATATAAGATGACAATGGGTCCACTAGAAAAAATACTTTTACAACTGATTAATACATTCAGCATACTATAAAAATGCAAATTTAGCACACAAAAATCAGTAGCCTTCTTATACAAATGACAAACCTATTGAGAAAGAAATCAGGAAAACAATCTTATTCAAAATAGCCTCAAAAGAATCTTTGGAATAAATTTAACAAAGGAATTGAAAGGCTTGTATAATATAAACTTCAAGGCACTGGGAAAAAAATTGAAGAAGATACAAGGAAATGAAAAGATTTCCCATGTTCATGGGCTGATTGGATTAATGTTGTGAAGGCAGCCATTCTGCCAAAATCAATTTATAGACTCAAAACAATCCCCATCAAAACTCTGATGTATCTTCACAGAAATTGAGAAAAATAATCTTAAACTCCTATGGATAAACAATTGGGTTTTTGAAATCTTAAGCCTCTTTTCTCCGGAAATATTTTACCTTTCTCCTTGGATCCTTGTCCTGAGACATCCTTCCTCTCCTTAGAATGTTGTGCTTGGAGAAGAAATGAGTCAGTACAAATACTCCCTGACTTTTTCTATTCAGTTTAGCTAGATATGTCGTTATTCTTCTCATCATGTGACCACGGGCCACAGACTTATCATATGTCTGCCATTCTCAAGCTTGGGCCTGTATCTTTCCAATCTCCTTATTTCATTTCTTGCTAAGTTAACATTGAAAATTTGTCTCCCATGGCATTTTAGGTCACTGATATCTATCTGTATTGCTTAAGTTATTAATACCTCCAAGCAAAGATAAATTTGCAAATTCCAGTGATTCACAAAATAAAAATATCCCCAGTCCCACATACTTGGTCCCATGCTTTCCCTGACTGGAGAAGAAATTTCCTCCAATATTGGGACCCAGCATCCTTCTATATGGCTTTTAGCCATAGTCAGCATTTGATTTCGAGATCTCCTGTGCTTTCACATGATCAAGGAAGGCAGAGAAGAATATTTATTTTTACTTTTAATAGATTTATTTTTAATAGATCAGCATTGTAACTGTTATTCATTACTTCTGATTGTAATCTATTATGACACTGTACTGCAAACGATCAAGAGAAGCTCAGCTTAGGAAGAAGTAGCAGGTTTGAAGATCAATAAGCAATCTCTCCTATAGCCCCTGTGTCTCAGCCTGTTTTGTAATGTAATGACAATACTTTAGCCTGGACAATTTATAATAGAAATTAATCTATCACAGCTCTGGAAGTTCAAAATCAAAGCATCCTAAGATAAGTGAGAGTATTCTTTCTGCTTTATAGATGAAACCCATGGCTTCATCTTTCCAAGGAGTAAAAATTGTGTCCATACATGAGAGAAGACAAAAAGGACAACAGGCAAAAAAGACCCTAGCTTATCAGGTCTCATCAGGACTGGCTTCATTGTCTCCCCCTGTGGTCTGCAAGGCTGCACCCCCCAGTGGGAGGAGATCAGAGAGCCTTTCACTGAGTTCATGCCAGAGCCAGCACCTGCTTCCCTTACTAGGGAACCCACCTGGAGACTGAGTCTATGGGCTACATTTGAGCAGGGTTTTTAGGTCCTCTCCATGCATGGTCTTTGGTTGTGGTATCAGTTTCTGCAGGGCCCCCAGGGCCTAGGTTTTGTTTTGTTTTGTTTTTCCTCTGTTGATCTCCTTTTGAAGCTCCTGTCCCTTCCTGGTCTTTATCTCTCCCCCTTTTCCCATAATATTCCCTGCATTCTGCCAAAAGTTTGGCTATGAGTCTCAGCATCTGCTTAGATACCCTGGTCAGCAGAGTCTTTCACAGGCCCTCTGTGGTAGGCTCCTTGTCTTCTCTAGGGAAGATGCTCAGTCCTCATTCAGAAGGCCAAACGGGAAACAGTGATTTTAAAGTATATTTGATTTAAAGTGATTATGACTTTTAATTGTTTTATTAGTACTTAATCTTCATTTTTTAGTATTTAAGTGGATATTTGAATGTCCTGGTTACATGTCTCTTCTGTATAAACAAGGAAGTATGAGAGAAAGTAAAAGAGGTCAAGAAAGGACTTAATGATAATAAAAAAAAACAACAACAAAGAACGAAGGACAGTAATGATGCTAGCCTTATCTAAATATAAGCTTACTTTGGCTGAGGCCAGCATTTTGAATATCTTCCGTACACTGTGAATTTTTTTTTATTTTTTAGCTACTTATATATAGTCAGTGGGATACTGACACAGAGTAGACACAGAAGTCTGAGAGGTCATTTAACTTAATTCATACATTTACACATTGTCCTTAAAATGCTTATCTTGTTCAAGGTCAACCATATTCTCACTCTGTACCAATGCGAATATTTGATATAAAAATTGTAAAACATTCTCTAAAAGTAAGACCAAGTGACTTATTAATAGTTTGAGAAACATTGTTTTTTTATATATCTATATCTGCATATTAATATTCTATATTATTCTATCACTGAATTATTTTAATTGACGTTTTTATTTTTTCACTTTACATTCTAATTGCAAACCTCTTCCTTCTCCTCTCTTGGTCCTGCCCTCCTATCCTCTTCTCCCTTTGCCCCCTCCCTTTCTCCTCAGAAAAGGGGAGTTCCCCACAACAAACCCACTTGGTACATCATGTAGCATCAGGACTAGTGCATCCTCTTTCACTGAGGCAAGACAAAGCGATATTCATGTACCCATCTTGGAAAGGGGCAGGGAGTAGACGAGGGAGGGAGGGTGGGATTGGGAGGGAATGAGGGAGTGGAATTCATCTGGGATACAGAGCTAATAAAATGTAATGAATAATAAAAATAATAATTTAAAAAAAGAAAGCCTATAAAAAAGACCTGGGCTCAGAAGTCAGGAAAGCATTTAAAAAAAAACTTTACTGTATGAGAAGAAGAGAAATCTAATAACTTAAAGCCTGACTCCACAGGGCTCTGAGCAGTCTAGATGCTTTAAAGGGAAAATAAAGAAAACAAAGGCTTGAGGGGTTTCCCCTGTATGGTAAGCCTGATTTTTGACCTGGCTTTGGTGCGGATGATCATTACTTTGCGTGTGGAATACTCTTTCCATGATGACTTTCCCAAGAGAAGAGGTAGCCGTCTTCAAGTCCTTTCTGGAGAAGTGATGCTTCTTGGGAATGTTGCCTGACACTGCCTGTTGTACACTTGCATGCCTTCCAACCACAGCCAATCTCACATCAAAACCATTGGCTGGTGGCTCAGCCCAGATCTGCAGATCCCTCCCCGTCTTATTCAGGACAGAAAGCAAACTGGAGGGCTGAAAAAAACATCTGCTCAGAAGGACCCAATGCGTGTGTGTGTGTGTGTGTGTGTGTGTGTGTGTGTGTGTATAATTTAGTTAGCTATACACTTTACATCTCAATTGTAGTCCCCTCCCTCCTCTCCTCTCGGTCCCTCACCCCTGCCCCTCCTTCATCTCCACATCCTTCCGCCCCTGTCTTTCAGAAAAGGGGAGACCACATCCGAAAACCCACCCCAGCACATCTGCACTCATCAGGACTGTGTAGTTCTCTTTCACAGTGTCCTGATAAGGCAGCCACAGAAGGGTGACGTGATCAAACGGCATGCAGCAGAGACCATGTCAGAGATAGTCCCCAACCCCTTTCTGGAGACTAAGCTGACCATTGTGTATATATGCGTAGAAGGTCTAAGTCTAGTCCATGTCTGGTCCTTAGTTGGTGTTTCAGTCTCTGCATGCCCCTATGGGCCGAGGTTAGTTGCCGCTGTTGATCTTCTTGTGAAGCTCCTGTCCCCTCTGGTTGACTGTGAGTCTTGGTTACTGTTTTAACCCATTGCTGTGCAATGCCTTTCAGGGGACAGCCATGCAAGGCTCCCCTTTGCAAATAAAATAGAATATTATCAATAGTATCAGGGGTTGGCTCTTTCCCATGAAGTGGGTCTCAGGTTGTCCCAGGCTTCGGTTGTACCTTCTCTTGATTTTTTTTCTCTAACCTAATCTCTACATATCCTAAAGGTAGGGTAAATTTTGGATAGAAGTTTTGTAGACGGTTGTGTTCCTCTCTCTGCACCAGAAGTCCTGTCTGGTTAGATAGTGACCACTCCAATCTCCATACACCCTCCCCACCAAGGTTTTCAACCAGAGTCATCCCCTTATCCCCCCAGGAGCTCACCCTGTTGCAGGTCTCTGGCTTGTCTAAGAGCTTCCTTGCCCATGGCTGCTCTTCTCTCTGCAAGCCCTCTGCCCTCTTGCCATTGCCCATCCTATCCATATCTGACCCATACCATTAGTTCCTGCAATTTCCTCAAGGGAATTCTTTGAGAATATGATAAATTATATGTATCCTTTGTTCGTGAATCCTGAAATTGGATAGATAGAAAGACATATGACCACACAAATGAGGAATTACTAATAAACTCTTAATCCCTACCCTTCTATAACATGTATAGACCCCGGAGTCCTTCATCATCTTGAACTTGACTGGTTGTAGCATATTTGCTGCACTGATTCCTGAAATTATGGCTCTAGCCACCTTTAGAGTAACACCCAGTACTCTCTCTAGGGCTGTAATCCATACAGTTGCCCTTATAGCTGCACCCAGGACTCTTTCTAGGGCTGTAACTCACACAGACCTGAGAGATCTTGAGGTCTTTCTGACTTAAAACATCTTCTCATGTCAGGCTGACCTCACAGAGAGGATACTCAAGGTCATCCAACTCCTTCCATCGCTACCTAGTCCTTCAGCTCTGAAAACATGTAGATCATTCATTATATATAGACCTTTTTATAGAACACTTAAGACTCATGCAGTATGATGCAAATGTATGAATTTTACCTTCTGAAGATCCTACAGACTGTTTCAATTTAAAAGAAAGCATTTCTTTCTTTGGGAAGCTTAAATCTCTGGGGCATCCAGTACTGGCAGATGTGTTCAATAATCCAGATACTAACAAAATGTAGAGCAAAGTATTGACAATTAGTGTGTGAAATTTTGCTAACACTCTGTAGAGGTAAAATAAAGAGGAGACATCTCTCCCTTAGAATAACATTGAATTAATCATTGCATCATTTGCATAACACGAGTGTTTGTTACAATATATATAGAGATTGTGTGAATGAGAAGGATAATTGAAACTTTACATTCCATCTGACTCCTCTTAGGAATAAATAAGCAGCATGTTATATTTGGGCAACTAGGTGGCACTGCTGCATTATCCGTTCAATCACAAAAGTGTATTTGGAATCTTCTGTGTTCCAGTACAGGAGTAGAACCGATGCACACTCAGCAGCTGTGCATTTCTGCCATGATTTAAACCAGGCTTCGAATGGGTGCTGTGGGCTGTCATCTAAAGCGGGTACTGTATGCTTTGTCTTCCATCAACCTATTGTGGATTGCACTTGGACTAAGGAATCTTAGTTTTTGCTTTGTGGGGTGGTGGGTGTTTTTGAATGGTAGAACAGGAGTTTGATTTTTTAAAAAAAAAAAGTGTTTTAAACTGACTCTCAAAATGTGAGAAATTTTAGACATCACAATATTAAAAAGATCATGTGAAGTGATTTTCTTATTATTAGAGAGTAGATAAATAAAGATTCCCAGTGGCTGTCTGAAAGGGCACATTTAATACTTAGCTTATGCAATATATATATATATATATAGCTTCCAAGCATAGACATGCTGAAGTAAACAATAACACGGGATAGTTTTGTATTTCTTTAGTGCTATGCGGGTACAAGTTCTGAAAGAATTTCAAATTCAAAGAGGATTGTGTTGTGTTAAATTATTCCACAAAGAGCATTGTGAGCCACACCTTAAGAGATGTGGATATGACACAAATGCTTAAGAAAAAAGTTAAAATAACCTTAAAGTGAAGCTAGAACTGAGTGCTTTGTTTAACGACTTGAAAGTCATAGTACTTTTAATATTGCATCATAAAAAGAATGTAGAATTTGAAAATTTCTTGCATATGATCACATGTATTAGGAAGAATGTGTAAGGGGGTTTAAATGATGCCTTTGGATCAGGTGATTTAAAATCTGAAAATCTAGATAAAGCACAGATTAGTGTCCCCAGACAGAAATGTAGAGTTGTATTTATTTTAGTCTTTGCTTCCTTTCATTTCTACAAGTGGAAACCACCACAGATAGTTCAAATAAAGCTTGTCATAAAAGATAAGAACTAGTAAGTAGATCTAGTAAGCAGAGTGACATCCTATGGACATACAATTATGGAACACCTCAAAAAAACAGGTGCTGACCCATGGAACACACTAGAACCAAGAACAGTACTGCACTAGTTTTCTGCTTCAGAGTACCACATTACAGAGTGAACAATTTAAAGCCATTCCAGTGATTAGCTGGGTTAAGTTGCTAGCACCTTTAATCTTAACATTTGTGAAGCCGAGGCAGATGATGGCTGCAAGTCTGAGGTCACCCTGGGCAACATCATCAAATTCCAGGTAGTCGGAACTACTGTTTCAAAATAAAAAGTTTTATGGATCAAAACTCCTGAGATCCTCTTTTTAGGACCTTACTCATCCATATTCATATTTTTGTCTCTTGTTTTCAGATTTAAAGGCTTTTTCCAGAGCTTAGGTTTGCCTCAAACTCAAATTCTTCCTGCCCATGTTTCCTAGAGCTAGGATTGCAGGTGTGCATCTTTGTGCTTGCTCACGGTTAAGGTTTTAATTAGCCTGGCTAATGTCTACTATCCTGGCAAACAGTCCTTCATGCTGGCGCCTGGGAAAATGCAGCTTCTTGCAGTTGTAGGGCTGGTTTACTCTTTTGTTGCTGATGTTAAGCCCTGGGATTTTCCTTGACTTCCAGAGGCTCCCAGCACTCCTTTGTGGCTCCCCCATTCTCAAAACCAAAACTTTCGAATCAACTCCCTTACTTATACTTCAAATCTCCCCAACTGTTCATTCCTTATCCACCTTCCTAAGGAAAATGTGTGCTTACTTTAGGCACACTTAGCTGACAGCGTTCAATAAGATCAACAGACTGAGAAGTTTAATTACTACTGAAACGCTTTGCAGGCAATAGGTCATAATGTACTTAAGTAATCAGGAGCTGAAGAACTCTGCCTTATCACAGGACATCTACCATCAAGGTCACATTTTGCTCATTTTATGACTCCTTGCTGGTGGACTAACTTTTCTCCCAACTTGAAGGTGAGTGTTAATATGGACAATAAAGTAGAGCTTAAGCAAACAAGAACAAAGCACTAACAACCATAAATTAAGAGCAGGAATATGCCTGGCACTGAAGATGCGTTTCCCACTTTGATCTTCACACAGCTCTTCAAGTAGGAAGCTGAGCTTCACAGACTTCCAGCAACTTGCTAACATCAGACAGCCAGTAAACGAGGGAGCCAAACTTCAAGACAAGAACCCAGTGAATATTGCGTCTGTGCTTTTTACAGCACAGCGTGAGAGAAAGGGGATCTAAGAGTCTTGTCCTTGAAGAGGAAAGTTATGCTTCAAGCAGAAAGATTAAATGAAGTTTGTTATGCAACATCAATATGATTAATGATTCATTACAGATAGTGTACAGGTTTGCTATCTGTATGTAACATTTTTACCATAATAATTATAATTTATACGCATCTTTATAGTCATTCATTTGTGAATGTTATGTATTAAAATAAGAGAATACAGTTAATTCATGTATCCCATATAAAGATGCTATATACATATACACTCATACACATACATATTTGTATTTCATTTGTCAGAAACAAAGACAAAAAGAGGAGGATTTTAAAAAGTATCTTCTGGGTATAGTTAGTTTATATTTATTAATTGTAACTTCAAATACTAGCTTCAAGATAACTATTTTAAATTATGCTATCATCTGTAGCTTATATTACAAAGAAATTTTGCAGTGAATCTCCCTATAATGATGTACGTATAGGGTTGGGTTCCACCAAATTTATGAATTTAAGGATCCTGAGTCTTCTGCAGAGAAAGCTTATAGATAGATACTAATGTGTCCAATCCTGTCTCTCAGGAGAGGGTTTTCAACATTACAGATAATGTGATGTGAAGATCCTCAGGTGAACAGGAACTGAGGAAATCCAGGCAGGCCTGGGCTCTACGGATATTAAGAGCATTGCTCATAACCAAGTAACTCTCCTGCCATTTATTGGGTACCTATATGTTCTAGTTCACTGGGTTAATTGATATTTCTGAGAAAATGTGAGGAATAAGGATCCATAGAACCATGATATTCACTTTCTCAATCTCTCATGACTAAAGAACATGAATAGAACTTTGGCCCTGGCAGGTGATGATGTTTTCCTTGCTTTCTCTATTTAAATTTTATTTATTATTTATTACAGTTTATTCATTTTGTATTCCAGCTTTAGCCCCTTCCCTTGTCTCCTCTTGGTCCCACCCTCCCTCCCTCTTCTCCTCCTATGCCACTTCTCCTCCCCTAGTCTACTGATAGGGGAGGTCCTCCTTCCCTTCTATCTGACCCTAGTCTATTAGGTCTCATCAGGAAAGGCTGCATCTTCTTCCTCTGTGGCCTGGAAAAGCTGTACCTCCAGGGGGAGGTGATTAAAGAGCTGGCCACTGAGTTCATGTCAGAGACAGCACCTGATCCCATTACTAGAGAACCTACTGAGCTACCATAGGCTACATTTGGACAAGGGTTCTAGGTTCTCTCCATTCATGGTCCTTGGTTGGAGTATCAGTCTCTGCAGGTCCTCTTGGGCCCAAATTTTCTGGCTATGTTGGTATCATTGTGGAGCTCCTTTCCCTTCCAGGTCTTTCTATATCTTCCTTCTTCCATAAGATTTCCTGCACTCTGCCCAAAGTTTGGCTATGAGTCTCAGCATAAGCTTTGATACCCTGCTGGGTATAGTCTTTCAGAGGCCCTCTTTGGTAGGCTCCTGTCCTGTTCCCTGTCTTCTCCTATTTCCAATGTTTATCCTGTTTGTCCTTCTGAGTGAGGAATGAGCATCTTCCTAGGGTCCTCCTTATTGTTTAGCTTCTAGTTTGTAGTAACTTTATTCATAATAACTAGAATCTGGAAACAACCTAGATGTACCTCAGTGGATACAGAAATTATGGTACACCTACAAAATGGAATAACCACTCAGCAATTAAAAACAAGGAAATAAAAGCCTAGCTAGATCCCAGAGGAGGACATTGCAGCCAGCCCTGAAGAGACATGATAAGCTAGGGTGAGATGGAAGGGGAGGAGGTCCTCCCCTATTAGTGGACTTGGAGGGGGGTTTGGAGGAGATGAGAGAGGGATGGGGAGAGTGGGAAGGAATGAGAGAAGGGGTTACGGCTGGGATATAAAGTACATAAGTTGTGATTAATATAAAAATAAATAAATAAATTTAAAAAACAAAAAAACCCCAAAGAAATAATGAAATTTGTAAGTAAGTGGTGGGAACTAGAAAAAATCATCCTGAGTGAGGTAATCTACAAGCAGAAAGGCACAAATGGTATGTACTCACTTAGAAGTAGATATTAGACTATATTTGACATATAAACACACTAAAATCTCTACTCCTAAAGAAGCTAAATAACCAGGAGGTAATGGTGTTTTTCAGACTCACTCTTTCTTTCATGTTACTGAGTTCTGTACTCATATTTCATTACTATCTATATGTATCTAAGATTTACAACTTAGGTATTTATAGATAGGGATGAAATTTGTCATTTGTATTTGAGCTACTAACACACAATTTTTCCTTCCGTCTTTCTCTCTCCCCTGTTCTCATCCCTCTTCTTTTTCCCTCTCTTCCTCTCTTCCTCTATTCCACTCTCTCTCCCTCCCTGCCTTGGTCCTTTCTTCCCTTCTTCCCTCCCTCTCTTCCTTCTTTCTTGTCTTCCTGGCCTTAGTGTTCAGCAAATCCAAGTAGATTTTGTGCATTGTCTACTGGTAGACACTGATGCCCATCAATGACATTAGAAACTAGAACTAATAGTTAAACACAGGGAAGTACATTTGATTCTCAGAAAGTTAGTGATCAAACTAGCTAGCTTGTGTTTGTGAGTACAAAGTTTTGCCCTATATGACTAAATATTTCATACTAACATTAAAGAATTATGGGTAAAAATTAAAAGGAAGTAAAAAGCTGATGACTAAAGTGGTGAGTTTGGGTACTGGTTTTCTGCCATTGTCTGCATACCAGGCCTCAGGGAGCCCTTAAGGAGCTCAGTAAGCTCTTTGGAGATGAGCTTTGGTAAGTGAAGTTACTTCAAGAAGAACATCTCAAAGACGCTAGGAAGGCATATCTTCATTGCAGCAATTCTTCTTCTTCTTCCTCTTCTGCTTCTGCTTCTTCTTTTTTCTGTTACAGAAGGGAATAAAGGCACCATCCCTTAGATAAACGGGTAGGATGGATAACAACAACAACAAAATGCCTTCATGCTGCAGATGTCATTATACTTTATTTTAATTGTGTTTTCTTCGCGTAGTGCTAATATTTAAAGAAAATTTGTGTGTTCATTTGTGTTGTGCACATGTGGGTTTTGGACATGTGTGGATTGCAGGAGGTTAAGCATGCATAGTCTCCACCTTGTTTTTGGAAGCACTGTCTTTCTTTGAACCCTAAGCTCACCAATGAGCGAGTCAGGCATGCCAGTGGTCTCTTTGGTCTGTCTGGCCCTGGAAATTTATCTTTCTGACTGCTAGGGATAGAGACACACACTGCCACATGGAGAATTTATATATAAATAAATATATATATTAGAGATGCAAACTTACACTCTCTTGCTAGCACATGAGAGTTTTACTGACTGAGCCTGAGAAATGCTATATCTTGTGGAAATTTTCTTATATATTGATTTGAATATGGACTTCTTATGAAAAAAATTAACTTAAAAATATGGAATTTCCCAGATTTTCTGTCATTTTTCCGAAAACTCCCTTGTTGCCTCCACCCAGCATGTTCCATGTTCCATTTCCATTCAAATTGATGGCTTGAAATTATTTCTTTGAAATTATTTTCATGTATATATTATACATATATAAGTATACATATATGTATATTATACATTTATTTGTATAACCCGGTGAGTCTCTTTTCTGTGGCCTGTGTGTATATAATTTCAGGGCTGGCCACTTTGTTTTTGATAGCCAGTCAGAAGTCATTGGTTGCCTGTTGTTCTTTATGTAACAATGATACTCCATGAGATTTCCCCTTTCTATGCTATCATTTATTTTGATATTGTTATTGGTTAAATCTTACTTAGGCCACCATGTTACTGAGACATCACGGGTGTAGCTCTCCTGTCATTTCTAGAATGCACAATTTCATGGTAGACTTGCTGGTCCTCTCTGGCTCTGACACTTTTTCTGCCCCCTCTTCCCTGATGTTCTATGAGCTTTAAGTAAAGGAGTTGTGTTGTAGAGGTGTCAGTTGGGGCTAGGCTCCACAGGATACAATGACCACTTCAATATGACCAGTTATGATTCTCTGTGATAGTCTCTGTTTACTATACAAGTGGTTTGATGAGGAATCATAACTGCACTTAACTGTGAGTACAAGGATACATTTTTTTAAAACGTTAGGAATTATGGCTTCCATGCAGGGACCCCCCTGCCACATGCCTGGCCTCAGGGGCTTTCCTTAACAGCAAGATATTCCACAGACCCGTCCTCCTGTATCTTTCATGATTCTAAAACCAGGAAATTTTTTATGGCCAATGCCTTCAATTGCCTGATTGGGTTGGTTCCTGGCCTCCTCCTTGAAATATATTTGCATAAGCTTTGATTTGTTGTTACTTTTTGGCCTTTTCTGTTTACAATTGCACAGGTGGGGTCTTCCTCTCAGGTCAATACTTCCTTTCTTACGTCTTTCAGCACAAGACACGACCCTAGCACTACATTTTTCTGATGTTTTTTTTTTTTTCTCTTCAAACCATACATCCCCTATTTCTTTCTTCCATACTTGCTATTTTTCATATGGACCTGCACAAATAGGATTGCTAATAACCTAGTAAATATTAGGCCTCTGCCAACAAAATTAGCCAAAACTCTTCTGGTACATTCTTAGGATAAAGGTAAGAGCAGCCAGTTTGTTTGCCAAAGTATCATGGGAATGGTCTCTAGATCAGTTGCTAATTCCCAACTAAAACCTCTTTCACAGGACCTGAATAGTCCACATGGCTCTCAATACTGCTGTCTTCTGTGTTTCTTCTAAGCTGGCTAGTATTGCATTCAGTGGCTTTGCTAATCCAATATCCTAATGTCTTCTGTGTTCCTCTAAGGACGATCATGGTCAGGACTGTCATAGCACTAGCCCATTCTCTGGCAACAATTTCTGTCTTAGTCACTCTTCTATTGCCCTGACAAAACCATGACCAAGGCAACTTATAAAAAGAAGCATTTGAGTTCATGACAATCATGGCATGGAACATGGAAGCAGTCAAACAGGCAAGGTGTTGAGCAGTAGCTAAGATCTTATATCTGATCCATTAGCAAGAGCCGCAGAGAGAGAACTGAGAACAATGTGGGCTTTGAGAACCCTAAAGGCCCACTTCCAGTGACACATCTCCTCCAACAAGGCAACCACCCCACCTCTTCCACCTTCAGTGTACCAAGTACTATGAGCCTATCAGGGCCATTGTCATTCAAGCACCACGACAGGCAAAGATAATTTATATTATTGCAGACAGCCATGGAAAGCGATACTGAATTTAGTCCTGGTTTTCTAGTTAGAAATTCACCTTGAAATATTCTGCTAAATATTAAGAAGGTTAAAATTATACACCTGCCTGAGGGCCATGGGCCACTGAGGGGTTTATGGGCTCTCCTCTCAGTTTTGTTCTACTGAATGGATTTTTCAGAAAGTTTGCCAGCGGCCACATGTGGATAATGTCTTCTGACTACATCTTGGATCAACATTCTAAATGACTGGAGATGATTGACAGCCATCATCCTAGCAAACACAGACCAGTGGCACTAAAGATAATAATACGTCCAGTGCTCAGGAGATGTAAAATGTTTCCCTCCACACACCATTAGTTTCTCAGCATGGTGTTTATGGAGAGTTTTTATGGTAATGTTGGTCTTTGTGTGTATGTACTGACATTTGTTGCTGCCTTCCATTAAGGATAGACCATTTCCCATTGTGGAGGCAGATGACTACCCTCTTCTCTGTCAGTAAAAACTGATACATCAGTGTCAGCAAACAAGACATGGTGACAACTAAGTCCTAGAAATTTTGGATGTATTCAAAGTAATAGATAACATTAGCATAGGACAATAGTATTTGCTATTCTTCTCTGCTCAGGCTTCTCTTCTCAACTTTTTTTATTCACTTACAACTTGTTGAAACACTCAAAGGCATTTCTCCTTCTAATGTATGAACAGCACCAAATGGGAAAGGCATTCTGCACCTTCCCCATTTTGCTGAGCAGTTGACAGATAAAACTATGAAACAGCCACAGATAACTTTAAACTAAACAAGAAGTCCCACTTCTTGACCACCAAGATGCAAAGTCTTTACAAAGGCACCTCTGAGGCCACTGGGAACAGTTTCCCAACTGCCCTGGCTAGGCCCACAGATCACGGTATCACTAAAAGTCCTAGTTAAGGTCAGGCTGCAAGCAGTAGGCCCTAGGGTGAAAATACACATTTAATTCATTTTCTTTCCTTACCTTCACAGCACTTACCAGTTGGATACAAGATATCCTTACTCAAGAGTTATAGTTTGATACAGAAGTTTTGCCCTATTAAACCCAGTGACTCACAATATCTGAAAAACAGTCCTTAGTTGGCTCTGTACGAAGCTGTGTCATCATCAGTATCTGTCATGATCCTCGCTTCCACTGGGAGTGAGACTTCTCGAATGATCATACTGTCCTAAGGAGCTTATTGTGAATGTACTTAGAACCCACCTTCATGGTGGAACCATGCCTCTCCCTACAGTAGCAATCTCTTTAATCTTCTGTAGTTGGAGATCGTTGGGGGCAGGGGGTGCAAGGTGTGCTCTTTCCCTGTTCTCTCCTGGAAATTCTGCTCTTAATCTGAACTGTTTTACAGTGATGTTTTAGAGTATGCCTCGTCTGATATAAAATATGAATGCTGTAAAAGATTTTCAATTAAATCCAATCTGAATTAAATATACTAGGGAATATATGTATTAATCTTATAGGACAGCTGCATAAAATTTTAATAGATTCATATTCTCATCGGATTGAAATTAGATCTTTGTGTGGAAATGGGACAGGCACTCTGCTTTCTGATATCGTAAGCCAGTTATTCATAAGTTCTCCAAATAAACCCCAGTTCTGTTTTGTTTTATGTCCATGTGATCTCACATAATGCACAGTAATCATAAAACTTTTAATTTGAGCACGGACTAGTACACATGTATATATTGCAAATATGTAAACACAACCTGAATATTTTAAAAAGAAAAAAATATATCAGTCACATTTTATATAAATAACTGAAATGCTTCTGTCACCATGTAAGGCCATAAAATCAAAGACTGATGTTGTTGCGATGCTTCTATATAGTGTCTAAGTGACTGTAGTTTTTGGAACTAAAGAGAGAGTTAGCTATATTACAGCATTGGTAGAAACAGACAGAAACTAGGCATCATCAAACTGATGGTTGTAAGCAGAAGACATAGAGAGCCTTGTTTAAACTGCAGCTCATGTGTCCTTTAATTCATTATCTGTTGGAGACACATCCAGGCTACTGATTTCCATAAGATAACGAAGACTCGCTTACTTTTTTCATGTCTATTAGTTTCCTCTAGACAGGCTAATAGTTTTTCATAATTGCAAATGGCAATTGGAGGTATTTAATTTCACTCCAACCCCATGTAGTTGCTAGTTGGCAGTAGTAGATAAAAAATAATCCTAAGGCAGTAAAACTCTCAATTTATTACAGCATTTTGTTTGCTAAAGCATCATTATAAGTACTTCAAAGTAAAAAAACCTTTCCACCTATTGTTGTTTTAATTAAAATTTATTTTAGAGTTTAAGACAATTTTGATTCCTAAGGGAGAAAAGTAGTTAAAAAAAGCTGATATTACTCAGAGAACATAAACTCACTTATTTTCTTTCTCACTTTTAAGACAGAACAATAATTGGTTTAGTAATAATACCATCGTTAAAAGTCTACATGGAAAATTGTATAGATTTGTAGGTTAAATTTATATTTTATCTACTTATTTATTTTATGTATTCATTTATATGTGTATGTGAGGCAGGTGGTGTGTATATATGTGTGTGCATGTCTCTGTGTGTGTTGTTACGTGTGTATAGGTACATATGCCATATGTCGAAGTGAAGTCCAGAGAATAATATTATATTCTGTCATTCTCCATCTCATTCCTTGAGACAGGATCTTTCATTGAATCCGGAACTAGGCTGGAAACCTGCAAAATTTAGTCCCTCCTATCTTTCCTCACCATCGGCACTATGGGTTCTAGGGATACGAACTTCAGTATCCTTACCTTCACAATAAAAAATTTTACCCATCTACCATGAAGCTATGTATTTATGTTATTGTCTCTTTCTTTCAGATGGGGTAGTTGTTTAATTTCATAACCATCAATTGTTAAAGAACATATTAAAATTTTACTTCATGCTTATCTGAAATCAAGTAGACCCACTCTCACATCAACTCTCAGATTTACTCAATAATTGTTAGTTGTTGAAAAATTAACTGTTTTATAGAATTTCATTTTAGTATACATCCCAGGATGTATTTCTACTAAAGAAAATTCTAAGAACCTTAAATCTCATAATTGATATATGGATGGAATAACGATTTTCAAACCCAAACAGACTCTTTAGCTCAATTATAATATTTTGAAATTGCTAAAAGTGGATTTAGATTGTGAAATATATAAGTATAAAACATTTACAACCTCTAAATTTTTGCTACAATTGAATAACAAGTAACAAAATTGTAATAACTTACATCTGATTGCCCTCATATCAAACAAACATTTTCTTCAATTTTTTATATCTACCTACCTACCTATTTATTTATTTATTTATTATGATTTATTAAATTTGTATCCTGGCTGTAGCCCCTCTCCTTTCTCCCCCTATGCCCCTTCCCTAGTCCACTGATGGGGGAAGACCTCCTCCCCTTCTAACTGACCCTAGCCTGTCAGGTCTCAACAATACTGGCTGCATCTTCTTCTTCCATGGCCTGGCAAGGCTGCATCCACCAGGAGGAGGTGGTATAGCTGGATCTTGAGGTAGCACTGTTCCTAATTTTCTGAGAAAGCACCAGATTGATTTCCAAAGTCATTGTACAAGTTTGCATTCCCACCAGCATTGGAGAAGTGTTCCCCTTTCTCCACAACGTCTCTAGCATTCGTTCTCCCGTGAGTTTTTGATCTTAGCCATTCTGATGATATAAGGTGAAATCTCAGGCTATATTTGGTTTCCATTTCCCTGAGGACTAAAGACATTGAACATTTCTTTATGTGTTTCTCTGCCATTCTATATTCTTCCTTTAAGAATTCTCTGTTTAGGGACTGTTTCAGTCATGATCTTGATGGCTGACTCTTTGACCCTCCCCCATACAAGCCGGGGAGTGACAGACTGGCTAGATCCCAGGGGAGGACTTTGCAGCCAGCCCTGAGGAGACAGGATAAGCTGGGGTTGGATGGAAGGGAAGGAGGTCCTCCCCTGTTGGTGGACTTGGAGGGGTCGGGGAGGAGGGAGATGAGGGAGGGAGTGGGAGGGTAGGAGGGAATGGGGGAGGGGGCTACGCCTGGGATTCAAAGTACCTAACCTGTGATTGAGATAAAAATAAATAAATTTAAAAAAAAAGAAGAAAAAAAAAAAGAATTCTCTGTTTAGCTCTGTACCTCATTATTTTTTCATAATTTATTTTTTATCTATTAATGTATTCACTTTTTATCCCAGCTCTAGCCCCCTCCATCATCACCTCCTAATCCCACCCTCCCGCCCTCTTCTCCTCCCATGCCCCTCCCCAAGTCCACTGATGGGGACAACCTCATTTTTTAATTGGATTACTTGGTTTGTGGTGTTTAACTTCTTGAGTTCTTTATATATTCTGAATATTAGCCCTCTGTCAGATGTAGGGTTGGTGAAGATCCTTTCCCAGTCTGCAGACTTTCATGTTGTTCTCAGGACAGTGTCCTTTGCTTTACAGAAGCTTTTCAGTTTCAAGAGGTCCCATTTATTGATTGTTGATCTTAGAACCTGTGTTGTTGGTGTTCTGTTCAGGAAATTGTCTCCTGTGCTGTTCAAGACTATTCCCCACTTTATTTTTTTCTAACAAGTTTAGTGTGTCTGATTTTATGTTGAGGTCTTTGATCACTTGAACTTTAGTTTTGTACAGGGTGATAAATATCAATCCATTTGCATTTTTCTACATGTAGACATCGAGGTAGATCAGCACCATTTGTTGAAGATGCTATCTTTTTTTCCGTTGTATAATTTCACTTCTAAACCCACACACCTACGGATACTTGATTTTTTCAATCAAAGCTTTTAAAAGAAATTCCTATGTCTTGGCAACACCACCACGAATATACCTGATCTTTTGATTATGATTCATGCAAAAGAGTACAGTTATATTTGGGTACTAAGACATCCAAATCCTTAATGAAGAAAATTTGTAATTTGTAATATGAGGTTTTAAAAATTCTTGGTATAACTTTTCAAAATTTTCTATGAACATTTAGAGTCCAGGGATGATTTTCTTATCATTAACATTTTTTACTTATTTTGCATATAATTATCTCAGAATATTTCTAGTAATAAATCCTTCTAGAAGTTACAGTAATAATCATACACACAGAGAAAGTGCACTGTAAAGACAGAAAGCTCAGTGAGAAGATGGATATTTGTCCTAGAAAAAAATCACTTACATAAGCTACAGAAATCTCATTTCTGTTTTGGTTTTTGTTTTATTTCCCTGTAAAACTGCCTAATGCATGATTTTTTGGCAGAGAAGAGAAGTCAGTTGACACTCCTTCATGGGAATTCCTATTTGATAGTTGTGAGCATGAAAGTGCCCTCCCCACAAACAAACAAACCAACAAACAAATCAAAACAAAACAAACAAAATAGTTGGTAGCAGAAAATTTAAAGGGTTAAGAAACTGTTTTTCTAACAATTAAAGAAGAAATCAACAGTGTTTTTGCCATCCTGTTCTCTCTCTCTCTTTCTCTCTCTCTTTGTATGTTTGTGTGTTGTCTGTGATTGCCTGCAGCTGATTGTGGGACTGTGTATATGTTCCTGCACGTGGAAGCCAGATGTTGATTTGGGTATCTTCATTTGATTTTTCCAGGGTAGGTTTTGAGTTACAGTCATTCACAGAATGTGAAGCTCACTGTTCCATTGAGCTCTCTGCATCTGTTTATATCTGTCCAAAGCCCTGGTGGGAGTATAGGCTCAGCCAATCACACAGAAATGGGGTTTATTTGGAGGACTTATGGTTGCTTTAGAAAAACATGGTTATTTTGTTGTTCTATTATTTTGTTCTGTGTAAACATGTAGGACTGTATTTATCTGCACTTTTGGATAGCAGGTACAGGTGGAGTCTGGAGGAGGGCAGCAAACACCTTGGAACTGGAGTTATGGATATTTGTGAGGTTACAACCCAGACCCTGGCAGCCAAAGTCATGTCTTTTACAAGAGTCATATGAGTTCTGACTCATGAAATCATCTTTCCAGCTGAAATTTTTGAAAACAAGTATTCTTTTTAAATAACCTGGAGAAAGAAAATTCTAACAGGTTTTTCATCTGCCTTTTCAAAATAGTTCAAGTGTGCACCTGAATGTTATGTGGGATTTATCTTAACAAATGCTTTTGTTATTCATTTATTGTGCTGTAAGGTTTTGAGAGTCAGTTTATTAATATAAACTTGTTCATTGCTTAGACTGTCTAAAAAATAAAGAAGAGAGATAGAAGATGGAGAGAGGGGAGAGCAAGGAGAGAATGCAGTCAGAGAGAGACAGAGAGTTAGAGAGAGAGAGAGAGACAGAGAGAGACAGAGACAGAGAGAGAGAGAGAGACAGAGACAGAGAGAGAAAGAGAGAGGGAGAAAGAAAGAACCATTAAGGAAATATGCACAGGTTTGCCCATTAAAAGTCCATTTATCACATCCTACTAAGAGAGTTTATGTAATATTTCATTGCACTTTTAAAAAGAGCCATTCTTTGTGGATTAGCTTTAAACTAATACTGGCTAGAGAATGAGAAATCAAATGATTTCTTCCCTTCTCTCCAAGAACATTTGCTTCATTTTCCTTCAATTGATTAGGGAGGATGATACCTTATTGAGTCAGTTTTCAGTTGCTTGGCAATCATGACCAACAAAGTAGTTGAGGAATTTAAATTGGAACTCACCAGAAGAAGATAATTGTGTAGGTTCAAAGGAATGATTGTGTAAGAGCCATATATATCAGAAGCCATCCCATGGTGGGCTACTGCTCCCCCCACCTACTTTTTTAATAATTTTTATTTTTTTATATTAATCACAGGTTATTTACTTTGTATCCCAGCCATAGCCTCCTCTCACATTCCCTCCCAATCCCACCCTTCCTCCCTCATCTCCTCCCTGCCCCTTTCCAAGTCCACTGATAGGGGAGGTCCTCCTCCCCTTCCATCTGACCCTAGCTTATCAAGTATCTTCAGGACTGGCCTCCTACTCTTTAAACAACTTCGGTTCAGAAGGCTCAACGATATTTCACACTGTAGTATTTCTAGCAGTGTTTTTCCACCACTGTAAACATTTCCTAGGACTCAAGAGAGCAATACTGGGTTCTGTCATGTTGGCTTTGAGAAATCATAGTACCCTTCAGTCATTACAACTTAAAATATTTACAACCTTAGTGGCAAAGTTTTATTCGTCTTCTCTCTTCTTTTTTTTTTGGTGGGGATGGGGGGAGAATTTTATATTAATGTAATTAAAAACCCAGAACACCTGAAGTTTTTATTATTAGTAGTATTAGTATAGTCAGACCTACAGAAGCTTTTAAGGAGCCAGTCTGCATTTTGTACCTGGTACTCTTAAGTGAAGCACATGTCTACTGAATGTAACATATACACCAGTGTCTTCAGTTTTGATGCAATCTATACCTTTCTGTTTAGTGTAGATTTTCTTACATATAAAAATAGTCTCTCATAAATAGTTCCTGATTCTTCTGTATATTTAACCTGAAAATTTATAATTTTCTGAATTTCTAGCTTATGTTTATTTTAAATTAAAGCTGTTTGGATAGGGAATACTATTAACTTGATTTTGTTATGACTGTTATAAATTATTTGGTAAAATAACAAGTTAAAGAGCATGAAGATTTTAAAAATTATTATTTTAAGAAGTTATATTGTTGTCCATTTAGTCATACATTTGCTTTTAAATAATAACACAGAAATATTAAATTAACTTTTTAAGGGCAATTTAAATTCTCTTAAAATGTAGATTCTCTTAGAATTTATGCCTAACATCTCTGAGGGAATTTTGTTACCAAAAATTAAGATTAAAAATAAATTTTAAAAAGCTTAATTTCTCAACAAGAAATTATGTTTATGGAATGTGTGTGTGGCTCTAATTCTAACCTATTGATGGTCCTTTACTATAGCAAAATAATTAATATATCAAGTATATAAAACACTGACTACTTTGTACAAAATAATGAAAACTTCACAGTTTTTCTACTTATTAACTAGCACTAGTTATGGAAACTCACTAAATGAGATTATAGAAAATGTAAAATAATTATATACAAGCAAATATGCTAATCTATACCTAAAATTCAAACATTTATGGATTAAGAGTTTATGGGCAGCCTGGCCTGCCTAGAGACTTAGGTACAACCAAACCAAACAAAAATAATTTAAAAGTAAATAAACTAAATTATTCCATGAATAATAATTGACATATATTTTTCTTTAAATCTTATGGATATGTTGTTTCCTTTATGTTATAACTAGGCACTTAATTCTGGTATTACAAATTCATTTATTTGTGATTTTAGGCTTTACTTACATTTACAATGTACTATCTCATTAAGCTATATTCCACAATATAAATATTAGTATGAGTG
This sequence comes from Pachyuromys duprasi, assembly GCA_028658305.1. Lineage (NCBI taxonomy): Eukaryota > Metazoa > Chordata > Mammalia > Rodentia > Muridae > Pachyuromys > Pachyuromys duprasi. The sequence goes on from CM053764.1 coordinate 81,271,388, forward strand.
TTTTGATATCAGTTTGTATTGTTTAAAATTTCTCTCATTAAAATATGGATTTTTCTAAATTAAAATAATGATATTAGTTTGAAATATGATATAAATTATTATGAACATCCTCAAGCAATTTTTTAATTGAATACATCTTTGGATTAGTTTTACATTTGCAAACACTAAGTACAAAGCAATAAGGTTTTCTTTCAAACTTCTGGACCACCCAAATGTATCTTCCTTCATCATTAAAACCCCCCCTACAAGCCAGGACATGCATTGCAATCAATTAGCCTACAAAAGTGCACATAAAGTTTTACTCCTGGTATTATAAATTCTAAGTGTATGAAAAATTGTGGCCACCATCATAACACTGTAAAAATTGACCATCAGAACATTCTTTTCCAATGTGTTCATGATTCTCCCATCCAAGCCATGGCAATTCTTCATCCTTTTACACAATTTATGTTTTTTACTTTTCCAGACTCCTTTAAGCTGGAATTGGACATTGTGCAAAATTTTCAGCCTGGTTTATTTTAATTAGTAATTGGTACTCAAAATTTCTCAAATGTTTTCTCTTGGTTTTGATAGTTCATTTAATTTTAATGTTGAATAATATTACTTTGTCTTCATTTAGCAAAGTTTATTTGAAGAGTGTCAAGTTGCTCCTAAGTTTGAGCAATTATGAATAAAGTTCCCATAAATATAAGTTTATTTATTTTGTATGGGTTTAAATTCCAGGTTCTTTGAGTAAATAAAGTAATATTATTAATGAGCCATGTGAGAAAAGTGTTATTTGATTAAAAAAATAACCTAATATAGCATGTTTCACCCTGGCAGAACCTTTTTGCAGGCTAATAGAGAGTAGAACCTCTCCCACAGCTTCACAAGTACCTGATATTTTCAGTGTTCTTGAACATATTACCATCTTAAAACCATGGAGTAACTTTCCTAGTCTTATTTGCTTTCTTTATATTTTTTTTTTGGTGAGCTAATCTATCAAGTTCATTAGCAAAATTATAGTCATATTCATTGATTGATTTGCTTGTTTAGTTTATTTTTGAGACAGGCAATCATTGTGTATCTGAAAGTACCCTTGAAAGCAGACAGACCTCAGCTTGGCGGTGATGTTCTTCCTTTGTCTTCCTAAGTGGTGAGGATCACAAGCATGCACGGAAGGATGTGTAACTCCCTTGCCTCCACCACACACACACATTTTATAGTTACATTTTCTGAACTTATTTATTTTTTTGTATTTTATGTATTGTTAATTTTTAATATGAACAAGTTTTTATTAAAGTTTAAAGGAATGAATGTTGGACAAGCAAGCTATGAGACCTCATATGTTATCTAGAAGCAGAGATTGCAGAAGAGACGAGAAAAGGCCATGCCATTTATACTGGCTTGGATATCAGACACAGGGCCAACAGAAACCAGATGGCAGGAAGGGAAAGGAAGCTTTAGAGAATTGCATATCAGTCTTTTGCCAGAGATGTGTAAATATTTCCTTCCATTATATGGCTTTTATTTTCTTTCTTTTGCCAATAAATTTTGGCCAGAAGGATTATTTTGCTCATGGGTCTTGCCTTTGATTGTATTTAAAAAGTTATTTCCAAATACAGGGATACCTAAATCTTTTACGCTGATATTCTCTAGGGATTAATGGTTTTTCTAGCTGGCTTTATATTTTACATTGAGTTAATCCATTTTGTGATAATTTTTATGAAGTCTTTGTTGAAAAATTTTTTTCATATGGAAGTGCAATTGTTAAAACGTACTCATTGAAAAGATTTCCTTTGCCGCATTATATTGCCTCTGCTCCTTTGTCAATGATCACTTGACTATCTTTGTGTGAGTCTATTTCCAGGCTCTTTGTTCTGTGCCATTGATCTATTTGTCTATTCTGATACCATGTTGCACTGCCCTGAGTACTGTATCTTTGTGGTGAGTCATAGAGCCATCTTGTCCCTCTCCATCTTTCCCTTTCTTGAATATTATGTTTAAGTTTCTTTATTGGGACAAATATCTGCTTTTATGCCAGTTGAACAAAATAACCATTAGAGTATACTGCTATATATATTACAAGATTTCTATTGCTTTTCATTTTTATGATTTTATTTTGAAACTGCAGTTTCAGAGCAAGGTATATATTCTTAAACATCTTTAAGAAAAACTCTAAAATTACATTAATAGTGACCATACTTATATTTATTTAACTGTAAAGAAAATATAATTATTTTCTATTGGTATTCATGGATTTATTAACCTTATACAATTTTCAGGTTTAGTTAAAAATTTTACAACTCTGAGCCATTTATGTAATTTTGGGTGGAAGTGTAAAATAACAATGAGTGTTTCATTTGTACCTATTAGATAAAAATATGGAGTGTTACCAGACCTAAAAAAAATCTCATTAAAATTACACTTGTTTCTTTGTTAAATGTATTTGACAGAATTGATTAGTTCATTGAAAACTGACAAGATATTCTATCTATGCCCATTTTCCATGTCTGAAAGATAGGACCCATATCTTGTTTATTGAATTTTAGCAACTTTACAGAGGAAAGGCATTCTGTAAATCTTCAATCTCATTTACTCAATAGAAGTACAAGAAAAGTCATGCAGGGCAGTTTGGATGTTCATGCTGGAATCAACTAACCCCCTTGAGGATTGATCCAATTACTTTGGCTTCATTAAATTGAAAAGATTTCACAGGACTTAAGTTGTCACTATTGCATACTACAAAAAGATTCATAAACAAAGGTTGATTGCCTTCAGGTGCACTAAAAGGGTTACTTAACCTTTTGTTTGATGCGTTCTTGAACTTCAAAACAAGTTATGTATCTAGTTAAAGCATTGTTAAAAGTAGAAGTAGCATACTTTAAAGCATCTTTTACTGTATTCTTGGTGCATTTTCTCCCTCTTTTGGCTTCAGATAACAATCAGAGGAGAGTTGGGTCTCTTATACAAATCTATATATCATTGTTATTGTTCCTTCAGTGTGAAAGTGACTTTTCTTAGTTGACTCCCACTTATTTATATCATGACTCTTGGTATGCACACTACTTTACTAAGCTTTTTAAAAATATTGTTTGAAAATGATGAGGAAAATCCTGAATTTTAATAAATGGGATTTTTCTCAAACACTGTTTTTATTGCCCACAAAGCTGAGGTATTATTAATAAAGAATTAATTTTGTATGAAATGAAGCAATCTGGAAACAAGATCAAAGACAATAGCATTCATTGGACACACTTTAAAACAAGATACAGATTTCTCTTTCTACGTTTATTTGTACATTTAACTTTCAGATTCCCTTAGTTGAGTTGACCTCATATATCCATTCCTGATTTTTTTCCTGGCAGAAGAAGGATCATATTTTATTTTCATGTTTTAATAATTAATTACAAGGCAACCACTCTACAAAAGTATGAGTTAGAAATGACTATTACAGGAAGTAAAGTGAGTGGAGACTTTGGTTTTGTTTTGTTTTACTTTGCTTTGCTTTGTCAGCATGACTCTGGATCGCTTTAGAAGAAGGAAACCAACTGAGAAAATGCCACCATCACACTTGAGGACACTTTTTGTATTGACGTTTGACATGGAAGGGCCATTCTGCTGTAGCCTACACCACCCTTGGGCAGTTGGCCCTGGGAGTTATAGAAAACATAGCTCAGGTATCCCTCAACAGAGGAATGGATACAGAAATTGTGGTATATTTACACAACGGAATACTACTCAGCAATTTAAAACAAAGAAATCATGCAATTTTCAGGCTGATGGGTGGATCTAGAAAAGATCATCCTGAGTGATGTATCCCAGGAGCAGAAAGACAAACACGGTATATACTCACTTATAAGTGGGTACTAGACCTATAAGGTAGGATAAACATACTAAAATCTGTACACCTAAAGAAGATAAACAAGAAAGAGGACTTGGAGTAAGATGATCAATTCTCACTTAGACAAATTTGATGGACATTGGAAGTAGGAGAAAACAAGTAACAGGGCAGGAGCCCACCGCAGAGGGCCTCTGAAATACTCTCTACCCAGCAGGGTATCAAGGCAGACACTGAGACTCATAACCAAACTTTGGGCAGAGTGCAGGCAATCTTATGAAAGAAGGGGGAGATAAAATGACCTGTAAGGGACAGGAGTTCCACAAGGAGAGCAGCAGAACCAGAGCATCTGGGCACAGGGTGTTTTTTTGTTTTTTGTTTTTTTTCTGAGACTGATACTCCAACAAAGGACCATTCTTAGATATAACCTAGAACCCCTGCTCAGATGTAGCCCATGGCAGCAGTACCCAGTGGGTTCCCTGGTGAGGGGAACAAGGACTGTCTCTGACATGAACTCAGTGGCTTGCTCTTTGATCACCTCCCCCAGAGGAGGGAACAGCCTTGCTAGGCACAGAGGATGACAATACAGCCAGACCTGATAAGACCTAGAAGCTAGGGTCAGATGGAAGGGGAGAAGGATCTCCCCCATCAGTGCACTTGGAGAGGGGCATGGGAGGAGACAAAGGAGGGAGGGTGGGATTGGAAGGGAATGAGGGAGAGAGCTACAGCTGAGATACAAAGTTAATAAACTATAATTAATATAAAAAATTTTTAAAAAGAACAAAGCTAAAGGTGTGCCTGGAGAGCAAGCCAGTAAGCAGCATTTTCCAATGCTCCCTGCTTTAGTTTCTTCTTTCAGGTTCCTGCTTTGAGTTTCTGTCTTGATTTTCCTGGATAAAGAAGCATGATATAAAAGTATAAGCCCAAACCATTTCTTTCTTTAGGATGCTTCATGTCATGATAGTTAAAATAGAAATAGAAAGCAAACTAGGTCATGGATTAACAACAGGCAAGGGGGAAGCAATGCTATTAATGTCAGTTAAATGATGAATATGGCATGTTCTTTTATTCATTTCTCTCTTTTTGAGACAGGCTCCTATATAGCCTAGGCTGTCCTTGAATTCATGACGTCACAAAGGGTGACTTTGAATACCCGATTCTCCTTTCCCACCTGCTGATTTGTCACCATGCCTTGCAGAATATTGCATTTGCATGATGAGATATTATCCTTTAGCCACAGAGATGTCTTATTCTCTGAAATCTCTACCGTTCTGTAATAAATCTTGGTAAGGCCTAGGAAGACAACTCAATGAAAACAAAACTAAACTAAACAAAAAAACTCAACCTAAAATTTCCAGGGACAAAAACAGAGTTTACCTAATCTGACTTCATTCTATGGATTCAAATGAAGAAGTCCAGAAAGGGTAGAAAAATACTACGATGAGTATGAGCCATAACATAAGAGAAAAACAGTACTAAAGCAGATGGGGACTGGAGCAGGACAGCTGAGAACTGACTGTGAGGAACTGTGCACAGATCTATGGATCTTCCTCCTACATGAGCTTCTCTCCAACCTTTCTACTGCTTAGGTCTTCTCACCTACCTGGTTATACCGTTGCTGTTGTCATTGTTTGTTTGTTTGTGTCCTTGTAGAAGAAATCCTTGGAATTTCTCCTCAGGAGTCCCTGAATTCATGTCTTTCTCTTTACCAATTGATTCTCCTAATCCCATAAAATGGATTAACTGGATTCAAGGCAAACATGGATCACGATACCCAACTCTACCCTAATCCAAAGTATCTCAAGCTCAACATTGTTCACATTCCTTACCAGATCATTTCTCATTTGTGTAATTAAATAAGTTACACTGACAGCAGAAGAGCTAGGAAACGGAATTCCTCAGATTGAAACACAAGGATCATGTAAATTTCAGCACATCGGACTTTTAAGTACACATGCCTGGCTGAATAAAAATGTACAAGTATCTGTGAGGTTCACACTAGTCAAGTGTGTTTCTTTATTGCAATACCCCTTGCAGAGCTGTGCTTCCCACCAGCTTACTAAGACATTGCTAAGTATCCTGTGGACTCTATCAATTCTGATTTGTTCTCTTTGCTTTACTCTCCCCCAGATTTTGTATGTGTGTTTCCTGTCTTGAAATTCTTTTGTCTTTCTCAGCAAACTTGTACTTTTCAATGATTCTTCTCCTACTGCTTTTTGAAAGGCAAGATTTAGGAATACAATGGCAAAATAGCTGGTTCATTGTTTAGAGCATTTACCAAGCCATCATGAGGACTGGAGGTCAGTTCATTGAGGATACTGGGTAGGTCTGGAGTTCTACCTAGTCTAAGCACAGGACAAGTGGAGACAAGGAATCCACAGAAAACCTTCTAGCTAAAGCAATTGAATAGGTAGACATGCTAGGATTCAGGGAAAGACCCTGTAATAACACAGAAGATTGAGAACCACTAAGGAAAATAACATTAACTCTACCCCCTGACATCTTTACATACATGCATGCCTTCAAAAGTTTAAGCATGTGTAACTTTAAAATAGTTGCTACTAAATCACTCTAAAAAGATTTTATGGGACCTAGGTCCCCCTACACATATGTAGCCAATGGGCAACTTGGTCTTCATGTGGAATCCCTAGTAAAAAGGGAGCAGGGGTTGACTCTGACATGGACTCTGTTGCTTGCTTTCTGACCATGATCCCTGACAGGGTTGCCTTGCCTTGCCTCAGTGGAAGAGGATGCACTCAGTCCTGATGCCACCTGATGTGGTGGGTTGGGATTGGGGGAGCTCCCCTTTTCTGAGGAGTAGGGGAGAAGGGATAGGGAGAAGAGGAAGACAAGGTGGGACTGGGAAGAGAGGAGGAAGGGGCTATAATCAAGATGTAAAGTGAATAAATAAAATAAAAATAAATAAGTTGAAATTTTTATGAATAAATCATGTATGTAACATTATAGTATGGTAATGTGTTTTTTCCCCCTTGTCTAACAACTAAAATATATTATCATGTATAGTTAAAGATGTTTTCAACTTTATTGTAAATTTGCCATAGCATTTTATTTCAGGAATATTGTTTGCCTTAAATTTCAAGTTTTTTTTTTAATTTATTTATTTTTATCTCAATCACAGGTTAGGTACTTTGAATCCCAGGCGTAGCCCCCTCCCCCATTCCCTCCTACCCTCCCATTCCCTCCCTCATCTCCTTCTTCCCCACCCCCTCCAAGTCCACCAACAGGGGAGGACCTCCTTCCCTTCCATCCAACCCCAGCTTATCCTGTCTCCTAAATTTCAAGTTTTTAATTAAAAAAATTCTGGTAGAAAAATACATAAAATACTTTGGTTTGTAAGATGATAACAGATTTTGATCACTAAATATAAATGTTTTTCAACAAAATAGTACACTTTTAATTTTATATTAAATACCAATTTCTACAGTTAAAAATATTTTGGAATGATACAACTCTTGAAAATGACATTGGATACAATACTCAAAAATATTTCAAAAGTTACCTTACCTTGTAAGCTTGACTAGAGAAAGAAAATAAAATAAACAAGTAAACTGGAAATGTATATTTATGATAAAATATTACTTATGTTAAAATCATGTTAAACATAGTTAGAGCACATTTGCTCATCTGAGGCTCTTATCTCCAAATTATCAAATGTTAGCACATATTCTGGAGTAACCAAAGCAACCATTGCCAGGTGGAAGGGAGCAATACAGAAGGGACCAGCAGAGTACAAATGATGTTATGAGACAAGTGGAAAAAAATTGGGTAGGGCTCTAATTAGTGATGAACAAGAGAAAGAGATAAATATATAAGAAAAAAAGAATAAATAATAGTAAAAATGTCTGCAAAAGTAATGAAGGGTCATGCTATTAGCAATTTCCCTGAATGAAAAAAATCTATAATACACTTACATCTCTATATAAATATGCTTCTATAGTTTAAATGATTTTTTTTCATCTAGGTCGACAATGCTCCCTCCAAGAACCAAAGACTCTCTAACAAAAACCTCACTACCAGACATAACTGTTGAATTTCTTGTAAGGATAATTCCTTCTTTTGAGTCATTTGTAAGAATAGTTCACTCTTTTGAGTTGTTTGTTATGACAATCCCCTTTTCTGAGCTGTTTGTAAGGCTAGGTCAAAGATCCAAAAATCCTAATGCTATTACTATTCCCCTTAGTTATTCCCCTCCTCCAAAGATTGAAGGTGGGCTTATATTGCTCTTCAGACACTACTTACTTCAGACACAAGTTACAGAGGCCCCGAGCTGCTACTGACCTCAAAACTTCCTCCCTGAGGACTAGTTTGGATGATGCCAGAAGTTGCTTCCAAAAGAGAAAAACAACTGGCTGTGTCACCCACCAATGATGCCTATGTACCAAAGGACAAACAGGACATGAAAACCCTAAGAACAGAGTAGTTGCATGTATACTCATGTGTACTCACGTGGTAACCAACAATTCTATATTTGAACTGAAGACATGCTTTCTTGAGGGAAATAATGCCTGGTTATGGAAACCTAGCAAACTACCCAGGGCTTGTAGGTGAGCCTACAGCTATCAGTTTTCTTGTGTTTTTATAAAACTAGGGGAAAAAAAAGCTCCTCCTAAAGCAAAAATTGTTGTTGTTTTGAACATTTTCGGATAATTTTATCTGTGTTCGTAGATATTTAATTAAACTGTATCATTTCCTTCTGTGTTGGGTATATTCCAACCATGAAAAGTGAAATTAGCATTTAAGAAATAACTCAAGAAAAAGTCTCACTTTGCCCCAGTGATCTGGGTAATTTTTGTAAATTGCTCTTTGGGCCTGAGTAACTGAGATAATTACCAGAGATCCCTATTTTGGGTCAAATACTGAAATAGATAGAACTCTACATCAAACACATAATAAGCACTTCATCTTTTCTGCCACAAATTAGTCTAGGATACAGGGAAATGCAGTATTTAATCTGTGGATCCTTTCATATATTCTTTGTGTGTTCAGAGTGCGTTTTTAAATTGATTAGACCCCCTTTCCAACTTCTTATTTTCAAATTTATTTGATGGATTAGGAAAGGTTTGATACATCAGAGAGAAAATCAGAAAACCGGGAAAGCCTGAAAATCTAAACACAATTGAATGCAAATGTTCTTTTTTCATTCAGTATAACTCAATACTTACGTTTCTTATAAACACGGGGAAAATGAACACAGTGTCTGCTCCAACTAGGATATTTTAGGTTTTTTTTTTATTCTGTAACTAAAATTTAATTTTGTTAAGAATAGTATTTTGTACCCCTTACTAGGGAACTCACTTGGAAACTGAGCAACCAATGGGCTTCCTTTAAACAGGGAGTTTAGGTCCTCTCCAGGGATGGTCCTTGGTTGGAGTATCTGTCTCTGCAGGCCCCTTGGGGCCCAGCTATTTTGGCTCTGTTCTTCTTGTGGAGTTCCTGTCCACCCCAGAGCTCTATATCTCCCTTTTCTTCCATAAAGATTCCTATACTTGGCTCAAGGTTTCACTACAAGTCTCAGTATCTGCTTGGATACCCTGTTGGGTAGAGTATTTCAGAGGTTCTCTGTTGAAGGCTCCTGTCCTGTTTTACATGTCTTCTCCTATTATGATGTCTATCCTGTTTGCCTTAATGAATGAGGATTAATGTTTATCCTTTATTATATAGCTAATCTACAGTTATAAGTGAGTATATGAAATATGTGTCTTTCTGCTTCTGGGTAAAATACCCATATCGCAAGTCCCCAAATGACCAACAGGCTTTGAGTCCAATGCAAAACACACGAGGGCCTTTATTACAAACTCAAGCTGGGTGGCTGCCCTCTGCAAGAACAAAGAGGCAAGCAACCCCCAACTCTGGGGGAACAGGGTTTTTAAGGGGGCAAAAATGAAAGTAGGGAAGTGCAAGTCTTGGCACTATAGGATTGGGTGAAAGGGTCCCTAGGGGAGTTGACCTTAAAATGATTGGTTTGTTTTCAGGCGCCAAAACTGCAAATGATCACATCTGGCTACCTGGGGACACCTGCCCTGTTACATGCAGGTTAGGTTGTAGCAAGGGGGAGGGAGTTAATACATTCCATAGGCTTCCTTAGGGGCTACATGACCCTAGTCACATCCCGAGGTTAATCTGGGTGGGGGACTGCTGAACCCTTGCTCTGAAAGAACTGTGCTCTGGTGACTTTGCCCCAGTCCCAAGAATTAACTCCAAATTTTTGAACCTCTCATGGGTTACCTCACTCAGAATGATCTTTTCTAGTTTCCACCATTTTCCTGCTAATTTCATGATTTTCTTATTTTGGTTTTGTTATGTTTTTTTCTTTTTTTAATTTTTATTTTTTATATTAATCACAGTTTATTCACTTTGTTTCCCAGCTGTAGCCCCTCCCTCATCTCCTCCCATGCCCCTCTCCAAGTCCATCTAACCCTAGCCTATAAGGTCTCATCAGAACTGGCTGCATCTCTTCCTCTGTGGCCTAGGAAGGCTGCTACACCCTCCGGGAAAGGCGATCAAAGAGCAAGCCACAGAGTTCATGTCAGAGACAGTCTTTGTTCCCCTCACCAGGGAACCCACTTGGAGACTCAGCTGCCATGGGCTACATTTGTGCAGGGATTCTAGGTTATCTATCTCCATGCATGGTCCTTGGTTAGAATATCAATCCCAGAAAAGACCCCTGTGAACAGATGTTTTGGTTTGGTTTCTCTCCTTGTGGAGCTCCTGTCATTTCCAGATCTTTCTATCTCCCCCTTCTTTCATAAGATTGCCTGCACTCTGCCCAAAGTTGGGTTATGAGCCTCAGCATCTGCTTTGACACCCTGCTTGGTAGGGTCTTTTAGAGGCCCTCTGTGGTAGGCTCCTGTCCTGTTCCCTATTTTCTCCCTCTTCTGATGTCTGTCCAGTTTGTCTTTCTGAGTGAGGATTGATCATCCTACCCAGGGTCCTCCTTCTTGCTTAGCTTCTTTAGGTGTACAGATTTTAGTATGTTTATTCTATATTATATTTCTAATATCCATTTATAAGTGAGTATATACCTTGTATCTCTCTCACTCAGGATGATCTTTTCTAGATCCTATCATTTGCCTGAAAATTTTATGATTTCCTTGTTTTTAAATGCTGAGTAGAATTCCATTGTGTAAATGTACCACAATTTCTGTATCCTTTCCTCAGTTGAGGGACATCTGGGTTATTTCCAGATTATGTCTATTATAAATAGAGCTGCTACAAATATGGTTTAGCAAATGTCCTTGTTGTGTACTTGAGAAAATTTTGCATATATGCTGAGGAGTGGATCTTGAGGAAGCACTAATCTTAATTTTCTGAGAGAGCTCCAGATTGATTTCCAAGGTGGTTGTACAATTTTACATTCCCACCAGCAATAGAGTAGGGTTCCCCTTTCTCCACATCCTCTCCAGCATGTATTGTCATTTGAGTTTTTTATGTTAGTCATTCTGATGGGTGTAAGGTGAAATCTCAGGGTAGTTTTGATTTGCATTTCCCTAATGACTAAGGACGTTGAGCATTTCAGTGTTTCTCTGCTATTCGATATCCATCTGCAGATAATTCTCTGTTTAGCTCTTTGCCCAATTTTTAATTTTGGATTACTTGAATTGTTGCTTTTTAACTTCTTGAGTTCTTTATATATTCTGGATATTTGACCTCTGTCAGATATAGGGTTGGTGAAGATGACAAAATAACAGTCTTAGGCTGTCGTTTTGTTCTGATGACAGTGTCCTTTGCTTCACAGAAGCTTTTCAGTTTCATGATCCCATTTATTGATTGTTGATCTTAGAGCTTGTGCTTTTGCTGTTCAAAACTAAAGTCCAAGTAGGTCAAAGACCTCAACATAAAACCAGACCCACTCAACCTGTTAGAAGAAAAAGTGGGGACAAGGCTAGAACTCATTGGTACAGGAGACAACTTCCTGAACAGATTTCCTTGTTTTTAATTGCTGTGTAGTATTCTATTGTTTAAATGTATCAAACTTTCTATATCCATTTTTTCCATTGAGAGACTTCTAGGTTGTTTCTAGTTTCTGACTATTATGAATAGAGCTACTGTGAACATGGTTGAACAAATATCCTTATTGAATGGTGGGACATCTTTTGAGTATATGCCTAGGAGTGGTATAGCTGGATCTTGAAGTAGCACTATTCCTAATTTTCTGAGGAAGTGTGAGATGGATTTCCAAAGGAGTTGTAGAAGCAATGGAGGAAGGTTTTCCCTTTTCCACATCCTCTCCAGCTTGCATCATCCCTTGAGTTTTTTATCTTAGCTATTCTGATGAGTGTAAGGTGAAATTTCAGGGTTGTTTTGATTCACACTTCATGAACTCATTGGCGGGCTCTTTGATCACCTCCCCCTGGGGGGTGCAGCCTTGCCAGGCCACAGAGGAAGATGATGCTGCCAGTCCTGATGAGACCTGATAAGCTAGGGTCACATAGAAGGCAAGGAGGTATTCCCCTTTCAGGGGACTAGGGTTAGGGTATATGGGGAGAAAAGGGAGGGTAGGTGGGACTGGGAGGAGAATGGGGAGGGGCTGCAGTAGGGATACAAAGTGAATAAATTGTAATAAATAAATATATAAATAAAATTAAATTTAAAATAAATTGTACTTTGTAAGATGCAGTGAACACTGAGAAATAATTTTCAGTTGGCTTTACTAGCTTTCATTGAAGAAACAAATTAAAAACAGAATATTAAAGTTATAAATGCTTTTACTTATGAGCATAAGAGAATCTTCTTAGTTATTTAAAATTTGAGTTAATTGTGTTTTTAATTAATATGTTCATGTTTTTTGACTTTTTAATAGGCAATAACTTCAAATTCCTGTGGTGGATAAATATTTTGCTCAAGAAAAAAAAACAGTAAGTATTTACATACCTATATGTATACACACACACACATACATATGTATATATGAAAAATTTAAAAATAGTAAGATTCTCCAATATTTGGAACTCCCTTCTCATTCAAATTATTTAAAATATCTTAATATGATTTTTAAAATTTAAAATAATTATGTTAATTTATTTTCGTTCTAATTAGTTACTGTAAAAGTTGAATCAGTTAAAATCAAGTCGTTTTAATCTTGAAGAAATAAATATTATAACAAAGACATTCCATTTGTCAATTGTGTATGTCAGCTTTGTTTAGAGATTATCCAACATTGATTTCCATTCTGATTTGCTAATTGCACAGTCTCAGTTTTCCCTAAGTATTTTACAATTGATCATGTTTTGGCTTGTAGAACACATCTCTACAGTTTTCTTTAGAACAATACAAATGGTTTATAATGTTGAAGGTTAGAAGTTTTTATAGGAAATGTATATTCTTCTTGCACAGGATAAGCAAAGGACCTCCTTCTAATTAAAGTTGGATGGTAAAGTAAGATGGAGTCAATGGTTTGCGCTTTTGCCATTAATTTTCATAATGGCTTAAACCTGTTTATTTCAACTGTGAACATATGTAACTTGTTTTTCCTGAAGTCCTGTGTTATCTTTGTCTCTTTCTTTACATTAATGTAATTACTTGGCAATTATCTCCATTCTAAATGGAGTAGGGGATATCAGCATGCTGCAGGCTCTTTGCTCACTCAGGAATTAAAGCAGTTTAGAAGGGGAGGCTGCAATTGGAAATGCTATTTTAATAAAAAGCAAGCAGCATTTTACATTCAGTTTCCTATATCACTAAAACTTAAAGAGATACAACAGTGCTCTGAATTCTGAGTTTTCTAAAAACTTCATCTTCATGGTAGTTTTTCTACTCAAATCGATTTCTGGTGTGTTAAACACTATAGGGTATGCTCTGGCTTCTCTTCTCACTGATGCTATTTCCTGGATATCATACTGACTCACAGTTGAAGTATTTGGCAATATTCCTGCCCACTGATTTTCAATTTGGCATAGCCTCCACAGGCAATTAAAGTGTCTTTCTGTATTGCAATAAATTCACTATTGTTATGTTATCAAAGAGATAACAGTGTCATGCTTATGAAATGTTTATATAACACATTTAGAGATATGTAAGATTTAAAAAGAAATTACCCTATTTTAAGAATTCCAAATTTTCTTTTGCTTTCATTATATAATTTGATATTATAATTTGATAAATGCATTTATTCTATTTTAGAAGATATAAAACTAGTACTAAGCTATATTTACAAAATTAATATAGTGTGAAACTCTAGGTGAAATAACTGAAAGTATGTCTCTGCCTTTATTAAATACAGAGTTAAAGATCAGACAGAAAATATAACTTCACAAATAAGAAATACTATGTTTATTATACAGTGAACAAATTGATGTCACCGGTAGGAGGGGTACATGTTGTATAAGTAAAATTTAAACTCATTTAGGTCAGATTTTCTGTAATTTAGAAGATATTTTTAATGTGTTTTTATTTTGCAAATGATGTCTATTTATTTTCAAGAATCAACCTAGCATCAACATATGTTTATAGACATAATATACATATTATATAATATAATATGCAAATTTAAACATGCATAGGTTTATACACAAACACCTAAGTGTGTATATATATAGGTATTCATGATGACATGTGTGCTTTGCAAACATATATGTATGTATAAATACATACACACAAACACAAATATATAAGTATATATACACATATGCATATGAATATACATATATATATATATATCTATAAAAATGTTTTTAAAGCCAAAGAAGGAACCATAGATTTTAGACAAAATTTTCATTTTTGAATTATCCAATTTCATCTAATCTCTTAATTCTTGGTGTGAATCTCATCTCTTATTTATGATTACATTAAAAATCTCTTGGGCAATGAGGTACACAATCACAGATATGAAAAAGCACAGAGGAAATAGTGCTTTCCAGCCTTCTGGATGCTAATAGGATTCAAGAGCAACACTTTCAATGTATTCTGATAGAAATTAGTCAGCTGACAGGTCAGTACATAGTTGCCTTTTTCTTGAGAGCAAAGGCAAGTCTTTCTGGTAAAGCTGTAACTTGGACCACAAGAGCTGCATATAACAGAAAAGATAGTGGTGAGGCTATATGAAGCATGCGTTTGAAGGTCATCAGTGATAGGATGGCCATAGTCACCATTAGGCTGTATAAGAAAGGATGTTTTAAGGCTTTCCATTATATAGCAAAATCAAGATTGTTAGAGAGCACCTCTTATTGCTCAGAGAGGATGGAATCACTGCCAGGACTCAGTGAGAAAGGAGGGAGTCACGCTCACACTGTAGCTGCAGCTTTGCAGGGGAGGCTTCGTTTTGTTTCACTTGTTACCTTCATGACCCTAGTGGGTTTAGAAAACTAGGGGATGTTAGAATAATTTATGGGAAATCCCCCAAACTGTCAAGGACCAAAATTTTACAACCATGTGGAACGGTTATGTAAAAAAGACAAGAAACAGCTGCAGTAACAGGAAAATACTCAGGAAACCGGAATCCTCCTCCAAGGGGTAAATGACAATTTAATGAAAGATAGTATCACCTGGGATGAAAGAGAATGGAAACAAACAAACAAACAAAGAAACAAATAAAAAACCCTGTAGATTTGGCCCAAGGAGACGGGGCTGATTATTTGAGGTTATCTCTGTTTCTCAAAATAGCAAATTTAGAGAGTAATCATTGATTACAATATCTCAGAAAAAAATAGAGTGTGATGTACAAAGGTGATCAATTTTAAAATGAGTAATTGGGAAAAGCAGAAAGTTTTAAAAACAAGCTAGGGGACAAGTCTCTTGTTTTTATTAAGGGTAGGTGTTGGGGGCAAATGAGGAGTCTAACTCAGAGCCAGTCGGCTAGCTCTCTGTGAACTTTGTCTCACCTGCTGTAATGTCACAGCAGCACTACACTCATGTGACTATAAAATTGGAATTAGTCAAAATGAATTGAATTGAGAAGTTTAGTTTCCCAGCAGCTTTCACTATGTAAGTGCAGAAGAGCCAAGGGTGGTGGTGCTTCCCATTCGTCAGCCAAGATAGCATTGAGAGCCATATTTTAATTATATCAAGCTTTGCTAAGTGTTCACAAAATACAACTTTGAATCATGAAATTTAATAAAATTAATGATTTTTTGGCATTTATGCCTGTTTGACAGTTTTGGGAAAGGGACTATATCCTATAATATTCTAATATTAGTCTATCGGATAATACCTAAATTTTCTTTGAATGAGAAACTTCTACATCTCCAATTTTATTAATTCAATCTTTATTAATTCAAAGGTTTTCTTTTTTCTAAGTGAGAGCCATAAGTGAAATTGTCTGGACTTTATGGAGAGAAAGAAAATATAGTACACCAGAAGGATTACCCTCTAGGATAAGTCCATTTTCCTAAAACATTTCATTTTCTTTTTTACTTATTAAGAACTACAATTTCAGTTTTTTAATTACTAAAGTTCCTTGATACTATCTCTCACTAAAAGATAACAGTTGAAACTACAAAATCTCATTAGAGTGCAAATTTCAGTGTTTAGTATTAAAGACATAGTTAGTTCACTATGAGAATCCCATCTCTGTGTGTGTGTGTTTGTAAACACACACACACACACACACACACACACACACATACCTGTAGTTTTGATACCAGTATTTCCAAATTTGAAACATGAGATAAAATATTCTTTCTTAGGGCACTGTGTCATGCTCATAAGACAAAAGTAAAGTTTAATTTGTTGCATGCAACCTCAATCCATTTGTTGGGATTTGTAGGCTATAAAGTAAAATGTGCATCATTGCATATATACATATAAACACTGTATTTGGTCATCAATTGACCTTATTCACCCATGAGATATTGAACAAGAAATCAGTTTGACATAGACTAAGAAAAGTAAAATTAATTTATAACTTTAATATTGGCCTGGTTTTAAAGATATAATCTTTACAATATTATCTGGTAATTATAAGCTATTTTTATTCAGAGCTTGTCTAATACTATAATATATAGTATAAATACATATATAAACATATCAGCTTTCACATCAAACAAATCTATGTGATTCTCCATATTCTAATTGGTGAAAGAGCTTACTGGTCCTTTTAGTGTAATTCAACCTTAATATTCAAAAATTAATTTTTAGTACTCTTAAGGGAAAACAGCTTCTAGGTCAGTCTCTTTGTTTTTATAGAAATTTTTTTCTATGCAAAATATTTAAACACATCCCTTTTTCATCATAACACATCTATGTTTCTGCAAAATACTTAAGGTGCTATATTTACCCTGCAGAATATTGTCCTTAGCTCTGATCCAAAACCCTTATTTCCCTCTCTGGTCCACAAAAACTCACATCCTGTGTTTTGATCTACAGCTTCGAATTTTCTTTCACTTTGTATGTTTTACCCTTCAAGTGTCTTTGCAGTCTATCTTGTTTATGTATCCAAACACTTTCCTTCCTTCAAATTACCTTTTCTATTAGCATTAGACCCTACCAGTTATTACTCTCATCAGATGAAATTTATTAATTTGAAACATGTGTTCTTCTCTGATAACTGTACTTGAAATTAAATTTATTTATTGATCATGGCTTACTTTAGTCTGTTAGTTCTATCCCATTTAGCTTGCTTGAGAAACTAAGAAATCACCATCCTAGAAACTTACAGGATACATTAGTGAAATGCAAATATATTCACTGATGGACAATTAAGTTCAGGTAACTCAAACTACTACACATATGACCAGCTCATCGGTTCACATGATATATGTGGCTTGGACTAGAAAACAAAATATAACTAGCAGAAATGAATGAAATTAACAAATATTAAGAGGATGGACTCTGTTGGTCTTCTTGTGAAGTTCCCCTCCAGGTCTTTCTCTCTTCTTCTTCCATAAGGTTTCTTGCACTTTGTCCAAAGTTTGGCTATGAGTCCCGATATTCTGAGGGGTGGCCTTCAGAGACCTATACTCCAACCAAGGACCATGCATGGAGAGGACTTAGAGCCCCCCTGCTCAGCGGAAGCCCTTAGGCTGCTCAGTTTCCACATGGGTTTCCTGTAAGGCGGGCAGGGGATGTCTCTGACATGAACTCAGTGGATGGCTCTTGGATCACCTCCTCCTGGGGGGGTTCAGCCTTGCCAGGCCACAAAGGAAGATGATGCAACCAGCCACTCTGCAATGCAAGCCACTCTGCGTTACTTTACCATACAGTGGAACATAAACAAACAAACAAAACAAAACCAAAACAAAAACCCTATGAATTCCTGAGAACTTAGAGTTATTACATTTGGGGGGAAAGTATATTTCTTTGTGATTCAATTCCCATACTCAGTTTTTGTTTTCCCTTGTGAAATAACATTTTGACAATTTGGATTAAAAAAAGAATATTCTTCCCCACTTTTTCTTCATACAGGTTTAGTGTATCCTGTTTTATGTTGAGGTCTTTGATTCACTTAGAGTTTAGTTTGCGCAGGGTGATAAATATGGATCTATTTGACTTTTTCTACATGTAGACATTCAGTTAGACAGCACCATTTGTTGAAGATGCTTTATTTTTTCCATTGTAGGTTTTGGCTTCTTTGTCAAAAATCAGGTACGTGTAGGTGTGTGGGTTTATTTCTGGGTCTTCTATTTTATCCCATTGATCCACCATTTGTTTCTATGCTAGTACCATGCAGTTTTTATTACTGTTGCTCTATAATGCAGCTTGAGATCAGGGATGGAGGTACCTCCAGTAGATCTGTTATTATACGGGATTGTTTTAGCAATTCTGGGTATTTTTGTTTTTCCATATGAAATTGAGAATTGTTCTTTCAAATTCTGTAATGGATTGTGTTGGTATTTTGATGGGAATTGCATTGAATCTGTATATTAATTTTGGCAGGATGGCCATTTTCACTATGTTAATCCTTCCGATCCGTGATATCTTCTTCAATTTCTTTCTTCAGAAACTTGAAGTTTTTTTTGTAAAAGTTTTCATATGCTTGGTTAGTGCCACACCACGGTACTTTATGTTATTAGTGTCTATTGTGAAGGGTGTTGTTTCCCTAATTTCTTTCTCAGCTTTTTTATCTTTTGTATACAGGAGGGCTACTGAGGTTATTTATTTATTTATTTATTTATTTATTTATTTATTTTGAGTTAAATTTGTATCCAGCCCCTTTGTTGAAGGCACTTATCAGCTGAAGGAGTTCTTTGGTAGAATTTTTGGGTAACTCATACAGACTATCATATCATCTGCAAATAGTGATACTTTCACTCCTTCCTTTCCGATTTGTATCCCCTTGATCTCCTTTAGTTATTCCTTATTGCTCTAGCTAGGACTTCAAGTACCATGTTGAAGAAATATGGAGAGAGTGGGCAGCCTTGCCTTGTTCCTGATTTCAGTGGGATTGATGAGGAAATTTAAAAACAGTTTTCCTAACCAAAATTAAAAAAAAAAGCATTGTTAATCCTGAAAGTGCTTACTAACAGCAGTTTAAATTCAGAATTATACATTTGATCACAGGATCTGGGTCATGCTAGGCACACACAATATCAATGGATTAGTGTCTTGCCCAAGAGCAAGGCTTTTGACTTTATGAAATTTCATTGAAGATCTGGCTGACACTGGACAACTTACACACACACACACACACACACATAAAGAGAGCTCATATTTAACTACTTTTAAAGAAACATATCATGAACTCAGTGACTGACTCTTAAGCACTCTCCCCTGCCCCCGAGGGAGGAGCAGCCTTGCCAGGCCACAGAGGAGGACACTGCAGCCAGTCCTGATGAGACCTGATAAAGTAGGGTCACATGGAAGGGGAGGAGGACCTTCTCTATCAGTGGACTTGGAGAGGGGCAGGGAGGAGATGAGGGAAGGAGGGTGGGATTGGGAGGGATTGAGGGAGAGGGCTACAGCTGGGATACAAAGTAAATAAACTGTAATTAATATAAAAATGAAAATTTAATTAAAAATAACACACACACAAATATATGTGCCAGATGTACTTAGTTATGGTAAGACAGAAATTGTAGTTATTATTTGCTTATAAAAGTGATTTATTCATTTTTAGATGTTAGATTATTTATTGGTTGAAAGTATTATATGTATATATGTATGTATGTATAGTTGATGACCTTAATTACTTATTTGAAAGAAAATTTATTTTAGTTGAATACTTCAATATTGTCTAAGGTAGTAATTTTGAGGAGTTAATTTCAAATTTCAGCTGATTAATGTCCTAAGTACTGTACTGCACTAATAAACGAACTAAGAATATGACAAAGTAACAGGTCGCAATTACTGTGAATGTTTATGTTTAAAAGACGTGCTTAAAAGAAAGTATGAGAAAGGTTAAGGATGATTCATGTATCTGGAGTTCAACTATTCTGTCCTTTTAAGGCATAACTGTAGATAGCAAGAATCTATCAGTGCACACTGTCAAAATCCACATGAGAGAATCATGATCATTCTGTAACTGTGTGTCACATGCACTTGATGACAGGACTGAAATAGCTCCCCTTCCCTTTCCCAGAGCTGAAGAAACAAATATATGTATGAATCACTTTAATAATGATGAAAACTGATTTTGTGACCTTATACAATCGTTTAATGATGTTGCCTTGGAGGACAAAAGAATTGTAACTTTATGTGGAATGGGCTACTTGTCATATTTCTTTTATTCATTGTTTCACAGGTTGGATCCAGTTATGTTAATTTCCATTCTTATTTAAAATTTAAATTTAAATATGATCCCCTAAGAATGGGATCATAGCTTTGGGATGTTGACTGTCCTATATGAAATTGGGCATTCCCCTCTCTCTGCTTGACCTGCTAGTCGGTATATTTACTAGCTGAACACTTCCCCTTTTTCTCTTAGTTTGGAAAAGGTATAAATAGGAAGAAAAAGTAGAATGATTATCCAATCCAAAAGCAGAATATGTATAAAGGTTGGGGTGGTAGGGCATGCAATTCTAATTTTTATTATATATTAGACAATAGAAATCTGACAACTCATTCTGGTTGCAAAAAGAGTGAAATAACAAAATATAAAATACTGTGCAAATTATTTTCAATGAGGACTGTAGAATTGAAATAAGCTAATAGTATTCATTTTCATTAAACTTTTAAAATTAATTATTCTTTAATGCTTATGAAAACCATGAATGCAAAGTAGGAACATAAATATATGTTAGTATGCATAAATATATTAATGTACATATGTGTGTATGTGTATATACATATATTCACATATATGAGATCAGATTTTTATACATTTCTCTGTCTACTCATCAATGAATTATACTCTGAATTATACATAAGCCAAAAGAGAGACATATATGTAATGAGTCATATGTACATATAACAAGTCAGTTTAAAATATATTACTAAATAAAAAATTATTGCAGATGTAATGTTTTAATTTAAGTCGTAATCAATGGTAATAGTATACATACTAATTGGTATTTGTGGTAGAAGATGGGTTGATGTGGCAAGTTGAACAATGATTCTGAAAGGCTATGAAAATCCTAAATACCTGGAAATTTTATACAAGTAATCATTTATATGACACAGATATTCTTGCTGCTAAGATTAATTAAAGATCTGAATGTTTGAGGAACAACATAACTTAGGTTATGAGGTAGATATTACATTAATTTCTTTACCATTCTTAAAGGAAGTAGAGACAAATTTTTAGAAATAAACATCCAAGGAAAGAAAGGCAATGTGACCACAGAATTACTGACAATGTAAAGCAACTATAAGCCAAATAATGCCACAAGCCCTGGAAGCTGGAGAAGCAGTGAATGTTTACTTATGATGGCCAAAGGGACCATTGACTGGCAATAGCTCAGTAAAGGTGATTTCAAATGTGTTTCACAAGAAATGTAAGATAATAAGTATATCGTATTTTAAAGTCACCTGGTCTGTGGCAAATTTCATTAAAACTAGCACAGAATTAATGAAAAGGACACTTTTTGATAAAATACAAGAATCTGTGGAGTGTTTTTTATGAAAGCAATGTACCCCATAAATTAACTAAAAGGGGAATACATGACTCATAGCTACTTATCCTAGCCACAGAAATGTGTTGGAGGTACCTTACATCCAGATTATGCATAACTCACCTATTCTGAGTTAATGAATAATCACAAAATTGGTTTTTTTTCTTATGGATGGTATATCTTCAGTAACCCAGTAATGTTGCAAAGACTTAAACACTTCAGTTTGTCCTAGCATCTATTAATCTATCATGTAAGTTAATCACTACCTAAGACTTCCACAGTCTGTTTCATGATAGTGCAGAGGGCCCAGTACCAACTATAGAACCAAGAGGTAAAAATGTCAATGTGCTTAAACAAACTTTCTTGTGTCTTGATTTCCTCAGTATTAAAAGAAGAGAGATGTATTATAACAAAAATTCTTTTCAGTCATTCTAAATATTTATTTTGACAGAGAGAAACTCAGGGAATATCTAAATCTGGAAGCCCATGGGTTGCCTATTTAATCAAAGATGATGAATTACATAATTCTTGAAGAATGCGTGTTAAAATGGAACAGGGCAGAGATTACAGAAGTCAAAGATGGGATGAGATAGAAACAATTACTCAAAATTAATTGGCAGCATATAGAAGATTTTGTCCCGTTAGTCTCGCTGTCAACATTCCCCAACTAGATGATAATTGTACCAGACAAAATTTTTTATAGAAAATGTTCATAGACTAGCTCTGGAGAACTCTGATATTTGAGGGTTCAAAGGAAAACATGAAGAGGAAAGGGAGGATAAAGGGAGAAAGAAAGGGAGAACAAAGGGATCAGAGAAGTAATAAAAACACCAGGAATCCACAGTATCATGGAAGGCCCAAAACAAATAACATTCCAAGAATAAAAGACCAACTGTCCAAAACTGACATCTTAATTCTACTGATGGTTCAAAATGGCCACTCTTTTGTTAAGATAACACTTTAGCAGCAAATGTTAGAGACATCAGTTTCTGTGGAGCCATCTGTTTTGTAACCAACTGTATCACACAGCAAGTTTCTATGCAACAAGTGAGTTTGATAACCAATGTGAAATACAGTAGAATTCTACCAAGGGTCTTCCATTTAAAGTGCATCTGAAATGCCCTTGCTTCAAAGATCAAAACTTAAATCCAGAAAGAGGATAAAGAGAAGGCTTTTGTACAATTAGCTTTTATTTTTTTTTAAGTGGAGTAAGTGAAATATGATAGAGACTGAAAAAATAGTCAAGATATTTATATTGTTGTTCAAGTATACAACAAGGACATTTGTTCAACCATATTCATAGGAGCTTGATTCATAATAGCCAGAATCTGGAAGACAACCCACATGCCCCTCAACTGAGGAATGGATACAGAAAAGGTGTTACATTTGCACAATGGAATACTACTCAGCAATTAAAAACAAAGAAATCATGAAATTTTCAGGCAAATGGTGAGATTTAGGAAAGATCATCTTAAGTGAGCTATTCCAGAAGCAGAAACACACACATGGTATGTACTCACTTATAAGTAAATACTAGGCATATAATATAGGATAAACATACTAAAATCTGTACATCTAAAGACGCTAAGCAAAAAAGAGGAGCCAGGGTTAAATATCAATCCTCATTCACTGACAAAGGGGATAGACATTGGAAGAGGGAAAAAACAGGTAATAGGACAGGAGCCTACCACAGAGGGCCTCTGAAAGACTCTGCTCAGCAGGTTATCAAAGCAGATTCTGAGACTCAGCCAAATTTTCAGCAGAGTGCAGGGAATCTTATGAAAGGAGGGGGAGATGAAAGACCTGGAGGGGACAGGAGCTCCACAAGGAGAGCAACAGAACCAAAAAGTCTGAGCGCAGGGGTCTTTTCTGAGACCTTGGATGGAGATAACCAAGAATCCCAGCACAGATATAGTCCATGGCTACATCTCAGTCTCCAAGTGAATTTCCTAGTTACTGGAACAGATGCTGTCTCTGACATGAACTCAGTGGCTGCCTCTTTGATCACCTCCTCCTGGGGGATGCAGCCTTGCCAGGTCACAGAAGAAGACAATGCAGCCATTCTTTTTTTTCATAATTTTTATTTTTTATATTAATCACAGGTTATTTACTTTGTATCCCAGCCATAGTCCCTCCCTCATTCCTTCCCAGTCCCACCCTCCCTCCCTTATCTCCTCTCTGCCCCTTTCCAAGTCCACTGATAGGGGAGGTCCTCCTCCCCTTCCATCTGACCCTAGCTTATCAGGTTTCATCAAGACTGGCTGTAATGCCCTCCTCTGTGGCTTAGCAGGGTTGCTCCTCCCTCAGGGAGCAGAGCCAGCCATTAAGTTCATGTCAGAAATAGTCCCTGTACCCCTTACTAGGGTAACCCACTTGGATACTGAGCTACCATGGGCTACATCCGAGCAGGGGTTCTAAGTTATATATACATGGTCCTTGGATGGAGAAACAGTCTCAGAAAAGACCCCTGTGCCCTGATATATTTGGTTCTTGTGGAGCTCCTGTCCTCTCCAGGTCATTGTAACTCTCCCTTCTTTCATATGATTTCCTGCACTCTGCCCAAGGTTTGGTTATGAGTCTTAGCATCTGCTTTGATACACTGCTAGGTAGCCATTCTTGATGAGACCTGATAGGCTAGGGTCAGATAGAAGGAGAAGAAGACTTCCTTTATCAATAGACTTGGAGAGGAGCATGGGAGGAGAAAAGGGAAGACTGTTGGGGTTGGGAGGGGACAAGGGAGACTGCTACAGCTGGGATACAAAGTGAATACATTGTAATAAATAAATAAATAGCTTCTTTAGGTGTACAGATTTTAGAATGTTTATCCTACATTATATGTCTAATATCTACTTATAAGTGAGAATATACCATGTGTGGCTTTCTGCTTCTGGGACACCTCACTCAGTATGATCTTTTCTAGATCCTACCACTTGCCTGCAAATATCATGATTTCCTTGTTTTTAATTGCTGAGTAATATTCCACTGTGTAAATGTTCCACAATTTCTGTATCCTCAGTTGAGGGGCATCTGGGTTGTTTCCAGTTTCTCCAAGTACAGATACAGCTGCTACAAACGTGGTTGAGCAAATTCTCTTGTTGTGTACTTGAGCATATTTTGATATATGCCTACGTGTGGTATACCTGGATATTGAGGAAGCACTATTTCTAATTGTCTGAGAAAGTGCCAGATTGATTTTCAAAGTGGTTGTACAAGTCTGCATTCCCACCAGCAATGGAGGAGGGTTCCCCTTTCTCCACATCCTTTCCAGTTTAGCAAAAAGGAGGACCATGGGTAAGATGATTAATCCTCATTCAGAAAGGCAAATGGGATGGACATCGGAAGAGGGAGAAAACAGGGCACTAGACAGGAGCCTATCACTGATGGCCTCTGCAAGACTCTTCCCAATATGGTATCAAAGCAGATGCTGAGACTCAGAGATAAACTTTTTGCATTGTACAGAGAATCTTATGAAAGAAGGGGGAGATAGAAAGACGTGCAAGGGAGAGGAGCTCCACAAGGAGAGCAACAGAACCAAGAGCTCTGGGCCCAGGGTTCTTTTCTGAGACTGCTACTCCAACCAAGGACCATACATTGGGATAATCTAGAACCTCTGCACAGATGTAGCCCATGGCATCTTAGTATCCAAGTGGGTATCCTAGTAAAGGGAACAAGGACTGTCTCTGACATGAACTCAGTGGCTGGCTCTTTGATCACCTTCTCCTGATGAGGGAGCAGTCTTACCAAGCCACAGAGGAAGACAATGCAGCAAGCCTAGATGAGACCTGATAGACTAAGGTCAGATGGAGGGGGAGGAGGACCTCCGCTCTCAGTGAACTTGAAAAGGGGCAGGGGAGGAGATGAGGGAGGGTAGCACTGGGAGGGAATGAGGGACGGGTCTATAGCTGGGACACAAAGTGAATCAATTTTAATTAATATAAAAATAAAAAATAAATAAAAAGAAAAAATGATCCTCATATTGTGATAAAAAAATATCTTATAAGGAGTAAAAATATCACCTATTGATACTAAAGAGGTACTGGGATGAATTACTGGAACAAATCTTTACCTAAGAAGATACGTATTCAAAGACAGAGCTGCAAAGGATTCAGCCAGAGAAGTGAAAATATAGCAGTTCATCAGATACAGTGAAATATGACTACTCTAGAAAGAGCATTGTTGAAGGATGCTAGAATATGGGAAACCAAAACAGAAGAATGATCTGATCATTGTTGAATAATTTTGTGTGTGTGTGTGTGTTTTTAGAGATAGTGTTGACTAATGACAGAAGGTTCAAATCCAATATCTTTTGGGGGAAAAAATCTGATTCAGAACTGTCAAAAGAAGAAAGTGAATCTCAGGCTGTTTGCAAACCAGAGTGACATAAAATATGTTGAGGCCAGGGACAGCCTACATGACAACTGAAGAAGACTCTTAGTAATGAATGTCTATAGGGAAGAAGAGTGAACAAGAGGAGAATAATATTGTCTGAGTAGATGTATGAGAAGCAATTTGATAACCCTTGTCCTTGTATTCCTGGACCTGGTCTGGAAGGATTTTTATTATCTGAGGAGACAGCATTGACTGAAAGGAATTTAAAAAGTAGTAATAGGCTTTGTGTGATGGTAGACTCAAGAATCTGAGCTGACATGATGAAATTAGCCTTCAAAATCTAAGGTATTTGATTGTAGCCAAGATTATGAATGACGAAGATGAGGTGGGGAATTTACAAAGAGGAGGCAGACTTTAGAAATCACACTAAGCAGTTGTGAGTATGGTAGAGGTCATGTGATACTTGCAATCTCTCTTATCTTTAACAAATATAAGAATGGAAGTCAGTGAATGATTCTACTGAAGTCAGAACAGAGTGCCTTCACCAAGTTTGCATAAATAAAATCCTGAGAAAGAGCATTTATGAGATCATTGAGAAGATTGTCTTATTGATCCTACTTCACACCGTAGATTTGCAGTAATTAGGACAACTGTTGATTTATAAAGCAGATGTAATTTACAAAGTTTGTGTACCATACTGGCCCTCACTTAACAAGAGTTTGGCTAAGCTACAATAACAGATATTTCATTGTATGTACTAGCCATAAATTATACTTTTGTAAAATATTTATTTTTATTATTTTAATTGAGTGTGTTTGCCTCTGTGTGCACATGAGTATTGGTACCCACAGATATTAAAATTGTAAGCCACTTAACGTGGGTGTAGGGAACCAAACTTTGGTTTCTGCAAGATTGTTGTAAGCTGTTAACTTCTAAGCTATAACTCTCGCCCCTAAATTGTCTTTGTGATATTCAGAAGAAAAGAAAAAGATATTTGAGACTGAATCTGTTTGTGTAGCCTAGGCTATTCTTTAATTCAAAATCCTTCAGCATTCAGCTCTTCCTAATTTTCCACATTCCCTCTCAGAGATGAAGCTAACTGCCACTGCTTTTAGCAGTCAAAACAGAATCATGGTAAAAGGCAGTAGTTGGTGACTTCAATTAGGGGTTGTCTAAAGGGCCACAATAAAACATAGACAGAGACGAATATCGTAGGCCAGCCATTTGATGATACCCATTGTTCTTGGAGTTTGTTGTGTGAATAAAGTGACATTGGTAACACACGCAAAGTATTAGTATTACCATAATTCTTACTGAGAATGTAGCTAAGAAGGTAATTGAGTACTTATGCCCTTGTTAAGGAAAATAGACAAGAAACCACCTAAAGACTGTATATTTTATCATATGTTTTAACATGTGTTAACAAGTTCAATGGTTTCATTGTTACCATTGTTTTCAATTGAACTATGGAGAAAGCTGATGGTCTTACTTAGAAACTTTCTCCTCCTCCTCTTCCATCTACAATTAGATTGATGTAAGTTTTGTTTGACGGATTAAAAATTTTCAATTAACTGTTCTTTACACCAGACTCCCCTACAGAAAAGTAGATGTCTGGAGAGTTTTTAAGAGAATTCAGATGAAACAACTGTCTCGTTGGCAGAATCCTCACAGTAAAAGCAGCCCTTGTTCATGTAATAGGTGTAAGTTACATCAAGAGGATGTAAACATTATGGATCAAGTCTTGCTGAAATATGCATTCCATTTTAATTCAGAGCATAGGAAGACATTAGCATCTAATACTCCATGTAAGAAAGAAATATGATTCCTTTAGGTTTGTCTTTTATGATCCATATGATGTACCATGACATCCAATCTGGTATACTGAATAATTACCCCCAAACTGTGAGTTTGCCAATATGGTATCTGGTAGCCTCCTTCAATCAGTGGTACCATGAAAGTTGTAAGAAGTACCCATTGTAGAGAGAACTTTTTAAAAACTGTTATAATTGGTAAATTTATTTTTACTTTTAGATTTGGCCTTGGAATTTAAGAAGATATGTTTATCTTTTCTGTTTTGTTTGGACTGTTTAGAATTTATACTTATAGTTTTCATTTTTATTTTTTAATTATTTAATTTATTTATTTATTCGCTTTGTATCCCAGTCCTGGCCTCCCCTCTCCTGTCCTCCAGTCCCACCCGCCTTTCCTCTTCAGTGTATCCAGCCTCTTCCCGTTCAGAAAAATGGAGCCCCTCCTCCACATGCCTCTTCCAGCACATCAAGTCTTTTCATAACTGAGGGCATCTCCTACCACGGTGGCCTAACAAGGCAGCCCTGGCAGAGGAAGTGATCAAAAAGCATGCAAAGGAGTCTTTGTCAGAGACAGCTCCTGTTCCCCTTGTTAGGGCACCCACATGAAGACCAAGCTGTCCATTGTGTACATATGTGTAGGGGGCGTAGGTCCATTTTCATCTTTGGTTATACTCTTCTTCTGGATGCTGAAGATCATGCAGGTGGCCAAAAAGAGTAACTTTTAAACTTAATACCTAGAAACAATATTTGAGCAAGAACCAAACATTTAAATAAACTTTGCTAGACTCTGTTTCCCATTTTTAAATTAGTTCTTGTAATTGTTAAGATTTTAACATAAAAACTGAGCCCTGGGGACCCTGAAGAGAATGATACCCTAACCAAGGACAATGCATGGAGAAGACCTAAGTGCCCAGCTCAGATGTAGCCCACAGACTCAGTCCATGTGGTGACCCAAGTTAGGGGAAAAGAGACTTTCTCTGGCATGAACTCAGTGATAGGCTCTCTGATCACAGTCACCAGGGAGAGGGGGTGCAGCCTTGCCAGGCCACTGAGGGAGACAATGTGACCAGTACTGATGAGACCTGATAGGCTAAGGTAAAATAGAAGGGAAGGAGGACCTCCTCTGTCAGTGGACTAAGGGACGGGTTTAGAGGGAGAAGAAGGAGGGAGTATGAGATTGGCAGGAGATAAGGGGGAAGCACAGCTGGGATACAAATTGAATAAATCATAATAAATGATAAAAGTGAATAAAATAGTTTAGCAAAGTATATGGTCTGAAATTGAAAATGATAAGATCCTAAATGTATGTATTTGTACGTACAAATATTATATATTTCCCCTAAGTCTTATACTTTTTGTTTTGTTTTATTTTTTATTTTTATTTTTTATATTAATTACAGTTTATTTGCTTTACATCCCAGCTGTAGCCACCTCCCTCATTCCCTCCCAATTCTACCCTCTCTCCCTCATCTCCTCCCTGCCCCTCTCTAAGTCTACTGATAGGGGAGGTCCACTTCCCCTTCTATCTGACCCTAGATTATCAGGTCTCATCAGGACTGGCTGCAATGTCCTCCTCTGTGGCCTAGCTGGGCTGTTCCTCTCTCAGGGGTGGGAAGATCAAAGAGCCAATGACTGAGTTCATGTCAGAGACAGTCCTTGTTTCCCTTACTAGATAACCCACTTGGATACTGAAGCTGCTATAAGCTAAGTCAGAGCAGGGGTTCTAGGTTATATCCAAACATGGTCCTTGGTTGGAGAATCAGTCTCAGAAAAGACCCCTGTGCCCAGACTTGTCTTTTATACTGATCTTGTGTAACTTGCTCCAATCTTTGTAACTTCAACTAGCTTTCAAATTTTCTTTCACATTCTGGTATCATTCAGTCTTCTTAATCTTTTTTTTTATTTAAAAATTATGTTTTTACATTTTTAAATGCATGTTTTTCTACTTATGCTCTTGTTTCCAAATAGTATGAGATGTAGTAGTATTAACATATAAATTTGCCATCTGTTCTGAAACTTTTCTCCAAAGGACAGTAAGCAATGTCTCTACCCTTGTCACAAGTTCCTCATGAAAAACCAAACTGCAAACTGTACCAGATTTCTCTCTGGAAACCTCATGAGTCTGTTGTGCTCTTATACAGATCATGGATGATAGTCATATTTCTTTTGTGGGACGCATAAAAAAATTGAATGTCCAGGCAGGGGGGAAAACCAAAATTTTGACAGAGTGAAAGTAATCATTACTGAGTACACAGGGATAGTGTCTATCTTGAAGGATCTGGATGGCAGGGCGCAATCATATTTGGAAATTTTTTGAGTTTGGGAGTGCTCTGACTTAGGCACTGGGTAAAGTACCTGAATTTACCCACCTTCTCTACTGTCGTGTGAAGGCATTTATCATTGAACAGATTTCTTTTTTCAGTACCACCTTTCTCAAGAGAAACGAATAGTCCTCTTGAGAGGTCCATCTCTCTCTCTCTCTCTTTTTTTCCATTTCTACCTATATCCTCTTAACTTTCCATTATTTAGCCACTATGACATTATTGCCAACACAGAACCTAGACTTGAGGAAACAGATGATTAGCATTGCTGAATTATAAAAGTACTGAACATTAATAGAATTTGCATGTTGATGTGTATTTTTTATTATACAAGGTTTTACAAAGGGACGGGATAATGAATGTATTTCATTCAGAAAGACTATTTACTTCTTTTTTGTTAAAGTATTTAAAGGTAGACTGCTAACATGCTTCTAATTTTGTCTGGGACCACAGTGCTTGAATTTGAAGGGATTTGGCATAGTTTCTGTACAATTAGTCATACAGACAAAAGAAGAATGAAAAGCAAATTAGTGAACCAAAAATTAGGAACTACAAATTCTCCACCTGGAGAACTGAATAGAAAATAACTAAGGAGAAAGAACTGGGTATCTTCCTCCAATTTGGAGCTGAAAATTCAAATGATGGGATCCCAGTGAGCAATGTGCATAGATGTCTTTGCTGAGTCAACAAAAACATTGGTTATCACAAAAAAACAGAAAAGCATTCCTGATAAAATAAAGTGGTATTTCACTTTATATTTCAGTGTCTTCCCCACTCTTGTGAAAGAAATTAGATAAGAGATGAACTCCTACTATTGGCCATGGTGTTGTAATAATCACTAAAGTATTGTTTAAAAATTAGTTTATAAAAATATAGAAGTGCAGCTGGGCATGGTGGCACATGCCTTTAATCCCAGTACTTAGAGAAATAGAGGTAGGCAGATTCCTGAGTTCAAGGCTAGGCTAGTTTACCTAGGGAGGACATCCAAGGCTACACAGAGAAACTCCATCCTGGAAAAGCAATACACACAAACACACACACACATACGCATAGTAAAATACCAATCGGGTAAAGGAAATGCTGCACAGATAACATATTACTTATGGAAATAATGTTTCAACATAGGTATATGACTATAACCTGAATATCATATAATATTCTGACATTGTTATATAATTGGCAAAACACATTATTATTTTATGCTATATTTTATGTATGTACTGCCAATGTATTTTCATAAAATTGCTTCAATTTTTAAGTAAGTAGTATATAAATATGTTAGGAGGTATATATTTAATTAATATATTTATAGTGCTATACTCAGAATATTTATGTAATAGTATCATAGTGATTAGCTTTTCCAAGTTCAAATTTAATTTCTAAGGAAAAGAGGCTATTTGACTTGAGTGAAGACATTGCACTTTTCCTTACATTTTATATTTTGTTGTTGGTACCACTATGAAGATGCAAGTAAAACATAAAGTTCATTTTGTTTTGCAAATGTCTTGAGAGTTTCAGTTCTTATAAACTTTAATTAACAATATTGATAATTCAGTTAAATAATTAATTACCAAGTAATAATAAAGATATGTCTATCTATGGAGAAATGACTACTGAGAATATGAAAACCAAATTAGTTCTTTTTCCAATAATGTGTATGTCTGGGTTTAAGGTTAAGTTTAACTTATGTACTTGACTTGGAAGAACTGAGAAAACAGTTTTCCGTAGACCCGTGGCAGAGCAGAAACAGTAGCTACTGCGGAAGGTTAGTTGTTGTAAGATGGATTATCAGGTCTAAAATATGAGTATTTGCTTAATTCAATTTGGCATTTTTGTTTTATACCTGTGTGAGAACATCTTACTGATAACGCCATATAGAGGTGGAAATCTGATTCACAATTATTAATAGAATGGGGATTTTCATTCTATTATGTCATTATTTGTATAAGCCTTGAGAGGGGGAAAGGGAAGGGAGGGGCAAAAAGAGAAAAGAAGATAATAGAGAATAATGAATATTGAAATAAAATATATCCAGGTGGCAATATCTTCTTCTAGATATTCTTCTCCTGTATGTTTTTGTGAAGCATTAACTTCTTTAAACTTGTAAAAATAAACCATTTGTAATCCATTATTGATAGTTCAACATCATAATTTACATTGACAAAGCCACTTACAGATATAATGCAAAAATATGTTCTTAAAATCTTTATGTTCTTACATTAATAGATCTTACCTCCAAATATTCTCAAGTAGACAAGTAATTCAACTCTTAGGAAAATAATACAACTTTCCAATGGCTCACATGCTAGTGTCTGAGTCCACTATCATTTGTCCTTGTGGAGTGATGCCTTCTACCTGGAGAACATACATTTTGCTCTTATCTGATAAAAATGAGACATTGAAAACGGTCTTAAATAGAGGATTTATTTGACTGCAAAATCTGAATAATCACAAAACAGATTATGTACTCTAACATATAATATTACTTATTAAATCACAAGTCATGCAAAACTTAGTGTGTTGAAAATACTTACAAATTAGGTAGAAAAATAGCTAGATTTTGTGACATTCTTAAATAGCGTATTAGAACAATGGCAAATTCATCTCTGGAGATTTTTCTTTTCAATCGGAGAATAACCAAGGAGTAGATTAGATTAGTTGTCAATATTCCTTAACAGTCAAAGAAAAGTCCCAAATGAGACCATAAATGGAATTGACAATTCAATAAAAATGGGAACATAAGTAAAAGCTCTATTTTGGATCACTGTAATTTATATCCATTAAAATCAGTCTGCTTGATAAACTAGCCTTTTAAACACCAAGTACAAATTGTTAAAAAACCCTCATTACCTTTTTCCTAGTTAGGTTGCCAGTGCCTTGTTTCAGAATTAGAAATAGCTTCCTGAGTTGAAAGACTGTCAGACTATTGAAAGAATTAACAATGCATGATTCCAAGGTTAATTCTTGAGTGGGTTCCCGGGACCTGGAACCCAAGGACATAAGTTTCATAAGAGGATGAGCAAGAAGGAGTAGAATGATATGAGTTTGTCCTCGTGCATAAGCAATTTAAGCAAGGCCACAGAGAAAAAGGATCCAGACAACCTGATGAGACCTGATAGGCTAGGGTCAGATAGTAAGGGAGGAGGACCTCCCCTATCAGTGGACTAGGGGAGGAACATGGGAGGAGATGAGGGAGGGAGGATGAGAAAGGGAAGAGATTAGGGAGGGACTACAGGCTGGATACAAACTGAATAAACTGTAAAAAAATAATAATAATAAGGAAAAAATTTTAAAACCCAATGTTTGACTAGTATGGATCTGTCTGGATATCTGTATTAGAACCTCTAACCTCTGGTGGTTTGATTCCTGATAAAAGGCAAGGCTAGGTCATTTGTATTGCTTTTTTAAAATGAAGATTCTTCTTGCTTTCTTAACATCCAAAATGTGCTGGCTCAACAAGAAACAGCTTCAGGAGAGTAAAAGGTAGAATTAGAAACATGATGGTCCATGATGCACGTACAGCTAAGAATTTCCCAGGAATCTTGATTTTAGCTTATTCATTTGTACCTAACTAAACACAGGAATTAGTATCACCCTAAAGCTTATACAATACTTTTCTAATCTCCTCAGTTAGATACGGATTAATTATTTCCTCTCAGTAGCACTGGGTTACATTTTCATATGACATCCTCATAACTGGCTTTGAAGATAGACAATAAAACTTTTGTCACTTGACCAGTGAAAAATTCTGTATTTTTTCTCAAGATTGAGAATTCTTAATGTTTAATATGGAAGGAAGACTTTTGTCATGCTTATTCATGCATTAATTCATTTACCTATCACTTAAAAGGATACATATTAATGTACTCTGTGCCTGACACAATACTATTTGCAAGTAAATTTAAAAAATAATTACACAAGCCCTCTTTAAAAAGAGGTTAACTTCTGTTGAGTTATAAACAAAATATTTTTAACTGGGCAACTATATTTAGTTTTACCTCAGGACATACAGAGCATAGAACAGCAAAACTGCTAAGTGAGGACCCATTTATTAATACTAAGCGTTTCATTTTAATGCTCAAAATCAAAATTAATTTGAAAAGATATAAATGCTCTTTAATTTGACATACCTGGGGCATACTTAATGCAAAAACAAGATTATAATATCACCTCCAAGTATATTCTGTATATATTTATGACTCAAATAATATGTAGAGAAACATGAAATATGTCTCAATGAACAATAAGTTTGTAAAGTTTGTATCTTCATTTATTAACTCATCTGGCTAATTAATACATTTTTTTAGAAATTCAAATAGAAAAATTACCAAGATGTAACTGCACTAAAATATATTTAATTTATTACATTATGTCTGTTACTCATGGAGAAAGCTTCAGGTATAGCATCCTGTGTTAATAGTCTTTGACATGTCTTCTCAGCATTGAATTCTTAAGTTTTCTCTTGCCAGTGTTGAGGTGGGGTCTTGCTGTATAGTCCACAAGAGTTTACCTCAAACTCTTGTGGAGAACAAGTAGCTTGACTAAAAATCCCTACTCTATTTCAGTTTCCTGACAACTGGGATTGTTGGGAAAATTCTGATTTCTTCACAATGGCAAATCACTCTGAGTAAAAGGTGTTTGTATTATAGCAACCAGAAGAGGAGCTGTCTATACAGGTAAGAGACAGGAGGTAGGCAGAGTCTAAAAGAACCAGTCAGGGAGTATGTTCAGAAACAGGAAAGGAGAGACAGTGTGCATTCCAAGAGACCTACAAGCATTTAACATCATGTCTCTTCAAGCCTTCATGTTCATTGCGCTTGGGATTTCACTTATTTCTGATACCTGTCATAGAATTTGTAGAATAACTGTGAAACTCCACGACTAACAGTTGCAGTTTTCTCTAAATTTTCTGTTCCATTTTTGAAGACACAAGAGTGGTTTGGATTTTTAATTAGATCTTAATTTGAAGATGAATATTTATACATTTTACAGGCTTTGAGCAAGCTATTATTATCATTATTATTTTAATAAATTAATTAAAATGTAACTGCATCACTTTCCATTTTACTTTCTTCCTTCCAGCACCTCCCATGTCTCTTACTTCAAATTTATAACATTGTTTTCTTGCATTATTGTTACCCATGCACACTTACACACGCACACACACACACACACACACAAACACATTCACAGTGGGAGGAATTGCACATATCTAAATACAATATGCTGAGACCATTTTTGTTGCTCGTGTGTATATGGCTTCAGGGTTGACCACTTTGTATTGCTTAGCCCTTACCCTAAGAGAGGTGATTTTTCCCTCTCTCAACAGTCCTTAGTTGTCTGTAGTTTTTTGTTTTTTGTTTTTGTCTGGAAGTGGGAGTGTAAATATTTTACTTCCCCCTCTGAGTTAGCATATCTATTGATAAAGTCATTGTTCAGATCTTGTGTATGCAGACAGTTAGAGGAGTGATAGTCTCACAGCACACTTTCTGGCACTCTGTATCCATTGGCAAGAGGCTGGCCATGATCCACTAATCCCTGCATATGTCCAGATGTGTTTTTCTGTAAGTTTCCATTTGGTTAAAAGAGACGATTCTTTAGTGAGGCATGAGGGGTACACTTATCTACGGGTGTAAAGATGAGATGGTTGCAGATTCTCCTCTAAGATCCATGGTCTCACTAGCCGGATTAATTGGCTAAGTTTCTGTTACAAGGCATGATTCACCTCCTGTTGAGTGTTTTTAAGTCCTGTTAGACAGCTTTCCATTGATATGCACATGCCATTCATTGATATGTAGCTTTAGAGATATCTCATCGCAGTGGTCATTTTTGTAGCTCTGTGTGTCACAGGTGGATGGGGGTATGACTTCTTTCCCTTCCATGGTAGTTTGCATGGTGCTTTCTGACACTATGGAGGATAGGCAACAGGAGACAGACTTTCAGGTTAGAATCATCTGAATTCTAAATCCTAAGTACACGTTGTCTTCAAATGAGGTGCTTACCTTCAGTGTCTGAGAGGCTACCAAGACTAGCATTTACAGCTGGTATTGCATTGGGAGTCACTTGATCTATGCTGACCAACTACATGAAATGAAGTTTCTAGGGCCTGGTATTACGGTTTCTATTAGAATTGTTCTTTTGGGGAACATTGCCAGATTGAGTGGTGTAACTTTGATGTCTATGAGTGTGTATGGTGTGTGTGTTGTTATAATTTTTAAATAGAAATGATTCCTTGAGGCTTTATTAAACAACCTTAGTAGCATTAGTTGTTTTGTTTTGTTTTTGTTTTTTGACCTTGTTTCCTCTTCCATATTTTCCCTTTCGCAGTTTGGGCCCTCCCTGTTTTTCTATTTCCCTGTTTCAGATCAACTGTATTATGCTATTCTGCTCTTGTGATCCAAGGTCCTTTTATACACCCCTGCTTTCTGTTACTTTGTTATATACTTAGTCTAAAGACTTGGAGCTAGGAACAACAAGTGAGAGAGAACATGCTGTGTTTATGTCTATGGGTCTGGGTTATCTCACTCAATATCTTACCTATGTCCCTCCAACTACCTGAAATTTTCATGTTTCCATTTTCCTTACTACCAAATAATAATAAAATGGGCATATGTCCATTTTTATTATGCATCACTTGTATCTGTTGAAGGACATTTAGGTTCTTTCTATTTCTTTGATACTGTGAATAGAGCAGTAATGAGCACGTATGTGTTGATCAGGATGTTATGTCCTTTGGGAATATGTTAAGGAGAGGTATAGTTGTGTCACATGGTAGTATTATTTTTAGATTTTAAAGACTTCTACATGTTGATTTCCAGAGTGACTGCACCAATTTGCATTCCCACCAACAGTGAGTAGTGCTACCCTTAGACACAAACCTAACCATCATTTGTTGTCAGTTGTTTTGTTGCCCTTTAACATTTTGAGCTATTGCTAAAGTACATTTATCAGAACTTGTCCTCTGATTCTAATCAGAAAGGTAAAAATAACAGAATTCATATATAAATTGTA
Organism: Pachyuromys duprasi; assembly: GCA_028658305.1. Lineage (NCBI taxonomy): Eukaryota > Metazoa > Chordata > Mammalia > Rodentia > Muridae > Pachyuromys > Pachyuromys duprasi. The sequence goes on from CM053764.1 coordinate 81,308,622, forward strand.
AAACTCTACAGTATAGATGGAAAAAGTTGCTAGATTTTGCAAATATAAATGCCTATCTTTGAAATGTTCCCATAAAAACTTTATGTACCTTTGATTTGTAATTCTAATTTAACTATACTTGTACTTCATTAAGCAATCTTAAGCACAGAGCTAAATGAAATTAGAGCAAATGGACCATGTATGTTCTAAAAATTTCAAAAACTACAATAATTTATTAATTCATTAATATAACCCAATATTAATGTCCCTTCCAATTTTTATGCATCAAAATATTTAGTGAACAGTTAGAGCATGAGTCCACTACCTGAGGTTATTTTCAATGTCAGAAATGACATGCAAATAGAAACAAACATCCATGCATGATCCTTGGTTGAAGAATCAGTCTTAGATATATCTGCACCCAGATATATTTGTTCCTTGTGGAGCTCTTGTCCTCTCCAGATCTTGCTAACTCCCCCTTCTTTCATATGATTCCCTGCACTCTGCCCAAAGTTTGGTTATGAGTCTCAGCATCTGCTTTGATACACTGCTAGGTAGTCTTTCAGAGGCCGTCTGTGGTAAGCTCCTATCCTGTTTCTTGTTTTCTCCTACTTCCAATGTCCATCCCATTTGTCTTTTTAAGTGAGAATTGATCATCTTACCCTGGGACCTCCTTCTTGTTTAGCTTCTTTAGGTGTACAGATTTTAGTATGTCAGATATAGCCTATGGCAGCTCAGTTTCAAAGTGTGTTCCCTAGTAAGGGGAACAGGGACTGTCTCTGGCATGAACTCAGTGGCTGGCTCTTTGACCCTTCCCCAAGGGAGGAGCAGCCTTGCTAGGCCATAGAGGAGGACATTACAGCCAGTCCTGATGGGCCTGATAAACTACAGTAAGATGGAAGGGGAGGAGGACCTCCTCTATCAGTGGACTTAGAGAGGGGCAGGGAGGAGATGAGGAAGGGTGGGTGGGATTGGGAGGGAATGAGGGAAGGGGCTATAGCTAGGATACAAAGTGAATAAACTGTAATTAATATAAAAATAAGACAAAAACAAAAACATAAAAGAAACAAACAAATATAACCAAATATAATACATCACTTGTCACATCTTAAGTAAATGCTTAGCTTAAAGCTTGGAAATTCAGTACCATTATAAGAAAAGCGTCTTAGAGATTCTCCAGCACCAAGGTGAAAGGAGAAACATAATCATGTACAATTTACTTTTGCATTTTTCTATATTAGAAATTTCTACTTTTTTCTATCTGAAAACAATTTGAAACTCTACATGTAAATGTGCTTTTAAAATCTTAAGGTAAGGGCCATTCACTTTTGTCATCCTTGTTTTGCTCATGTTTAAGCAGTCACCTTGGTGAGTCTTTATGGGTGTAGGTTTGATATAATGAGGAGACAAAAATCTCACAGTGAACTTCTGGATTGTACCATCTTTCCACCCCACCTTCATAAATGTTCATTGAACCCTTGTTTCAGGAATTTTTTTATAGATGTTTCCATTGGGATTGATCTCCACTGCTTTACATTTTGATTGGATGTCATTTTCTAGAGTGGTCTCTGTTAAAAATAGAAGCTCCCTTGATTAGGGATAAGGACAAGATATATGTGTGGGTACGAGGACAAATGTGTGAACTATTATTAGAGATTATGCTTGCAAAACTATTCAAGGGAAAACAAATTACGTAAAAATAATTTCAGTTTATATACTGCTACACAGAAATAATATGGACTTGGTGGTTGACAGATAGGTGGTGATTTCTCATACTCCTGCAAACGGAAATGGGAAAACCCAAGATCAAGGTGCAGGCAGAGCTCATTCACTGTGAAGTACCTTTTCTTGGCCTGCATAGTTACCCTTCTTTTTATGCTCTCACACAGAAGAGACAGGCAACTCTGATCTCTCTTCATTTTATTAGAACAGTGTTATTATGATGAAGAAAGCTCCAACTCCAAGTGTAGCTTACATAGAACTATGTCCCTTACAAGTACTCTCACACAGGAGCTAAGAAGGTTTAAGGATGGTAGGGACATCAAACTCATACCTGAGCATAAACAACGTCAACTATTCTGTGTGTATTCACAGTGATCTTTTAGTAAACATAAGATCTGACTTCGTATCTTCGTATCTAAAAAAAGAACAGACTTCAACATTTCCACTTGTCTCTTCAAATCTGTGATTTATATCCCCCTGCAGCCCTATTGACTTTATCTTCAGAATTGAATGTGGAACGGAAGAATGATATTAAGAAAGTGATTGGAAACAGCATTTGTGTGTTAGAGTGGATCTTGTTGATTATTACATTCCTTCTTATTATCACATCAATATTACTTGGAAGATAACATATGGCAGAGAGGAAAATGAATAACAATTTATATGCAGTCCAGCTGTGTATATGCCATTTGTCTTCATAAGTGGTTAAAAATAAAATTTCTGATCAGATTTCAGCTTTACAGAGAAATGTGTTTACCTGTGTCCCAGCTGCATATGTATATATATATATATATATATATATATATATATATGAAAACTTATACAGTATTTTTAAATTTTTTCATTATTATTATTAATTGCAATTTATGCACTTTGTGTCCCGGCTATAGCCTCCTCCTTCATCTACTCCAAATCATACCCTCCCTCCCTCTTCTCCCTGCCTGTGCCCCTCCCCCAGTCAATTGATAGGGGAGGGCCTCCTCCCCTACTAGGTAAACCTATCATCAGGTCTTAGCAGGATTATCTGGATCCTCTAGTAAGGCCTAGTAAGGCCACCTCCCCAAGGCTAGGTGATCAAAGAGCCATGCTCCCCATACTAGGGACCCCACATGGATTCTGAGCTGCCATCTGGTACATCTGAGCAGGGAGTTGGAAGAAGATAAGATTTTAACACTAATTTATTAACTAATCTGGGGATATGAGTTTAATTTAAATTGAAAATAAAAATTAATAAGATTAGTTATTTGATTTCTCACACTGAAAGTTGTCACAATATATCTTGTAATTTAATAAGCACATAAAAGTAAAAATGTTTATTTCTTAAATGATTAACAGAAAATAATATGACATAAGACTAAATCTTAAAATAATATTATTTTATTATTATAATTCTTTTAATAAACTGAATTTTATGTAATTTTAAGAAGAATGTCTTATTTCTAAATAATATCAGGAATAATTTCCATTAAAAAGTCTACAATAACTTGATGAATACATTTTCCTAGGTAGGTGTAATTGAACTGTAGGTTTAAAATGTGTTTATGTTTTTTGAATTTTAATGTATAATATAATAAAAAATAACATGCTTTAGAGAAAGCTGCTTTTTTCTGGTTTGATGTATTACATTTATTGGAGCTATCCTTTAGAGTAAAGTATTGAAAAACTGAAAGAATTTGCATTAAAAGTAAAGATTCAACTGGAGTGTAATTAGATTGAATTTTCCCCTTCATTAAGCATATGGATAAATCAGATGTGCATTTTCATTTCAAAAGTTTATTATAGGGAAAACATATAAATGTAATTATAAGCATTCTCATTAATTTATCTTTGATTTCTTGCCATTATGCATATGTGTCCAATTTCACATCTATGCAGTTCATTTTCTTCAGTTGCATTTCTGCTTTAAGGGATATGGATTATCATTACATTTGGAAGGCTTTCTGTCACTTACAGGCTAATGGCCATAAAATTAAACTTGATGTTCAGTCACCCAGATATCTGAAAGCACAGGCAGATAATGGGGTGAGCAGTTCTGCATGCATGCTTCCCAAGTTATTGATTAAAGGCTTATGATTTATCACTATGAATCACTTTTTAAATACATGGTTTTATGCACACCCTCACTATTACCAATTTAATAGAAATGAGGAGGATTCTGGGTTTTAAAATAAAATATACTAAATGTGCTGGTTTTCAAATTATCATGTAGTTCTAGTAAATTTGTGTTTTTTTTATTATTTTAAGCATAGGAAATTCCTCTGCCATGAACATCATGCAAATTTATATAATATCAGAGAGCAGATAGTGATTGATGCTTAATGAAATAAGAATGCCATAAACTTCAAAAAGCATTGTTGCTAAACATTATGACTGAACTTACTTTATTGAGTATGCATTTAAAAACACAAGTATAATTGATCTGAAAATCACCTTCATGCTGCTCTGTCCTCCTTTTACTCAAAAAATTTTCACAAAAAAATTGATGAACAAAATAAATGCATTCACATATTCAAAAACAGGGATTCTTAACCTGTGGGTCACTACCCCAAACTATCAGAAATTGCAGATATTTACATTATGGTTCATAAAAGTAGCAAAATTACTGTTATAAAATACCAACAAAATAATTTTATGGTTGGGGTCACCACAACATGAGGAACTGTCTTAAAGGGTCACAGCATTAGAAAGGTTGAGGGCTACTGTTCTAAAACTTGGTACTCTAGTCAAATTAATCAGATAGGGACTCTGTAGAGAAATTTTGAATGGCAGAGAAACACTTAAATGTTCAACGTTCTTAGTCATCAGGGAGATGCAAATCAAAATGACCCTGAGATTTCACCTTACACCCATCAGAATGGCTAAGATCAAAAACTCAAGTGACAACACATGCTGGAGAGGTTGTGGAGAAAGGGGAACCCTCCTTCACTGCTGGTGCTAATGTAAACTTGTACATCCACTCTGGAAATCAATCTGGAGCTTTCTCAGACAATTAGGAATTGCGCTTCCTCAAAATCCAGCTATACCACTCCTAGGAATATATCCAAAAGTTGCTCAAGTATACAGTAAGGACATTTGCTCAACCCTGTTTGTAGCAGCTTTATTTGTAATAGGCAGAATCTGGAAACAACCCAGATGTCCCTCAGTTGAGGAATGGATACAGAAATTGTGGTACATCTACACAACGGAATATTATTCAGCAATAAAAACAGGGAAATCATAAAATTTGCAAGCAAATGGTGGGAACTGGAAGGGATCATCTTGAATGAGGTATCCCAGAAGCAGAGAGACACATAGGATATATACTAACTCATCTGTGGATATTAGACATATAATATAAGATAAACATACTAAAATCTGTACACCTAAAGAAACTAATCAAGAAGGAGGACTCTTGCTATGATGCTCAATCCCCATTCAGAAAGGCAAAGAGGATGGACATCAGAAGAGAGAGAAAACAGGGAACAGGACAGGAGCCTGCCACAGAGGGCCTCTGAAAGGCTCTGCCCTGCAGGCTATCAGATCAGATGCTGAGACTTACAGCCAAACTTTGGGAGGAGTTCAGGGAATCTTATGAAAGAAGGGGGAGATAATAAGACTGGATAGGATAGGAGCTCCACAAGGAGAGCAAGAGAACAAAAAATCTTGGCACAGGGGTCTTTTTTGAGACTGATACTCTCACCAAGGACCATGCATGGAGATAACCTAGAACCCCTGCACAGATGTAGCCCATGGCAGTTCAGTGTCCAAGTGGGTTCCATAGTAATGGGAAGAGGGACTGTCTCTGACATGAACTGATTGGCCTTCTCTTTGATCATCTCACCCTGAAGGGGGAGTAGCCTTACCAGGCCACAGAGGAAGACAATACAGCCACTGTTGATGAGACCTGATAGACTAGTATCAGAAGGAAGGAGAGGAGGACCTCCCTGATCAGTGGACTTGGGGAGAGACATGGGTGGAGAAGGAGGAAGGAGGCAGGAGGCAGGAGGGAGCCACAGGTGCATACAAAGTGAACAAACTGTAATAAAAAAATTAAAAGGAAAAAAGTATTTACTTATTTAAAAAAGTTTATATAGTATTAGTCATAGATATATGTAGGAAGAACAAAGTTCATATCAACGATGTACCAGCATTGGTGTCGTTATGTCTTTGGAGAAGAAGGAAAATGGAAAGAAGACAGTTTTCCCTAAAGCACACCTTTTAGTGTGCCTCCTTTCCCAGAGATACAGCACCATAGACTACAGATGTTATCTTTCATTTAAAAGGAAAATTCTTTGTTCTTATTTTGGTACGAGGTTAAATGTTTATACCCGGTGACAACTTCTCTCATGAGAATCCCAAGATAACTCAACGAATCATATGACAAGATGCAGAGGGAGTGTATGTATGTGTGTGGATATGTATGCCTGTGTATGTGTGCACATGTGTATGGATGTGTATATATAAGTGTATATGTGTACGTCTGTGTATGTGTCTGCATACATGTACTTGGCACTTGCACATGCCCTGGTCTCTCTTGACCACTATGCAATTAAGAGTTCATTGCCTGTGACCTCATCTGAACCTAATCACTTCCAGTTGTCTCATTTCTAAGTACACAGCTGATTTGTTCCAACCTTTTTAGAGTCTCACAAAATTTGGCACAGGCACCCCTGAGTAAAACTGAAAGGATGCTAAGCCATAGCAGTATATGTTCAACAGAAAAAGAAAACTAAGTCAAATACCAACAATTGTCAAGATCCATTGAATATATGTAGTGTTTATCTATTGTACTTACTGATATACATATTATATCAAATATTATTAAATATATTAAAATATACATGCAAATTCTATTAAATAGAAATATTTGGGCCGAAATCTGAAGGATGAGAAACAAGCACATCCTTAGAGGACTGATGGGGACAGTGGAAAGAGAAGTTTTCCAGATAGTATTAGACAATATTGGAAAAACAAGAGGATAGCTCATAGTTCTTAGAAACGGGATATAATCTGAATATTTAAAAGTGTGTATGGATGTGTATCTAAGAACAAGTATTTTTTTTATTCCACAAATGCTACTGCACTCTGTAGAAGTTTCTGATAAATATCCCAACTTAAATTATCAAAACAATGATCTCTAAAGTGTTTACTGGCAAAGTAAACCGATATCAATAATTATAAACATCCTGAATTATGGAGTAATTATTTTAAAAGCTTGAATATAATAATGACACTACATTAAATACATAAATAACATTCTATGACTTTAGAAATTGAAATATGAATATCAAACCAATATCAGAATGGTTCTTTGTAATTTATGGTGTTTTTTTTATGGTGTTTTCTTATTCATAGAATTTTCTTCTGCTTGAAATTTTCTACTCAAGTGTAAATTTAGTCGATTGCTTGAAATTATTAAATTAATACTGAAAGGTAGTCTTCATATCAGTTACTTTTATTTGAATTTTTCCCTGCTTGAACTTCTGTCAAAGGAAGTATAGGATTTTTCATTTGCTTAAAACACAAATGTCTCAATGGCAATCTTTTAATTTTTTAAGCTTTAAAATTTAAATAAATTGTAATTTATTTATATTTGAAACTGTAATATATCTAATGCATTATTACAAAGTGGGCATTAACTAATATTCAGGAGTATGCATTCCCAAATATTATCTAAGATTGTTTTAGAAATTATTAATTACCAAATTTCAGATAACCTTAGATGTAACCTAGAATGAAAGTGCTTCTCTCCCTGAAATAAATTTATTAATCAAAGTTGTTATAAACTTTAGCACATATATTTTAAAAGCTAAGTGGCTGACATGTTAATACACTCTTAATGAAAAGAATAGCACTTACTTGCCTTATTAACTTCTAATCAGTTAATTAGTTAAGAGTAATTAGAGACTGTAGTCTTATTGCCCTGACTGGTCACCTGAGATTCCAAATAGAAGTTCTAAAATACACAAGTTAGCTAAATGCTAGAGGGCTTTTAAACATGATCCTGGGTTTGGGTCTCTTCATTAAATATTTAAGAAGAATAAGAAGGACTTGACATTGTAAGATGTATGACAGTAGAAAAGTTAAAATTTATGGGAGAAATGAAGGCTTAGTGTTTACAAAACTAAATGATTTTGATTGGTCTATAAAATGTTGTTTCCTTTAGAGATACCATTGGCCTACATGCTTGAAGTATGATTAAGGGAAGGGGTGAGACTCAACAGACACATGTCCCTTCCTTACTGCTCCACATGTGTTCTGCATACTTTGAAGCAATGAATGGACAGTGTAATTGAGCTATTTTTTCCCTCATGAACTAGGCTTCCTACCACGTCAGTCCCCCTTTTGACACTTGTGACATAAGGACCTCCCCACTTCACATTGAATTGTGGGAAGAATCAATGTGCAGATAAGCAACCTATCACCTAAGATGCTACCTATAGTGAGTGAGAGTATGTCCTGTTCAAACATGCTTCTTATCCCTGTAGTCCACCCAGTCTTTGACAAAAGCAAGACGTAGAATTTCCTTCAGAATTCTATTGCCATAATTTTGATCTAATTATGCACATATAAATGATTAGTATCTTAGATCATTTGTGCCATGGCAAAATACACAAGATGTCAAAGTAAATAAATTACATTAGTGTAAATTTAGGAATACTATAAAAAAGTAACTTTTCAATACATATTGCATGTAGGCAGAAGGAATGCAGCATTGTCTCTGCACCTACAGTCCTCCAGTTTCTGATCTGACCCATTGGTAGTAATGGAGAAATTATGTTTAAATGGATTAGCACCATTGGACTAGGTCCAATTATTGAAAGGTGAAATAATGATGTAGGCAAATTCATACCCTAAAGAAACAGAGAACGCCAAAGAAGAAATAATATGGTCAGAATCTTGTATTGTGCTTTTGCTTCCTTTGTGGGTTTCATGGAAGAAGTAAAGAGAGTAGAATGGTGCTTGTCATGTAGTAAGATGTTCTGTTCATTAGAAGATGAAGATCTGCCCAAAATTTGGCCATGAGTCTCAGGCTCTGCTTTGATACCTTGATCAGTAGTCTTTCAGAGGCTTTCTGGGAGGGGAGGGGGGAACCTGTTCTGTCCTCTTCCCTGACTTCTCCTTCTTATAAGACACAATTGCCATTCTAAATGAGAATTGAGTGCATGGAATTTTATGAAAGAAGGGGGAGATAGAAAAACCTGGAGGGGACAGAAGCTCCACAAGGAGAGCAACAGAGCCGAAAACCCTCTGCAGGGTCCTGCAGAGACTGTAAGGACCATGCATGGAGAGGACCTAAAAGCCTAGCTCAGATGTTGCCCATAAACTCAGTTGCCAAGTGCGGTCCCTAGTCTGAGGAGCAGGGGCTGTCTCTGACATGAACTCAGTGGCCAGCTTTCTGATTACCTCTGCTTGAAGGAGGGTGTAGTTTTGGTAGTCCACAGAAGAAGACAATACAGTCAGTCCTGATGAGACCTGATAGGCTAGAGTCAGATAAAGAGGAGGGGCTCCTCCCCTAGCAGTGGACTAGGGAAGAGGCATAAAAGTAGAAGCGGGAGGGATGATGGGATTGGAAGGAGACAAGGGAGGGGGTGACAGCCGGGACACAAAGTAAATAAATTATAATAAATAATAATTAAAAATAAAAGAAGATGAAGATCGTTTTTTATATTATTGACACTGAGAAGGAAAGTAAAACTTGGTGGATGAACCAATAAAACAAACCATCCAGAGAAGAACAGCAAATGCCACACAGGCAGTTGGAAAACTTAAATGAAGAATTATTAAACAGGTATCAAATAATTTGCTTACCATTTTATGCCCAAAATAATAAAAGAAAGAACTAAAATGCTTCTTGAATGTCAGTGATTACAACGGCCTTATTTAAAAATACTTGGCATATGGAAACAAAACAAATATCCATCAAGCAGTTACTGAACAAACAGAATGTGCTGCTTACATATGGTGGAACGTGGTTTAGGTTTAAAATGGACACTATAAGATAAATCGCCAGTAAAAATAGCAAGCTAACTAAAATGTGGATAGAAAAGGACATATAAAGAGGGACCCCAAGATACTCAGAATAAAACACATTTATACAGATTAAAGAGTAAAATAAATATTACAGAGGCTGGAAAGAGGGGAGAATGGGAAATAGTGTTTAAGAGAAAGAATTTCTTTCTGAGAAAATGAAAATGTTCTGAAAGTAGACAATGGAAATGATTGTCCAGCAGTTCTACTCTTGCTCCAATATTTTAGTTAAGTAGTTAAAATTTAGAATTTTATTTTTTTTCTGGAATGCATAGTTGTGATTTTTTTGTCTCCACCCCTTCCTCTTTCTCTTTACACTACTCCTTTTTTTTCTCCTCCTCCACCCTCTTAATAGTTATCTCAACCTTGTGAAGGACTTTGATCAACCTTTTAGATTAAACATAATTCAGAAAGCCTTGTGTTGCAGATGTTTAAAGGAGTCGCTGGTCTCTAAAATGTATGAAAATGGAACTTTAGATTTTAGATATTTATAAATGCCCCAATTGATAAATATCTGATATAACATTTAAAAACAAATTTTACCATGCAGATGTCTATTTATATCCCAGTTGAAAAGCAACCCCATTGAGTTTTGGAGTTTGAGCTATGCTCATTACTTTCTTGAAGGCTTCTCCAGGTAATTGTCACCATGTTTCAGGGCATCATGTGGTTCATAGCAAATATGGAGTCAGCTGATTGAGGGTCAACTTTCTTCTCTCAAAATTGTTTACTAGGCCATATAATATTAGAGGAGAAAATAAAACTTATACAATAACAACTTAATTCATTAGAGATTTACAAATGGGCAAAGGCCCCTCTTGGTATAGAATGAACAGGAAAAAAAAGAAGAGTGAATGGCTTAGAGCTATAATGGGCAAAGGTTTAAATAATTTGGAAGACTAAGATATTCTCTGTCTCTCTGTTTCTCTATTTCTCTTTGTCTCCATGTCTCTGTCTTTTACCGTCCTACCATCTTGTTCTCTTCCTCCTCCTGTTCCCTCTCCTCTTTCCATCTCTCCTCTCTTCTCTTTTTTTTTTTCAAAATTCTCTCAATGAAGCATATAATACATTCACTTTACATACAGAAAGTTGTTGGGATGGATGAATCCCTAGTGACTGTACAGCATTTCAATCCTTGCCTCTTTGCTTTTGTTCCGTATTAATCCTCACAGGCACACTTTTTAAAAAATAATTCCTTACATCTGTTTCCTTAACAAATATTTATGATATTCATCTTCCCTGTGAGCCCAGAGATATGCTGTAATTTTCTTCTTGTTAACAGAAAGGAACCTGTCGAATAAGAAAATGCTAGAATACGAACATAGCAATATAATCACTTAAATATGGGCATGAAATAAACAGCAGCCTCATAAGAAAAATGTTCTATGAATGGGAAATACACTCATTTGAATCCATGAATATATGCAGTAATTCGTACATATGCAATGATGCCCCCAAAAGTTATCAGTCTGGTATCTGTGCAGAAAAGCTTCCAACACTCCATGATATAATCAATCCTGTTGTTATTTTAAGTGTATGTATCTATTACACCATAATTATGAATGGGAGGCAGATCTCTTGCTGAGAAGAATTTAGATAACAAATGCTCAGGTTTGATTTTATTTGGCTTATTTTTTCTAACAGTTTGAAAACATAGTGAATGTTTTTTTTTTTAATTAAACTTTGTGTGTTCTGCAGTTTACTCTCCTCTTTAAAAAGACAAACATCTTTGGAGTCTGTTCCTCTGTTCCTAGGGTATTTAAACAGTGCTTTACTGTAAATGAACTTTAAAGCAGTCAAACAGTGAATGAACGCAAGTTGGACGCACCTTAGAAAAAATATATACATTTGTAAAGTCCCCAATTTTTCTATATAATTCCAGCATATTTTCAGAATTCAGCTTTAAAAAGCAGTTAGAGTTTATTAAATGTTCTATGATCCTATTATTTATTATTGGTTGTTTTACATTAACCTACCAGTGAGAACATAAAAGGTTATATAACTACTATGAAACTGTACTTTAACTATTTTTCTTATAACATCAATTTGCAGCCATAGAGTCACTATGGTCCTGTCTGTATAATTTAACCTATAGCGCACTGTCTGCTGTCCCAAACTATTTCAGAAGAACATACTTATTCAACACTGTGAGGTATAGATTAGTCATAGAGACTATATGTATGCAGTGTATACACAGCTATGACACTGAACTACAGAAGGACCTTGCTTTCTGTTGCCTCTAAATACCCTTTATAGAGATCTGCAGTGCATTAGTTCAGGAACATACTGCTGGTATAGATCATTTTATATCCAGAATTATCCATTTGAGGGCAAAAGAAAGGACTGTGTAGCTAATTATTTGCAGATGAAATAAACTATGTAGAAGTACACCGTTGTTTCTCTCATTGTGACCTGAAGTTCTAAACAATTTAAATAACTCTGAGGCAAGAGCAGATGGTACCTTCAGTTCTTAAAGTAATAAACATAAAGAAATGGACTCCCGAGGAATCTAGTCCCCTGGAAAGCAATTCTGTGCATTGTCAGCACTGGGATGAAACCCAATTCCCCACGCATTTTAAAAGTATAAGATTGCTATGAATTGAACCATAGTGACACTTTAATCTACTTGTAATAAATAACTGTAATGCATTTGTCATTAAGAACCTGAGGGAGGATACAGATAGAAGGCATTACAGCAGTCTCATCTATTTTGTGGCTAACTACATTTTCTTAAGAATAATCTACCTGAATGGATTTAGATATAAAAAGAAAGATACTGTGCAGATGCCCTGTGTTTGAATGCCCTTTGGAATAGACTGGGACTTTGTTAATTAATCAGACAGTCGTTTTCCTTTTACAGACTTTGGTCCCTGGTTAGTGGTGCTTCTCAGCATGAATGAAGTATATTTCTCGTCCTTTTATGTCTCTCTTAACCTCGAACATCAGGCTTCTAAGCAGAAGCTAATGCAAAAATAAAGTGAAAATGATGGTTTCCTCTCTCCTAGTGGCTCTTAATTGCATATTAAAATACTCATCTAAATCTATTTCAACAAAGAAACATGAATCAAATGGGCATATTCCCATCAGTAGCACAAAGATAATTCTGAGGAAATTTGAATACTGAAGGTCACTAGAATTTGTTGGAATAAAACCAGAAAGGGGGTCACATCAGCTTGGCATTGCCTACTGCCTTGAGGATAGTAAGTTAACTCTAGTTGGTGCCCATTCCTCTCTGTAATTTGTTTATTATAATAATTTCATTATTGCCACCATTATCTAATCCACCAACATGGTTAACATGGATATAAATGTATTTGGTCTAAAACAATAATTCACACATAACAACATTTCATTCACGGGCTTTCCTTGTTTGCCTGTTTGCCTGCCTTATCTGACCATAAATAAATTACTACACAAGAGAGATAAATTACTACATAAGAACACTCACAACAGAATCTCAATCATGGTTTCATTTTCCAAGATTTGCCTGAGTATATATGATCACCCTCAGCCACCAAAGTCAGCCATTCTGGATCTGATCCTGCTCACTTTGGTTTTAAAATTGACATTCAGTACACATGCAGAAAAGATTGGAGTGGCTCTTGCCCTCAAGTAACCCTGGTCTACATTACAACCCCAACTGTATTTCTAGAGTCCGCCTTAACTATCCCAGTGATTTGATTCATTCTGATTTTAAACAAAACAGTGATTCCTAGGAAGCTTGGTACTCCTTGGCCATGCCTTTAGACATAATCCATCAATCAATGTTCACATAATCAGGTCTCTTCTTTATTGTTGTTTCATCTTCTTTGCCATCATGTACCTTCTCATGCTCTATCAAGGCTAAGCAATATAGATCTAGCTAGAGACACCATCCCTCGAAATCCAAAGCATAGCCTTAAATCTAATTACTTTACTCTCCCTTTTCTCTTCTATTAGAACCATGAGAAAAGTCCATGGCTTTCCTTATCTTTTTTTGTCTCATGACAGTCCTGGTGCTCTTCCATGCACACACCCTCCTCCCATGCTTTGGAATGCCTCTTTCACATGAAAACAGAAAACAACATTTTTTTTCTTTTAACTAAGAATAATTTCCTGCTCTGTTGACCATTTAACACTTCAAAACTTTCCAGTGCAGTATGCTTTAACATAATTGTATTTAGGTGAAAAAAAATGTGAATAGTTCAACATAGTAATTCAATGCTTCCATAGGTGTCTATCTCCTATTTTTGCAAAGCATATATGCAATCCTAAAGCCAAAGAGTAGTTTGAGAAATGTGTTAGCTTTGTGTCACTATGATAGCATATCCGAGGCAACCGACTCTACAAATACAGATATCAGACAGACTTACTGAGCTTGTCATGCTTCTCTCCCTCTCTTCTGTCTCTCCATCTAGACCTCTCTGGTGAATGGTGTAGGTAGATGTACATGCCCATGTCTGTATGCACATGCATTTTAAACAAATATTTGCATGTGTTCATATGTATGCATGTGAAGTCCAGTCATACTCTATCCTTTTCTTTTCTTACAACATTGTCTCTCAGTGAACCAGGAGCTCACTGATTCGGTTAAGCTGGCTAGCCATTGAGCCAGATAGATAGAGATTCCCCTCTAATCTTCTGCAGGGCTAGGATCACAAAGATGCATGTTTGCTATGACCTTCTTGCACGTAGGTGTTAAAAATATGAACTTGGTCCCTGCACTTGCAAAGCTGGCACTCTTTCAAGTGTACCATCTGCCTTACCCTAAACGTTATAATATTCCATCCAGAGCAACTTGTTTAAGAACTTATGGACTGTGTCGCATAGATAAGCACAGATGCTAGGCTGTGCTCTATATAAACTGTACAACTCAGTAATTTAGTCCAGAAACCTGTACTGCCCCATGTAAAGACTCCATCTAAAAACTAGAAGGCTATGGAAGACAAATTTGAACACTGCTGTATGTTAGCATTCATGTGCAGAATCTTTTTAGGAAGTTATCTGATCTCCCTCTGAAGTGCATTTGGATTTCAGATACCAGTCACCAGAATAAGAAAAAAAAAAGTTATTCTAAGAAGAAATTTCATATAATTCCCTTCATTTCTCTATAAAGTGGTAATTATCACTCAATATTCTATTATGATAAAGTTTACATTTCAATTGATATGAACAGAAATATTATAGAAACAAATGTATTAAATTTCTCTTTATTCCTCAGAGCCAGCCATAGTGTGGGACTTGGATTATGCATATACTTTCTAAAACCATGCTGTAGCAACTGGAAACATTTTTCAACAAATTGGAAAATCAAATTGATGATTTCATGAAAATATGGCAGTTGTATGGAAGCTTAAAGGGTTTTAAATATGCTGTTTTTAAACTTTGCTAATTATGTTCTTATGTGCTTGTGATTTTTTGACATGTGCATACTTAGAGTTATTGAAATTTAAATTCGTTCAGTGCACATTTATGAATGTGTGTTTCTGAGTACTTATTGCCAGACAGAGCTAGGCTAGGTTGAGTAGAGTTGAGGGAGGGGAACTCTTCCTTGGAACTTAATAAAGATTATTTTGGTCTAGACTTACATCTCAACACATACACTTATGTGTGGAAAATGCTAACATTCAGAGTACCTCCATGTAGCCAGTGAACAAAAAGCATTTCAAAAGAATGGCTTTTTAAATGGAAATGACTACCTTTTAATGTCAATCTGTAGCATTTTATGGAAGCTCTGAATATTCAAATATGCCAAGAGAAAAGCCCTTGGGTAAATCTAACTACCAAGCTATTAAGCCTCACAGCTCTGGCCAGCTAATGAACCCATTAGGAAGTTCACTATCCCACATGCTCAGGTTTTCTTTGATAAAATGGTCATGGAAGGCAACACGAAAGTCTAGTAATGATGGCTTCTCACCAACAATTTGTCAATACATGGTGACTGGTCATAGTCCTAGGACAGAACTAAGTTTATTCAACTTACTATCTCATCATCTTCATACATCTAAAATTATAATTTCTTCCAAGTTCATATTTCATCTGTATATAAAACTATCTTGAGAAGATTTTTCAGAATTCTTCAATTATTCATCAAAGAAACATTTTAAATCTTATCAAACAGGTTTTCTTTTTAAAGTAACAACAAAACCTTCCAAAACACAAATATAATAGCAAAAACTAAATGAGTCATATCCACTAATCTATAAGTACGCATAAATATTGTAAAAGTTTTATATAAATATTCTGTGCAGTCTTCAAATCTATTGTTTTTGATTTATAAATGCATTTTGAACTACAATGTTAAATGTTCCATTATGTTCATGTGTTGACAAGGCAAACAACTGTGCTTTTCCCAATACACATTTTATATGCTTGTAAGACATGTAATAAGTGATAGCAGATGGAGACAAAATGTCAACACTAATATGGATAAGGACTAGGCTGAAATATGTAACCGGTGTCTGAAAACAAGGGAGCTTTGACGATTGAGTTATGAAATGTAGCCTAAAAGTCTCATGTATTGGGGACTTGTTTATCAGCTGATGTACTTCAAACAATTGACTGAATCCTGAGTTCCATGACCTAATCAATGGAATAATCTTTTTATGGATTATTCCCATTATAATGGCATTATTGAGATATACTAAGGAGGCATAGTTGGAGAAACTAAAGCATAGTTCATGCTTTAGAAGACTACAGTATGTAGTCTCCCTTACCTTTATTTTTTTTCTTTCTCTCTTTGTTACTGGATGTCACATGGTGGTAAATTTTCTTTCCCATGATTGTTGTGCCTCAGAGCAGACATACGACATCAGAAACTAGCAACCATGGATTCAAACATCTGAAACCGTGAGCCAAAATGAACCCTAACTGTTAAGAGTTGTTTCTTTTAGCTTTTTATGATAGCAACATAAAATCTCTCTAACTGAATAACAGAATCCCCATGTGTTATGGCCTACTATTTTTTTTTTTCTACAAGAGTTCTCTCAGGGCTGTTTTAAATAGTGTAAAATATAAAAAAAAAACTAATGCTGTTTGTAGGAAGACACATTCTAAAAAATTAGAATACCTACATCTTGTTCTAACTTCCAACTTGTTAATAAAATGAATGACTTCTCCTAGATAAGGGAGTGAGGAAAGATGAAGTACATCATGACACACAAAAAAAATGCCCTTCTAATTCCAACCAAAATTTACAGTGGTATTGTAAAATGACCATGGAAGAGTTAGTTATACAAACAAAACATTCTTGTCTAAATATATCCATTTATGTTCTCTTTGTTCTTCAATCGTCGTCAAATGTTCACTACTACCAATAGTTTTCAGATATAAATCAGCGGCTCTTCAGTTTTTTCATTTGTTAATAATTCATTCTTTATGGCTTCCCACTAGAAAATTGATAAAGATTTATTAGTAAAATTCTACCTAAAAGGGCAGTCAACAGGTCAATATCCATTAAGTAGTATTTTGAATTATCATACCCATAAGGGATATTAAGATTCTTAACAGCCTCAATACTATGTTAATTCATACTTCTTAATCTTTATAAATTTAACTTTCCAAATGACCTAGTGCCATTTATCTACATATTTCTTTGATTAGTGTTTTCATAGTATGTTTTATGAATTTAATTTTCTTTTCTTTGTTTTTTGTATGTGTACGTGTGAATTACTTTTTGAGATTGCACATATTAGTTTTTAATGCTTATTAGCTGGGATTTTCATTATGTTGTACAATATACAATAACAGGCTTTTGTAAGATTGTTGATATTTCTTAATGATTTTGCTAATAATCTTAGAGGTATTTATTATATTTTAAGAATATTTCATTTTACCCTAAATATGTTCTAATAATGCTTATTTACAAATATCACCCCTAAAACGTTAATTTTCTCAAACTGAATTGGAATCAGTCGCATATCAAATTTGTCACTGAGATCCATTCCAAAGACCACCAACCTTAGTTTTTGCACCTTTTTCTCCTCTCACTTCCCTTATTATACATCTGTAGCATCAATGTTCATTTTATTTTGTGTGGTTATTTATCCCAAGACTGAAAGCCAATTTCATCACATGAAGCCTTTCCAAATAGATTCCAATGCCATTACAACGCACTGCTTTCTCTTCACTCAGTCCTTGAACTTTGAGCTGATAGCACTTGTAAAAAGTATCTTTGCTTTCTAATCCTTCGTGGGAAAAAAATCTTATTTATGGTTTCTCTCAGCCAGAGGGCTCCAGTGCTATTCCCTTTCACAACAAAATAAATATTTCTCAAAGCATCATCCACTATTGAGTTGAATGCCCTGTTGGCAACTATGGAAAATCATGTTGCCATATCTATTATGTGCTATCTGCATGACCTCACCACATTAATGCCTGACCTCATTACAAGCACTAAGTATTTTGTTTCCCCTTTAATTCTCACTGGGGTACAGATATATTAACCCATGACATTTTTGCTAATAGAGATGAGCAAACGAAAGCACTACTCTGAACTTGACATTTGTATTCAATGTGCGCATTTCCAAAAGCCCAGTACTTACTTTGTAGTAGTTTTCTGTTTCTTTTTATTATTATTATTTTTTAATGTTGTCTCTTGAAAATAAAATAATATGTAAGTCTGGAAGAAATGTTCTTTGTGCAATCTGGCCATTGGTTATCTAATTTTGTAATGCTGTTTAAGCAGTGGCGAAGGCCACCGAAATTGTTTTTTCCCCCCTTTGGGAGATGCAGTAACTGTACTTCAGCTGATGTGAGGGCACCCAGAAACATAATCTACTGAAGCCCTCTTTAGTTGAGTGAATTTGTGGAAAAGGCAGAAAATAAAAGGGAGGACACAGAGACCATTTGGGTACCAAACAATTAGGAGTAGAGAAGTGCAATATCCACTATCATGTTTATAGGTCTTGGCTTTGAAATGTTGTCCAGTTTCATTTTTCATCTCTGTCACTAGCTAGGCTACCAGGAGGAAAGTAATACTTATCTCTCTGAGACCTTCGGGGCTTATTCATTCTTTTAAGAGTGGGAGGTTTGGAGGAAAATCATTAGTCATTGCCTGGATACTAAATAGAGGAAGTCTCATGCACTAAACAATGACCATTTTGCCATTTGCAATGAACCATTCAACTGGGGATTTTTGTTGTTGTTTCTTTGAACTGAATGAGGGTATTCATCACTTTATCTCCCCCAAGGGCTAGTTACTTTGGAGCTCAGTGAATAAAAGAAAAGAAAGAAGTAAAGTGAAGGAGGAAAACACATTATTTTCCCTTGTCTCCTAATTATAATGATTTGTGAGTCACACAGATATGTGTGCTGCATGCATCCCAACTTAAGTTTTGAAATATATTAGATTCTTCCATAAATGAACTTTGCTCCTATAAGTGATAGTTGCATGCCAATGACTAAATTGCAACTTGAAATAACAGAAAAAAACCCCTAAATGGCTATATAAAACTGGTCCATATTATCCCTCTCATAATCTTGATGGCACTATGAGTCATTTAATATTGTGCATTCATTGTTGTTGCTCTCCTTTATTATAGGGTAAACTTAGGCTAGATGTAGGAACATTATCTGTCTGTTTTCAATACACCTCTGTAGTGCCTGGAAGAGTACTTGGGTGGCAGTTGCTACTCAACACAGAAATGCCAAAAGAGCAAAGCCTTGTTCAGTATTTTTAGCCACAATTCATTTCCTAGACATCAACTATTTCAATTGGTGACAAACACAAGAAAGGCTAGGCAAATAAATCTTATTTCTGAAACTCCATGAAAATGTCCAACACAAGATTAAGGTGACATCCTGAGATTCATAGTTGAATTCTTTCCTTATTTATCAATATGGGCTGAATTGAATATGTGGTTTTATCTGACCCAGGTGGCTCATGGATTAACAAGTAACCATGTTCTTTTGAAATCTGAATTCTTGCACTCTCAAATTAGTAGTTATGAAAGAAGGGGGAGATAGAAAGATCTGGAGGAAACAGGAGTTCCACAAGGAGAGCAACAGAACAACAACAATAACAACCAAATCTGGGCACAGGAGTCTTTTCTGAGACTGATAGTCCAACCAAGGACTATGCATGGAGATAACCTATAACCCCTGCACAAATGTAGCCCTTGGCAGCTCAGTATCCAAGTGGGTTCCCTAGTAAGGGGAACAAGGGCTGTCTCTGACATTAACTCAGTGGCTGGCTCTTTGATAACCTCCCCGTGAGGAGTGGGGCAGACTTCAGGCCACAGAGGAAGACAATGCAGCCAGTCCTGATGAGACCTGATAGGCTATGATCAGATGGAAGGGGAGAAAGACCTCCCCTATCAGTGGACTGTGGGAGGGACATGGGAGGAGAAGAGGGAGAAAGGGTAGGGTTGGAAGGGGATAAAAGAGGGGGCTACAGCTAGGATACAAAATGAATAAATTGTAATAAAAATATTAAAAAATTTACAAAACAAACAAACAACAAAAAAAGACCTAAAGTAGGAAGTTAGCAGCTGTCTCTGCCAATTAGAGGTTGCTGTGTTAAAGCAGGCAGCTGATAACTAGGCTTTATCTTGGAATATATACGTAGATTATGCTTTTACAGCTTTAATTGGGGAGGGTGTTTTAAAACATTGATCTAATGAGAGCACTTAAGGGGAAAACATGGCATAAAATACATTCTCATTTTGCTTTGTGTAGCTGAGTAGTGATACCAGCTAAGGTTCGGTTCAAAAAAAAAAAAAAAGATCGCTAACACTAATTTTGTCAACTACCAACTACCTCAAGAGTATGAATGTGGCTCTTAACCAATACTCACATTACTAATGTAAATTAATTAAAACGAGGTATATAGTATGTCAGAAATATTTATCTCAGAAGAAGATCAAAGATAAGCAAGAAGATATTGTGAGAATAAGCAAAGAGGACATCTATAAGAATTGTCATCTGAACTTAGATATGTAGAAAGAGAAGTATAATCCCCAAAGATTTTAGGAGTTCAGGAAGAAGGCAAGCTAGTATAAATATCCTGAGGCTTGCACATCTGAAGAACAGCCAGCAAGTGCATGTTACATATCAGGAAAAGAACAGTAGAGAGTAGCTCAGAGCCTAATCAGCAAGAGGTTTCAATTGTTTGGCCTTTCCTAATTGCCAAGACATTCAAGTACAATATAGATGACAACCTGGCAGAGTTGGAAAATGAAGCAGTGAAACATTATGAAATCTGAGCCCCAAATTTTAAGTTCTTTCTACAAAGTCTGAGAACCTTTGTCTTTTAGCTTCTACATCAAATCTGGTGTCATGTTCCCTTGTGTCGTAGACCACACTTGGGATAACATTAGATTTTTTTTCTTTTTCTTTTTATATCAGTCAGAGGTTAGGTACTTTGCATCCCCAGCGTAGCCCCCTCCTTCTTTCCGTCCCACTCTCCCCATCCCTCCCTCATCTCCTCCCCACCCACTCCAACTCCACCTACAGGAGAGGATCTCCTCCCCTTCCATCCGACCCCAGTTCTTCTTGTCTCCTCAGGGTTGGCTACAATGTCCTCCCCTGGGATCTAGCCAGGCTGTTACTACCTGGCGTGTATGAGGGAGGGTCAAAGAGCCAGCCATCAAGTTCATGTCTGAAACAGTCCCTATTCCCCTTACTAGGGTCTTCAGTTGGATACCAAGCTACTATGGGCCACTTCTGAGCGGGGGTTCTAGGACATATCCATACATGGTCCTTGGTTGGAGAAACTGTCCCATAGAAGACCCCTGTG
>CM053764.1:81330548-81374208 GCA_028658305.1 Pachyuromys duprasi
ACCCCATTTTTTAATTGGATTATTTGGTTTCTTGCTTTTTAACTTCTTGAATTCTTTATATATACTGGATATATCTATATCTATCTATCTATCTATCTATCTATCTATCTATCTATCTATCTATCTATCTATCTATCTATCTCAGAAGCGATCCCGCTTCTGACAGAGGGCTAATATCCAGTATATATAAAGAACATTAGATTTCAATTGCAACTCTCAAACAGGAAGAACATTTTCTATTAGACCTAGCTAATTATTACAGTGTGCTAAGACATTGAGTGGATGGAAAAATTATTGTCAGATTCTCAGATGTCAGAATTCCATCCAAATTGTTTTTTTTAAGATCTGTTGACATTAGTATTTGAATACTAATATGTGAACTTTCCTGCTTAAGGAAAATTTTAAACAGAAAAAAATGCAGTATGTCAATGAATTAGATCAAGGATAACCTTAAGTGAAGTTGAGAAGGAAGAGATTTACTTGCATTCTTTTTTTTTAACCCCCTTCTAGAATATCCCTTTTCACACTGTTTTTATTAGAAGCCTCTGCCATAGTGCTGGAGACTGTTTCTTATCACACTACAACCTTAATCTATGTGTTCAATTCTTTGAGATTATTGATCTTACTTTGTATTGTGAAAGCAAGACTATATGACAAGTTAACCTATAAGGTTTTGCCTATGTAACAAGCTCCTTCGACATATTGATTTCATTCCCAACCATATATCCATGATTCATAGTTACTCATTTTAGATAATTTTTTCTGGATTTATTTAAGTTTTTCTTTAGACTGATTTTGCAAATTCCAGTGTATTATACATGATATGTGGGTTATACAAGTTCTAAAAGTCTGAAGTAGACAAGGAAAATGGTTTCAATTCATACTTTCTTCCAACAGAGCTGTCCTCCTCTATGGAGTTTTCATAGTTTTAGTGTTAACAGAATCCACAATGACCTTGATGCCAGACAGTAGATGGAAAGAAAGAATGCTGATCTTCATTCTTCATTCTGTTAAAAACAAAGGAACAAAAAGAACAAACAACAAAAACTGTGATCAGAACCTGGCCTCTGTTTTAAACTCCAACACATATTTTTAATTACCAGAAAAACTCTGCATTCACTTTCTTGTTGAAACTTAGCCAATAGTTGCATCATTATTTGAATAAAATTCTTGCTCAGCACTTACTGACTTCCACCCACATGATAAAACCAAATGAAATCATTATATCAATGTCAGTAGAGAACAGACAGAGAGTAAGTTATCATAATTAAATACACAGGCATATACCAAACACAAAATGTTTCCTCTTTGTGTGTTGCATTTTCATCTTATTAGTATCTTTAACAAGGAATCATACTGTTCATGTATTTAATTTAAAACATCTACTTTTGTCTCTCTTAACTATGCCCCCAAAGGCCTTCAGGCAATAAGTGCATTTTTTAATAACTTGCATTTGAAATAAATAAATAATAGTGGTTCATTACACTGGATCTGACTCTTTCATGGTAGAGTTAAAATGAATGAATATTTAACATTATTATTTAAATCATTCACACATGAATTCTTTGAGTTTATTTTTTTCATCCTTGATAATGGTAACACCAAGACATGCTCCAATTAGAGGGTAATCTTAGAATATTCAATTGAGAATAATATTAAAAATGAGAGGTTTTCTATGAGCATGGATTCTTTTTAAATTATCATACAATGAAAATATAACATTGTTTATTTTTGTTTATATCGTAGGTTTTTCTAATGAATTTTAAATAATTTTGCATTTTGTTTTAAAAAATAAAGAATGTAGCATTGGTTTTTACCAGATTGTCCTTTTTGTTTCAGCAAAAAGTTTTTAATTTTATCATGTTTCCAGATAATTTTTATGTCTCTTATTTTTTCTCTTTGTTAAAAAATAATTTTGGCACAGTTCCTGGAATCAGAATGAGGCAGATAAAATATGCACTCTGAAACAGGCATATTAAGGCAGACATATCTATAGCCAATGGATCCAACATCTGAATAGCAAAGATGTTTAATTGCTTATTAATAGCATTCTAAACTGTCTGATGAATGCACGTTCTTAAAAATCATTTTTCTAAACAACATAAAATTGCCATAACTGTCCCCTTGAGAGAACTAAAAAGAGTATTAGATGCATATTTTAAGTGTCCATACCTTTGATATGTATACATACATACCTCTATTTAGCTTGATTTATCTATATAGTATCTACATACATAATATAGAGCTTATTACTTTAATATTAAATAATGTTCTTTTATTCTGAAAGACATGAATGGTGAGGTATTGCAGGCACGTTTCCTGAACACAGCAATTTTCAGTCTCTTTAGGCTATGTACATGAAAACAGGTGCTTTCTATTGTAGGAAACAGGTGTAGCATTCCATAGGCTTATGAAGTCAGGCTTTATTATGGATTTTTTAAAATTCACTTTGCATCCCTGTGGTAGTCTCCTCCCTACTATTCTACTGTTCCCATCTTCCTTCCCTTTAATTCCCATTTCCTCTTCCCTACTCTTAAGAGAATGAGAGCCCCCTCACCGCACCCCAGCATATCAAGTTGCAACATGACTGAGCACATCCTTTTCTCCTGTGGCCTGGTAAGGTAGCCCCACCAGGGGAAAGTGATGGCAAAGCACGCAACAGATTCCATGTCAGAGTCAGCACCCATTCTTTTTACTAGGGGACCCATATGAGGACCAAGCTGACCATTGGCTACATCTGTGTAGGAGACCTATTTCCAGTCCATGCATGGTCCTTGTTGGGGCGTGAGTCTCCACAGGCACCCTTAGGCCCTGATTAGTTAGTTCTGTTGGTCTTCTTGTGGAGTTCCTGTCCCCTCTGACTCCTTCTATTTTTCCCCCAACTCTTCCGCAAGACTCTTTACCTTCCACCCAATGTTTGGCTGTGCATCTCTGCATCTGCTTACATCAGCTGCTGGGTGGGGCCATTCAGAAGACAGCTGTGCTAGGCTCCCTTGTGCAAGGATAGCAGCGTATGGTTAACAGTCACAGGGGTGGCTCTCTCTCATGGGGTGGGTCTCAGGTTGGGCTAGGCATTGGTTGGACATTTTTTCAGTCTCTGCTTTACTTTTGTTCCTGCACGTGTTTTTACCAAGTGCTCATTTATTTTCAGATTTCAATCCATTGGTCAGACTTCTTAGTAACATCTGGAGAGAGGCTAGCAGAGTTAGAATTCCTTAGGGCTTCTGGAAGAATACAATTTTTCTTTGTTTTATGAAACACAATTTTATTATAGCATAGGCTGGCCTGTAACTCATTATGTAGCTAAGGTGTAGCCTCCAACTTGTCCTTCATCAGGCTCCCGGATGCTATCATTCTAGATGTATACCACCAAGAGGAGCTTTCCTAGAATACTAGCTCCAAGTGAATCTGTATAACCCAGAGGAAAATTACTACTACACAGAAACAGGTCCTGGGTCTAGACAGGTTAATCTCATCATGCAGAGCTACACATTAAATCACCAAAGTTGTTAGTCTTCAACAAAACATAAGTTTATACTATGAGGGTAGGCATAGAGTGCATGATGCAGTCACGCAGACACACTCTGAGTTTTATCAAGGAGTGTAAGGTTGAAGATGAGGAGGGCTGGGAGTCAGAGTGTACTGACAGGAGCCATTTGTTGTTGAGAATGTTGGAACAGTATATCTTATGCCGTTGTAGCTCTGGTTTGTCCTAGCATTTATTTCCTGGGCCAAAAATGAGTCAAATAAAATAACAAGAGGTATACAGGCATTTAGTGCATACAAGATTCTTCCTTTGTGTATAAGCCAAGTGATTAAATAGGAATATGAGATCACTCCCATAATTCTGAAGGACTAGCCAGCTTCCTGGTTAGTCTCAACTTCATTTACACATGCCGTGTGATCTTATCCTCAAGTTCTGGTGGGGCAGCTAAAAGCAGTGCACCAACCTTCTATCAACAAGTCAAAGAGAGCTACACCAGACTTGTCTCTGCACTTAGGCAATCTGTGGCTTCTGGCAGGAGCAACATTTCTGACCTTTAACCTGAATAATGTTTTGATTTCCTGGGTGTGGCTGCCTCTTGTGAGGACATGAGCTGCCATCTTACCTTACAGGCTGGTACAGTACAGATTTAGCTACAGCAATTAGCATATATGTATTCATGTCCCTAAACATACACACACACACACACAAAACTTTTAAACATCTGGAGGCTCTCATGACCTTGGGAACTGTTTCCTTTTCTTGTGTGTGTGTGTGTGTGTGTGTGTGTAAAACTGATTCTGGTATTGTCATGGGTTATTCTAACATACACACTTTCTTTTTTAATTTATTGAGATAGGAATGTCTCTTTATATACCATTTATTTCCAATTTTGTAATATCATAATGGACTCTGACTGCATCACATAAACTGCCTCTGGCTACTTCCCAGCTATCTGATTTTTCTCTTTTTTTCCCAAGCTGTTGGACTATCTATCGATCTGGTCACCTAAGGTGAGAGAGAAAAAAATAAAAAAAACAAGCTCAACAAAAATTGTATTCAAAGCTCCTGTGATCATTTTTTTTTTCCTTTTCAGAGCAGCAGGAGGATGATGGGGGAGGGGATTGTTCTTCTTCTCACTAGGGAAAATGAGAAAAAAAATCACAGCCACACACAGTGTATGTAGGTCATGCTTCTCCTGAATGGAGGACAAATCCACATCTAGTTCCTATATAAAGAAAGGAAAATGGCCACTCCAAAATTTAGTTCTTTTGTCTATTTCTAAAATCTAATCTCAACCAACTGAAAAACCAAGCAGTTTGTATGATGTCATAATGGAAAACAATTATTTCACTGTCTTGTTGGTAAACAGTACTGGTAAATGACATTACTGTAGCCTATTATGCTAATTTGGCTTAACTCCAAAATTATAGAATTCTGAAATAAACTGAATATCGTAGTTGCTATATTGAATTGAAATTTTATTCTCGATTGTATCATATTTCCATTCTTTAGTAAAAACACAGTTACCAAACTCTAAAAAGTAGTTTAATAATCTTCAAAACCACCCATAAAAATCACAGCTTGTGGCATTTTGGTTATACTGTTTTAGTTAGTATATGCATCTCTACTACCCCCACCCTCTTTGTACTTCTTGTTTTGAAGATATTTTGGGTAAAATAAGATTATTCTCTACCTCTTCAAATAGAATCTTTGGCATTCTTTCAGACAATGGGGTTGAAGGTCAGGGCAGAAGACAGAGGAGAAATATGGATGTCAGCAGAAATCGCCAGAGAGAAAACATGAGGGACAGAGGGCAGGAAATTAGGGTGTTGAGAGGCACTGAAGCAGACAGAGAGGGGCATGAGATTAAAGCTGATAGCACCAGTGCTGCCCCAGAGTGCAATTGTGAGGCAAGCTGGGCCAAAGAGCACCTCGGGAAGGGTCAGGGCAGAACCTCCCACGCCAGTTTAGAACTGAAAAAAGGATTACGGGCAGAAGCACAAAGTAGAATTTTATTTTTAAAACCTCCAAGTAGCATCCACTTGCCCATCACTCTTTCCAAAAGTTGTCTGCCTCTTCCAAGTTTTCAGGAAAACTAGATGTCATCATCTGGAGCAGGTATTTTCTTTTTTTCTTTTCTTTCGTTCTTTTTTTTTTCTTTTCCAATATTGAGCTTTATTAGAATACTACCAGTAATGCAAACACCGTGGTACTGGCAATCACACATAGTGGGTAGAAAAGTCTTTCTCTAGAGAGGTTAGGGTCAGATGGAAGGGGTAGAGGACCAAACCTATTAGTGACCTGGGAGAGGGGGAAGGGAGGAGTACAGGGAGGGAGGGTGGGATTGGGAGAGGATGAGAGAGGGGGCTACAATTAGGATATAAAGTGAATAAATTATAATTAATTAAGAAATAAATAAAAATTTAAATAAAAAATAAAAAGAACCTTTTTGATTTTATTTTTCCTGTTTGAAATTACAAATAACTTTTACATGCAGAACATTCTACAGACTTCATAAGTTTCACATTTGTCTTTCATTAATATTTATAAAAATTTTAAGGAAACCTTAACTATAATGTTTGTTCAAACATCAAAGATCAGTCTCCAAGGATTTATTATATATCTGTGTAACCTGTGAGCTGAGATACCATCTACCTCTTACCACATTATCTTTTATACTGTGTGTGGTTGGCTTAAAAAGTGGAGATAAGACCTTGTGTAGAGCAAATGGCGGATTTGCTCACTCCCACAAGAGAAAATCCAGGTTCTTTAAGCTCAGAATTCCTCTGTAACAAAGAAAATGTCACCTGGTATTCTTTCCACAACACTCTGTTAGAGACAGAATCTAAGAAAGCAACCTAATTGCCTATATACAAAGTACTGTTGTTCATGTATAGTATATTATGTGTTTATTTAAGACCTAGAAACTACCCACCTTGTCAGTGTCCACTAGCCAGTCACACACTAACCTGTTACCAAGAAGAAAACAATAATACAACTGGCATCTCTTGTCAGTCGACATGCATGTGACATTTATGTTTGTAGTGTTAACCTCAATATCTTATTAATTTCAATTATTCTTTTTCCTCCCCTGAATGAGTGGCTTCTTTCCATAAAGTGACCGCTGACTTAATTTCTGTATCATGAAGTTTAAAAGCAAAAACCAGGAATAAGTCATAGCTCTTAATTATGTAGTCCTATAATGAATTTACCCATTCTTGATCAAATAAGGAAATGTTTAGCAGGTATATCAGTCATTTTGAATTTTCATGTTTGTGGCTGATGTTAAACAGTGTGACATCAACCTAATGGAAGCTTCTCTCATGTAGACTATCATCTTCCACACCTCAGTCTGTGATGTAGGCTTCAACTTCAACTCTTGAGTGCACAATAAGCCATTTGCACATGATGCAGACTTCTTTCTGGTCTACATCATTGAATCATTGCATCATTGAATCAAATGCATCACCCATGAATAAGTTGTCCTACACTCTAAAACATTTTTTTCATTTTTCTTGAATTGGTTATAGATCAATGAAAACAGAAATGTTATTGAATTAGTATAAATTACACGGATAACACCAACCATTCTATTTCACACAGTCAGTGTATGATAAATATTATGAAATGATTGGTCCTAAATTCTATAAATGTATTCATATCATATAATTTCCTTTTTAAAAAGCCAACCAAAAGTTTAGGAGAACTGGACAAGCAGATCTATCTGTGTTTTCCTTAAGACTGTCATCAAAGCTTATATTGTAAGACTATGATACTTCTTGATATTTTCTTTCTAAGCAAGAATCACAACAAATCCACTGTTGTATAAAATACAAAGGAAAAGATTTTTAAATCTTGACTAAGTTGTATTATTAGGTTTACCACAAATAAAAGGCTGTAGACAATACTAACCCAGAGACTCTGTGGCAACTAGCACCCTGGAGACATCCTAAAGGAAGCTCCATGAAGCGTGAGTTTTATTAACTTAAAAGTGAGACTATGACACTTGGCCTTAACTTACTTCCCAGAGGCTGTTCCTTTGGCTATGTTGCAATAATAGCTCCTCAATATCTAAAACCAAGAACTAGAAAGCACTCATCCACACAGCTTACAAGTATTTCTCCCTGGAAGATAAACATAACCCTAGGCCTTGCCTCATAATAAGTATGTCATAGAAGGAGAAGCAGGTACCGCCCTCTATCCCTGTGTGCATTGAAAGCAAGTTGCAAGGTCCAATTCAAGGGCAGATGCTGAAGTTGTCTTCCAAGGTTGCAAGCAAACTTTTCTTAACTTCATTAAACATCCAAGCTTCTCTTTCTTCTCCATTATCATTGAAACTCCATATCTCCTAAAGATAAATATGGAGAAAAATATGAGAATTCTGAAGTGTTCATAATCTCATTTTATTTTTAAAAATCATTCCACACTAAAAACAATGTTTGTATGAAATAAACACTGTGATTGACATTTTAATCTAAATACACCTGGAGAGAGATTTAATGAAGAACTGTTTATATCATGTAAACATCTGTGTATGTCTTGTTTGCATTAATTGAGGTGGGCATATCTGGTCATTTTAGGTGGCAACGTTCCCTGAGTGTGGGTTCCTTGATAGTATACTTGTAGAAGAGAGGACTAAATGCAAGTTAGCATCCATGAATTTCTTTCCCTCTACCCTTCACTACAGTTGTGAAGGGGCTAGTTGTCTGATTTCCATGATACATTGATTTACACTCAATATAGTTTTAGTTGTTATGTTTGTATGTATGCATGCATGTATGTATGTATGTATGCATGTATCTATCTATCTATCTATTTTTTATTTATGCTAATGGAGATAGTCTATCACTAACCTGAAATGTGCCAAGTAGGCTAGGCTGAGTTGCCCCCAAGCTCTGCCACTCAAACTTAGTCACACTTTAAAATCATCCAGCAGAAATCTCAGAAATATCCAGGCCCAGGCTGTATTTTGAACTTTTAAATGAACATATCTGGAGGACAAGATATGGCTGCTGGAGTTTCAATAACATCTACCATCTCACTCGCTTTGGATGGGGGAAAATATAAAAGGGTGGTTTTCACATGGGGTTCTCATTTTCCTTTTCATTTTGTTATATTGTCCCCTGTCTCTGTAACCAGTTTTTATTTGATAGTTATTCCTTTTTTATTTTTTAATTTATATATTTATTTATAACATTTATTCACTCTGTATTCCAGCCGTAACCCCCTCCCTCATCTCCTCCCAGTCCAACCCTCCCTCCTCCTTCTCCCCATATGCCCCTCTCCTAGTCCACTGATAAAGGAGGTCCTCCTCCCCTTCCATCTGACCCCAGCCTATGAGGTCTCATCAGGACTGGCTGCATTGTCTTCCTCTGTGACCTGGTACAGCTGCACTCCTCCCAGGGTGAGGTGATCCTAGAGCCAGCCACTGAGTTCATGTTGGTGTCAGCTCCTGCTCCCCTTACTAGGGTACCCCTATGGCCACTGAGCAGCCATGGGCTATATCTGAGCAAGGAATCTAGATTGTCTCCATGCATGGTCCTTAGTTGGGATATTGGTCTTTACAAAGACCCCTGTGCCCAGATTTTTTGGTTCTGTTGCTCTCCTTGTAGAGCTCCTGTCCCCTCCAGGTTTTTCTATCTCCCCTTCTTTCGTAAGATTCCCTGAACTCTGCCCAAAGTTTGGCTATGAGTCTCAGCATCTGCTTTTATACAATGCTGGTTGAGAATTTCAAAAAAATCTTATTCGAAACTTATGTGACTTTCCAATTTCAAAGCAAAGTGGAAATGAGATAATTTTCTTTTGTATTAATTTATAGATGTACAGGCAGGAACAGTAGCATAGTACAAACCTTTAAAAGCCCACAAAAAGAGGTAACTGCTATGTTAAATTTTACCGGTATACATGAAATACATGATAAACCATCATAGTGTCTTTTAGTGTCATTTTTGTCTTCCTTTTACCAATACAGGTACTAGTGCTTAAACTACAACTTAGCACATCACCCTTTAGGATAAATTCTGAGACTTAATTCATTTCACTATATCCTTACAACACATCTCTTTCCATAGAGTACATGCTTTGTTGATATTTATACTCTTGGAAAGGCCAATACACACATCTATGAATATCCTAAGAAGGAAATATATATGATGCTACATGTTTTCCCCCCTTTTGAGAAGGGATTTTATATAGGTTAGGCTGGCTACAAAATCATTATTTACTGACGGGTGGACTTGAAACTTCTGAAAACTGAGATTGCTGCTGTATACCATCATGTCTAGTTTACATAGTGATGGTGATCACACCATGCTTAAGTGCATGCTGGCTAACCATGCTGCGTACTGAGTCTTATGATAATACGTGTTTCTAGTAGATGAAAATGTCTTATAACTAATATAATTTATAATTTTAGGGACACATGCTATTAACTCTTGATTTACAGCTTGTAAGAGAGTTAGAATATATAATAATATACTATAATATGATATAATAATGTAATACATGTGTTTTTAGATGCAGTGAGAAGTTTAATAATCAGGTATAATGCACATAGTACATAGTTTTTCAAAATGTTAAAATTTCATCAGTAGCTGGACATAGAGGCATATGCCTGTAATCCTACCACACAGGGAGACAAACGTATGTAGATCTCTATGAGTTTGAGGCCAGGCTGGTCTATAAAGAGTGTCCAGGATTTCTACACAGAGAAATTCTGTCTCAAAGAACAAAACAAAACAAAATTCCTTCAGTAAAAATGACCATCAATAGAAGAAAAAGAGAAAAATCAATTAAACATATTATAGTTCTCTATATAAAAATATCACTATAAATTATTGAGGGGATTTTTAATTAAAATGTAAGAGCAATCACTGATAGAAAAAACACAAAATTTCCTCTAAATGATTGAAAAACTATGTTCAAAGGCTTATTTTCTCTCTTTCAGTAACCACTAATTTTCCATAGCTCTTCACTTAGTTTTGGGGCTTGTAAGTTTCCCCATAATGAAGTTGGCATGTCAACTGCTGCGATCATTATACAGGTATTGTTTACATGGCAATTGTTAAGATTTCTTGGATACAATATATCTATATATATATGTGTGTCTACTTTTATGCCTACTTTTTATCAAATCAGGCTGTCTCTCCCATTCTTTTTGTAGTCTATGGCTTTGTCAGCTTTGTCTTTCATATAGCCGACTATTTCCTTTTTTGAAATTCTTTGCATGGTTTTAAATTTCTATTTAGGACAGAATTTAATGTCCTAAATTTGGTTATTATATCTACTGGGTTTCACAATGGGTTGCTCTTATTTTCTAAAGCCTAATGCTGTATAGTTAATTTAGTTGATTCATTCATTTCTTTTAATGTAGGTACTAAATTTAGCATTAAAAACTTTTCTCTTAAGATTGACTTCATTGTATCCAAGAGATATTATGTTGTAACCTCATTATTCAATTATAGGTTAATATGTATCTTTAACCCATAGATGTCAAGTAGAATATAGGATGTTACTTTAATTTTCCTATATTTATCAAGGCTTACTTTGTGCCCTAATAAGTGATTAGTTCTGGAGAAATTCCATAGATTATTTGGAAGAAAGTGT
Source organism: Pachyuromys duprasi (assembly GCA_028658305.1). NCBI lineage: Eukaryota > Metazoa > Chordata > Mammalia > Rodentia > Muridae > Pachyuromys > Pachyuromys duprasi. The sequence goes on from CM053764.1 coordinate 81,341,641, forward strand.
TTGGGAATAATGTCCTTAATCTAGAGCCTTAAACCACCTGACTATAGTACCATTTGGGTGGGATGTTTTGTAGATGTTCACTTGATACATAATGTCATTGGAACAGAGTGAGAGTCATGCGTTGTAATTAATCAGCAGCTTTTTACCTACATGGTGCATAAATTATTAGAATTGCCATAATATTTTATGGACCATGATTACACTTTCAAAGTGTCTTCTAAATCTTTATGTTTGTATCCATAGACATGGCTGCTTTCAACCTTAATCAAAGAAGCTACATTTTCCAGTGGGTGCTGGCTAATTTAGAGACTAAATGTTGGTCAACATGTTGAAAGTAACAGTATAAGTGCTTAGTATCAACTCTCACCTCTCACCAGAACTCAGGTGGCTTTGGAAGCAGAGGTAGAAAGGATGGAAAAGCCCTAGGATTAGGAGGAGTGTTATGTAGGGCATTCTTTTGGACATGGGATCACTAATGCAATCATAAACTCACAATAGGTATAGTTATGATTATTTACACAAAGCATGCACAAAATGAAGTCAACAAAATATTCTAGCATAGATTGGATAGATGATATCCAGGACATGTCTCTTACTGAGGAGCTATTTGCAGTTCAGTTGCTGGAGAATGGGGAAATTAGTCTTCATTGAGGAGGTGGATCCTTGTAGCATTTGCATACACCCAGTAAAGGTTCTGCTCCCACACTTATTCCCACATGGTAACTGATTCAGTCAGTGATTTAAAAAAAAAGGAAGACATGAAGGTGAGAAGATAAGATGTTGTGGAAACGAGTAAGATGGAGGAAAAAATGGAGTTAAATATAAAAGGTATATTTATAGATGCATGAAACTCTCGATTTAAAAAAAATTGAAAAGCTAATCTGGCATAAAGGTAAGCTTGAGAGCAGGAGCAAAGTACATGAGAATTGTTTCAAAAGCTATTATGAACCAATATCAGGAAGGCCCACATAAAAATATGTGATGAAAACATTGTCATATCTGATGGTGTAGATGGCCGCCTCATCAGTGCTAATGTAATCCCTGGCTCAGAACTAAACTCCTGCTATTTGTATCTAGAGTGGGTTTTCTCTGTTTAGCTCTTCAGGATGTATGCTTTCATCTAAACATTCTAATCTAATGTGTGCTTCCCTAGAATACTGCGAGACTTAAGGGTATCAGCTTTGTCACAATAAAATTCTTGCTTTACTCCTTTGCGTGCAAGAACCCACAATATGCTGCATATACCCAAACACAAGTGTTTATTTATAAGTATGATCCTACTTTATAGGAAAGCTTCAGGGAATAATCTGGGGGAGAAAGTGACTTCTAAATCCTGTCTGTGCCAACCATTTGCTTCATAAGAGTCAGCAAAATGCTCATATTCTGATTCCATTTCATGTACAAAATTATATCTGTATCTATCATGTCCAGTGGTGAGAAACCTGCAATGGTTTCTATGAAGTGATTTTTCCGGTTGTACTGGAATAAACATTCAGACACCTGCTGCATGTCCCACAGACTCTCAGGGGACACCACTCAATCCACGTGTTTCTTTCTGTGATTGTTTGCATGCTCCCTCAGTGACCAATCAAGCAGTTGTGTTGAGTCGTCTTTTACAGGCCTTTTGTTTTTTCTTCTACCAAGATAATGTAAAGCAAATACCCACAAATTTAAACAAAGTATGTATTTATTTTTAAATTACCCCAAATTGCTAAGTACACAAAATATACCTAGTTTATGAAAAAAAAAGATTTAAAAAAGTGTGTATGATGACTTACAAATAGATAAAGGAAAACCACATTCCTTATTTGGTTTCGTCTTATTAAAAGTGGCATGTGTGCATTTTACTGGATAAAGCTTAGTGAAACATTTCTATTTATAGGGCATCTTGCATGCTGTTTTCCATTATGAGTTCACTCCTCCTTCACAGTATACTTCTCACAAAAGTTCTCTTGCGTTAGATTTGTTAATTTTATTTTATGAGTGCTTTGTCTGTTTACCATGTGTGTGCAGAAAGGAGAATAGAATCCTCTGGAAATGAAGTTATAGGCACACACCATATGGGAATTAAACTCGATTCCTCTGGGAAAACAATCAGTGCTCTTAACAAGTGAGATGTTTGTCCAACTCCAAGAAGTTCTTTTATCTTTTTTAATTGAATAATTATTAAACATGTTGAAACTTCTTTAGTTGAAAGAGAATTACATAACTCACCCTTCCACTTTCTCCCTCCAGCTCTTCAAATCTTCCCTGCCTTTAAGTGTTCCTATGGCTACCCTTAAGGCAAATTGATCTTTGCATATAGTTCATTTTGGTTTGTGTGTATATGGTTTCAGGTCTGACTGCCCTGCATTGGAAAACCAATAGGAGGCCTATCTCTGGAAGAGACTATTTCTTCTTTTCCCAGCAGTCATGTGCTGCCTTTGATTTTCTGTCTAGGGATAGGATCCCGCAAACATTTTCCCTTTCCATATTAACATGTCCATTAATATTGTTATTGTTCAGGTCTTGTTTTTACAGCTATTTCTAGGAAATACTGGCATATGACTTCCTAATATTATGGCTCTTACAATCTTTCCACCCCTTCTTCTATTCTATTTCCTGAGCCATAAACACAGGTAGCAAGCAGATGTAGACATCGTGATCGGGGCTGGACTCTCCAGAATCCTGGCATTATATACAGCTGTCATTTGCCATGATAATCTCCCTTTGCAGTAAAAATAAGCTTCTTTTTAAAGTGGTGGTAACTACACCTATTTTGGGGTATAAAATAAAATAGACTGTAGTAAAGAACTATTCTGGTCTAGCAAAGTAGCAGTAGTAGATTATTTTCCAAGGTCCATGGCCACAATAACCCTGAGGAACTGTCCAGGTTTCTAGTGCCAGGCATGGTTTTTCTCTTTTTGGTTGGGATTTAATTCTAATGTGACAGCTATTGGTTGATACCAACACATGAGCACCACTTACTACACTTCTGTACATCTCTTGTTGCAGCTGAGTAGGACTGTTGAATTGATTTACTTCCTTGGCAGCATGCTAAGTATATCTCTGTAACCACTGAAGCTATACTGCAGGAAAGAAGCTTTCAAGTCAACTCCATCTTGAGTCATCACAATCAGATATGACTAACTGTCACATACTGTGGCCAATTCTAAAATAAGAAATAATGAAAAATGGAAAAAACGAAGAGTATAGACATTACAATAAATTTACCTACAAGTCCTTTTTATTCTGACCACTTGTCACTAGCCTACAGTGACACCTGAATACCACCTGAATGAAGGCTGGTGAAAAACGGACAGGGCAACACAAAGAAGGCCACCAAGCCTAGGTTTTGATCAAGGTGTCGTTTACCGAATGTGACATTAACACTTAAATAGCAGGAAAGTACAAACAAGCAGTTTCTCACGGAGGCAACTTTACTTGACCAAAACATACGAGGGCTCACTCAAGGTTACACAGAATCTGCTGTCTGGTTACCATGGTTGCACAGAACTTATTATCTAGTTCTCAGGATCAGAGCCCTCTGCTGTAGAACTGTCAGGGTCAGTCTCTGAGACACCGAGCTTTAGATTAGAGCAAGGACTAAGATGCAAAATTTCACTGATCAGATTTACCAATCTAATTTTGCCGTTAACTCCAAATAGGCTGCCATAACCACTTAGCAAAATAATAATGCTAAGTCCTCTTTTAGGAGCAAAGACCTAGCCAGCACAGGAATCTGGCCCAGTTAATGGTACTAGGCATGGATCCTATCTTGTTAAGAATAAATCCTACAAAAAGGTGATGGGTTACTTCTATAGCATCAATGTCACTATTGCATCATTGCACATGTATATCCTGCCAAGTCAGTCATTGTTATAGCTCCCAGGGTTTATAGCTAGGTAAGACTGTTGCTGACTTTTCTTCTCTTAGTAGTATACATGGACCATTCTAGAGCTATGAGAGCTAGTCAGTACCTGCTGCTTCATGACAGTTTCTTACTTAGCTATTGATGTGGATGGGTGGTTCCATCCCTTGGCAGGTGGTCTGAAAACTGTGTGTACTCAAGTTTCATATATTTTGTCATAAAATTTATGAGCTAACAAAATAAAAATTTGATATTTCTATTAAGTTTAATTTATAAAAATATATTTTTAAATCTGTTGGATTATCCTCCATTTCCCATTAATATAGCACCAAAGTAATTAGGTTCTTAGGTTATTTTGTTGAATGAAAAACATGGAATTTAAATGAAGAAAAACAAATATGTGCTTGCTCCAGATGAAAAAACAGAACAAAACAAAACAAAAAACCAACTTGTGGTATTAGTGTGGTTAAGGGATATTCATGATTATTTTTCCTGTTTTAAGTTCTTTTTTTTCAAGTAATTTATTCTTTTAATCACTTTACAACCTGAATACAACCCCTCTCTCCTCTCTTCCCAGTCCTACCCTCACATCTCCTAACCCCATTTCACATTCCCCTTCTCATGAAAGAGGGTTAGCCCTTCCCCCCAAGTGTACCTACACTCCCTGGCTCATCACAGTAAGACTAAGGGCATCTGAGGCCAGACAAGGCAGCCCAGCTACAGGAAAGGGATCCAAAGGCAGGCAACAGAGTCAGAGACAGTGCTCCATTCCAATTGTTAGGGGACCCACATGAAGAACAAGCTCTATATCTGCTACATATGTCCATCCCATGAATACTCTGGCTGTTGGTTCAGTCTTTGTGAGCCCTCATGGGCCCAGGTTAGTTTAGTTTGTAGGTCTTGCAGTGTTTTGCCCCTTCCAGCTACCTCAATCCCTCCTCCCACTCTTCTACAAGACTGCCAGAGCTCCACCTATTGTTTGGCTGTGGATCTCTGCATCTGTTTCCATCAGCTGCTCAATGAAGTCTCTCAGAAAACAGTTATGCTAGGCTTTTTTACTGCAGGCATAGCAGAATGTAATTAATAGTAACAGGGATTAGCTCTCTCCCAGGGGGTGGGTCTCAGGTTGGGCCAGTCACTGGTTGTCCATTCGCTCATCTCTGCTCTATCTTTATTCCTACACTTTTAGTTCAGGACAAATTTTCTTTGCTTGAAGGATTAATGGGTGGGTTGGTGTCCCCTCCTTCCACTGCAAGTCACCTGACTACAGGAGGTGGCCACTGCAGGCTCCCTATCCTCATTGCTAGGAGTCTCAGCTAAAGTCACCTCGTAGACTCCCAGGAGTCTCCTTGTCTCAGAGCTGCCTCTCCCATTCTCTTTCCTCCCTCACCCTGCTCTCCCCACACCTGGTCCCTACCCAGTTCCCTCCTTTCATCTACTTCAGGTTTCTATTTTATTTCACCTTCTGAGTGAGATTCAAGCATCCTCCCTCAAGTTCTCCCTGTAACTTGCCTTCTTTGGGTCTATGGATTGTAAAATGATTATTCTGTAGTTTATGGCTAACATCCACTTAGGAGTACAGACCATGCATGTTTTTATGTGTCTGGGTTATCTCACTCAGGATGATATTTTCTAGATCCATCCATTTGCCTGCAAATTACAGGTTGTATTTGTGTTTTTTTCTTTTTAAAATATATATATTTATTAATTACAGTTTATTCATTTTGTATCCCAGCTGTGGGCCTCTCTCTCTCTCTTTCCCTCCCAATCCCACTCTCCCTCCTTCATCTCCTCCCATTCCTCTCCCCAAGTACACTGATAGGGAAGGTCCTCCTCCCCTTCCATCTGACCATAGCCTATCAGGTCTCATCAGGACTGGCTGAATTGTCTTCCTCTGTGCCTTGGCAAGGCTGCTCCCTCCTCAGTGGGAGGTGTTCAAAGAGACAGCCACTGAGTTCATGTCAAAGACAATCCCTGTGCCCATTACTAGGGAATCCACTTGGACACTGAGCTGCCATGGGCCATATCTGTGCAGGGGTTCTAGGTTATCTCCATGTATGGTCCTTGGTTGGGTTCCAGGTTATCTCTGTGTATGGTCTTTGGTCTTTGTGTATCAGTCTCAGAAAAGACCCCTGGATCCAGATATTTTGTTCTGTTGTATTTGTTTTAAATAGCTGTGTAAAGCCTCTATTTAAGTATCTTATAAAATTGAAAATATTATTCACCAAAAACATTATTGAGATTGATCTGATAAGGTAATGGCAATTTGTAGGTGTATTCTAAAACTTTCCTCAAGCCAGAAGGCACACAACTAACATATAGTATTGCAGAGTTTGAATTTTTTAATCTAGGTTATTTATAGTCATGCAAAAGTAGTTTTACTACAAGATCAGTAGAGGTGATAGTTCCTTAGTCAGCCTTTAAAGAATTAATTCAACTGGAAGGCCATGTACTGATCTAATCTATAAGGTTGGCAATAAATGTCAAGGAAAGAACAGAGTACAGATGTTCAGTGAGGTAAGTCACATTTTTAGCACATGAGAAAGTTTATTATTGACTGTAAATAAAAGACTACATAAGATCCAAATGCTATTATAGTTTAAGCCAACATTTTAAAACAGAGTAATCCCATATGTTGTGAATTCAAACTATAACAATATAAGAGGCTTCTGTGGTCACGGAATGTCTTGGTGGTAGAATACTTTCTTAGCATATGCAAAGTCCTAGGTGTGAGCTTGGTCCCACTACCAAAGGAAAAAGATAAGTCCAGAACCCTTGGGTATCCTTCCTAAGTATTGTACCATCAAGCTTCATCTCATCTCTTGTGTTTTTGTAAATATTTATTTTTAACATAATTGCTTTATGTAGCTTATGCTAGCTTTTTGCTTGTTACACAGATATGTAGCCCAGGTTTTCCTTGGATGTCTGATACTTCTTCCTCTGTCTCCCCATTTGGGGAATTATAGGTAGATGCTATTATGCCCAGCTTGGTTTCCTTTTTCCTTTTAATCAAGAAGAAAAGAAGGTAAAACTTTGATGGTAGGTATATTTCAAAGCAGGTCTTTGATTCCCTCAATTAACAGTATAGGTATTTGCTATCTATCAAGATGATGAAGTATACAGCTACAATTTTATATGAATGGGGGATTGTAGGTATATTCCCCTAAATGTAGGGAAATTGTAGGGGTGAAATCCATTTTTAGTAAAAAGGGGAAATAATAATTCCATGTTTTATTCACTTTTATGATTTGTTTTAATTGCTGTATATGGATTTTATTTGGAATGTTTTCCACACTTGCCTGGTGCCCACGGATACCAGAGGAACCCTTTACATATTATATTTTTTATTTTATTTTTAAAATATTAGTTATAGTTTATTAATTTTGTATCCCTACTGTATCCCACTCCCTCATTCCCTCCCAATGCCACCCTCCCTCCCTCATCTCCTCCCTGCCCCTTTCCAAGTCCACTGCTAAGGGAGGGTTTCCTCCCTGTTCATCTGACCCTGATTTATCAGGTATCTTCAAGACTGGCTGAAAAGTCCTCCTTTGTGGCCTGGCAGGGCTGCTCCTCCCTAGGGGGAGGGGGGGACAAAGAGCTCACCATTGAGTTCATGTCAGAAATATTCCCTTTTCCCCTTAATAGAGTACCCACTTGGATACTGAGCTACCATGGGCTATATCCAAGCAGAGGTTCTAGTTATATCCATACATGATCCTTGGTAGGAGAAACAATCTCATACAAGACCCACCCTTTAAATCCCATTCCTCTGTTGCTATGTGGGTTCTGGGAACTGAACTCTGGTCCTCTGAAATGGCTATGCGTCCTCTAGGAGACAAGAAAGTATGGTAAAGGATTTCTCCATAGAAATGGTCTAACCATTAAAATAAATATTTAACAACTTTGTTCCTTCCTATCATTAGCTAAAACCACTTCTTATGTGCATTCACATTTTCAGAAAACTGATGACCATTCCACAGCCAGGAGCAAGGAGGCCCTGAGAGAGCATCCTGTTAGCACCCTGTAAGCCTCCAGAAGAAGAATGATTACAGACAGGTCTCTGGTGGCATTCTTGGTAGAAGAGGCAGAAAGACTGTAAAAGCCACAGGGGGTGGAGAAGACCAGAAACACAAGGGCCTCTAAGTCAACTGAACAGACATGTGAACTAATAGAGTCTGAAGCAGCAAGGTTGGGGCTGATAGAGGGCATCTCCAGATCTTCTCTGTGTGTGTCTTAGCTTCCTGTTCAGTGTTTTTATGGGACTCTTGAATATGTGATCGAGTGAGTCTGAGCCCTGTGACTTTTCTTGGGTCTCTTTTCCTGCTGTTGGTTTGCCTAGTCCAACTTTTATTGCATTTTGTTGTTGTTGTTTTATGTTTTGTCTTTTTTACGTTTGATTGGTAAGCCTATTCTTTTTGAATGAGAGACAGAAATGGAGTGGATCTCTACAGGAGGGAAGGTGAGGAGGAACTTGGAGGAATAGAGGGAGGGAGAAATATCAACAAGATATATTGCATGAAAAAATAATATATTTTAATGTATTTTAATAAAAGGGAAAACAAGAATTCCCTGTTGTGTTCATTTTTATATTTTATTTTGTATATATGGATTTTACTTGTATGAGAACCACATGTGCTTGATACCCATGGATACCAGAGGAAGGCATCAAATCCCCTGGCTCTGTTGCCCAGTATGTGGATACTAGGAACTGAAACCTGATCCACTGATACAGCCCCATGTCTGCTTACCCTTTGAGTCATCTCTCCAGCCCCTCATGTTTTACATTTTAAACCTTAAATGCTATGTATATTTATCATTACATGGTATTTATAGTTAAGAAAACAAGGGACTAAAAACAAAATAGAGTGGAGAGAGAAGGGATAAATATGCTTCTTAAGGAACAATCATTTTCTCAGAGAAAAACGCTGACTTGGGAAAGAAGTAAACAACTTCTAAGTTCAATATCATCCACCCATAGGATGGAATTCCTTTACTATTCTAATTTCCTTAACATCAAATTTAAAAAATGAAACTCCCCACTCTATCACAACATTACAAAAAACTTAACTATTTATTTTTTGAAATAATTATCTACTTCCCAGTTTCACCAATATTGCATTATATATCCCTAATTTCTTTTAGCTATTCTTTTGATCTGGTATATGTTATAGTTTTTCCCTCACAGAAGTGCTAGGTGTTCTGTGGAATTTTGTACACTAGAAAATGGAAGCTGCAAAATAATGAAATAAGCTATTTCTGATCATAAGAGCTGTGTCTCCCCACACCATGATCTGTTGAGGAAATGCTAAAAGAAGAATCTTATTTGAAGTCTACACTAACAAGAAAAGATGATTGTATTTTTTTTTGAAGGCAAGTTCAGCCTTCAAATTCAATAATTTGACTTTTGTTACACGTAATAAAATAATAAAAATACAATAATAAAATATCAACAAGAATTCTGCTACTGGGAGTTAAAGAAATGCTACAGGATGCTTGAAACAGACAGTTACAAATGGATTTGAGACACTAGCAGAAGATAATGTGGTATACATCTCTTCTCTTTATTAAATATCCCCCATGGGGGTGCAGCCTTGCCAGGCCTGCAACCAGTCCTGAAGAGACCTGATGGGCTAGGGTCAGACGGAAGAGGAGGAGGACCCTCCCTATCAGTGGACTAGGAGAGGGGCATAGGGGGGGAAGTAGGAGGGAGGGTAGGATTGGGAGGAGAGAAGGGAGAGGGAGACCGATGGGATACAAAGTTCATAAATTGTAATAAATAATAATAATAAGATAAAAAATAACTATTGATGGGATGAAATTTTCAACTCAATTATGTTTCACAAGATTTCTTTTACCTTGTTTAAGAGAATAAAAATCTTGGTTCAGTATATAGATTCATTACTGAAGGGTCTAATAAATTTATACACTTTAGTATAAGGTGTTTGATAAATTAGTGTATAAAACAGTATAACAGTTACTGATTCATCTGACCATTTTCTTATATTCCAAATTGTTCCTCTAGGTGAAAATCCTAATTTTCTTTTTTCTTCCTAATTTTCATTCTAAAAGAAAATAATACTGGGCTTTTCCTTTTAAAAAAATGTGACTTATTATAACAAAAGCAATTGCATGATGTATTTTCTATCAATTTGTTTCTTCTGTGCTATATGCTATTACAGAATTAAGTTTATTTACTAAGACAATGTCTTTCATGAGAGTTAGAAAAATTCTTGCAGATATTGTGAACTGTGGAATCATCCCCTATTAACTGGCTAGCTTCATTTTCACAATGAAATTCTTCTCTTGTGCAGAATAATCTGGTTTTTTTTTTTTTTGAAGAAACAATCTAGATTAGCCCAGTCAGGTAACTATAATCTCTTTCCTAAAGTAAGCAATTATGTACTGTAGGTAGAGAACCTCACAGCACTGTTTTGACTCTTGACTTGTCTTATGTAAGTGTGCATGACAAGCGAATGATAGCTGATTTTAAGACTTTTTTGATTCCTTCATATTCCTCATTCTGTATATCTTCACCTGCAGTTTTCTATTTTCTAATCCACCCTTTCTGTGTTTGTTTTAGTATGCCAATTTAGGAATGCATTTATCCTGATGTTTCATAAATGTTTAGTGCAGGAATCAGTGTTCATCACTGATTTTGGCTTTTCATAACACAGCATTTTGAAACAAATTTTAAACCTCCAAATTTCACATTTGACAGTTTTCAAATGTGAAACCATAATTTTAACATATTAAAAATAAGAATGTAGCAAGTAGATTAAAATAATTTTTTTGCTATCACACTAATATTTTTTCTTCTAACCCATTCTTCATTTTTCTCTTATGTTTTCTTTATCTCCTGTTTTATATATAACCAATATCTAGAAGGAGTACATAGCTAGCTTTATAGGACTCTAAGGTTCATAGTAATAAACACTTTCCCTAAAAAATTATCGTGTGGGTGGGACAAGAGAATTCATTTCTATTCATTATTGCATCATTTTAAAGAAAAATTTATTATGTGGCTTGTAGAAAGAAACTATAAACTTCAGATGTTTTACAATTTTTACAACATTTTATGGGATGCGTGTTTGGCATATTTTGTCCATTTTATTTTAGGATTGAGTTGTTGCTTAAAAAAAATACCTTCTATTCTCTAACTTATGAGCGCTTTATAGTCATTTCCAAAATAGAAATGGAGGGACATTGCCCCCAGCAGGGAAAACAGAGAATAGAAACATAGAGATCATGTTTACAGTTTATCTAAATGTAATCATCAGCAACAGCCTGAGAAACTATGCTCACTAATATCTGGAAATCTCTGAAATTAACATACAGTAGTACTAGTTTTTGAGGTATTTCTATTTGCTTTTTTGACGTATACGTTTTAAAAGTAGTAATTATTATTCATTTTATGTAAACAACACTGAGGATCAAATTAAAATAAGTGTGCATTTTAATATTTATGCCCAAGAATACCATTGATTGTTTACAGTAAGTAAAACAACATAAAATTGTTCCTTTTCTCTTGAATAACAAAACAAGAAAGTTCTTTCAAATTAGATGAATGTAACATTTGATCTCTAATGCTTATAAAATCAGTGCTCATTTAAATATTTGAGGCATCATCTCATTTCTGAAATATTGATGGATTACATATTTAAAACAGCAGTGATCTCTTATAATACATAAAGGTATTATATTGCAAACAAAGAAGTGGTATTTGATGTTTCTTCTCCATTACATTATTCTGAAACAGTGTGCCACAAATACAATGAGCAATTCAAAATTTATGATGCACTGCATAATTTATTGTCATATTTCAAGCTAGAAGTTAAAATTTTTTTTTAGCTTAGAGAAAGGATGAAAATTTTGAGGCATTTTAAAAGTTTTAAGTTTTAAAAGTAATTCTTTTCCTCTTTCTCTTTCTCTCTCTTTCTGGTCTGTTCCCTCTCTTACCACCCTCCCTCTGCCTAAAATTGAGAACTTTTGAACATCCCAGTGTCTGTGACGAGATTGAATTTATGTACGGTTGACATTTAAAATAAAATGTTATTGGAGAAAATGTCAGAAAGTGTAGATGTTAAGTCATCTGCTGGAGGAACTTAATATACTTTATAACCTTGTAATTTTTATCAGATTTAAAAGATTTATTCTGTCATAAATAAATGATGTTATCCTTAAACTTGAACTTTCTCCTGGAGTAAATAATAGTCATTGTAGAAAATAAATTGAACGTTGAAGAATTTAAACTACCCCACAATGCTCTGGGGTCGGTAATAGGAAAAGCACAGAAGTTAAGATACTTTCCCAGTTCTACTATTTCTTTCTTTTTAGAATAATCAAATTACCTACATATCTTCTAAATGAAAGAAGTCTCACATGGTTTGGAAAATATGGGGATAAAACACTGGATTTCACTAGAAAGCATTTGTCCTCACAGAGCTGATACTATGAAACGACAGTGAGAAAGGGGATGCATAAAATCACTGCAATGGTAAGCAGCACAAGCGGTGTCCTCTCTGTGCCCACACCAGGCTATCCTTAGTTCCGTGGGAACTGTCGAGTAAAGGTACATAGCTCAACTCACAAATGGTTAGAAATTTAGTTGTGAGGAGACACATGAAACAAATAGCTTACAGTACATTCAAGTAAATTAGGAGAGAATGATCTCCAAAAACCAAGGGTGTTCCTGATACACACCTGGTGATCATTTTTATAAGCCTTGTCTTAAACACTGCATTACATCACATGTAATTCTGGAGTAGCTTGTTGTTGTCAGTTTCATCAAATAGTCTTTACACATCCACTTGCTCAACAAGTTTGATCCACATCAAAACGTTTAAAATGCTGTTACAGGAATAAAACTTTTAGATTTAAAATATCAGGACACAGTTTTAAAAGCTTACTGATTTCAAACCACTACATGATTTCAGTATTTGTCTTCAAGCAGCATGGACTACTATTTTGATTCATACTCAAATGAAATTATTTTATTTTACTTGTCAGTTTACTTTTAATATAAAACAATATAAGTTTTCTCCCCCCACACATGCATGGAAACATTCTAATGACCTTCGATTTCAAAGAAAAATCAGTCATCAGGACATCAGGTTCTTTGAGCTGACATGTTTCCCCCAATGCCACAGAGATGGCTCCACACAGCCTGGATGACTACCAGAGTTAATGAGAGGTTGATTTGCTTTCAGGAATAAAATTCTGTACCTTTGCTCATGCGTTCTAAGTCAGTTATTAACATTTTTTTTTTCAGAATGATGTCAAGTACTAACTGTTCTGTTCATGTCTTCATGGGCAGAAACATTTCTGGCTTCTGAATGTATGCTGACATTTTATCCTTCCTTTACCCCTGTCTCTCCTCTTCGTCCCTCTCTACTTCCCTCCCTTCTTCCTTTCTTTTTTCTTTTGTTTACTCCCTTTTTTCTTCTCTTTTATGTGCCTTTGTTCCTGTTCCTTTTCCCTTTCACGAAAACCCAGCACCTTGTTTATGCTAAGTACATGCCATGATACAATGATATACCCAACCAAATATAAGTCTTAACACATTTTAAGAACATATCAAAGGTCATCTGCCTCTCCATAACTGTTTATTATGCATCATGTGACCAACTAATATATTTTGTTTCAGGTTTTCATCTCTGGTAAAAAAAGGATGGAAGCTTCTGGGAATGAGTCAGATGTGGTTTACCATGGATCTTTAAAGCCAGTAGGCATGCAGTCTCTAGGGTATTGAGACAGAGGGAGTAAGGTCATGCAATTTAACCACAATGATTAGACATGAAATGATTCAAGATACAAATATAGTTTAAAACCCCCAAAAAATGTCTAGAGAAAAAAAACACCTCTGTAAACAGATTTTTCTGAGGTTTTCTCTCTTCTATCCCAGGTTCAGACATTCCCAAGTTAATGGTCTTAACCCACATATTCCTTGCAGTGTTTTCTTTCTTAGTCTTCTACACAGAAAGTCTAAAAAGATTCTGTGGTTATTCCAAAAGCACAATGTGCGAATGATTTGTTTTAAATGTTGACTGGAAATTTATTGGGACAATAACACTAAACCCTGAAAGCTTATACCTTGTGTGGTCTTTATTTTCAGGAAAAGAGAAGGAAGAGTGGAAATAAGTTTTGTGAGTTACCATTCCACAGTATTTTACACTTAATTAAAGGAGAAATTTCCCTTGGCATTGACACATTTGTGGGGAAGAGAACTTTGCCCCCTCATGAATGAAAAATATTTGAAACAGGATATGACAGCTACAGTCTATGAAATTTTAAAGTGTCCAAATAAATTTCTAATTATAGAATGATTCTCATTAAATAGTGAACATGTATAATTACAGAAAGGTTTTCACTTAATTAGAATCTCATCAGAGCTTCCATCTGCATCGAGATTTTGATAATAGAGGTCACGACCTTTTGGGGTTGTTGGGGAAAAGTAGGTCAAAATATGAGGGTGTAGTAAGATTCATCATGAAGTGTTGAACATAAATAACTTTTATTGAGTTCTGGGAAAAGAACACAGAAAAAAATGTTATAAATGTAATGGACAGATGTCAGCATAGTTCATACCCATGATACCAGCAAAGCAACCGCTTTAATCATTGTACCCTTAAAAGGACCCATACTGTTGACTTCCATACAGTTCTGACTTGGAAAAACTTCAGAAGTTAATGGAGAAAATGCATGGAATTCTATAACAGCAGGTAGGCTACTTAATGAAGTATATTGTTTGGGATCATCATTTTTCTACTGTTGAACTTTAAATTTCCCCAGGAAATCATGAAACAATTTTATCTGAGGATAAAATTTCAGTAGAATACTGAAAGTCATAGTGTATGTTCATTGTAACAACATTAGAATCCATTTATAACAAACAGCAGACAATCTCAGGCTTACTTATTTGTGTACAATAATACTTTCATTATTCTAAGTTATTTTATCATTGACTTTGACAATACTTAACAGAATGTTTCTTGTATAGTTCAGGTATGGTACCATTTAACTAAAGTATACATTTAAATGCAAATGCCCTCAGAGGAACAAAGACCTGGCTGAATACCAAAAATTGTCCTAGGAAATGGGAATAAAACAGTACAAGGGCCCATGACATAAAATACATTTTATTAACTACGAAATAATATACGTGATAGTGGAAAAACAGTAAAAAGCAACAGAAACACTGTGTATCAAATACACAATTAGTCATGTATTCGTTTTTTTTCATGAAACTCCACTGTTTCATGAAACAGCTGCATGTAGCCCTCCTAGCCTGTGTTTCTAAAGTTGCCTTATTTTGATATCAATATTCTGTACTATTTGTAATTAATGTATGACCCCAATGTGATGAAGTTATCCAAAAAGAAAAGATTGAGACTGTACCTAATATGCTAACTTATGTGGAACAATATCCTCTACCCAGGAACATTAGGAATACAACAGAGGCCTGTAGCAATTTCTATACAAAAAATATACTGGCTAAACTATATTAATCCAAATCACTGTCGACTTATTCAATGAATAGTTCATCCCAGACACTAACCAGGGATCACTATGAAGAAACACAGGACTTGAAGATGCAATCTCTGCCTGCAGAAAATCTAATAGTAGATAGGTGAAACAATTAAACATATCAATATTTAATTCAAATAAAAAATAATATGCACTTAGGCATAAATCAAACTACTTGGCAGTATGAGAAGAAAATAATGTGATGTCTTAACAGACGTCCCGGGCCACCAACAAACTTTAGAAGCCTTCTTCTCCAGTTTTAACTGATGTAATAAACTTCTAATAAGTCTCTGTTTCTTCTTGCAGATTGATTCTCCTCAGACTTGTGCACTTGTCATGTGAATAGAAAAGTGTCAACCAAAATGTATCTGTAAATGAAGAAGGGCAACTAGAAACTCCATCAGCATAATACTGATAAAGCAAAACTGTCTTAGGCAAATAAAATAAGGGTGGCCCAATCCATACTTAAACATTTTGCATGCTGACATGCTCCTTCAGATAGTGTCAAGCATTTCTATAGGGCTTGAAAACATCTTCATAACTTTAGGCATTATTCTGCTTATGTAGAAACTCTGTTACCTCTTAGGCCATAGCCTAATATCACCAGTCCCTTGTGTTTTACATGTCTCATTTGGCATTTATTATTTGGAAGTTCTTTTTTATTTCATTTTTTTAATTTTTAAATTTATTACATTCACTGTGTACTCCAGCTGTAGCCCCCTCCTAATCTCCCTCTTCCTCACTCTTGTCCTTTCATGCCTCTTCCCCAGTCCACTGCTAGGGGAGATCTTCCACCCCCTCCCTCTGACTCTAGCCTATCAGGTCTCATCAAGGAAGGTCTACATTGTCTTCCCCTGTGGCCTGGTAAGGTTGCCCTCCACCACGGGAGGAAGTTCTTTTTAAAGATTAGTGAGATACACACACACACACACACACACACGTACACACACACACACACACACACACACATCTAACCAAGGAAGGGATACATTATAATGTACTAAAGCAAACAAAACCATTTAGTAAGAAGCAAAGTGTTTGACATATTAGTAACTATTTAATGTTTGTGGGGAGAAAAATCAAGTTACAATTTGCATATTTTATGGTATGGGCCGAGAGACAAAGTTGAGGCCTCACAGCTCATGTACATAGAGACAGTGAGCATGATGGTGCTTGTCAGAGGCTTAGCGTACTATGAGGAAGGCAACTGGGTGTGTTAACAAACACTTCATTGATATGATGGTATTTAAAATAAGCTTCATGGAAAGATAGTCTCTGTGGGGGGAAATGAGAAAAGGGATACTCCTCAAAGCTATGATTGAAAATATAGGTTGTAAAAATGATTTATTTTTTTAGAAAGAGTTTCAGATTGAAAGTAAGTTTTGAATACATTTGTAAAGTGCACAGGTAGGATAGAGATTTTTGGTAAAAAGTGAAAAATGATGGTAGTTCCTGAACGCAATAGAAGTTACATTTATCTCCATTACAATTCTGATATAGAAGCCATTTGAGAAATGCCCTGAAAGAACGTGGGATTCCATAATGGCTTTTCTCTTGAGTCTAAACTTTAAAGATACTATTAGTTTATAAATTTGGGCCCCAGGAAATATAAATAGTTGAAGTATGATAGTGATATTCCCAAGTCCTGAAACCTCTGAAGCAGTTTGGGTTCCCAGTAGTTTATCAGGAAGGAAGTAATTTAAAATACTCTCACCTCCCTCTGCTTATCATTCTCACACTCCTTAAATACTAATCAAATGTTTTACAAAGGGGAAAGCACATTATTTTCCTGAAATTTCCTTGTTCCCAAACTCTTATGCCTACATGAAAAAAAAAAAAAAAGGCTAGGTCATATGTAAATTGAAAGACTTCAAAATACCAGTAAGAAGCCAGACATGGTGCTGCATGTCTGTAATTTCACTACTTGGGAGCAGAGCAAGAGAATCAGCATTCAAGGCCATTCACTACTTCATAGAGAGTTTCAGGTTAATCAGCTTCTATGACAAATAGTTCCAAACAAAAACAGAGATACAAAGTGCCAAGGAACCAACCAAAAAACAGTTGTTCTCCCTTTCCTGCTTCTTCTTTCCTCTGTGTTGGTTGTATTTTCAAATATGTATCTGTTATCATCTTTCCAAACAGAGCCTTCTATTGTACTAGTTATGTATGCAAATAAGATTCAAAGTTTTGTTGTATATGAAATTCTAGAGACACTGTGCCTCACCATGGTAATTATATGTACATGTGTCATTTGATGGAAATATAAAAACCAGTTCTCTGAGACTGGAGCCAATGATTGGTTTGAATAATTTAAGGTAATAGTTGTAGAATAAATTATTTAAAATTTGGTATCAATATCAGAAAAACATATATATATGAAATTATTCACATACCAAAATAATAAGAAATATAATAGGTCATTTGATATAATTTATTGTTTAATAATATTTCTCAGTTTTACCAATTACAAAATATTTAAAATAAGGAATGGTGAATTGAGATACCCCAGCTGGTAATATGCTTATTGTGCAAATATGAGGTCCTGTGGTCAGAGCCCCAGCAACTACATAAAGAATCAAATAACTGTAATTCCAGAGTTGTGTGTTCAAAGATGGGGAAATTTTTGATACTTTCTGGCCAAATATACTAGCCATTCAGTGGCTTTAGGCTCATTAAGAGATTATCTTTAAAATAACATGGAGAACAGTTGAAGATTCTTGAAACCACTTCTTAGCCTCCAAACACACACATACGCACATACACCAACACATACAAACACAAATACACACATGAGTCTATGCACCAAAACATTAATGAATTAATGATCACACACACGCACATACACCAAGACTTTACATAAATTTTTTTTTTTTAAAGTGAGTAGCTAAAAAATGTAAGTATAACTTCCCCAATGCCATGGCATGGTTTTGCTTGCTTTGTTCTTACAACAATCACGTTTTGCTTGCTTGGAGGCTAACTCTGAATTTAAGATTTGTTTTTATAGTGAAGCTTATACAGCTGTAGAGTAACTGATGAAGCATTTTTGAATAAAGCAAGTAAAACCGACTCAGAATAAGCATCCAAACAAGATTTTTCCCCCTTTATGTAATATCTTCAAGATCATACCTTCAAGGCAGAGGTTACTCTGGCTCTTAGGAAGACTGTAAAAAAACCAAACAAATTAATAAATTAAGTAAGTAAGAAAGAAAAAAAGAAAATTCTACTGGATTACCTATATGATCTTAGTCACTTGGGCATGAAACACTCACCATTCCATAGAAAGTCTCTTAATTTAGATGTCTTCTTAAGCAGATCATTGACCTGGCAAGAGATATATTCAGCAAGAGGAAAATAAATCTCTCAGATTGAAAGTCATCACTCATAAAAGAATCAACATTAAGATAGCAGAATTCAACCAAGCTTGTAAAAACAAGATTTTACAACAGAGGAAACATTTGAGGGATGAGAGTTGATCTCATGTTAATGTGGATTTGCTGTAATCATTTGCCTGCAGAAAGGGGATTACTTAGTGAACAGTGCCCTCTGTATGTGCAGGCTTTCAGTTGACAACATCAGCCCAACTCAGGAAACAGACATGGACAAAAGGAAGTTCAAACAAATTAGTTTATATTTGCTCAGCATTTTCATAGAGGGAAAATAAATCTACCAATAAAGGACACGCTGTAATCAGTCTCTAATGGAAAAATGAGGTCTGATTAAGACTCTTCAGCTAATGCACTTCAGAGTTAGTTATAACCAAATTACTGAAAATGTTCAAAAAGCCCTTCTGTCATTATGTGACTTACTTTGTCTCATTTGTCAAAGGGCTTTTGCAACCTTTCTTGCTGAGCAAATGTCCTTTTCTCAGCCTTGTATTTCTGTGTGGGCTTGAATTCCTCAGCCAGTTGTGCCTGATCGCCCAGCAGGCACAATTAAGGAAGTGCATTAGTTCTTCAGTAGATAATAGACGCTCTAAATAGCTCTCTATAAGAGCCTGCATGGCACAGTTCTATATTTTTAAGTCAGCTGGATTCACTGTTTAATAACCCGAACAGCTTGAGTAATTTGAAATCATAGAAGTAAAAAAAAAAAAACCCAGAAAGGATAAAAAGTGGTGTAATGTATTTTGCTTGAGGTTTTTCTATACATTTTCCAGCTTGTATATATGAAAAGGATGGGAAGATTATATCTGAGTACTAACAGCTACAGTTATTTGCATACCATGAGCAAAGAATAGCTAACAATGGGGTTCTTTGTAAATGGTGTATTTTGATCATTTTGACCAAATAGTCCCTATGCTGGAAAGCAGCAAAATGAACATGGTATAAAAGCAATAATTCAATATGGGATAAAACATTGTATGTTTTTTATAACATGTTCACAAATGACATTTTAACTGCAAGGAAAGTGTACTCAAAGGCATGACTTTGAAATCTATACAATACTACTGAATGTTCATTCATCAAACATATACTGGGTGATCTAATTATAGAGATTTAGGATTCATCAAAAAATATGCTACCTGAGAGAGAGGTAACCCAGAACCAGAAAAACACTCATCATATGTATGAACTTATAAGCAGATATAAGCCACATAATACAGGATAAGCACAGTAAAATCTACAGACCTAAACATCCTAAACAACAAGGGGGACCCTAAGGAAGATGCTTAATTCTCATTCAGAAAGGAAAACAGGATAGACACTGGAAGGGTTGGAAAAGAGGGAACAGGATGGAAACCTATTACAGAGGTCTTCTGAAAGACTCCACTGAGCAGGAGATGGAAGCAGATACAGAAACTCACAGCCAAACTTTGGGCAGAGTGCACGGAGTCTTATGGAATAAGGGAGGAATAGAAGGACATAGAGGGGACAGGAGCTCCACAAGGAGACCAACAAAGCCAAAATATCCAGGACAAGGGATCTTGCAGACTGATGCACCAACCAAGGACTGTGCATGGAACGGACCCAGACCCCCTGCTTAGATATTGCCCATAGACAGCTCAGTATTCATGTGGGTTCCCTAATATCCCACATGAGTAGAGGCAGATTCTGACATGAACTCAATTGCTGCTCTTTGATCACTTCCTCCTGGTGAGGTGGCCCTGCCAGACCATAGAGGAAGAAGATGCAGGCAGTCCTGATGAGACTTGATAGGCTAGGGTCAGACAATAGGAGAGGAGGCTAGAGGATTGGGAGAGGGGAAGTGAAGAGGGAGGGAGGGTGGGACCAGGAATAGATGGGGGGGGGGGAACTATAGCTTGGATACAAAGTGAATAAGTTGTAAAAAATAAAAAATAAATAAAAAGTAAAGAAAGAAAATATGAAAAAAGGTGTTATGAATTTTCAGTGACTTCTCTACAACCAAAATGAATATATCACAATGTTAGTGTAGAGTCTCTGATATTTAAATTTCATCAAGAAGCATGGATGACAGTTCTATGTGTGATAAAACTTGGATCTTGGAATTACTGATTCACAGCTTATCTGATTATTTCATGAAAGATACTGGCAATGTATGGGCATGACTTAATATGTCAAAAGATATTGACTTTCTCTGTTCCTTATAAGATTTCACAAGATAAAATGAGTGTAAAGTTCATTGAATATGTGTTAATTTTACACACGTGCATACATACTTATATATTTATTTTGTTGTTGTTGTAGAGATTGAATCCAGGACTTTGTATATGCTACACTTATTCTATACTTCTGGGAATCTGTGTGTGTGTGTGTGTGTGTGTGTATGTGTGTATGTGTGTGTGTTGGGTTTTATTAACAAACAAAAACATATATTCATCTTGTAAAGTAAGCTTGATCCCTATGCTCTCCATAGATCTTTATAATGGTCCTTTATCCCAAAATTATCAACTCTTTTGGTATTACAACATATGAAATAACTTCACAGCTTTCCCTAACATGAAATAAGTATAGTTTCAACAGTAGTTCATTAGTTCATTAGTGTGTTTAGTTTATTTTGATGTCTGTATGGATGTTGTCATGAACATTTTTTAGTCACATCTTCAATATGATCTTTGTATTTTGCATAAAATCCTAAAAGAAAGAAAAGTTTGCATCCTAGAATAGGGTGATTATTTTACTGTCTCCCATGCTGATCAGTAACCAAGGAATGTGCACTTCATCCCATGTGCCCTTGAGAACAATGGACATTATCTTCAACAGTTTCTCCCAAACTATGTTTTGAGGAAACCTAGCGTATAATGGGTGTGAATAATTGTTCTTGAATGAAACTGTGAAACGGTCGATAAAGTTTGGAAACTACATTCTGAATCTCCCTTTAGGTGATTCATACTGCACATTAAAATATTAAAGACTGTAAGAAGTACTGATATAAATACACCCCTTCAGGTTTGTTAACTCAGGCTTTACTAAGCCTTGGTTATCAAGGAATCCTTCATTGATGAAATACCTATTAAAATAATTTAAGGCATCAGAATTCCTTAGATTGCAGTTTGTAAAACACCAATCGTCCATTTGAATATCATATAACTGTCAATTTCAGAGCAGGCTGTAGACTGAGTGCTTAGTACCTGCTTCCTTCTTTTTTACCGTGTCATTCAACAGAGCAGTGTGTCCAGCTGAAATCACCTTGATAAACATGACTACCACAAACTACATAAGGAGCAATTGCAAACCTTAGTAATTTCCTCCTGCAGAGCCTGCATCCTCAGGGCGTAGTATCACTCAGCTTACCCATCTTCTTTGAGGAATTTAGCTGCTGGGTTACTATGTCTATGAATTCTCCATTCACTACTGCTGGTGATCATGGTATCTTCACAGGTAACTATTGCCATGTGAATTTTGAATAGTCCCCTTAGGTCTATGTGCTATGAGCTTGCTCCTATGCATGGCACTATTGAAAAGTGGTGGAACAGTCAAAATGCAGGACCTAGTGAGAGTTACTTAGATTTTAAGGGCCTGGCGCTGGTAATGGGACACTGGTACCTCATTCTTCCATTTCCTGGTCATAAAATAAGTGGTTTTGCCTTTCCATGTGATTCAACCCTCATTAGCTGACTTCCTTCAGGCTCCAAATTTATGGGACCAGTTCATTTTACACTAGAACCATCAACACTAGATAGCAAAGTAAATATTTCTTCTTTTAAAATTAATTATTGCAGGCACGTGTTACGTTGGCAGAACTTTGAGTGACAGGGTAATTTTACAGACTCTTGAATTTTGTCACTGTGTCACATGTCAGTCACACATTCACACTATCAATTCATTGATAAGAAAATGATAATATGTATTCTGTTGTCCCAGTATGCTCAATAAGCACTACCTGCATTTCCAGTGATGTTTTTATGTTCTAAGAACACATATCTTTACTGTTAGTTCACTTTCCCCCTCCAGAAGACAGCCCATCATACTTACTTTCCCTCACTTGATTTAAACTATTCGCAGGCAGGTCATAATGATGTAGCGATGGCGCAATCAACATTTTCACTTTTAAAACTTTTTCTGCAAAAATTCCCGAAACTAAATACCAAGTTCAAGTCTCTTGATGTTTGTATCCATGCAGCCAATACAGACCAGTATTAATTATATATTTTTTCTTTTAAACGTTTATTTATTATTATTTATTACAGTTTATTCACTTTGTATCCCAGCTGTAAGCCCCCCAGTCTCCTTCAATTCTCACCCTCCTGCATCTCCCCATATGCCCCTTCCTTAGTCCACTGATAGGGGAGGTTCTCTTTCCCTTCTATCTAACCCTAGCCTATCAGGTCTCATCAGGGCTGGTTCATACTATGGATCCCATTTCCTGCAATCTCAGATGCATATATGATGAAATGAGTGGAATAAAATAAGAATTTCTTTCTCCATGACTCTAACACTCTCCTGTTACTTCTCATGTTCAGTTGATAACATTACATCCTAAGCTACTGAGAAATTCAGAGCAATAAGAAACATTTTCATTTTCTTTCTTTTTTAAAAGCAAGTTTCTGTTTAATATATTTATTTAAGTAAAAGATGATGTAAATATTTAAAAAGGAGAAATCTTATTTTCTTTTTACCCTTTTTATTCTCCCATATATTACAACCAAACTTGCTTTTTACTCTCTCTCTGCTTCCCCAAGTATTTTTTTCTCCCAGTTTTCCTTCCTTCTAACCCTCACATCCACACTCCCTTTACCTCCCCGCACAAAAGAGCAAGGCTTCCAGGGAAATCACCCAAATATGACATAACAAGCTGCAATACATCAAGGCTGCACAAGACAACCCAGTTGGAGGAAAAAGAGTCCCAGGAGCAGACATGAGCATCAGATACACACCCACTCCCACTGTTAGAAGTCCCGCAAAAACCCCCAGCTAACAGCCATAACATGCGCAGAGACGACATGATGAAGACCAGTGCATACCCATGGCTTGCTGATCCAGTCTCTGTGAGCTGAGGTAAACATGCTTAGTTGATTCATTGCAGCCATGTTCACCTGGTATCCACAGCCTTCCAATCTAGACTCTCTCTCCACATAATGACTGTGTCATCACATAATGACAACTGGACAAGGCATTGATCTATTAGTACAGCAGAATATCATTAAAAATAATTATTGATATTTTAAATTATATATAATTAAATAATGGTAATATATATACCATTTGGTTTGGCCAGTTGTGTTTTGTTCCTCCCTAGGTGTCTAGGTTATCCAGTCTCCAGTTCATGCTCATAGAGGCAGCATCAGGCATCAGGCTGAGACTCTCTCTCCAGGCATGAGCCTCAAGTTAAACCAGACATTGGTTTACATACATGTAGAACCTATGGCAACACTTCTTATTTTTTCTTTAGTTGATTGGATGAACTTATCTTTTAAAATTTTTGTAAGAGAAGACCAAATTTTAAAATTTTTCTTCAGTTTTAATTAAACTCCAGATGGAAAAATCCCCCTTGATAGTGACAGAATAAGCTTACAGATATGATATATAGCTTATTTCAGGACATGTGAGGTTACCAAGTAACAAAATATCAAGTTTGTCATAGCAAGGTCTTGCTATATTATATAGATATGCATCAAGGACATGTATTAACCTACTGTTTTTTTTAAGGAATGAAGATTTTTAAAGGTAATATAAAAGGTATTATGGCAGAGAAATTTAATCATAAGCCTGATTATATTTGTATAGAATTTGAAAGACACTGGAAGAGCAACATGCTAAGTGTATTCATGATTTATGGCAAATCCTAGATTAATGTTAGGGAAAAAACTACTCTTGATAACCCCCCCAGCTCATCTTTGCCCCAGGTAGCAACATTTATTGGAGGAGAATATGATTTTCTTAGAACTTTTTCAATTAAATTTTTGTATTGAACTATGCTCTGCATTTTTCATCGTGTACTTAACATTTTTCCAACTATTTGAGTTTTGGAGGCAATATATAAGAAAGAGGGTTTAAGAATAATGTGATAATCTGAATTATTTTATTTAGAACTGAAAATTTTATTAGCTGGTCAGAAGATTTTCTTTTGAAAAATATTTAATAGAAAATCATATAGCAAAATACTCAGCTTTTAAAATATGGATTTATTTTGAGACACTGCAAATTTCATAATAACATTGAAACACTGAACTTAACCTCAAAATCCTAGCTCTGAACAAGACTGAGTATAGTCCATTATAACATATAGCACTTAGGTAAAAGAATCAACTTACCTTTGTTTGTAATTGCATGTCATCAACTCTCCTTGAGCAAATAATAAACAGACACAATTCACTGCAAAAAGCAGCAACCTCTGAAGCCCAAGTATTTACAAACATATGCGAATCCATTATAGAAGAACAGACATGCAAAAAAA
Source organism: Pachyuromys duprasi (assembly GCA_028658305.1). NCBI lineage: Eukaryota > Metazoa > Chordata > Mammalia > Rodentia > Muridae > Pachyuromys > Pachyuromys duprasi. The sequence goes on from CM053764.1 coordinate 81,366,830, forward strand.
TGTGCAGAAACCCATACAAATATAATACTAAAGTGGAGCTCAAGGATGTAAGGTATGTGCACTGCTACTAAGGAGACATGAATTATACTACTACAACACTGCATCAGTGAGTGTTTGGGCACTGGGGACACTGGGGATGTAGCTCAGGTGATAGAATGTCTGCGTAACATGGGAAGTCCTTAGTGAGTCCCTTTACCACACAAAACAGGTGTGCTGTCATATCTGTGTAATCCAAGAGCTTAGGGATGGAGGCAGGAAGGTCAAATTTCTAGGCTATCCTTATCTCCATATAGCAAGTCCAAGTCTAGTTTGGGCTATATGAGACAGACAGAGACTTAGAGACAGATGTAGAGAGAGGGAGAGGGAGAGAGAGAGAGAGGCAGAGACAAAGGGAGATCTCAATATTTTAAGATACAAGCATAGGTAAGACAATAAATATAAAGGTCAATATTGGGAAACTTAGTGTCTAGTAGGAATTCAATTGGATAGTGATTCTTTCATCAATTAAATAGTTAACAAAACCGACTTTTCACTAAAGATGAGAATACACAGTGGGGTAAGGCAAGCCCCTGGATAACTAGATGAGATGGTGTGTAAATAATAGAATCCAAAGAAACAAAGTCTAAAAGCTGTACATACTGGGATGTAAACATTTTAAACAAGTGATTATGTTGTCATGGAAAAAATATCCAGAAAAGATACACACATATATTGAGACCTATACAGCTTTAGGTTTGACCTAACTGGGACAAAGCAGAATTAGGAAACAAAACACACACATACAGAAAAGCTGGTATAGTTTGGGCCATATTCTCAGATGGAACAGACCAACAGCAACCAAATTTTATGCTTCTGAAGAGAGGAGCCTGGTTAATTGTATACAGAGATGAATAACAAGTCAGGTTTGACTACGCTTAATCAGGAACCTCAACAGGGGAGCAGTCTCAAGCTAAACAAAACAAAACAAAACAAAAAACCAGGAAGAGGAAGCTGCAGTTGACCTTTTCTGGTCTTACTTTCAACATCTGTGCAAGGACCACTTGCCATTTCCCTGAGCCTAACTGAGCAATGCTCATGATGTGAAGCACTAGGGATTATGACATGGCCAAGTTTGTATCTGCAATAGAAACTGAGAACTTGACTCCTCCTTACACATTCACTCAGGGATTCTTCTGCTCCCTATAAATTAAATCTTACAAAATATCATCAGAATCATACTATGTAGAAAAGAATAAGCTAATTGAAAAAATAGAGGTAACCGAAGTTCAAAACTGTACTTCTCCTAGCTTGTTTCCTGTTTTCTTCTGATGTCAATCTGCTTTGCCTTTCTGGCTGGGGGGAGGGGCATGTGTGGAGAAGGGGGAGGGAAAGTGGGATTGGGAGGGGAGGAGGAAAGGGTTTATGGGGGATACAAAGTGAATAAAGTGTAATTAAAAAATAAAAATAAAATAATAAAAAAGAGAGAAAAACGTACTTCTGAGAAATGAAATTTTCATCATGAATAAGTGATTTAATAAACTAAGATTTATGGTGTCTTGTAGAGGAGGATTTTATGGGGTCATGATTTCCATGGTGAGCAAAATTGTCCTAATTCTTTAGACACTTTGGCACTGAAGGAATTTTAACAAACAAGTCCTGTTAATCTATCATGTTAAGCATATGCATGAACCAATGGAGAAGGTAGAGTTTTGATTTATCATTTCTGTTTTTCATTATTTATTTATTTATTTGCTGTGATAAGTTCACTCCATGGCATTAGCTTCTGTTCTCATGGAAAATGCACATGAAAAACTCACCTTTTGGTGGCTAGGGAGAAGAGTGAATGTAGGAGGGACAAATGACAAGCTGCATTTTTTTTTTTCAATAGAGCAGCCCTAGTCACCTATATCCTCTAGTCTTTGAGGTTTCCTTAGCTACCGATAATACTAGACTGTTTGAAACCAAAAGTGAGCTAGTCTGCTGATGAAATCAGAAGCCCCATGATACAATTGCTTCCTATAAATCCCTTCGAGTGCTAACCATACGTTTAATCTGTGAGTGCTTTGAGGGGTATGTCATATCCAAACTGTAACTCCAGTCATAATTTTGTTCAATCAGTCTGGAAGTCAAGATCAACCACCCACACAAAGTAGTATGATTAAAGTGTTTCCAAATATGTCTAAGCATAACTCAAAAGTTGGATTCAAAAGTAAGAAAAACAGAGGCATAGAGGGCAATTAGAAAGCCATTGCTTCAGTCTTATAAAGATTTATAAAATCATGGTCTAAGTGGGAAAACAGGCTTACTGATTTTATTCCTACTGAAATAGAACACTACTTTAGGTTCCTTTCAAACAGAGTCTCATTTAATTCTCACCAGGATCTTGAATAGTTGATATTATTATGCCTAATTATAATGATTAAAACAAGACAAAACTGAATCTCAGGGAGGACATGAATCAAGACCAAGATCACATGCCAACATTGATTGGAGCAAGATTTGGAATTCAACTGAACAGTAAAGTTCTTGCTGTGTAATTAAATGCATGAGTCGAAAAAGGAGAGGAAACCTGTTGCATCTGCCTAAAGTTAAATAGAAAAGATTAAGTAAAAGGGAATATTGAAGGTACTGATTCTTTTCATGATGTATTTGTTATTATTGTTACTATTATCATTTATTACAATTGATTAAATTTGTATCCTAGCTGTGGCCCCCTCCCTTACCTTCTCCCAAACTCACTCCTCCTCCCTCTCTTACACTATACTCCTCCCCTAATCCACAGAGATGGGAGGTCTTCCTCCTCTTCCAACTTACCCTAGCCTATCAGGTCTCATCAGGACTAGCTGCATTGTTTTCCTCTGTGGCCTGACAAGGCTGCACTCCCCCCCCCCCCGAGGGGGAGGTGATCAGAGAACCTGCCACTGACTTCATGTGTGCTCCCCTTATTAGGGAACCCCACTTGGAGACTGAGTCTCTGGACTACATCTGGGCCTGGGTTTTAGGTCCTCCCCATGCATTGTCCTTGTTTAGGGTATCATTCTCTTTTGGGAACCCTGGGCTCGGTTTTTATGGCTCTGTTGGTCTCCTTTTAGAACTCCTGTCCCCTCCAGGTCTTTCTATCTCTTCCTTTATTCCTGAGATTCCCCATACTTTACCCAAAGTTTGGTTATGAGTCTCAGACTCTACTTTAGTACATCTATCAGTAGTCTTTCAGAGGAAATCATGAAATTTGCAGACAAATGATGGGAACTAGAAAGATCATTTTGAATAAGATAACCCAGAAACAGAAAGACACACATGGTATATACTCACTCATAAATGGAAATCAGCCACATAATATAGGATAAACATACTAAAATCTGTGCTCATAAAGAAACTTAATAACAACGAAGACCCTAGGGAAGATATTCAATCCTCATTCAGAAGGACAATCTCAATAGACATCGGAAACAGGAGAATACAGGGAACAGGACAGGAGCCGACCGTAGAAGGTACTGATTTTTAAGGCTTAATTTCTTGTTCTTTAAAAGTTATCAAAAATTTACATTTAAAATTGACAGGAAAGCAACAAAGAAAGAGAAGCCCTATTAAAAAAATGGTGAAATGAAGAAGACAGGACTCTACATGACTATAGTATCATGGAAAACAGGGACCATATGCTACATAACTAAGGGTATAGTCAGGCTGTCTCCTGCATACCCGGAGTTTCTCTATGATGAAGAAAAACAAACAAATGCCTGAAAAATGAACAATTTGAATATGCCCTAGCTTTTCACGGACAGTCCCACTTTTTAGTTTTAGGGGAACATCAGACTTAGTGGTTAAGGAGAAATTACTTAAAATGGATGATAAAAGAATGAAAGTAAGCCAGGCATGGTGGCACACAACTATAATCCCAGCACTCAGAGAGGCAGAGGCAGGCGTTTCTCTGTGAGTTTGAGGCCAGCCTGGTCTACAAAGCAAGGCCAGGACGGCTAAGGCTACAGAGTAAGCGTCTCATAAAAGAAAAGAAAAGAGAGAGAGAGATTGAGAGAGAGAGAGAGAGAGAGAAAGAGAGAAACAAAAGAAAGAAAATAAGAACCCTGACTGGAAAAGGAGTAATTTATGGAATAGGAACCTATTTACTTCACATTGTACTCACTAGAAATAAGCTTTAAAAGCAAAGTTATAAGTAGCTATTGGAGGAAACACAGGACAAATGATAATGAAGGGTATGAAAAGACAAAGCTGAATGGTTTCAGGTGCTTTGACAGTTTGGCTGCAGTGGACATGTACTGTAGAGGAGAGTTGACGGGCTCAGAAAAAGACATTTTGAATAAAGCTTAATAAAAAATGCTAGTAGTCACAGTAGCAGTATTAGTAGGAATGCTCACTAGCATGATATGTGAACTAAGAATGAAATTATCACAGTGAGTCTCTATGTAAGCTAGGCTCTAATGTTGACTTCCTTTTTTTATACTTCTCTTTTAATGTAATTTATTTATTTTATATCAATCACAGGTTAGGTACTTTGCATCCCAGGCGTAGCCCCCTCCCTCATTCCCTCCCACTCTCCCCATCCCTCCCTCATCTCCTCCCTGCCCCCTCCTTTTTCTAGAGGGAAAAACTAAAACAGCTACATAAGTAATCTCCTCTTCCTAGTTCATATTGCATATGAGAGTCTTATCTCTGAACTCAATGCAGAATTTACATCTTAACTCCAAAAACAGTCATCATGTTAGCATATCAATTATGCTAATAGAGGACACCTTCCAATAACCATTTGCAAAGGATGCTGGTGTTCAAACAAGAAAAAGAAAGCATCAAAATGAATTGCATGAAATCATTTTTTTTAATTTTTCCCTTTTTTGAAAATAGATATATTTCCTCCCAAAATATCATAGCATAAAACAAAACTAATACATCATAATAGTTCAAAACAAACAAACAAACAGAATGAAAATAATCCTTCGTCAAAAAGCAAACAAAAATATAGCCTGAGACTCACCCATTTACACAGAATTAATTAGAAATTAAATTAAACAAACAACAACAAAAACCATCACCGAAAAAAAAGAAAAAAAAATCACTGTATTATAAGCCCTGATATATATCCAAAGGACCATTAGAGAAAAAAATAGAGAAATATATAAAATAAAATAAAAATGAAACCTAAAAATAATATGAATTAATTTTTAATTAAATTTTTATTTTTATATTAATTACAGCTTATTTACTCTGTATTCCAGCTGTAGCCCCCTCCCTCATTCCCTCCCAATCCCACACTCCCTTATCTCCTCCCTGCCCCTCTCTAAGACCACTGATAAGGGAGGTCTTTCTCCCCTTCCATCTGACTCTAGCTTATCAGGTCTCATCAGGACTGGCTGCAATGTCTTCCTCTGTGACCTAGCAAGGCTGCTCCTCCCTTGGGGTGGGGGGAGGAGAAGGTCAAAGAGACAGCCACTGAGTTCATGTCAGAGATAGTCCCTGTTCCCCTTACTGGGGTACCCACTTGGATACTGAGCTGCCATGGGCTATGTCTGAGCAGGGGTTCTAGGTTACATCCATGTATGGTCCTTGGTTGGAAAAATCAGTCTCAGAAAAGTCCCCTGTGGCCAGATATATTTGGTCCTTGAGGAGCTCCTGTCCTCTCCAGCTCTTTTTAACTCCCCCTTCTTTCATATGATTCCCTGCACTCTGTCCAAGGTTTGGTTATGAGTCGCAGCATCTGCTTTGGATACTCTGCTAAGTAGAGCCTTTCAGAGCCCCTCTATGGTAGGCTCCTGTACTGTTTATTGTTTTCTCCTACTTCCAATGCCCATCTTTGTCTTTCTATGTGAAGATTGATCATCTTACCCTGGGACCTCCTCCTTAGGTTTCTTTAGGTGTACAGATTTTAGTATGTTTATCCTATCTTCTAGGTCTAGTATCCACTTATAAGTGAGTATATACCCTGTGTGTCTTTCTGTTATTGGGTTACCTCACCCAGGAGGATCTCTGATGTTGGCTGAACAAGGCAATGATCTGCAAGTATAGCAGAATGTCATTAGGAGACAATTAATTGCCACTTTTATTTTTATAATAGTATTTGGTTTTACCTGAGGTCCCTGGATTACCTAGTCTCATAATCTTGGTCATCTTAGCCATATCAGGGATGAGTTCATTCTCACAGAGCGGGCCTTTTCTTGAATTAGCTGTTGCTTGGTCACTCCACAAGTTTCCTGCTACCATTGCCTAGCATATCTTACAGGCTGTACAACATTATGCATCAAAGGATTTGTGGCTGGCTTAGTATTAACAATTCTCTTTTTTTTAAGGAAATTATTTTTATATTAATCACAGGTTATATACTTTGTATCCCAGTCATAGCCCTCTCCCTCATTCCCTCCTACTCTCCCTATCCCTCTCTCATCTCCTCCCTGCCCCCGTCCAAGTCCACTGATGGGGGAGGATCTCCTCCCCATCTATTTAACCCTAGCTTATCAGGTCTCTTCAGGACTGGCTGCAATGTCCTCTTCTGGGATCTAGCTAGGCTGCTCCTCCCTCGGAGGTGGGGTGGAGTCGAAGAGCCAGCCATTGAGTTCATGACAGAAATAGTCCCTGTTCTCCTTACTAGGGTACCTACTTGGATACTGAGCTACCATGGGCCACATGCAAGCAGGGGTTCTAGGTTATATCCATACCTGGTCTTTGGTTGGAGAAACAGTCTCATAGAAGACCCCTGTGCCCTGATCTATTTGGTCTTTGTGGAGCTCATGTCCACGCCAAGTCTTACTAATTCCCCCTTTTATCATATGATTCCCTACACTCTGTCGAAGGCTTGGTTGTGAGTCTTAATATCTGCTTTGATACATTGCTATGTAGAGTCTTTCAGAGGTCCTCTGTGGTAGGCTCCTGTTCTATTGCTTGTTTTCTCCTACATTCAATGTCCATCCCATTTGTCCATCTAAGCAAGGATTTATCATCCTACCCTGGGTCCTCCTTCTTGTTTATCTTCCCTAGGTGTGTAGATTTCAGCATGTCCACCCTATCCTATAGATCTATATAACTGAGTATATAACAGGTGTTTCTTTCTGCTTTTGGGATACCTCACTCAGAATGATCTTTTCCAGGTCCCACCATTTGCCTGCAATTTTCAGGATGTCCTTGTTTTTAATTGCTGAGTAGTATTCCATTGTGTAAAAGTACCATGATTTCTGTATCCATTCCTCGACTGAGGGACATCTGGGTTGTTTCCAGGTTCTGGCTATTACAAATAAAGCAGCTACGAACATAGTTGAGCAAATGTCCTTGTTGTGTACTTGAGCATCTTTTGGATATATGCCTAAGAGTGGTATAGCTGGGTCTTGAGGAATCACTATTCCTAATTGTCTAAGAGAGTGCCAAATTGATTTCCAGAGTGGTTGTACAAGTTTGCATTC
>CM053764.1:81374708-81422128 GCA_028658305.1 Pachyuromys duprasi
ATCTGGGTTGTTTCCAGGTTCTGGCTATTACAAATAAAGCAGCTACGAACATAGTTGAGCAAATGTCCTTGTTGTGTACTTGAGCATCTTTTGGATATATGCCTAAGAGTGGTATAGCTGGGTCTTGAGGAATCACTATTCCTAATTGTCTAAGAGAGTGCCAAATTGATTTCCAGAGTGGTTGTACAAGTTTGCATTCCCACCAGCAATGGAGGACGGTTCCCCTTTCTCCATAACCTCTCCAGCATGTGTTGTCACTTGTGTTTTTGATCTTAGCCATTCTGGTGGGTGTAAGGTGAAATCTCAGAGTCGTTTTGATTTGCATCTCCCTGATGGCTAAGGATGTTGAGCACACTAAACTGGTTAGAAGAAAAAGTGGGGAGGACCCTAGAACTCATTAGCACAGGAGACTATTTCCTGAACAGAACCCCAACAGCACAGGCTCTAAGATCAACAATAAATAAATGGGACCTCATGAAACCGAAAAGCTTCTGTAAAGCAAAAGACATTGTCATCAAAACAAAATAACAGCCTACAGACTGGGAAAGGATCTTTACCAATCCTGCATCTGACAGAGGCTTAATATCCAGTAGATAGATAGATAGATAGATAGATAGATAGATAGATAGATAGATAGATAGATAGATAGAACTCAAGAAGTTAAAAAGCAACAAACCAAGTAATCCAATTAAAAAATGGGGTATAGAGCCAAACAGAGAACTCTCTGTAGAGGACAGTAAAATGGCAGAAAAACACTTAAAGAAATGCTCAACATCCTGAGCCATCAGGGAGATGCAAATCAAAACGACCCTGAGATTTCACCTTAAACCTCTCAGAATGGCCAAGATCAAAAACTCAAGTGACAACACATGCTGGAGAGGTTGTGGAGAAAGGGGAACCCTCCTCCATTGCTGGTGGGAATGCAAACTTGTACAACCACTCTGGAAATCAATTTGGCATTTTCTTACACAATTAGGAATAGTGATTCCTCAAGACCCAGCTATACCACTCTTAGGCATATATCCAAAAGATGCTCAAGTACACAACAAGGACATTTGCTCAACTATGTTCGTAGCTACTTTATTTGTAATAGCAAGAACCTGGAAACAACCCAGATGTCCCTCAGTCGAGGAATGGATACAGAAGTTATGGTACTTTTACACAATGGAATACTACTCAGCAATTAAAAATAAGGAAATCATGAAATTTGCAGGCAAATGGTGGGACCTGGAAACGATCATTCTGAGTGAGGTATCCCAAAAGCAGAAGGAAACATATGATATATACTCAGTTATATAAACCTATAGGATAGGATGGACATGCTGAATTCTACACACCTAGGGAAGATAAACAATAAGGAGGACCCAGGGTGGGATGATCAATCCTTGCTTAGATGGACAAATGGGATGGACATTGAATGTAGGAGAAAACAAGCAATAGGACAGGAGCCTACTACAGAGGGCCTCTGAAAGACTCTACATAGCAATGTATCAAAGCAGATATTAAGACTCACAACCAAGCCTTCGGCAGAGTGCAGGGAATAATATGAAAAAAGTGGGAATTAGTAAGACTTGATGAGAACAAGAGCTCCACAAAGATCAAATGGATCAGGGCACAGGGTTTTTTTACGAGACTGTTTCTCCAACCAAGGACCAGGTATGGATATAACCTAGAACCCCTGCTCAGATGTGGCCTATGGTAGCTCAGTATCCAATTGGGTACTCTAGTAAGGGGAACAGGGACTATTTCTGTCATGAACTCAATGGCTGGCTCTTCCACCACCCCCTCCCCACAGGCACACCCGGGAGGAACAGCCTAGCTAGATCCCAGAAGAGGACATTGCAGCCAGCCCTAAAGAGATATGATAAGCTAGGGTCAGATGGAAGGGGAGGAGATCCTCCCCCATCAGTGGACTTAGAGGGGGGCAGGGAGGAGATGAGGGAGGGATGGGGAGAGTGCAAGGGAATGAGGGAGGGGGCTATGACTGGGATACAAAGTACATAACCTGTGATTAATATAAAATAAGTAAATTACATTTAAAAAATAGGTTATGGAGGTAAAAAGAGAACTCTCGGTAGAGAACTGTAGAATGACAGAAAAACACGTAAAGAAATACAATTCTCTTTAGGTAGCAGGCTGAGTACCTTCCTGTACCAAAGATACTAGTACATAGGATGAAATCTTTATGTGGGTACTAGCTCAAGTTCACCATGCCTGATGAGTTGTGTAACTGTTTTCTTCAGCAATAGGGCCTTGCTCTCACATGGTAGAGAACAACTTATAGAAATGGCAACAGCCTGGTTTTGGGGGGGGATTACCAGGAGACTTCTTTGGCCAAGAATTCAATCAGATGTAACCCAGTCTTAGTGCTGGAAGCTTCATCTAGTGACATATGTCTACATGATATTCTGTTTCCTTTATTTGGCAATTTCATTTATATAATAAATATGAAAGATTCTACTGGATTACTTTTCCATTTTCACCCCACCCAAGTAGCACTTAATTTTTCCTGTCAGTTTCATATTATTTCCCTTGTCCCCCTGGTATCTCTTCATCCTAACTTGATTTTCTTATTCCAGATATCTCTCATCCATAGCTATATATTCTGTCCCTTTCTTAGGAAGATCTATTTGTACACCCTAGTCCCTTACTCTCTACCTAACCTCCATGGTTCTATGGATTGTAGGTTGGTTGTCATTGATTTAATGGCTAACATACACATATAAGTGAATACATACAATATTTGTCAATCTTGGTCAAGGTTACTTCACACTGTATGATATTTTTTCATAGTGCTATCAATTTTTTTGTGCATTTCAGGATTTAGTTTTTTAAGTAGCTGAATAAGACTCCATTTTGTAAATAAACCATACTTTCTTTACCCATCCATCTGTTGGGATGGAAACATTGTTTCCAGTTTCTGACTATTATGAATAGAGCAGTAATGGACATGGTAGAGCAAGTGTCTCTGTCATAGGATGAAACGTTCTTTGGTTATATGTCCAGGATGTCATAGCTGGATCTCAGGGTAGATTGATCCCTTTTTCCTGAAGAATTGCCACACCAATTTCCATAGAGGCTGTACAAGTTTGTGCTTCCACTAGTAATTAAGGAATGGTCCTCTTACCTTTGCATTCTTACCAATATGATCTGTATTTTTATGTTGATCTTAGCTGTTCTGAGTGGTGGAAAATGAAATCCAAAGTAGTTTTGATTTGTGTTTTCCTAATGACTAAGGATGTTAAACAATTCTGTTTCTCTGCCATTCAAATTTCTACCTTTAATACACTGAACCTAATGTTCAATGGATTCATTATTTTTTATATCTACCTGCCTAAGTTCTTTTTATGTTTGATATTAGCTATCTATGAGATGTGTATTTTTTTCATTCCCCACGCTGACTCTTCGCCCAAATAATGGTCTTCTTTACTGTGCAGAAGTTTCATGAGGTACCATTTATTTATTGTTCATCTTAGTGCCTGGAAAAATGATGTTCTGTTCTTTTCAGAAAATCTTTTCCTGCACTGATAAGTCCAAGGCTATTTCCCATCTTCTCAATTTCAGTGTATCTGGTTTTATGTTGAGGTCTTTGATTTATTTGGAGTTGAGTTTTCTGCAGTGTGATAAGTATAGATACACTTGAATTATTCTACATGCAGCCGTCCAGTTGGCCAGCACCATATATTGAAGATGCTATTGTTTTTCTGTGGCTTATTTCTTCTTTCTCTATCAAAAATAAGGTATTACTCACTAGCTGAATAGATTTATTTATGGGCCTTCATTTCAATTTTATTGATTAACATATCTGTTCTGTGCTAGTACCGTGCTGTTTTTATTACTCTAGCTTTGTAATACAGTCTGAGGTCATGGATGTTGCTAATTCCAGCAGTTCTTTTATAATTCAGAATTGTTTGTAGGTATTCTGGGTTTTGGTGTTTCCACATGAAGCTAAAAATTGTCCTTTCAAAATCTGTGAAGAATTGTGTTGGAATTTAAAAGGAAGTTGCATATAATCTGTCTGTAGACTGCTTTTGGTAGTATGAACCTATTTACTATTATATTATATTATATTATATTATATTATATTATATTATATTATATTATATTATTATGTTAAGATATGTTATTGTATGTGTAGTCTTCCCAGTGCTTTTATCATGCAAGGGTATTGGATTTGTCATAGACCTTTTCTATATCTAAGCAGGTGAACATCTGCTTTTTTGTTTTGCTTTGTTTTTAGTTTGTTTATATGGTGGGTTATCAATTTATGTATATTGAACCATCCCAGCATCTCTAGAAGGCAATAAATCCTTTTGTTAACAATTACTCCATTATTTGTTCTAGTTTTACTTTATTTAAATGTAGAAAGTATTGTATAGGAGAACAAGATAGTATCTACTTAAATAAGATATAGAACCAAATTAATAAACCTGTAGCGTATATTCCATAATGGTCTATGAATGTCCTTTGTTAAATGTTACCTCCTTTCTCTTTTTTTCATAATAATATTATATTCTGAATATTTATTTTCAGTAAATATCCATAATGAATATTTAATAAGTCCCTGAAGAAAATAAGCACATCTACATGTAAGACAAGAACTTTACTTTTGTGGATATATTCTCTAGCACTGGCAACTTGACTGATTAATTATTTAGTCTCTAAGTAAAGAATATTTGAATAGTTATATACAGAAATATATTTGCCAAAAACAAATGGACCCTTTCTTCACAAATGCTGGAATTGCCTCTAATTATGGGCACTTATTTTGATTGCTGAATTGTGTTTTCTAATTTGCATTTGTATCTTATTCATATCATCACTGCTATGACAAAGAAAGAGGATTTCATTATTCATAAAGAACAGTGGAAAAATAACTCTTTATTTGTAATAGTCAGCCAAGTAAAACCAAGCAGTGGAGAGACTCCCAAAGTCAGGCGAGTGTTGGAAGGAGTGCCTGTTTTGAAATTCCGGGGGAAAAAATCTTGTCTTAACTTAAGAATCATGGCGAAAGAAGGGACAAAGGACCATACTGTTACCAATATATATGCAAAAACAGAGGGCAAAATTCATGGCCATTACCTCCACTCAAATCCCTCCTCATCCACTATTATTTATCCTTTCTAGTTATGTTTTCTATGTGTTGTACTGTATCCACATGAACATTCATTTACGTACATAAATATATTACTGGCTAGAATCCAGAAATGAAAAGGAACATGTAGTTGTTATGTCTTACATTCTGAGAGCTTGAGAGTTTTAAGGAGCATAATGTGGAATTGTTTTCCTTGTATTAACTCTGTCATGGATTTTTGCTGTTGTTGCTGTTTGAGTTTTGTGGGTATATGTATGAAAATATATTTGGTAGTTAAAGTGTAAAGCTACAGCTTTTATTCCAAATGGCAATTCTAACTATATAGTAGTTCCTTGAAATGCATAAATATTGGTGATGGTTAATTTTCCTGGGTTCATTCTTATTATTTGCTAGGTTCATTACAATAAATATTATAAAATTTTAAATTATTAAAATAAAAAGTAGAGTATAAGTTATTTGGCCTAGTCCATATATGTGCCAGGCCACAGAGGAAGATAATGCAGCCAGTCCTGATGAGACCTGATAGACTAGGATCAGATAGAAGGGGAGGAGGGCTTATCCTATCAGTGGTCTTGGGGAAGGGCATGGTGGAGAAGAGGGAGGGAGGGTGGAACTGGGAGAAAACTAGGGAAGGGGCCACAGCTGGGATACAAAGTCAATAAGTTGTAATAAATAATAATAATTAAAAAGTAAAAAGTAAATAGTCTATCAATAAATAATCCAGTGTTACATGTTCCCCTATATGCATCACTCAGGCCTAGCTTGATCTTTTACTAAAGAACAGTAGAACACAGGAATACAAAATGACTACACACAACATGGGAACAAGATGACAGAGAAATCAAAATTCTTAAAACTTTGTAGTTTCTGAGTCATGACAAAATTCTCAGGTCTATGAAATTACAATGACAATCATAAACATCTCCCTGAAAATTGTACTCAAAATGTAAGCTTTCTGGGCTTCTTTTTGGAATTCCTAATTAGTTATTTATAGCTACTGATCAGAAGACTGTCCTGCAACTCAGTAAATATTCTAGGATATAAAAACAGAGTGAACTTCAGTGCCTGAGATTTCACATTAATCCATGTTAAAAAAAAGAGTCATACTGATTGATCTATCATCAGTGTCAGCCTCATCAACAAGAATATATTAACCCAAGACAAACAGAAAACTAACAACTACAACAATTAAATAGCATGCACAGCTAGCAGCAAAAGAAAAATTAATGAAGGTGAAATTTGCAAGAGTATTGTAAGTTAATCAAAAGAATAAATATAAACTTCAAATATTTTTTTTAAATTAAAACATAAAAATATTACTGAAAAAAATTCAAACAGTGAGGAAAGGAAATTTTTTACATTGATTTTATAAAATCAGCATGTGCACTCCCTTCCCCTCACAATGTTTGTTTAATAGAGAAAAGTAAACTGTACAGCTAGGAATAAACATCTAAAGGCACAAACCTGCCAACCTCCTATCCAAATTAGTCATCTTATTTTTGTGTATATGTGTGTGTGTGTGTGTGTGTATAAAACCTACCTCACTGGTAAGTTCAGCTCCACCAAAGGTTTAGTAACAGAAAGACAGGACAGAGAGCAAGGTGAAAGAGTAGCCTCCCAGGGGACAAAGTCCAGAGACTCATCAGGACATAGGTGTCTACACATTTACAGCAAGGTTGGGAAATGAGTGTCTCTCAGTAGGGAGTGATGAAACACAAGAAGGTGATTGTGAAGGCAAGTTATAGCCTTCTCCTTCTGCTGTTACAAACTGACCTTTTGTATACTTGTCTTAAGAGTCCATGTAATCTCTAGAGAACACTTATCTCAACATTACAGGACAATTATCCTTCTGAGTTCTGGGTATCAATATCTCAAATTAGTAAAGATATTTCCTATTATTTTATTTTTCAGAAATTTAATTTCTACCCACAGAGGAGCTTCAGTAAATTGATTTGATATTATTTATTTTATTTATGTTGTTGTTCAACTCTTTTCTTTCACGGGAAATCATATTACTTTCCTAGCCAAGGATGAACAGTTGTCACTCTACGTCTTTGCACATTGCATTTTGCCACCAGTGTGACCCTCAAGCTTGATTTCACATGCTATAGAGATGGAATTATTTTCTCTTGATTCTTTCCCAGAAGAGGAGAGAAATTGAAAAAAAAATCCTTTGTATAGATTTTTCTCCAGCTGTTCATTCCTACAGAGTTTCTCTATACCCGCTAAATTATATATTCACATATTTTTAAAAATACTTTTATCAGAGTCATTTTCTGAGAGTAACATTCTCCCTTTTTTGATTAAAAATCTTGAGCATGGTTTTCCATGGTCTTAATCGCTGCACATGGAAATCTGAAGCAGGAGGATTTCTGTTTGCACTTACAGTAAAAACACTGTGGATCGTAACAGGACAGTCTTGGTTGAGAGCCGACAAGTTCCAGGTAGCGTTAGCTAACATTTACCCTGATGACATACACTGCGCAAAGTACTCTTGTCATCTTTGTCATTTCTAAATCTTTGTGGAGTTCCCAGGAAGTTCTCATTACCTGGTGATGCTTGAAGACAGTGTTTTCTGTTTGATATGGTTGATTCATATCAAAATCTATTATAAAGAAAAAGGTGAGGGAATGACTTGGAGTTTCAGGGTCTAAGCTCAAGGAGTTTCACTAATCGGAAACTTTGGATAATATACATTCTCACATTCTTTGGAAGATTGGGATACTAGGTGCATAAGCAGCGCTAGATTCCCCCTAGTTTCTCTAAAATTTATTATACATTATTTTGGATTCTCTCCCTTTCATCCTTCTGTGCAGATGCAATGGAAGTTTATCCATTTACATGAAAAATGGAGAAGGCAGACCAACTTAATTATGTACCTAAACTTCAAAGACAGACTATCTAGACTGTTTTCATGAGTCCCAATTGTGTTAAGTGTGGAGACATTGGTTGGATCAAGGGAGGTAGGTCAGGCTGCTCACATGAGCTTGTGTCTGGAGCGGCAGTGTGCACAGTAGGAAGAACACAGCAGACTTTTCATCAAACAAGTGTAAGTGTGAGTCTGGATGCATGCTTTCTGTGCATAACCTTTAACTGGTCTCTCTGTGCTTCTCTTTAGTCTGCTATAAAATGGGGCAGTAAATACCAAGAGGCATTTTAAAAATGCAAGGAATAAATATTCTATGCACTGCACTTGATAACTAGCAAGCACTCAATGAACCTTAGCTATTTCTATTATTGAACCGAAATTATTACCACAGAAACAATAATTTTGGCTTACCTACCAAGAAAGTTTGGGCCAAGAAGAAAAAGAAATAGTGAACCTTTCCACTACTCAAGAAATATGTTTTACCTTGAACCCTCTGACTAAACATCAGTTTTTAACTTCTCCTTGCTTAATTTTTTTTTAAATTTAAACACTGCTCGCATCCTATCAGGTTATCAATTTAAAAATAATGTTTCCACAACCTTTTCAGCGTGCATTGTCACTTGAGTTTTTGATCTTAACCTTTCTGATGGGTATAAGGTGAAATCTCAGGGTCGTTTTGATTTGAATCTCCCTGATAGCTAAAGACATTGAGCATCTCTTTAAGTGTTTCTCTGCCATTCTATACTCTTCTACAGAGAATGCTCTGCTTAGCTCTGTACCTCATTTTTTAATTGGATTGCTTGATTTATTGCTTTTTAACTTCTTTAGTTCTTCATATTCTGTAGTACAGCTTGAGGTCAGGGATGGAGATACATCCAGGGGTCTTTTATGAGACTGTATCTCCAACCAAGGACCATGTATGGAGATAACCTAGAACTCCTGCTCAGATGTGGCCCATGGCAGTTCAGTATCCAAGTGGGTTCCTTAGTAAGGAGAACAGGGAACTATTTCTGACATGAACTCAATGGCTGGCTCTTTGACCTCCTACCCCCCACACCGAGGGAATGGGCTACAGCTGGGATACAGAGTTAATAATGAATTAAATAATATTTAAAATAAATAAATAAATAAAAATAATAATATTTTTTCCTTGGGCATATTGCAGGGAATCTTATGAAAGAAGGGGGAGATACAAAGACCTGGAGGGAACAGGAGCACCACAAGGAGAGCAACAGAATCTACAAATCTGGGCACAGGGGTCTTTTCTGAGACTGATACTCCAACCAAGGACAATTCATGGATATAACCTAGAACTGCTGCACAGATGTAGTTCATGGCAGCTCGGTCTCCATGTGTTCCCTAGTACTGTTATGTCCCTAGACTGTCTCTGACCTGAACTCATGGGCTGGCTCTTTGATCAGCTCCCCCTGAGGGGCGGGGAAGCAGCCTTACTACACCACAATAGATAATAATGCAGCCAGTCATGATGAAAATTGATAGGCTAGGGTCAGATGGAAGGGGAGGAGGACCTCTCCTATCAGTGAACTGGGGGAGGGGCATGGGAGGAGGGGTGGGAGAGCAGGTGCAACTGGGAGGGGACGAGGGAGGGGGCTACAGCTGGGATACAAGGTGAATAAATTTTCATTAATAAAATTTTTAAAATTTATTTCTCATTGAATATAAGTAATGATAGTGCACACACATATGAATAATATTTCAAGAAGATGGTGATTTGTTTGTTTGTTTTGTTTTTATGTTTTATTGAGACAGGATTTCTCTGTGTAGCCTTGGCTGTTCTCAATTAGCCTTCTAGACCAGACTGGCCTCTAACTCACAGAGAGTCACCTGCCTCTGCCTTTCCAAATGCTGGGATTACAGGTGGGTTCACCATGGCCAGCTGAGAGCATATATTGAGCAAATAATAATGTAACAGTCTCCACGAAAAAACACTGTCATTTATCATTAATTCCATCCTTCTAAATCACACAGAAAGGATCCAAAGAGTCTCTATAACAACTATTTACTGTGTGCTTCAATGTAAAATATCCGTATCCACTTTAAAAGAAAGAGAGAGACACCATGTTGAAAAATAGAATTCCTAATAATTCCAGTTGCTAAAATTAATCATGATTGTTTGGAGAGTCGGTGTTTAATTGAAAATGATGATCATGTTAGGCCCCTAATTTGTAGAGTTCTAGTAGCAAGTTTTACTTAACATGTTTACTCCTATAATAAATTGCCAACTGGGGACTGGGTAGACATTTCAAAGAGAAATAATTGTCCTTACAGAGCATCTTTTTCTAGCACCACAGTGTGACTCACAACCATACCCTATCTCCAGCTGACATCCCCTTCTGGCCTCCTAAGGAACCAGACATGCATGTGGTTCACAGTTTTACATGTAGTAACTCAAGTATAACACAATTATTTTTATTATTAAGACCACCACAGTTAACCCACACATTTTTCTCTCTGCTTACAATGCATTTTGAAGAGAAATCTGTCGAACTCAAGCAGAAGTAGTTCATTTCCCTACAAGTTTACCTCTTTTTAAATTAAAGAACAAGAGTGTTTTCTAAGCATCCATCAGTAGGTAACATTCTTAATTTCTTTCATTATAACATCAATTATAGGCTTAAAATCATTAAGGAATTTTGAGAAATTTGATTGTCTGCCCTACAAATCTTGTCCCAGAAGACCACATCTGTCATTTTTGAGCATATATATCCCAAATTCCAATTTTATCTGGTTGACTAGTCTTCTTCCCTAAAACAGATCAAATGTGTAAAAGTAATTCTGATGTTTCCATTTGTTTATCTCCCTGCCAGCAGTTTTGAATCAGTGCTCTCTAAGGATTCTGTGTCAACATTTCTAGTGTTTGAGCAGTAAATCTTTCACTAATCTTGTACAGAATTTGATCGCCATCCCTTCTTGCTTTCTAATAATCCTCCAGTTGATCCCCCTTTGCTAGTCTCTCTTTACCTGGCTTTGTTGTCTACAGTTCTTCTAAGGTTATTACTACAGAAAACATCTGGCCATTTTACTCTCTGGTGCTGCAACACAGTTAAAAGCGCAGATCTCTATTCCAATCTGTATCCTTCTCTAGGCCTGCATATTCCCTTCTAAAGTCATGCCTTGCCTATCTACTTTATGATTATGATACTCTTCCCAGATCAGACCATTATTTTTTAAGAAAATACTGCTTTTCTTAGTAAATCTATCGATCTCGCGTCTCAAAGTGTTCCTACTGCAACCCTTCTCTGTGTAGAGAGATCACAAGCAGTTTTGTAACTAAACTGAGGGTATCACTGCCATTTTGAATCTCTACTAGAGATTTGTTTTTTGTTTTTGTTTTTGTTTTCTTGCCTGTTACCACATTGATCTCAGAGCACACATAAAGGAGAATGAGGACCTGAGAAGGGCTTTCTCCTAAAATTTCAGACAATACCTTTTTATGCTCTCAAGCCTCTTTGTGCACCTGTGAAGAGGCAGGGAGACAAGAAGAACAAGTGGGAGTCTCTTCCCTTCAAATCAGCCAGATGAGTATGGTCCATTTAACTGGTGACTTCTTGACCCAAACCAGAAACATTTGCAATCAGGTCTTAGCATTAAGTTTATCAGAGTATGTTATCATAAAATTAACAACTATATATTTCATAGAAACAACATTTTGAACTAGAATCTAGAACTAGGGTGGACTTTTCCAGAAAGCTTAAGCATTAGAGAAGTATAGGTCAGACAGTACCAGATTCCCACACTGAACTCTCTTCATTTATATGGCTGTCTATTTTTTTTCCTAAAATTGGAAGCAGCTCCTCTTTCAACAATTCATCTTTGTCAACCTTCTACACTGGTTCAAATGCTTTGTTGTCACTTTGATGACTCCAATAGCTTCCTGTTCAGTTTCACTTTAATGAAATGAAGAATCACTTTGTATAAAGCATACAGGCATTTATTTCCTGCACTGTAGTAATTTGCTTTCCAAATTTCCTTTTATTCTGCTGTCCCAAATATTTATTAAGGAAATATCTATATTTATAGTACCTTACTGTCACTTGATAATTAACTTACACACAAACACACACACATACACACACACACACACACACACAAAGATGCCACACATAAAATTTATTTGGACTAGTTAGGAATTGCTTGACTTTTGACATCTTTTACCTAAAGCTGTGGATGTGAATTCTAAAGTTTTTTTGTTTTGTTTTGTTTTTTAATCTACAAAGGTTCAGCATCACTAAGAAAGTTCCAGTAAAAGTCATCTTTAGTTCTAAAAGACGGCTCACTGTTGCAATAGTGTAGTATAGGCGAAGACTGTGAGAGTGCAGCATCCTCAAACTGACCCAGATTGCTTTGGGGAAAGGAAGTTGACTTTCCAACCTTACTCAAAGCATATTAAATATGAGAAGTTATCTGCTATAAAAAGTTGGATAATATCATACACTTCCATTTAATAAGGCTGGAACAGGGCTGTTTTCCCTTCATGATAGAATTGTGGTTCATTTATTACATCCTAAACTTATCAAAACATCACAATCTCAGGTTTCATAGCATTCATCATGGACTAGAGAATTGGAGCTACATTAGAAGGACATAGAAACCATTTACCAAGGTTTAATGCAATGTTAAAAGATTTGTTATGTGTTAAATCACAAAATTAACTTATAAAATTGAATGTGCCTTTTAAATTTGCTAGAAATGAACCCTTAATCTTTTAAATAAATGATCCATTTATGCTGTACGAAGTATATATGAACTAGGTTATCAAAAATATTTTAAATGTTGAAGATTTTCAATTATGACGGTTGTTACATATATTTTAAGTATTATGAGTATTTTTCTTCCTACAGAGAGAGAAAGAGAGAGAGAGAGATTGTATTTTTGTATGCCCTGGACTCACTTTGTAGCACAGGCAGGCCTTGAACTCATAGAGATCTGCCTACCTCTGCCTCCAGAGTCCTGGGATTAAGGGTGTGTGCCACTCCACACACCCCTTCCCCCCTGCATAGCTCTTCCTAGAACTTACAAAACTTTGATTCACTTATAAATGAGTATATACCATGTGTGTCTTTCTCCTTCTGTGATATTTCACTCCGGACGATCTTTTCTAGATCCCACTATTTGCCTGCAAAATTCATTATTTCTTTGTTTTTAATTGCTGAGTAGTATTCCGTTGTGTAAATGTACCACAATTTCTGTATCCATTCCTCAACTGAGGGGCATCTGGGTTGTTTCCAACTTCTGGCTATTACAAATAAAGCTGCTATAGACATGGTTGAACAAATGTCCTTGTATATTTGAACATCTTTTGGATATATAAGTAGGAGTGGTATAGCTGGGTCTTGAGGTAGCACTATTCTTATTTGTCTGAGAAAGGTGTTTTCTGAGACTGATACTCCAAACAAGGACCATGCATGGAGATAACTTAGAACCTCTGCACAGAAGTAGCCCAAGGCAGCTCTGTATCCAAGAGGATTCCCCAATAATAGGACCAGGGACCATATCTGACATGAACTCATGATCACTTCCACCTGAGGGGGGAGCAGCCTTACCAGTCTGCAGAGGAAGACAAAGAAGCCAGTACTGATGAGACCTGATAGACTATGGTCAGATGGAATGGGAGGAAGATCTCCCTTATCATTGGACTGAAGGAGGGGCATAGGAGAAGAAGAGGGAGGGAGGGTGGGATTGGGAAGGGTTGGGGAAGGAGGCTACAGCTGGGATACAAAGTGAATAAACTGTAACTAATAAAATAAAAAAGTTTGACAAACCCTCAGGAACCTTCAAGAGCACATAACATAAAGTAAAAAGAAAATGTAATTGACACTTTATCCTTTTTTAAACATTTAATTTTATTTAAATGTTTATTTATTATAGTTTATTAATTTTGTATCCCCTCTGCAGCCTCCTCCCAGTCCCGCACCCCCTTCCTCTTCTCTCCCTATGCCCTTTTCCTAGTCCCCTGATAGGAGAGGATTCCCTCCCCTTCTGTCTGACCCTAGCCTATCAGGTCTTTTAAAGGCTGGCTGCATCTTCTTCCTCCATGGCCTGACAAGTAGGAAAAGACAAGGAATAGGACAGGAGCCATCCACAGAGGACCTCTGAAAGATTCTACCCACCAGGATATAGTAGGAGATACTGAGACTCAGAGGCAGATCCTTATGGAAGAAGAGGGAGACAGAAAGGCCAGGAGGGGAGAGGAACTCCACAAGGAGAACAACAGAGTCAAAATATCTGGGCCTAAGGGGTTCTGCAGAGACCTATACTCCAACCAAGGACCATGCATAGAGAGGACCTAGACCCCCTGTTCAAAGGAAGCCCATTGGCTTCTCAGTGTCCAAGTGGGTTCCCTGGTAAGGGGTATAGGGGCTGTCTCTGAAATGAACTCAGTGGCAGACATTTTGTCCTTTTAACAGCTGGATTATATGAAATTATGTAGACCTCAATTTTGGAACAGTTAATATTTCCTTTGTATTTGTGTCTGTCCATATTTGTGTGTATGTGGGGGGCTTGTGCTTGGGTAATACTGTTTTAAATAGCATAACCTTTTGTTATATAAATCTACTATTGTAAATCGTAGACATTATTTTCCTATATTAGGGTGGAAATTAAATTTTGAATAAGCCATCATTTTGGGAAACATATATATTTAATCAACATATATACAAAATAATTATATTGGTTTTATTTTAATACCGCTTCTGCTCATCCTGCATCTAATTACTATCACATGTTTTTAAGCCCATGTGTGTCCTGATAGGAAAATTAAAAGTATATTTTTGCAAGGCCTTACCAAGCACTTACTCTTAAAAACTAAAATGACAAGGTTGAAAATGTATCTCACAGCTACACTGTTTACCTACTAATTACAAGTTTCTGGGTTTAATGTCTACAAACCATCATAAAAATAAAATGAAATAACATGATTTTAGACACATTTTCTTTCTTTTTAATCTTTTAACTATTTTATTGTTCACTTTACATGCCCATTGCAGTCCCTATCCTCCCTTTCTCCTGGCCCACCCTCCCTCCTATTTCCTCTCTCCCCTCTCCTCTTCCCTCTGGAAACCTCTCTGACCCCCACTAGCCCACCCCAGCACTTCAAGTTGCCTCAGGACTGAGCACATCCTTCTCAACAGTGGCCTGGCAAGATAGCCCAACCAGGGGAAACGATTGAAAACCATGCAACAGAGTCCGTGTCAAACAGAACCCACAAGAAGACCAAGTTGCCCACTCTGTGTGTGTGTGTGTGTGTGTGTGTGTGTGAGCGTGCACGCGCATAGGGGCCTAGGTTGAGGGCCCTAGGTTGGTTAGTGCTTCAGTCTCCTCAGGCTGTGTATATAGGTTAGTTGGCTCTATTGGTCTTCTTGGGAGGTTCTTGTCTCCTCTTGGTCCATCTATCCTTCCCCAACTCTTACAAGGCTCGCTTTGCTCTGTCCAATCTTTAGTTGTGAGTCTCAGCATCTGGTTCAATCCTTTGCTGAGTGGAGCCTCTCAGAAGACAGCTATGCTGAGCTCCCATCTACATGCATAGCAGAGCATTGTTCGTGTCAGGGGGTAGGATCTCTTCAATGGGTTGGTTCTCAGGCTGGGCCATTGGATGGACATTCCCTCCATCTCTGCTGTATCTGTATCTCTGCACATCGTGTAGGTAGTATAAATTTTGGGTGGAAGGTTTTGTGGGTGGCTTGGTGTTCTACCTCCTTTTACTAAGAGTCCTGTCTAGTTAGAAGGTGACCTCTTTAGTCTCCATGACCCTCTCTACTAAGGATCTCAGGTAGAGTCATCTCCATATCCTCCCTGGAGCCTACCCTGTTGTAGGTCTCCAGCCTATCTCAGAAATGTCCCCTTCAAAAGTTTCACTTTTCTCTGGAAGCCCTCTATTCTTCTACCCCAACTCTCCCCATATCTGTTCCCCACCCTTGTGTCCCTCTATACTCCCTCTCTTACCTTGTTCTGTCTCTTAAACTACTTCTCTGCATATGCTATTTCCCCTTATGAGTGAAATTCACACATTTTTGGTCTTCCTTGTTACTTAACTTTTTTGAGTCTGTGAATTATATTATGAATTGTATGGCTAATATATGCTTATAAGTGAGATCATGCCATGTGTGTTTTTCAGACTTCACTGAGGATGTTCTTTTCCAGTTCTATCCACTTGTCTGAAAATTTCATGATTTCTTTGTTTATAATAGCTGAGAATATTCACCTGTGTAAATATACCACTGTTTCTTTATCCATTCTTCAGCTAAGGGACATCTGGGTTGTTTCCAGATTCTGGTTATTATGAATAAAGTTGCTATGAATGTAGTTGAGCAAATGTACTTGTTGTAATGTGGAGCATCTTTGTATTATATGCCTAGAAGTGGTATGGCTGGCTCTTGAGATAGAGATATTCCCAATGTCTGAGAAAGTGTCAGATTGATTTACAAAGTGGTTGTACATGCTTGAACTCCCACCAGCAATGGAGGAGTGTTCCCCTTTCTCCACATCCTCACCAGCATGTGCTGTCACTTGAGTTTTTGATCTTAGCAATTCTCTTATGTGTAAGATAGAAATCTCAGAGTCATTTTGTTTTGCATTTCCTGATAACTAAGGATGTTGGGCATTTTAAAAAAATGTTTCTCAGCCATTTGAGATTCCTCTGTTGAAAAATCTTTGTTTAGCTCTATATCCCATTTTTATTTGTATTATATTGTTTGTTGGTGTATATTTTATATTAGCCCTTTGTAATATGAACCATTGAGAAAGATCTTTTTCCAATCTGTAGACTGCCATTTTGTTTTGTTGACAGTTCCCTTTGCCTTACAGAAGCTTTAAAGTTTCATGAGGTCCCATTTATTAATTGTTGATCTTAGAGCCTGAACTGTTGGTGTTCTGTTTAGAAAGTTGTCTCCTCTGCCAATGAGTTCAAGGCTGATTCCCACTTTCTCTTCTAATAGATGTAGTGTTACTGGTTTTAAGTTGAGGTCTTTAATCCATTTGGACTTGAGTTTTGCACAGGGTGAAAAGTATGGATATATTTACATTTTTCTCCAAGTGGACATCTAATTAGACCAGCACCATTTGTTAAAGATGCTTTCTGTTTTCCATGTATAGTTTTGGCTTCTTTGTCAAAAGTCAAATGTCTGTAAATGTGTGGGTCGATTTCTGGGTCTTTGATTTGATTCAGTTGATTGACAAGTCTATTTCTATGCCAGTACCATGCAGTTTATTATTATCATTGCTGTGCAGTACAGATTGAAGGCAGGGGTAGAGATACCTCCAGAAGTTCTTTTATTGTATAGGATTGTTTTAGCTATTCTGTTTTTTTCCCCTCATATGAAGTTAAGAATTATTCTCTCAAGGTCTGTAAAGAATTGTGTTGGAATTTTGATGAGAATTGTATTGAATCTGTAGATTGATTTTGGTAGGATGGCCAATTTTACTATGTTAATCATACAGGTCCTTGAGCATTGGAGATGTTTCCATCTTCTAATAGCTTCAATTTCTTCCTTCAGAGACTTGAAGTTCTTATCATACATGTCTTTATCTTGCTTAGTTAGTATTAGACCAAGATACTTTATATTATTTGTGGCTATTGTAAAGGCTGTTGTTTCACTAATTACATCTATTCCATTTGTCATTTCATAGAGAGGGCTACTGACTTTTTTATTTAATTTTGTATAAGCCACTTTGCTTAAGTGTAGGAGCTGTAGGAGCTCTCTGATAGAATTGTGGGAGTCTCATGCAAACTATTATATCATCTGTGAACAGTGATATTTTGACTTCTCTGCTTTCAGTTTGTATCCAACTTGATCACCTTTAGTTGTCTTATTGCTCTAGACAGAACTTCAAATACTATATTGAAGAGATATGGTGAGAGTTGGGCAGCCTTATCTTGTCCCTGAATTTAGTGGAATTGCTTTGAGTTTCTCCTCATTTTATTTGATGTTGGCTATTGGCTTGCTGTATATAGCGTTTATTATATTTAGGTATGGACCTTATATCCTGATTTCTCCAAGACTTTCATCAAGAAGGGGTGTTAGATTTTGTCAAAAGTTTTTCTGTCTCTAATGAGATGATCGTGTAATATTTTTATTTTTGTTTGTTTATATGGTGGATTACATTGATAGATTTTTTTGTTATGTTATATATTCCTGCATCATTGGATGAAGCCTGCTGGATCATGGTGTATGATGTATTTGATATGTTCTTGATTTAATTTTGAGAGTATTTGATTGAGTATTTTTGCATCAATGTTGATGAGGGAGATTTGTCTCAAATTCTCTTTCTTTTTTGGGTCTTTGTGTGTTTTATATATCAGGGTGACTATAGCTTCATAGAATGAGTTTGACAATGTTTCTTGTTTTTATTTTGTGGAATAATTTGGGGAATATTGATATTAGCTCTGTTTTGAAAGTCTGGTAGATGTTATAGGACTGTTTAAACTGTTTACCTGATCTTGGTTTAGCTTTGGCAAGTTAAATCTATCAAGAAAGTTGTCCATTTCCTTTAGGTTTTCTAGTTTTACATAACATAGGCTTTTGAAGTAAGACTACCAATTGTTTTTATTTCTTCAGGGTCTGTTGTTACATCTCCATTTTTATTTCTGATTTTGTTAATTTGGATACTGTCTCTTTGAGTTTTAGCTAGTTTGGCTATGGGTTTGGCTATGTTATTGATTTTCTCAAAGAACCAGCTCCTGGTTTCATTCATTCTTTGTATTGTTATCATTGTTTCTAAGTTATTAATTACAGCCTTGAGTTTTATTATTCCCTGCCATCTACTTCTCTTTAGTGTGTTTGTTTCTTTTTGTTCTAGAGCTTTTAGGTGTGCTTTTAAATGAGAACCCTACAACTTCTTTATGACAGCACATAGTGCTATGATTCTACTTTCATTGTGTTCTATAATCTTGGGTGTGTTGTGCCTTCATTTTCATTGAAATCTAGAAAATTTTAAACTTTTTAATTTATTTTGTCCCTGACCCAGTGGTCATTGAGTATGGAGTTGCTCAATTTCCATGAGTTTGTAGGCTTTCTGTTGTTGTTGAGTTCAAGCTTTAATCCATGACTTTCTGATAAGATACAAGGGGTTATTTCAATCTTCTTGTATCTGTTGAGACTTGCTTTGTGAGTATATCACCAATTTTGAAGAAGGTTCTGTGAGGTGCTCAGAAAAATGTTTATTATTTTGTGTTTGGTTGAAATGTTCTGTAGATATCTGATAGGTCCACTTGATTCATGGCATTTGTTAGTTTCATTATTTCTCCACTAATTTTCTGTCTTGATGATCTGTCCATTGGTGAAAGTGGGGGTTTTTAAGTGTTCCAGTATTAATATGTGGGGATTAATGTGTGATTTATGCTTTAGTAATGTTTCTTTAACTAATGTGGGTGCCCTTGAATTTGGGGCATATATGTTAAGAATTGAGATGTCTTCTTGGTATATTTATCTTTGATAAACATGAACTATCCTTCCCCATCTCTTTTGATTAATTCTGGTTAAAAATCTATTTTATCAGATATTAGAGTAGCTACTCCAGCTTGCTTCTTAGATTCATTTGCTTGGAAAATCTTTTTCCAGCCTTCTTCTCTGAGGTAATGTCTATCTTTATTGCTAAGGTGTGTTTCATGTATGCAGCAGAAAGATGGACTCTGTTTTTGGATCCATTCTGTTAGCCTGTGTTTTTTTATTGGGGAAGTTTAGGGCATTGATGTTGAGAGATATTAATGACCAGTGGTTGTTATAATTCCTGTCATTTTGATGTTGGTGGTAGTAGAGAAAGAGAAAGAAAGAGAAAGAGTATGTGAATGTGCACGGACACAGGCATGCATCCTTTCTTTTGGATTTACTGATGGGTTATTTATTTCCTTTATTCTCATACATTTATAGGCATCTCTTTCTTTAGGTTGGGAAAGTTTTATTCTATGATTTTTTTTGAAAATATTTTCAGGGCTTTGGAGCTGGGAGTCTTCTACTTCTTCCATTCCTATTATTCTTAGGTTTTGTCTTTTCATAGTGTCCCAGACTTCTTCAATGTCTTGTGTCAGGAACTTTTTAATTTTAACATTCCCTATGATTGATGTATCGATCTTCTTCATTTGTACCTTCTACACTGATATTTTCTCTTTAATGTTTTGTATTCTGTTAGTGATGTTTGTATCTGTATTAACTGTTCTCTTCCCTAGATTTTTTATCTCCAGGATTGCCTCTAATTTTCTTTTCTTTATTGCTTCTATTTCCAATTTTAGGACTTGAACAGATTTATTCATTTCTTTCTCCCATTTAAGTGTATTTTCCTGTATTTCTTTAAGAGACTTATACAATTTCTTTACCTGTTTGTTTGTATTTCCTGTATTTCTTTGAGGGATTTATTTTTCTCCTTTAAGGCATCTGTAATTTTCATAACTTCAGACTTAAGATAATTTCTTGTGCTTCAGGTGTCATAGTATCTCCAGGGCTTGCTGTGGTAAGATAGTTGGTTTCCGGTGGTTTCATATGGCCCTGGTTTTTGGTGCTTGTGTTCTTATGCTGACCTCTAGGCATGTGTTTGTCTCTGGTATTAGTAGGCCTCGTTTCCCTGGTGATCTGGCAATTCATCAGTAGGTGGAAAAGGCTCTAAGTTGAATGTTGCTTAGGCTCAGGACTACCACAGGCCTCCGTGTGATAGCAGATCTACACACATTTTCTTTCCCAATCCCATTAGAATAGTCTGTTTTTTTATTTATATGCTGAAATACATGACAAATGTTATATTTTAAGAAAAGAAATTAATTTAGTTCTTCAATTTGGATATTCAAGGGCCTGGTACCAGCATTTTCTGTTTCTTCTTCTTCTTCTTCTTCTTCTTCTTCTTCTTCTTCTCCTCCTCCTCCTCCTCCTCCTCCTCTTTCTCCTCCTCCTCCTCCTCCTTATTAAGGTGTATCATAGGAGTATGTATCAGAGGGTGGGATCATATCACTAGGCTTGAAGCAGGAGGGAGAAAGAGTGACAGAATCTTTGGCCCGTCTCAAGATATTATTAAATATCATTATATTACATTTCATAATATCATGAAATTCAGTTCAACACAGCAACATTATTCTCCAGGACCATTATTCTTCAGTGACCAAAAATCTCTCTACTAGGTTCGAGCTTAAAGATCTCACCTTCTCATAACCACTCTACCACTGAGGGCCAGGATTCCAGTCTGCATTGGAATAACTCAGTGGACACACTGAAATCACATCTTAAATATGACACCCATCAGAAATAGATATTTGTCATTTTTGCCTGAATTGCCATCTCCATATTCTCTTTCAATTTGGAGGGAACCAGAGTGTAAGTACATTTTACACTGGAATATTGTGTCAGCTTCCTATGCTCTGAGTTTATGTGGGTGAAACACATGGTGAGACATGTTGGAGTGCTACGGCAGTGAGCTGGATTTGACCAGAGCAAACTGTACTGATGTAATGTGGTCTTTGAGGCCAGCGACAGGACTTGGAATACCTATCAGAAGGGTGTCTTTATATTTGCCTTCACAGTGTCATCACAGTTTAAATAACAGTTCTCTCTTGGGCCCTTAGATGATCCTGCGCCATTCTGCAAATGGTGGATCATTACTGCACTTGTTGTGTGGGATCCTGGACCTCTGTCCTTTTATAGCTTTGATAAATGTCCGTAGTGTCTTTCTTATCTGTACTAAAGCAAGAGCCTTATAATAGCTTTTTATCACCTCTTCAGTTCAAAAGTAAGAACTTTACTCTCAAATCACCTTGTTAGCCACGGCCATTTGAAGAGGACAAAGGGCTAACATAAATGGCATTTAAAAAATGGCTTATGAAAATACAAAGGATTTTCTTTTCTAAATCTAACTATTGCATTAGCCTAGTTAAACATAGATAAAATTCAGTTTGGACATGATTATAGAGTTCAATATAACATTGCTCAAGAACAATGAACATGTTTTATTACATATTTTAATGATATTTTGTGTAATTAATATCTATTTTTAAAACAACCATTTTATCAACTTATTATCCACAAAACCTTAATTCTTTTTTTGTTGGTTTTGTTTTCTTTTCTGAGACAGTTATTCATGTTACCCGGGATAGCTGTGGAATCCCTGTGTAGCTGAGGCTAACCCTGAACTACGTGTCCTTTTGCTCTTTCATTCCCAGTGTGAGGATTTAAGCATGTCATATATATTTTTTAATTTACCTCTGGTGTGTGTTACACCTATGTGCATACTTTTAAGTATGGGTACACTCATCTACATATATGGTCCGCTCCAAGTATGTTCCTCTACAGTTCAGTTCTCTGCCTTTATTTTCTCTCTTTTTAATTTTTTTTCCTTTTAAAAGTGTATGTGTATATGTGTTTGTATGTGTAGAAATATATACGAATATATGTAGAGTCCAGAGAGAGGTTGATGTCATGTATAGACGTCTTCCTTGATTGTTGTATGCCTTATTTCCTGTAACAGAATCTCTAGATGACCTCAGACCTCAGATGTCACAATGCTCTAGTTGGTCAGCAGACTTGTTTCTGACCTCTGAGCTCTGAGGATTACAAGTGACCTATTGTACCCATGCAGCTTTTGTTCACTCAGTTTTTACCTACTCACCTTTCACCTGGGTGCTGAGGCTCCAAACTTAGGACCCCACACTTTCATAATAAAATATTCATTCACTGAGCTATCCACCCTAGCCCCTCAGATGTATTTTTGAGGGGTTCTTGTTTGTTTGTTTGTTTTAGTTTTGTTTTTTTAAAAATTATTACATTTTTTCATTTATTCAGTTTACATCCTGATTACAGCCCCCTCTTTTTTCTCCCTTGTCCCACCCACTTTCCTCTTTGCCCACTCCACTTCTTCTCAGAAAAGGCGAGGCCCCTACAAATTCACCCCAGACATATCAAGTCACATTAGGACTAAGTTTATGCTCTTCCTTTGAGGCCAGACAAGGGAGCCCAGCTACAGGAAATTGATCCAAAAGTAGGCAACAGTGTTGATGATAGATAAGACCCTGCTCCAATTGCTAGGGAACCCATGTGAAGACCAAGATACAGCCATCAGTTATATATATATATCATGGGCCTACATTCTGTCTGTGTCTGCGTGTTGGTTGGTGCTACAGTCTCTGTAAGCCCCAATGAACTCAGTTGACTGCTCTTTGATCACTTGCCCCTGGTGATACAGCCTTACCAGGCCACAGAGAAAGAGGATCCAAGCAGTCCTGATGAGACTTAACAAGCTATGGGCAGATGGCAATAGTGGAGAACTCCCCCTTTCAGTGGACTAGGGGAAGGGGATGAGGGAAAGGAGGAGGTTGTGTGGGACTGCAGGAGTTGAGGGAGGGAACTTCAATGAGGATATACAATGAATAAACTGTGAAGAAAAAAATAAAAAGAAAAAAAATGGATGTTTGTACTGTGGTTTGGTGACATGGTGGTGAAGACAATTAAACCTGGGTACTTTCAGAACTTATTTTTTACCTCTGATTTTATAATCAATACACATGTAATTGACAGTCTGTTGGTCTTTGTGATCAAAAGAAAATATAACTTTATATTTAAAATTAGATGTATTTTTAGAAGTCCTTCAAAATAAGCAGTCAATGGAACTCAATGGAGCATGAGCATTACACACACTCCTGAGACAGAGCAAAATTATGGGTTATAGAAGCCAAGCTCTTTCTTCTCCACTATGCCTGTAGATCATCTGTTGAAGTTCTCTGATCATTTTAAGTAAGATTCCTATGTATATTGTGAGTAATGGATCTCAAGTACTAACTGGAAAATATTATAGATTTGTCTTAGTCACTGTTCTGTTGCTATGAAGAGACACCGTAACAGAAGTAACTCTTGTGAAAAAAAAAAGATTTTATTTTAATTGAAAGCTTGCTTACAGTTTCAGCAGTTTAAAATTTCAAAAAACAAAACAAATTGTTCCATGTTAAAGAGTTTAATTTTTCACATCTGGATGGTGTAGACTCATTGAAAGCTTTTAATCAAAGACTGATGAGATCATATTTCATTTTAATCTTACATGTTTGAAAGATAGACAGAGGTGATGTCTGGAATTTGGAGAAATGGTGAGTTGAACTAGAAAAGCTATGACTATGTAAGAACCTTGGACACCTGATATGAGGTGTGTTCAGGTATAGAGCGTCAGGACCTGGTGATTGCTGTTGTACCTCGGTGGCAGCATGCCAAGGTAATGAAGTCTTGGGAACTATGAAGGCAATGATGCTATTCATCAAAAGAAGTCAGGACACAATCATTAGTAGAAAAGGTCAGCATCGACCTGGAGCGGAAATGCCAGCTTTCACTTATTGACAAGAGATCCCATAGGTATACACTAAAACGGACTGAAATATATGTCTTTCAGGCAAGTAGGTTTAGGGCATGTAGTTTTTATTCTGTTTATCAGATTTTCTCAAGTTGCTTCGAGTAAGCCTCATAACAACATGGCCGGCTTGACATGGCAAATGCTGCTACACCTAAAACCTTCTGTAACACTTAGTCAGAACCTCATCCTGGTGCTGCTTCACAGCATCTATAGCATTCTGTAAAAGTTCATTCCACTGGAGAAAAAATGTCACTGTGGTTTGTCACCTGTCTGTGCTGCTACCACTGAAAACTCTCTAAATAATCTGCTTAAATTCACAGCAATTCTCTCCATCTCCCCTGGGTATGCTAGAAACTATAAAGGTCTAGAACGGTAGACTGTAAAATGTTCAGTAGCTAATATCTATCTCCTCTATTTATTAGCCTTCTGGCTTCTTTTAATAATAAATTTACTTCTATGTCTATCAAAATGATATCAAATATTAAATTCATTAAAATATTAGTATAAACATGCCTCAGAAATGTTAATTGAAAACCTGAAAATCGAACTAAATCTTGTTTCTGCATTGTTGTTGAAGTGCAAGATCCATATCACCTTTATTATTATTATTTTATTTAATGTGAACACCAATGTGGTTAAAACCTATAATTTTTGGTTATCAAAAATTCCCATTTATCCCTCTAGTGTTTCTTATAACTTGTATTCTATGCTATGATTTCTTTACATGTGTTTCAAAGATATTCAAAGGAAATATCAGAGTTTGCTTAGGCAAGTCCTTGAGGAACTGGATTCATTTATAGGAAAAAGGAAGACATATTTTTTTCTGGGTTGGGTGAGTAGAGTTTACTTCAAATGGGAAAGAGAAAATAGTATAAAAGAGATGTAGGAGAAAACATTCTGATGAATGTTTGTAACACGTGAATAAGCTACCAGGGAAGTATTAATTAACTCATTTATTTATTTTATTTTTTTACTTTAAGAACTTTACTAGCATCTTCCCTAGGGTCCTCCCTGTTGTTTAGCTTCGTTCAGACTATAGATCTTATAATGTTTTTCCTGTGTTATATATCTAATATTCTCCTATAAGTACATATACACCATGTGTGTCTTTCTGCTTCTGGGTTACCTCACTCAGGATAATCTCTTCCAGTTCCATCCATTTGCCTGCCAATTTCACTATTTCCTTGTTTTTAATTGCTGAGTAGTATTGCATTGTGTAAATGCACCACAATCACTTTATCCATTCCTCAGTTGATGGACATCTGGGTTGTTTCCAGGTTCTGGTGATTATGAATAAAGCTTCTATGACCATAGTTAAGTAAATGTTCTTTTTTATGGTTGATCATCTTTCGGACATATATTCCCAGGAGTGGTAAAGCTAGATCTTGAGGTAACACTATTCCTAATTTTCTGAGAAAGGACCAGATTGATTTCTAAAGTGGTTATACAAGTTTACATTCCCACCAGCAATGGAAGATGGTTCCTCTTTCTCCACAACCTCTCTAGATGGAGGATCTTAGGAAAGATGCTTAATCTTCATTCAGAGGGGGGAACAGGATAGATATTGGAAGTGGGAGAAGACAGAAAATAGGACAGGAGCCTCCACAGAGGGCCTCTCAAAGACTCTACCCAGCAAGGTAATGAAGCAGATTCTGAGACTCATAGCCAGACTTTGGGCAGAGTGCAGGGAATATTATGGAAAAGGGGGAAATATAAAGACCTGGAGGGGATAGGAGCTCCAGAAGTAGACCAACAGAGCCAAAAAATTTGGGCCCAGGGTTCCGCAGAGACTGATGAATCAACCAGGGATGATGCATGGAGAGGACCTAGACCCCCTGTTCTGATGTAGCTCTTGGGGAGCTTAGTCTCCTTGGGGAGGTTTCTTCATAAGGGGAGCAGAGGCAGTCTCTGGCATGAACTTGGTTGCCTGCTCTTTGATCGACTCCACCATGGTGAGGTGCCTTACTAAGCCAGTAAGAAAAAGGATCCTCATGAGACCTGATAGGCTAGGGTCAGATAGTAGAGGAGGAGGACCCCCTATATCAGTGGATTAGGGAAGGGACTTGGGGGAGGATGAAGATGAAAGGAGGGTGGGACAGGCAGGAGATGAGGAAGGGGCTACAGCAGGGATACAGAGTGAATAAATAATAATGACAAAAGAATAAAAAACTTTATTAGCATATAAAATGTGCTAAAGAATTTTTATACCCAATCTGGAATATCCTATTTTCTTTATTACTTGTAGTGCTTGTAGTTTATCAAACAAAGAAAGAAATGAGTCTTATTATGAGATTATCATAATACTCTTTGTATTGATCTTCCTTCTTGCCTCCATGTTTCCCCTACTCCTATATTGTTGGCCAGTACCCTAACAACCAACAGCTTCTATTTGACATTCATGACACATATCGCTTTGTCCTCTTTTGTTCTTTTTTCCTCATGATTCCTTCTTCCCATTCATTAATGCTTTGCAAGATCTATAGCATACTTGTCACATATACAACACTTACATCTGAACATAAGAGAATTCCAGGATGATGCCTTTCATAACAGAAAAGAGGAGGAAAAAAACCTAAATTTCAATCTATGGACATTGTACAGAAAATACTTTAGCATAGGAGTTGGAAGGCTGGATAATAGTGTCATAAACTTAGAAACATAACCTTGGAGAGAGGTCTTATAATCCTGTAGGTCATAATGCATATCAGTTAAAATGTGAGAAACAGGCAACATAGGTATGTTACAACAGATACTCTTGAGTCCTTTCTTCTAGGGAAAGGACCTATGTTGTTCGCCCACAAGTTGTAAGCTCAGTGGCTGGAGCTTAAATAACACATAAGTTCACAACTTGAATTAATTAAAACAATCTGGAGGAAATGCTTGCTCAAACAAGAAATGAGGAATTATATATCAGCTTTTCCACCAACTGAGCTTCGTAGTATTGGAAATAAATCTTGGGGATTTCTTAATATTTTCCATGAAAAAAAAACGCTTAGATTATATCACTAATTCTCTTTAAATCTCAAATGGTAAACTATTCAAATTCACTAAGACACTCTACAATTCTTATCTTTATGTCTAAAATAAATACCAACTTAAACATATTAAAACATTTATTTTAATATAATTCTAATCATTTGGAATAATTGAGAAAATTAGAACACGCACACCGATAGTTCTGGTAATTGTTAACTCATTGATACTTCATTTTAAAGAAGACAAAATTATTTTCACATAGAATCTATTGCATACAGAATTCTAATTCTCATTCAATGAGAACAAAGAGAATTTGAGTAAGGAGGTAGAGGAATAATGTGCTTTCAACATTCAAGTATTCCTGAGCCCCGAATCTTTTTTTTAATCAGTGCTAAACCCAAGGAAAACATAACAATAAGACAGATATGAAGGCACTATAGTCATATTAGTTGATACTGAATCTGATGCAGTTGATAATAGCAGTGTGCATGGTACCTTTTAGAAAAGAAGTTTATTGCAATAGACCCTCTGCTTAGATGTAGCCTATAGGCAGCTCAATCTCCATGTGGGTTGCCTAATAAGAGGATCAGAAGCTGTCTCTGAGATGGACTCTGTTAACTGTTATTTGATCACTGCCCCCTGGTGGAGCGAGAGGGTGAGGGAGGGGCTTGCCAGACCACAGAGGAAGAAGATGCAGGCAGTCCTAATGAGACTTAATAGGCTGGGGTCAGATGTCGGGGGGGGGGGGGTGGTGGTGGAGGGCTCCCCTTTTCTGAGAAATAGGGCAGAGTGGGATGATGAGGAGAAGAGGAAGGGGGCTTCAATTAGAATGTAAAGTGAATAAATGATGTAAAAAATTAAATTAGAAAAAGAAAAGCATAGACTCAATAAAAAATGGAATAAATTAAAAACCAGTGAATCATTGCTTCACTTTCTATTTAAAGTAGGTAGACAAAGTATAATGTTAAACTTTTATTGTTTAGTCCTACATCTTCTACTTGCAGTTGAGTTGTATGTGATAGGAAGATAAGATAATTTAAGAAGATAAGATCCCACTAGGGCTGTGATCATACTTTTCATCATCACAGCAGTGGGGGGAAGATTTTATTTATACTCTTCTTTCATGTGTTGAAATCAATCAACTGTTAATACTTACACCATCTTCATGCCCTTCAGAATAAGTGAAAGAACATGATACTCCACGCACTTTTCCCCAAAACAATTAGCATCCCCCTTGAAATAGATAAATATGTCTATATAAAACTAGTCTATAGAACATTTGAAAATCACTTACATGCTCATTGTTCCAGCTCTTTGTCAAGTCTGGTCTTTGAAACTCATACTGTTAGCTATTTTACATTAGTGTTTTTGTCATTCAATCTGAATCAACAACTTATTCTTCACTGACATCAGGATTCCTGGCCATCCTTGTTTATTTTACTCCATTCCTCTTTATCTTAGCTCCTTTTCTGCTTTTGGTTTATTTCTAGTCCATTCTAACCTTCTAACTGGTAATATAAAATTGAGCCAGAGCCCATGGCTTTCTCTTTTATTATATTGCCTTCCTGGGAGCATGCATCAGGGATCTTGAATGAAATTTTCTTTGTGCAGCTGATTTTAAAATTTATATCTTCAATGTATGCTCATCCCTTAAACCCTACCTATTCCGCTGTGGCAATGCCCAACTCTTTTCCTAGGTCTTACTGAAAACAATAGCAAGCACTTCTAATTCAGGATTCTTCCCAAAGTCTGCTCCTTCAATTTTACTTGTCTCTCAAATCTCAAAAGTTTTCATTAGTCCCATAAACTATGATAAAAAACAACAACAAAAAACAAAACCTTTTGCTTTAATTAGCCATACTTCCTCTTATTTACTATCCATAGTATTTGTTCTCATTTCATCCCAAAACTAACTACTGTGAACTCTGCTTTTTTATTATTGCCTTGGCAATCTAAATAATGCACTTGCTTCAGCTTCAGCTTCCTATGTTTCATCTCCCACCTACCAGATAGTACAGCCTTGCTAGACAAGGGAAGCCAAAAAATATAAAACAGAATTATCAAAATTTCACACTCATGACCATGACAAGTGCCAGAGTGGGTAAATGTGCTTCCCACCCAAACCTGACAAGCAGAGTTGAATCCCCAGAGCTCATTTAAAGGTGGAAAGACACAAGTGACTCTCCTAAGTTGTTTGGCAACCACACATCTGTATGCAGCATATGCATCATGCACACAAACAATAATAAATAAAAAAATTAAAATCTTCCAAATTTAGCCTTTCTTTATATAGGGATGCTAATTTTTTTTAAAAAAATGCTTTGCTATAGAAAATGATCGCTTCGTCTTTTTTGCCTTATCTACCAGTATTTGTATGTATGAAATTATCTTATCAATGAAAATGTGCTTTTTAAAAACTTTTGTTATTAATTTTTATGCCTTTAATTGTTTATCCAGCCTACCTAGTGTTCATAGGACCCTCAATATAATGTTGACAAGAAAGAGTGATGCAGAAACCTGATATTTCACCAAACAACACAAGTAATGTTTCACCAAACAACAGCGCTTTTCCAATTTTTACCTTGAAACTCACTTTGGCCTGACAAAATCAACTAATTAAAACTTGTTAGTTTAATTAAAAAAAATCTTATGAGTGGGTATATTTAATTTGTTCAAATATTTCACGATATGTGATTATTAGTCTCAATTTTCAATTTAACAGAATCGAGGACCAGCTGGGAGACAAGGGCATACCTGAGGGGGTTGACTGTGATTAAATTCAGTGAAGTGGGAAGACCAGTTTTAATTGTGGGTGGGACCATTATCTAAGAAGGAGATTCTCAGCTGTGTCACTAGAGAAGGGAGCTGAGCAGCACTGTTCACAACTCTCTGCTTCCTGATTGTGGATGCAATAGGACTAGCTCCCTCAAGCTCCAGCCACCTTGGCTATATATATATATATATATAGATAGATAGATAGATAGATAGATATGAAATTTATTCACTTTATATACTGATTGTAGCCCCCTACCTTGTTTCCGCCCAGTCTCCTCCTCCTTCCCTCTTCTGTCTATCCCCCTCCCGTAGCCCATAGATCCCTCCTCCCCTACCATTTGATCCCAGGCTATCAAGTCTCATCACTACTTCCTCTATCCTCTTCCTCTGTGGCCTGGCAAGACTGCATGGCCGGGGGAAGTGATCGAAGAGCAGGCAACAGAGTCCATTTCACAGACAGCTCCTGCTCCTCTTACTAGGGAACTCACATGGAAACTGAACTGTCTATGGGATATATCTGAGCAGGGGTCTAGGTTCTCTCCATGCATGGTCCTTGGTTCGTAGATCCACAAAGTGAACAAAAGGAAACACACACACACACACACACACACACACACACACACACACACAGGATCATCTCCTTAGGGGTCCAAAGAGCATTTGACAAAATCCCACATCCATTCATGGTAAAAAATAAAATTGGACAGATCAGGGACACAAAGCACATACCTAATCATAATAAAGGCAATTTACAGCAAGCCTATAGTGAACATCAAACTAAATGGAGAGAAACATAAATCAATTCCACTGAAATCAGGGACAAGGCAAGCTGACCATTCTCATCATATTTCTTCAACATAGCACTTGAAGTCCTAGCTAGAGCAATAAGACCACTAAAGGAGATCAAGGGAATACATATTGGAAAGGAAGAAGTCAAAGTATCACTATTTGCAGATGATATTATAGCATACTTAAGTGACCCCAAAAATTCTACCAAGAACTCCTACAGATGATAAACACCTTCAGAAAAGTAACCAGATACAAAATCAACTCAAAAATATCAGTAGCCCTACTGTATACAAAAGACAAATGGACTGAGGAAGAAATTAGGGACTTGTGCTGGGATGGGTTGATGTGGGGGTATGGGGCTTCCCTATTTTGAGAAGGGGAGGGGGGAGAGAAAAAAGGGTGAGAGGGTGAGACCAGGAAAGGATGGAGGGGGCTGCAGTTGGGATGTGAAGTGAACAAATAAAGAGAATTTTAAAATAATAAAAACGTAATTAGGAAAACAACACCCTTCACAATAGCCACAAAAAAAAAAACCAAACCAACCAAACAAACAAAAAACCACATAAGGTATCTTGGTGTAACTCTAACCAAGCAAGTGAAAGACTTGAATGGAAAAAAAAACAAAAACCTTTTTCCTCTTAAGTTTATTTTTTTTTATTTTGTTAGATATTTAATGGCAGCAAGAAAAAAAAGTGAGCTAAGGTAATTGTTGCTATCAAATAGTAAATATTTGATAGTAACAAACTATTTTTTCAAAATTAAAAGTAAATGATTTAACCCAATATAATCTTCTATGAAATTGAAGACATCACTGAATTTTATATAAATCCTGCATAATTATGTTATACTTTTCATTTTTTAAAACAATTGTCATTTTTAAAACAATTGTCAAATACATTTATTCAGAATGGTTTAATGTGTATCAATCAATTATTTTAAGCTTCATAATATAAAGATTATCTATAAGAATAAGGTAGTATCAGGAAAGATGTGTCTTGAAGTTTCCTCTACTGATGGCCAATATGTTCAACCAATTATAAGGTATTGCTGTTCCTATCATTTATAAAATACTCCACTTAATACAGGTTCATGAAAATTTCAAATAATACAGATTCTTACAGTTCTTCTGTGACTATTTTAGAAATGAACATCAACAAATTAGGTGAGAGTGTTAGTGATCATTAAGCTTTGCCCAAGAAATTACAGTTGCTGGCTACAATTTAGACATTACAAAACCTCCTCTAGGGCAAAAATCCCCAAAGAATCAAATTATCAACAACCAAAAGACAGAGCAGAAGTCCCTCAGAATTATGAGCATGTGTTTTGATTGTTTGCTTATATTTGCTTTTCTTTAGCTTTGTTTTATTTATTCATTTTCCTTTTTAAAGCTGGTTCTTTTGTTGTTTGCCAAGAGAAGCCAGTTAGAAGAAATATTTTAAAATGTAAAGCCCTTGTCTCTATTGTGGAAAAAAAAAATCACTGCCCCATTAATGTATTGATTTGATGTGTGTTCACATAGTAGGCTCATTGTTTGTGACAGTGGTTATGTGTGAAGCCTTTTTGTCATAACTGCATCTTAGCAGTAAACTTTAAAATTGAGTAATAACACTCCTATTTATTTGCTGTTTGTTTTTATAAAATTTCTGTTTTGAATGACAGGTTCTCTATTTTCAGATTAATACTCTGAAACTAAGTGTCTACAGGCTATGAGAACTATACCCATTGAAGAGCAGCAGCAGCCTTGAGAAGAAAAATACAAAGAGCCTATACCTTGTATGCCAGTGAGATGTTTATGATGAAAGTATTGTTCTGAATATCATTCACTGTACCAATTAAATAAGGGAAGGGAAAATCTGACCATTTAAAAAATATATACTGAGAATATCAGTACCATAACTCAACATGTTTTATAAATGTTAGAGACCTAATGAATTTGATTAAAGTGGTTTAATTAAGGTATAGTCCACGGTGTTACATCCCCATCCAGACAAAATAGCTCAGCGAACAGGTAGTATGTCCCCAGTGAACTGTGAATATCAAAGTCGGGGAAAATTCTTCATTTTAATGAGCTGCATTTTCCGAGCCCAGACCTCTCCCCTGACAGGGTGGCTGCAGGAGGCAAAAATGAAAGTAGTTGTTCTCCTTTGAGACTTTCTGCTGCTAAATGCTGTGAATGCGAGAAATTAAAGTCGCGGTGCTGAGATGCTGTGTGTCTTCTCTGGCTTTACGCTTGCCCTTGGGCTGAAAATTGTTCTTAAAGGAAAAAGCTCAACAATTAAGAGTATGTTTATATTTAATGTATATTTATAAAACTGTTACTGTTACTCTGAATGTGTAGAAAATAAAAAATGCAGATCAATTTTAATGAATGAATGATGGTGATTCTTTTCTTATATTGATGCTGGTTGCAAGAAATGTCTGTTTCTGACATGTATTTATATTGTATGATAAGTTTACTAAAATAAGCCATTTTTTTCATTTGTACTTTAAATAAGGAAAGCCTAGCATTAAAGTTTCTAGAGAAACACATAGGAGTGAATGAATTACTGTGATAATTATCATTTGGGAACAGGCATTTATTTGTTTATTTTTCTTTTCAAGACAAGGTTGTGAGTGACTTTTTTAGGATTGTGAATATAAATGAGACTAATGCTACATAAAGACGTTTCTTTGAACTTAGTATAGAATCCTTCCATTTGTTAACAATGAAATTACTAAGAATATAACCAAAACAAATACTTAATTCACTATGTAGAAAATTCGCCTGAGAGGAGAGAATGTAATTTCCTGATTCCTTAAATATGGTTGAAGAATGCATTTGTATTCATTCTAAAAATTGTGTTCATCAGAAACTGACGATAACTATTTATCAATTATTTGAAACAACTTACTCATATCAAAATAGTAAGAAAATCTGGCATTTAATCATATGATATCTGAATACTCAATTTCCTAGTCTAGTTTTTCATGTAAAACAAGTACAGAATACCACAAAAAGTTATTTGTTGGCAAAGAAGTAGAAAATAAGAAATTACACTTGATTTCCATAATCGTTTCAAGAAAGTTCGGAGGAAAAGTAAATACAATCCAAAGAAGTATATTCCCAAAGTAATCAGCATAATTACCTAAGCTAGCTAAAGGATCATCTAAAGTTTCTGGACTTGTTCCAAGAAACTGTTTAGACCTAGGACAGGAGTTCATGGCAACCATTACAGGGGAGGAACTCTCCAATGATTTATAGCTTCTACCATCAAAAATGCTGCAGTCGGTAGCAGTTTGAGGTGACTCCTTAACTGAAACTGATTTTCCTTAGAGAAGTTTGTCTTCCTTGGAAATCAAAGCATTCTTAATTTTAGTCAGTGTTAGCATAATGATTTTAAATTTACTTCCACTTACTGAAATTAATGTGTGCTACTGTGAATTTGAACAAAGTACATGAAATCCCACTTTAATTATACCCAGTCTGTCTATTTTTTTCTTCTTTTGTCCTTTTAAATTTCGAGAATGTATCCTTTTCTTTCCTTTCTCTTGTTTTCCAAAACCAAATGGCAGCACAAGTAATTGCATACTCATGGGTTATCTCCTTAGCTAAGCCACCAGAGTTTCAGTCACAAACACACTATTTCATGTGGGCAGAACGGTGCGGCTCTTTGAGGAAGGCTGGTCCCACCTTTTACAGTTGACAGTATTTGAATCACTGTGAAATTGCAGGTGTTTGATTGTGTATTAGCAACACAGATATAAAGGCAAAAGCCAGCCACACTCACTACAAAAGACCCAGTATGAACCCATTTAGAAAACTAATTTATCATAAATAGATTTGAAATTATTCAGCTATACACACTTTGACTGAACATGACCAAGGTTAATATGCTCATTAAGGTTTAAGTTAGCAATATCATGTTAATGGCTTTGTGAATACTATTTAGTCTATGATTTGATGGCAAAAGCAATGCTGAAGCAACTATAATTTTTTGATATCATATTTGCAAGCAAAGCATGTGTGTCTGTTCTTGATATGTGTTTTACACTGTACGACAATATCAGTAAAATGAGCCATTATACTGTTCATTATACTTCAAAGACAGAGAGCTCACCATTAGTGGCTTTCAAGAAGCACATAGAATTATATGAATTAATGTGATGGATAGTACTGAGGGACTCAACCTTAGCAATACAAGATTATTTTTTCTTCTTTTTAAGAGAGAGGGCCAGAATGATATATTACACATGATATATATCACAAAGCTTTTCTTTTAC
Source organism: Pachyuromys duprasi (assembly GCA_028658305.1). Classification (NCBI taxonomy): domain Eukaryota; kingdom Metazoa; phylum Chordata; class Mammalia; order Rodentia; family Muridae; genus Pachyuromys; species Pachyuromys duprasi. The sequence goes on from CM053764.1 coordinate 81,409,799, forward strand.
CTTAATTTGTAACTCCAAAATTTGTAACACACATCAATAAATGCATAGTGTTATATCAATGAATATACAGAATTTAATGTAGGACATTAATTGATATTAAGAAAAACTCATTCTATTAAGTGGGAGAATTTACTGGCTGATACTGACATATTCCAAAATAACTCCAAATTAATATTTTAAAGTGATGTTCAAAATAAAATATTTGTAATTTCCCATTTTTAAATTTGTTCTTTATTATTATTTATTACATTTTATTCACTGTGTATACTGGCTGTAGCCCCTCCCACATGTCCTCCCAGTCCCACCTTCCCCGCCTCTCCCTCCCACCTATATCTCTCCCCTAGTCCACTGATAGGGCAAGTCTCCCCCTACTCTCTGACCCTTGACTATCAGGTCTCATCAGGACTGTCTGGATCCTCTTTCTCTGTGGCCTAGTAAGGCCACTGCTCCAGAGGAAACTGATCAAAGAGTAGATGGGCATGTTAGATAGTTATAATCACTTCAGAAGCCCAAATCCACATTTTTAAAATATCATTTTATAATTATATTTATTTTAAATAATACATACTGTGTAAATATTTTAAATATTTATAAGGCAGTATATAAAGCATTCCTTGAAGAGCATGATTTTCATATCAAAATTCATAGGAAGCATAGGAATATAAAAATATGTATTTTTCTGGGAAAATTAGCAAAGAAAGATAAATTAAAAACACCATGAGACAAACAGAACAACCACAAAATATATTTATACATTATTATGAAAATTTTGTCTGAAATCTGAATAAACATTATAGTAACACAGTTTTACTGTGATTGTGGAATCAAACTGTCCATTGAATAATACATATTTCAGTTGAGGTAACAACCCTGTCATATAAAAGATAATGATGCTGTAATCATACTTTAAAAATAAGCAAAATGGCATTATGGTATAATGGAGTAATAAGACCATGCTAGACATCAAAAGCAAATAAAATAAAATAAAACCCACAGGCTCAGAAATGCTCAGTAATCTTTTAGCTAGACAGATGCAAAAGACCCCGAATGTTAGAGATTATTGATGATAACCTTGGTTATGTAGCAGAACTTGACAGTGAGACTCTGTTGCTGAAGGTACTATATACTTGTGTCATAGAACATGGAGTAATGGAACTGGTGCTCACATGGGAGCTACATCATTGTTGGTTAGTTTTCACTAGGTTTGACACTACTCAGCAGGAAACTAACCATCAATCTCATCCAAAAGGGAACCCTTTGGCATATAGTAACAACCGATCTGACAAAACTTGTTCATTGGTGGAATAGGGGCACAAGTGTCATAGAAGTAACTAACTGCTTTTTTTATTATATTGAAGTATTTCTCCATGTGATGAACCCCAGATATCAGGACAAAAACTCAAGGCTAGACATACCCTACTAACTAACTTAGGTAGTATGTCAGCTTCTTTTGGAACTATCCAATGGAGACCGTAGACTAAGCAATAAGTAGATTTCTGAAGACTCCTTCCATTTCAGAATCTATCAGGTTTCAATAGTTTACAAGGAGTGGTAGGGACATATGCACTCTTCCACCATCCATGACTGGAAATTGCTAGATCTAGTCTTTACAAAGAACTGTACCTACTATGCTACTTCATTCACAGAAGACTGTGTTTTGCAGTCCCCTTACCTTCTGACTTTTTCTTTTATTTTGCCCTTTCTACTGAAGTATTCTTTGAGCCTAAATAGGTTGGTACTAATATCCTGCCTAGGCCTGAGAGCTCAGCAATACTTTATTCTCAATTTTTCCTTCTTTTAACAATCTACAAATTTTCAATGTAACTACATAGAGTTCCACCAACAGCTTTTTTAAAGTTTATTTGTTCTCAATATATTCGTATGCACACAAGAAAGTGCATGAGCATACATACAAACACGCACACACAGGATGAGGAAGCAGAGAGACAAAAAGAAACACACACACAAAAATTAAAATTGAGTAAATTTTGATGAGCACAAGAGAGAGAGGAATCTTAAGACTCTTCATTGTGCATGGAAGCTGTGGTTCTACTTTCCAAAGAACCAGGATCCAGTCAAGAATTTTCACTGATTTTCATAAGGAATAACTGTAGTCAGTTTCTCTGTTTTCAAATGATCAGTTATTCAATATAAAACTATAAGGTATTACTTCCTGAACTGTTGTAGTAAATAAAAAGTAAAAGGTGCTCGGGCAATTTATTATTTATTATTAGCCCTAAGATTATCAAGGCACTGTTGTGTTAAATATTTTTATTTAACCCACTGTCATAATAACAAGACACAGACATCTATTAGATTTATAATTGCCTTATTTACCTTGGGCTGAGCACATATATCACTTACACTGTCTCAGTGTCCTCCCCATCCATTTCCCAGCCCCCATTCAATGCTATCCACCTTATCCTTCCTATCTGGACTACTTTCCATCCATTATCCCATAGTTCTTGCTTGTGTTCTTTATCTGGGCTTATTCTCTCCATTATTGGAGTTTTTCCTCTCAGCTCACATTTTTTATTTATTTTTTCGTCCATGGTAACCTATCATGGTGTCCTCCTTTCTCTTCCCTTCCTGTCCCTCTGTTTCCCATGATTCTCTCTGTCCTCCGAAGCCCAAGAACCTTACCCATGCCTACTCCAATCTGCCCTGCCCAGGAATAGGCTTGCTAATCAACCAATCAGGTACATCTTAAGCAGGTTTACAAAAAAAAAAAAAAAGGAGTAACTTGAATCTTCTCTAGGAAGATCTAAATCTCAGTACTTTATGTACTCCATTGACTTTATGGATGGTCCTTGGATTTCTTCATTCAGTGATAGCTGTGGTGAAGGTGTTCCCAGGATATTATGGCTAAGATAAGGAGCTGACACAGGACTTGTAGCTATCCAAGTGTAGACCAAGATTTGTGGGACTCTGCTGTGGGATTATGTGGTTAAGAATTTAGATATGACAAACCCGGTATTTCTTTTTATGTCTTTAATTATGAACTTCCAGTCAAAATTTTGTAGAATATTTTAAAAAGGAAAAAAATTGTCAAAATCTGAGAAGTGGGAAAGGAAATATAAAGAAGGAATAAAAAGGAGTCAAATTGTTCAGTTGTTTTTACAAGTATGTTTGTATAAAGGCAGAAAGGTTTAGAGTAAAAATAAGAAAATAGGTTAGTTTATCTCTGTACAGGTATCAAGATTTCATGTACTACTTATGTACAGAATGAATCGGGAAAATGCTTAAACTTGCAAAGAATTTGTGGACTTACAAGATGCCTCTGTAGCTAAAGGCTCATGGTTCTGCTGCCAAGCCTGATAATCTGAGAACAATTGTTCGTACTCACTCATATGGTAGAAGTGATCCTCTCATCTCCAGAGGTGTCATGGTGTGTGTATAAGTAATATATGTGCATACCCACAATAAATAAATACGTGCAATAGAGAAGTTAACTGCATTTTACATAAGTATTTATGTGCCTCATGTTTTAGAAAGAATGGGAATAACACTATATTAGTCTAAGGAAGAGACTATTGCATCTAATGAACAAAACTGTTATATTTAATTTATTTTTTAATGTGGCTTTTATTTAATAGATAAATTGGCTATCAAAACAAACAGCAAGAGAAAAGGCAGCAGGATTAAAATGTCTGTGCTACTTATTCTTCAAGTTAATGGAAAGATGGCTGTTTCTTTTCTCCAAAAATATAGTAAATATAGAAAATTCAACACCCTTGTTGATAGCTTGTTTTCACTTGCAATAGTTCCTTTTGAAATCAATGAGTTGAGGCATGTAAAGTAAAATTGCCAAAGTAATAATGGGATTAGCTACTTATTTTACATAGAAAACTGCTCTCCCTTGTGTGTGTGTGTGTGTGTCATGTGCATCTGTGTTGTCCATTTAAAAAAATGAACACACAGAGTAGACCCATTATTTTGCATATGAAGACAAGGATAGAATGATGCCTCTGGGAATAAAATAATCACTCACACTCTCTAAGAAGAAAATGATCAAATGTTTAGAAGCCAGTTAAACATGTACTATTATGGAAGTGAGAAGAACACAAGCTAGATATCGTCAAGGGTTCAAACTGTAAACTGGAAAAGAAGAAACTAAAGCAGTACCACCTGCACAGGTGACGGAAGGAAACTATCTGGATTATGCATAGGACAGTGAGCTGATATAGGACTTCAAAAGATGCTTGGTGGATAAAGATCCTGGACGCCATTTTACAACAAAGGAAGAAGGAGAAGCTACAATAAAATTTGGAGTGAATGGATTTTAGCAAGAAGGCAGCAGAAAAAAGAGAGAACCTTAAAGGGGAAATATGAAGTCATAACAACTTCTTTGAGAAGAAATAGTTTTATGTAAAGTCAATAGGAGACAAAGGATAGGTGGAGGGGGAGATCAGAACTTAAGTTAATCAATAGCTGAGAGAAAGAAGAATGTCAGGCCAGGTGTGGTGAAAACAGGAGTGACAAGCTAAAGGGACACAGGAAACCTGGAACTCAAAACTAGGGGAACAGCTTGGATATAAAAAATCAAAGGAGGGAAAGAGGAGCTCAAAGCATCCTTAGAAAAATGAATAAATATGGGAAAACAGAACTTCAGGGCCTAGTGCAATGCCAGAAGAATGAAAAGGAGAGCTCAAATGTGGCTGAAATAAGAACTCCAATTAAAGGATAAAGAAGCAAGGGCTCAAGAGTGGAAAACAGCCTCTAAGAAATACCTGGTGTGAATGACTTTGAAGAAAAGCAAGATCTGACAGCTGATGGCTAAAAAGGCTTTTGAGATCCGCCCGAGTGTTGTTCAAAGGAATGTAGCGGGGATAAATGTTGTTCAGCTGACGCAATGGGAAAGGAAGCATTGACAATAGTATTTTTAAAAGGTGAGGGTACTCATCACTGGAGGCTATGGAACACAGACTATAAGAGAGTTTTGTTAGGAATCTGTCTTCAGATACTGTTTGGATGCCATAATATCGATACCAATGACTGTCTTGGACAATTAAAAGAAATCAGGAGGAAGGTGGCAAGGATGGTTTTCACATTTGGAATAAGAATTGTGGTTTCAGATGAGTAGAATTGTAATGTACCTGGTATGAAATGTGAGGAGGACATGTTTCCTTCCTCGTTAAAGTTCTTAAGCATATAAAAAGAAAAAAATATGGATCTCTATATTTTGCTTACTGCATCTCTCATCTGAGTTTTTATTTTTAGACTCCAAATGCTAAATCTATTAACAGCTACCAAGTATTGAACATCTAATATATAGCAGCCTCTAAGGAATACTTTATACTCTTAAGTTTTGCTGTACATCACAATCACGTGTGAGCACACACACACACACACACAGAGTATAATGTTTTTTGGTTTTTTTTTTTCACAATATGAGAAAACTGAAATATTTCCTAAGTTCCTAGATCTAGAAACAGATCTAGTATTTGACTCTTGACTTAGCTAGTTTACTCTGTTTTTAGGACCTTAGATCCCAATAATCACAAACAATAACCACAAGACACTTTGAATTACATGCTGGGTAACCTATTGCTGTGTAAATTGGTTTCTGAACAGTCTTTTACATAGCACTTTGTCATCATCTCCCTTGCCTACCAATATATTGAGGTAGATCTACCCATTAGAAAAACCTTCACCACCCTGAGCAGGTTAAAGCAAGGAGAACTTCAGGGGTCTTATGATATCATTTATTTTTCCTATTTTGTATTTATATATTGGTCCAATTTACAGGCTGATTGTTGCTCCCTGCCTCCTTCCTTTCATCCCAGCCCCACCCTCACACCACCTCCTGTTTTCCTCAGAGAAAGGGAGACCCTTCCATGTGTAGTGTGTATCAATCCACCTGGTACATCAAATCCCAGCAGGACTAAATACATCTCCCACTGTGGCAAGGCAAGGAAGCCCAAATACTGCAACAGAATCCAAAGGCAGACAACTGAGTCAGAGATAACTCCCCACTCCAATTTTTAAGACACCCACATGAATAACAAGCTGCATGTCTGCTACATATGTGTAGGGGTCTAGGTTCAGCCCATAGATGCTCTTTGATTGGTTTTTCAGTCTCTGTGAGCACGCATGGGTTCAGGTTAGTTTACTCTGTAGGTCCTTTTGTGGTGTCCTTGACCCCTCCATCTCCCTCAATCCTTACCTCAAGTCTTCTACAAGATTCCCCTAGCTCTGCCTATTGTTTTCTGTCTGTCTCTGCCTTGTCTCCACCAGCTGCTAGAGAGAGGGCTCAGCTGTTAAAGGATAGGCTCATCTGACTTTTTATATTTGGTATTCACAATATTTATCAGTATAAAATTAGAGTAAGGAACAAAGGGAATTGTGTGCAATCTCAAAATTCAGCTATACTTCCAAAGAAATCGTGGTTTTTTTGTTTGTTTGTTTTGTTTTTTTTATGGTCTAGTAACCTTTCTTCCTATGTTGATAGCACAATGCTCAGATGACTTAATACTCTGAAGCTTAACCTAAGAAAGGTTACTTCACCTCTCCATAAGGCTCATGCCAGCTAGGGAAATCAATGGGAGACTTTATACAGAACACTTTGTCTTCACAAAAGCTGTAAATTACATAAACACACTTTTTTTTTTAGATTTATTTTATTTATTCATTACATATACAGTGTTCTGCCTGAATGCCAGCAGAGGGCAGCAGGTCTCATTACAGATGGTTATGAGCCACCATGTGGTTGCTGGGAATTGAACTCTGGACCTCTGAAAGAGCAACTAGTGCTGTTAACCTCTGAGCCATATCTCCATCGCCCAGGCACACACTTCTTACACATGTGTCAGATATCTATAGAGAACATATATGAGTATGTACATATTTCCTAATCTACAAGCAGCTGTCCATATTATACTATTATTTTATATTCTATTAAATATAGAATAATATAGTATACTGAAATCTACTGAATATTTCAGATTCCTTACAATGTTTTTATGAATTTATGCACAAAATATGCTCCATCTCCTGCCTCACCTTGTCAGGGGAATCAATGGATGGTTTAAATAAAGAAGGAAGACTTCCTGAATGTATCATAATATGCTACATAAAATGACAATTTCATTTACTAAGGATACTATCTGTCACTAATGAGAAGAGTTCCTGGTCAACCAACGCAAATTCAATTTACCTTTTCAAATGATTACCATTTCAATTGGGTCATGTGTGTTTGTTTCAAAGCCTGTGCCACTCTTTGCCTCACCCCATACTGCTACATGGTAAGTCTCACTATTTTAAAACTTGTAGGGTAAATAATTTATCAAAGATTTCTCTGTTACAGTACTGTGCTTGAGTATTATCCCTTTCTTGAACATAGTACAAAAATACAAAAATGAGGTTAGTGCATTTGTGAAAGAAAGACAGCTTAGAGATGAGTGCAATTGAAAGCATATAAAAAAGTCAAAATTCACAGGTACAAGAAGACAACAGAGTATAAAACTCAATGACACTATGGGATTAAGATGATGATCAGCTACATATTATATACCCTCATGATCCTGAATATGTTTTTTTATTCTAAATTAGAGTGAGGATCCTGCTATTAAGTACAGATAATCTGAGAACTCAATAGAATGATATTATTTTTAGCATATCTTGATGAAGAAAGTAAGATAATTCTAATGTTAAGAAAGTTCTAAAATTGCTATCATAAGATACTTTGCAATTTAATTTTCTCATTCAAGTGTAGTAATTTTTCCTAAATTTAAAACAAATGTCACATTTTGTGAAAATATATAAAATTACGTGAAAAATCTTTATTGAGAGGAAGAACTTTGGGTAAGCATATTCCATTTATTTCCATTGATATAAAAATGAATCATAAAAAGTTCTTGATAGAAATCATCTGATCATATTGAATTCTATAATGTAATATAATTTTAAATAGAGACTATATATAAAGCATTGTCTATTCCAACATTTCATTTTAAAATACACTCATTCTGAAATTACACCCAAGCAGGATGTTAGGTTATCTTAGAATAACCTCATACACTTGGACTTATTAATGAAATAAATGCTATACCTACACAAGTATACATGGACATCACATCACACATGCAAATATTAAGTATTTTTAAAGTCTAGAAAAAGGGTGAAGAAAAATTGTAACAGCAAGAGCATCAGGCAGATTGCAAAAAGACTGTCTCCTACTAATGCCAAAAAACTACATCCTCAAACTCTCATCAACAAGACTTTCTAAATGGGAGCTGTACAAGAAAAACATCAATAGACATGCCAAAATGGAGGTGGAAAGACCACACGCCTCAACCCCAAATGACTACAGGCAGCTAAAGAGTGCTGAGGGTGCTTTCACAATACCAAAGGCCAGCCTTGAAGACACACAGAGAGCTAATATTATGCAGACTGAGGAGGTCATAAATAGTAGTATATAATAAATAGTAGTATATGCACATACATATATGCATATAACTACAATTTGTAAAACAGAGGCCATGAATTTGAAAGAGAGAAACGAAAGTAGTTTAGAAGGAAAAGGGACAGTTCCTGTTCTCCTTACTAGGGTACTCACTTGGATACTGAGCTGCCATGGGCTACATCTGAGCACGGGTTCTAGGTTATATCTATGAATGGTCCTTGGTTGAAGAATCAGTCTCAGAAAAGACTCCTGTGCCCAGATATTTTAGTTCTGTTGCTGTCCTTGCGAAGTTCCTGTCCTCTCCAAATCTTACTATCTCCCTCTTCTTTCCTAAGGTTCCCTGTACTCTACCCAGAGTTTGTTTATGAGTCTCATTTTCTGCTTTTATACAATGGTGGTTAGAGTCTTTCAGAGACCCTCCGTGGTAGGCTCCTCTCCTGTTTCCTGTTTTCTCCTTCTTCTAATGTCTGTCCTGTTTGCCTTTCTGAGTGAGGACTCAGTGGCTAGCTCTTTGACGGCCTCCCCTGCATGGGGGAGCAGCCTTGCCAGGCCATATCGGAGGACAATGCAGCCAGTTCAGATGAGACCAGATAAACTAGGGTCAGATGGAAGGCAAGGAGGACCTTCCCTTTCCATGGACTTGGAGAGGAGCATAGGAGAAGATAAGGAACGGAGGGTGGGACTGGGAGGGGAGGAGAGAGGGGGCTACAGCTGGGATACAAAGTGAATAATCTGTAATTAATACAAAAATAAAAATTAAAAAATACAAAGAAGGAAAAGGAGAGGGGGAATAATGTAGTTGCATTATAATCTCAAAAAAAAAAGAAATACATTTTTAAAGAGAAAAAGGAAAATGTTTATATATTTTTTTTTTCTTTTTTTTTTTCTGAGCTAGGATTTCAAGATCAAGGTGAGAAAGGGCTTCAGTTAGGCACATATATCTTCATCCTGTGACTCTCTCCTTAAAAACCTGCCTTCTACCCAAAGTGCTAGCAATCTACTCTAAACTTAATTCTTTACTTAAAGACCTATGATGAGATAAAACACACTGATATTAACAGCTCCAATGTGTAAATTGTGGAATAGCGTAACTCCTCAGCCTTTACAATCACAAAAGGCATTTCTGAACATTCTTTGATTTCAATGCTGATCAGCCTTAGGTAACACTATATTGAGGAAAGCACCGATTTGGAGTATTTTATGGTATTCTTTTTATGAGGATACAAACAGTAGTAGTATATAACAAGCCTGTGATTTTAAAAGTCAAACCTATAGGCCCACAGGTGAAGCTAGGTTGTGTTTTGTTTTGTTTTGCTTTGTTTTTTTTTTTGAGCCAATGATACGAAAATATAAAAGTATGAGGCATGCTGCAATTATACTTTTTTCTCCCTTGTTCATCAGCCCAAAATGAAATCTCATACTCAAAAAATTAATCCTCTTTTTCAAATTTAGATGTTATATTTGTAGAATTTCATGTGTAAGCACACTGTATATTATTTCCACCTCCCTCCCCAATTTCTTTCTTGTTTCTCCACCCACTTTGGAATAAATTGTGTAATCTATAATTATTACTGTTTTATACACATACATGTGTGTATATGTACTCAATAGGTATATTGAGTGCAATTAATATTGTCCATACATCCCTATGTTTATAGCTGACCACTTAGATCTGGGTTACCTCTCAAGTGCTCATTCTTGGGAAAAAATAAGTCTTCTTTTCTCCTGAGTTACTGCTTGCCTTTAGCTGTCCATCTGGCATGGGGTTTTGTTTTCCCCTATCAACCCTAGCATGCCAACTCATGTTATTTTGCACTTGTCTTGTATGAACAAATATATTGTTGAAAATTCATGGGTGCTATTACAGTACCATGGTCAGGTTTACAATATCAGGTAGAGCATTCTCTTATTGAGTGGGCCTTAGGTCCAGTTAAATAATTTGTCAATTATCCTCAGGACTTAAGTAACACTGTTGCGCCATTGGCAATATCTTACAAAGCCACTCATTGTTGTAGTTCAAAGGTTTACAGCTGGTTAAGAATTTCGATAACATTTCTCCTTTGAAGATTTCAACAATGAATCTTTTAAGGGTAAATATTATTATGCATCAAAAAATGTAGGCCTAATTTCAAACTTTCTTCACCAGCTCACTTTTCGATGATGTTTATCTTTGGAGGAGTAGTAAATTGATAATGAGAAAAAAAAAAGAACAATAACTTCACAAAATGACATTTTAACGGACATCAAATTAAAATTAAGTCATTAAAACTAAACCCCCAGGAGGCAGATTAATTATTATAATTAAAGCAAGTAGTTTAAGTAAAGATTAACCCAATTGGTAATGATACTTTCGAGTGTAGTGTGTGTTTTGATAAGCATAATCAATGAATTCTTCAAGGAAGTACATTTCATTTTTAAATCCTTGCTTATTTGCAATATATTTAGATATTAATAAGAATAACAATGTTATTGTACATAATTATGGATGCAGTCATAATGCAGAAATAGACTCTGGACAATTTGGTATGCTTTGAATTCCTTGGCTAACGCCAGGGTAGTATAAAGGTTATCAATTACTGCAGGCTTTCCTGAAATATGCAAAAGGGACATAATGCTTTGTGCAGGTATCACTGACCCAGAATGCCCCACAAGAAGAGTGTGGTATCTTGAATGGTTTAATTAATATAACACAGTGTGTAAAGGTTATCAATTTTTGCAGGCCTCAGTAAAGGCACGTTGGTCCTTAGCGATATTGATGAAAACATTGTACGTGTCCTCAGCCACTTTTACCTGTAGAACTGTGAAATCTAACACCACATTAACAGAATCGGCCCTTTCCTTCCAGCTGGGTGGATATTTCAGCTCTCTAGAACGCTTTCACTTGCAAACCTAGGAGGGCTGTTCTTGACCTCAGTGAACTGCTCCAATCACAATACTAATGCCGGCTGTGAAAACATAAACATAAAGGTTAAAGTTATCTATTAATTTAGGCCTTAATTATAATGGTGTTTATCTTTTAATATACTACATAGGTAAACAATGATATTGCATGGAGAAATTATTGCAATAATCTGTGTTTTACTAATATAATTGCACCTGAATCTAAATTAGAGTATGGATTATTGAATAAGTATTTGCAAAGTATATGGCAGTTTGAAATAACATCACAATAATGATATTTATGATGCTATTGCTAAGATAGTCTTATTTCTGAAAACTTTCATAGTATCAAAATTTTAAAATGTAGAAACTTGAATTAAGCTAGCCTTGGGTGGGCATCTGTGACAACAGCATGCTTTATCAGCTGGCCTCATACTTTCCTTGATGTCTGCTTTTCATGTATTACAAAATCATTACTAGACATGCAATGTCCCATTAAGACAGAGCACCCTTCACTGGCACTGTTTAATACTATCAGCCATCGTGACAGTTCTTTTTTAAAGTCTATCCGATCCTAAGCGATGAAGGCTGATTGGGGTGGGGAGCTAGAATGGACATAATTCAAGAAAAAACGCTGAGGAAGAAGTATGTGTGATGGCTCTCAGCAACCAAACATCACCACAACACTGTTATCGCCAACCAGGTAAAAGCAATGCTTGCCATTTTAAGCTCGTATTTTACAGCTCTAGTGATTTTTGATTCTGTAGCACCCCTCACATGTCATTGACTATCTGTTATTTCAGATTTAGCAAATAAATAAACTTCTGCCACAGAAAATGAATATATACGTTTCATGATTCCAGATTTTATTGATACTCATGGGTTACCCTAGTAAGGGGAACAGGAACTATTTCTGACATGAACTCAATGACTGACCCCTTTACCTCCCCACCCCCTGAAGGAGGAACAGCCTTGCTAGGCCAAGAAGAGGACATTGCAGCCAGTCGTGAAGATACCTGATAAGCTAGGGTCAGATGGAAGGGGAG
>CM053764.1:81422628-81439962 GCA_028658305.1 Pachyuromys duprasi
CGTAGGAGTTCCGCTCACCTGGCACTCACAATGCTGGCGTTTTAGGTCCCAGAGTTCAGTCTCCTGGTCGCTGTGTTGTTTCTGCTCTCCTACTCCTCAGACACAGTGTTCTCTCGTGGCAGCCATCTTGGATCCCCCTGTCCTCCCTTTTTATATGAAAAAAAATAATTAAGCTTCAGAATTTTGTTGCCCAGCTGTGTTTTTATAATGTATGTATTGTTATTTAAGTTTACCATAAGGAGTGAAATTTATTCACACAAAAGTCCATGCTAGAAGAGTCTACAAGATCAACATTTCCCAGATAAATATTCAACATTTTATGTTTTTTCTTGTTTCCCGTTGACTTATAGCTAAGTAATGAATGCAATGTAATAATCTTTGTCTTCTATGTTCATATTAAAATGGAGTTTCACTAGTCTCCATTGTCTATAAACACAAATTGCATTTTTTCTTTTATTACAAGTCTTTACTTTAAAAAAACACTTTCTTTTTTGTCATTTACTTTCATACTATCGTAGGAAAATACCACTAACTAGAATGAGGAAAAGTGAGAGTACAAACAAAATATTTTTATTAGTGTTATATGATAATCTATATTTTTATTATGGATACAATGATGTATCCTCTTATTTTCTCTATTTAATGGATTTTTCACTGATGTCTGAGGCCATCCAACTTTACATGTATGTTCTTCAGTCTGCTTCCTTTTTTTCTTTTTTCTTTTAGATATAGGTCAACACCATTCTTTACGCAGCTCTGAAGCAGTTAAATATTTTGAAATCTTTTGATTTCTGCAGCGCTTCTGGTGGAATATGTGCATACACTGTGCTCAAGAAGAAATGGCAGTCTATTTTCCGTCATGAATAAAACAGGCCCAGCTAAGGGGGGAAATATTGACTTGGTCCTTTTATGTGTAATGAGAATTAGAAGCTTTCTTGCTGGTTTACTAAAGAATAATGGATACTTTCCATGTAAGCTCTGCTGACCTTATTTAGATTTTAAGTATGAACTACCGGAACTCTAACAGCAAGCAGAGCATCAAGCACATAATGCATCTTCCCCCATAATAACAAAGGTTAGATGGTGTTAAGTTTATGCAAGAAACAAACAGAAAAAAATCCTGGCTGTGCAAAGGATGGACTCATGACTGTCAATACTAAATAATGAAGTTAGTGGGAAACCATTCTTAAAGAGAAAAATGGGCTGCAAAGCAGCTATTTTTGATGGACTCATTCACTTTTTTTCCACAGCAATAGTAAAAAGCAAATATAATGGCGGTTATATTGATAATAGAGTGAGTCAGGATATTCTGAAAGAATGTATAGGTACTTGTAGGAGAAACAATGTATTAATACTCTAGAATAATATAGAGTGCCTGGCAAATGACAGATTAGAATTATCACCCATAGGACCCCACTTTCAATTCTGAGAACCCACAGGGTGCCTCACTGTTGTCTATAATCCCAGTTCCAGAGGGTCTGATACTGTCTTCGGTCCTCGAAGAGGACAGTTAGTACAAAGGCACATATGCAGACAAAATACCCATATAAAATAAAAATAAATACCTGAAAGTAAGCAGTTTTAGAGTCAGAATATATGTTGTCAATACATGTTTTTCTTTTGTACAAACCCCTCAAACCCCTTTCATGTATATAACCTGCTATTTCAAATGTCCTTTTTTCTTTAATTTTTACACACATACACACACACACTCACACCTTCTATGCAACATGCTCTGTTTGTGTAATGCTATGTGCATGTATGTGTACTCAGGGCTGAACTCTTGTTATTTCATAACAAACTAAGTTTTGTTTTTAAATTTCTTTATTAATTTATTATTTAGTATTATTCATTACAATTTATTCACTTTGTAGCCCCCTCCCTCATTTCCTCCTATTCCTACCCTCCCTCCCCTCTTCTTCCCCTATGCCCTTTCTCCAGTTCACTGATAGGGGAGGTCCTCCTCCCCTTCCATCTGATCCTAGCCTATCAGGTCTCATCAGAGCTGGCTGTATCTTCTTCCTCTGTGGCCTGGTAAAGCTGCACAGGCCCAAGAAGAGGTGTTGCTTTTAAATTTCAATTGAGCCTCTTGTCATCTAGAAGTGTTGTTATTTAGGATAATCAAATCAACTTCAAACTTTCATCAACGTTCTTAGTACACTTGCATTCTAACTCTGTCAAAGGCGATCTGATAACTTTACTTGTATGTAGTTGTCCCATTCCTGCAGTAGGAACGCAGTGCTTCCAAATTTCAATCTCTCAGCCAGGTGGAAGAGTGGCATTTTCTAATGTACCAGAATGATGTGATGTTTAAATAGCAAAGTCCATCAGGCTGACCGAGGATTGTCTAGGACCTGCTTGTTTGAACAGCTGATAGATGACTGTGATAAACTTTGCTTCGGTGATTGAGCCTCTGTACCCAATGCGCTAGGGAGGGCTTCTGACCATCAAGGGGCTAGAGAGCACATTTTCGCGTGACCCCTGTGATTGGTTCTTTAACCCTATTCAGACACAGCTCTAGGTGCTCATATTACAGGGCACCCAAGATCGTTGTCAAAATAGCAATGACTTTAAAGTTTTATATACTGATAAATATTGTAAAAGCTAAAGTGTCTTCCTTTTCACCTTCCTCAAAGTTCTTTTTGTTGCTGTTGTTCTTCATCATTTCTATCATTTTTGATTAATGTATAGTCTACATTTTGTAGCTATAATTCTACCTATGGTCACATGATAAAGACAGTAACATGAGTTTTTCTGTAATAAATTCGCATTATATTAAAGCATTACTTATAAGCTGAATGACTTATGATGTAAATGAGGGGATACGACTGGGTGGAAAATGTGAGAAGTTCCTTCTATTATTGAAGTGATGCTAACTTGCAAATAGACAAAAAAAAGGAAAGGTCACAAGGTCACTGGATAATTTCATTTTTTGTTTAATTATGAACTTTCTCTTTACTTGGTTATGTTTTGACATCTCTATCCTTGATGGGAAATTAAAGAGAATCATAGGGAGCAAAGTAATGCATACTGTTGCTTGAGCATCTGGTCTAATTCTAACACAGATAATAGGAAGTCAGGAACAAATGCATAAATATAGGTTTTATTCTTATTATTCTTAAATTTTTGAGTGTGTTGGGGTTTATTATGCATTCCACCAATCTTTAAGGGCAAAAACTAATTTCTTGGAGGCCAATGAGATGGCTTAGGAGGTAAAGTAGTAGCCACCAATTCTGATGACCTGAGAGAGATCCCAGGGAGCAACAAGGTGAGAAGAGAAAATTGACTCTTGAAAGTTCATTTTATTTATATGTCTGTGTGTACATATGTTTGGTGGGGTCTGGTGAGTTCAGAAGCTGGAAGAGTCAGATCCTTTAAATGTGTTTGTAAGTTGCCAGTGTGGGTGCTGTTAGCAGAACTCTGTTCTGTGGACAAGCAGTAAGCACTTTAACCTCTGGTTATCCCTTCATCTCCAGAAGTAGACATTTGCAAGAAATTCCAATGTACTATTAATACGTTTTTCTGATTCTTTGGATAGAGAAAAACTAGATCAGTAATCATTAGAAAGCAGTCTATAACCAATGGATCAGAAAGCTCCAACACAAACATGATCAGCATAAAAATCAGGTCTTCAAGGAAAGAGGTGGAATGATAATATAGACTTAATATTGCCCTGATAGTGTTTTTGTTGTCACTGTTATAGAGGAGGATGGATTAATCTTGTTCTTGATATCCCATCTGTAGGTCTCATTTTCAGAAAACGTTTTATGGATGCTTTTACAAACAGAAAGAACCGACAGAAACAACCTTGATAGACCTGTGGGAATGATATTGAAGGTGACATTGAAAGCATTAAGGCTCCAAGGGTTATAGAAATTACAACTCATTACTAGAAGGTCATAAAAAGTCACATTCATTATATCAGTGATAGTTTTCTACCATAAATGTGTTTTTTATAATGTAGCAAGTCCAAAATGGAGTTTTGGGGTGGCTTGAGTGTATATATTTTAAATCTCCATCCTCTTTTCCAATAGCTTAGAATGTTGATATTCACTGTATGCCTCTGTCTACAGATAGAGATATCTGTTTATAAGGTCTCTGTATTCCTTTGGCCAAGCTAATGTACCTACCTGGACTTAATCACTATAAAGAATATATTGAATGAGTTATCCCAGAAGCAGAAAGACACACATGTATATAATCACTTAAAAGTGGATATTAGACATATAATATAAGATTAACACACTAAAATCTGTAAGCCTAAATAAGTTAAGCAAGGCAAGGACCCCAGGAAAAATGATCAATCCTCATGCAGAAAATCAAAGGGTATTGATATCACAAGAGAGAGATAAAAGGCCACAGGACAGGAGCCCACCACAGAAGGCCATTAAAAGACTTTACCCAGCAAAGTATCGAAGGAGATGCTGAGACTCATAGCCAAAATTTGGGCAGAGTACAGGGAATCTTATGAAAGAAGGGGGAGATAAGAAGACCTGTAGGGGACAGGAGCTCCACAAGGAGTGCAACAGGATCAGAATATTCTGGGTCTAAGATTCTTTTCTGAGACTGATACTCCAACCAAGGTCCATGCATGGAGATAACCAAGAACCTCTAGAACCCCTGCAAAGATGTAACCCATGGCAGCTCAGTCTCTAAGTGGGTTCCCTAGGAATGGGAACAGGAACTATCTCTGACATGAGCTCAGTGGCTGGCTCTTTGATCACCTCCCCATGATGGGGAAGCAGCCTTACCAGGCCACAGAGGAAGACAATGAAGCCAGTCCTGGTTGGACTTGATAGACTAAGGTCAGAGGGAAGGGGAGGAGGACCTCCCCTATCAGTGGACTTTGGAGGGGGCATGGGAGAAGGTGAGGAAGGGAGGGGGGATGAAGGAGGGGGCTACAGCTGGTATAAAAAATGAATAAACTTTAATTTATAAAAATATAATTCAGTGAAGGATACATTGCACAAAATAGTCCTTTTCTAATTTCTTATTTTCTCTCTAATAAACTCCACCAAACTTTCCCAGTTAGATGTTGCTCCATTCTTCATAATTTAGTATTACTCAGACACTTTTATCATCCCTAATATTCAGCAATGTATCATGTTTTCGCGATTTAATCTCTAAACTCTTGTGATTCCCTACCAGCATCACATATTTGAGTTGTTTTATTATTATTGGATTGTTCTGGTTGCTTTTGGAATGCCATCAACAATCTTCTTCTATTTCATCTTGACTCTAGATGACTGCCAGATTTCTTCAGAATATATTCTTCTCATTTGACTATCATTTACATACTGGTTAAAAAAACTATGCTGACAGAATTTGACATTGAAGGCACACAGCTGACATCACCCTCTAGTGAATAGTTTTGAAATTGTCTTCTTCTAACATCCATTGGATTAAATCCTGCCTAACCACATTTTTTTATTCAAACATGTAATTGATGCATTCCTAGATATATGAAACAACATGGATCTGGCCTCCTTTCCTGAAAAAAAAAAGAATTTAAATCTATAACTATTTAATAACTATTTAATATTCTTTTACTATTAGAAATATGAAGATAGAGAGAGAAAGAAATACCTGGAAGAGACAGTAGCTCCACAAGGAGACAAGTACACCCCAAAGACCTGGGTCTAGGGGGAACTGCAGAGCCTGATACTACCACTAAGGACCATGGATGGAGAGGACATAGACCTCCTGTTCAATGGAAGCCCATAGGCTTCTCAGTTTCCAAGTGGGTACCCTAGTAAGGGACAGGGGCTGTCTCTGACATGAATTCAATGGCTGGCAATTTGATCACCTCTCCATGGGGAGTGCAGCCTCACCAGGCCACAGAGGAAGATGATAAAGCAAGTCCTGATGAGACCTGATGGGCTAGGGTCAGATAGAAGGGGAGGAGGACCTCCCCTATCAGTGGACTAGAGAAGTGTCATAGGGAGAGAAGGTGGGTGGGACTGGGAGGAGATGACAGAGGGGGCTACAGCCAGGATACAAAGTGAATAAAATGTAATTAATTAATTTAATTTAATATGAAGATACCTGTAAGTGACACATATGCTCCATTATTATTTTCATCATGTGCCTATTGTGATTTCGCATCTTCCTCACTTCAATTCATATTGTACAGGTTTTTTTATTTCTTAATATCTGATTTTAATTTTTATTATGTACTATCTTGTCCAATTAAAGTATTAGATGTAATATACAAATATCCTTTTGAATAGTAACTAAGAAATTACAAAATAAAATAAAACACCACCAATAAACGTTAAAGGCTCTTCTGTTTCACGCTGATCACAACCCAGTTCTCATGTTTTAAATGTTGAGCCAGACTGGGTTTCTACTTTGTAAAAATGTGATGTTTGTCCTGAACTGTGAACATTTTCAGTAACCTTAAAACTATCTTACACTCACTAAGAGTCATAAAGTACATTTTGTATCATGTAGATAATAATTTGAAGATCAATATAGTCTTTGCATAGTTCATACAGTTTACTTATAGTTGCAGAATTGTACTAGATGGTATTCTAATTACAATAATATCTTGATGAAGTAATCAACCTATTAATCCATCTCTGGGAACAAGTTAGTAAGTAAATTTTTAACTGCTGTAGTACAATATACCTCCACACTGCATGGAAAACCCCATTTGTACCCTTGGACATCAAATAAATTGTCCTGGCATTTTCTAAGTGTTTCCTATTACTTCCAGAATGTGTTTAGTTATAGACTGTTAACAAAACTTCATGAATAACTTTGGGAGCAGACCACCATATTAAGGCTATTGATCAAAACTATACAATTTGTTTATATATGGTCATTGTTTCTGCAGACTATGAGCGATGTGAATGTTCTAGTTGTTGGATAAGAAGTTATATATTTATTAGTATAACTGACTCTAGCAGTTTATTCTATACTTTCTATGTTTAAAATTTTTTATATTGGCAAGTTCAACTATTTTTTATTCATGCCAATATTTAAAATAACTTTATTTTGTTTTAAATTAGGTATATATGTGTGTGTGTGTGTGTGTGTGTGTGGATCTGGATAAAAGTTTCACATTCTCAATCTCACCTGACTTTAAAATTTGAAAAGTCAGAAATTAAAAATGTGGTGACACTGAAAAGATACTGACAGCGAGGGCTGAGAAATGGCTGAGAGATTAAGAGAGCTGTTTCTCTTGCAGAAGACCTAGGTTTTGGTCCCAGTACCCACATGACAGCTCACAATCCTCTGTAACTCCAGTTCCAGGAGGTTAGTTCCACTTTTGTGGAAATGAGGGAGCCAACACATGTGGTATTTATATATCTATACATGTAGGCAAAACACTATTATACATAAAGTAAAAAAAATATTGCCATCAGGGAGCTGCAAATCAAAACAATCCTGAGATTTCACCTTATACCCATCAGAATGGCTAAGAATAAAAATTCAAGTGACAACACTTGCTGGAGAGGCTGTGGAGAAAGGGGAACCCTCCTTCATTGCTGGTGGGAATGTAAACTTGTACAAACACTTTGGAAATCAATCTGGTGCTTTCTTAGACAATTAGGAATAGTGATTCCTCAAGACCCAGCTATACCACTCCTAGGCATATAAGCAAAATATACTCAAGTACACAACAAGGAAATTTGTTCAACTATGTTCATAGCAGCTTTATTTGTAACAGCCAGAACCTGGAAACAACCCAGATGTCGCTCAATGGAGGAATGGACACAGAAATTATGGCACATTTACACAACGGAATACTACTCAGCAATTAAAAACAAGGAAATCATGAAATTTGCAGGCAAATGGTGGGATCTACAAAAGATCATCCTGAGTGAGGTATCCCAGAAGCAGAAAGACAAACATGGTATATACTCACGTATAAGTAAATACTAGACCTATAAGATAGGATAAACATACTAAAAATCTATACACCTAAAGAACTAAAAAAAAGAGGACCCAGGATAAGATGATCAATCTTCACTTAGAAAGACAAACAGGATGGACATTGGAAGTAGGAGAAAACAAGAAACAGGACAGAAGTCTACCATAGAGGGCCTCTGAAAGACTCTACCTAGAAGTGTATCAAAGCAAATGCTGAGACTCATAACCAAACTTTGGGCAGAGTGCAGAGATTCATATGGAGGAAAAGGGAGTTGGTATGACCTGGATAGGGCAGGAGCTCCACAAGGACCAAATATATCTGGGCTCTTTTCTGAGACTGATTATCCAACCAAGGACCATGCATGGATATAACCTAGAACCCCTGCTTGGACATAGCCCATGGCACCTCAGTGTTCAAGCTGGTTCCTTAGTAAGGGGAACAGGAACTGGCTCTGATATGAACTCATTGGCTGGTTCTTTGGCCTCCCCACCCTTTGTGGGAGAAGCAACCTAGCTAGGATACAGAGGAGGACATTGCACCCAGTCCTGATGAGACCTGATAAGCTAGGGTCAGATGGAAGGGGAGGAGGACCTCCCCCATCAGTTAATTTAGAGAGGAGCAGGGAGGAGATGAAGAAGGGAGGGTGGGATTGAGAGGAAGAGGGCTACAGCTGGGATACAAAGTAAATAAACTGTAATTAATATAAAAAATAAAAATTTAATAAAAATATAGCTGTGTTATTGATGTTTGGGAGTATAGCTTCTCCAACATCTATAGGAGACATAATCTCAGAGTAAAGTTCCTATTGTTCTGGATCTTCCACTCTTCTTACTCTTCCACAAAGATCACTGGCCTTAGGTACTGAAGTTGTAATAAATAAATCTTAAGTACAAAACAAAGGGGACAAAAGACACTGATTAGGTAACTGCCATCCTGCTCTTCTTTCCCAACCATAAAGTTAAAAAAATAAAATAAAGTAAAATAAAACAAAAACCTCTCATGTTTTAGTGGAACCTGCAGGCAGGAGGTGATGCAGGGGCCGTGGAAGGATCTGTAATATAACTGTGTTCTCAGTATGTTTGAAACCTGTAAACCAAGACCATCACTCAATTCTAAATCTCTCTAAATAGAGGATGAATATGTTAGTTTGGCTCCACTATAAGAACTGAGGGTGGGCAGAAGTACCATAGCATGGTATGAGAAGCCATGCAGGCTCACACATCACCTCGGTGTTGAACATTCCTGACAGTCATTGGTGGGAGGTGCCTTTTACTTTTGGATTTTTACAATACAACATCTGTAAAATATTTAAATAACTGTATCAGCCATTATTTTAATGGCGACTATCTTCCTGTACTTAGTATACTCAAGGACAGTGGGGGTTAGAGTAACTTTCCCTACCAGTGTAAGCAATGTACAAGGCAGTCAATGAAATCAAATTTGATATGAAGACTGTTGTTCACTTCAGCTATTTACTTGGAGTTGTATTGGACATTATTTCAAAAATAGATCTTTTTTTACTGTCTCATGTATCACTGATTTTTATATATTATACAATACACATAATCATATATGTGTTTTTAGACTTTGCTTTCTAGAATATTTTAATTTTTCTGCGTTAAGATCACTAGTTGATATTTAGCAAAAAATATTTCCCCAAGTTTCCATAATTAAAAATATTTAAAATTATATATGAAAATTTATCTTAAAAAGAAATACATATCTAGAATAACACCTTTTAGAAAAATGAAGTTCAATGAAATAAATGAAATATTCCCAGCTTCATAGATAACCAATGTTTACATGACATAGGTAGTCAAAGAATACATTACTCTCTTACTTCAGTACAAAAGTATTAGTGATTTTTTATTAATCATTCTAATATTTAATTGAGAGTTTCAGAGAATTATGAAATATATCATCTTGAAAATGAAACTAGTCCCCAAATTAACTATAAATTAAAACATGTCTCTTATCTTTTCTAAATTTAACAGGACTAAATGATTTCTCTTCATAAAATAGCTATATGTTTGGTAAATAAATACATAATCTTGATGTCAAAATGTGTTTACAGATGAATTCCCTAATAGCTGTGGGATGCATTTCATAGTACTAAATTATATTCTGAGTCATTGTAACCATCAAATTTATTTACCATCCAAACTGACTGTCAAAACAAATAAGTACACTCCTAGCCACAACTCACTTTTTGTTGTATAAACCATTCCTCCTTTTCCCAAACCATTTTTTTTTCTTTCTATTCCCACTAGAGATGGAGGGTAAAGTTGCTGTTCTATTGACAAGATTCTAGTTTAGGACCTTGCAATGATTCACTTGGGTGTGGAATTATTTCCCTTGAAAAGCAACAAGGGAGTGCTAAGATGGTAAAGTAATAATTACTTCCTTCAGCAGCAATAGTTTAGGGAGAAGCCCAAAGACATATGGGCTGAATATTTAGCAGACAGTGATAATGGTGAGGTCACAGATATGACTCTGTGGAATGCTAGCAAAGCAGTATTGCCAGGAAAATTGATTGAAATCTTTGCCCAAAAGAAAAGGGAAAGGCAACTACAAATACCAGAGTTAGGGACTAAAATTAGGAGCTTCCAAAAGGAGCATATTAAGAAGGGTAAGGCTAAAACTAATTGATTTAGAAAACGCCAAGGGGAAACTTAATAGGATTCTAAATGAGAGAGTGGAGTATCTAATAATGCGCTGTAAGACTGAGTTTCCCTCCCATGGCAATAAAGCAGATACTATCTTGGCCTGCTAACTTAGAGGGAGAACACAATTGAGACTAATTAGGGAAATTAAGGGACAAAAAGGCCCTACTCAAACCCCAGTGCAACCGGAACCAGCATTGTTCTTATTATTCTTTCAGAGGCGTAGAGCATGAAAGCTTTTGTGTTATGTTCAAGTTTCTAGACACCATTGAGCATGATAAACTCCTGTCTTCACCATTCAATGTGACATTTAAAGCTCTGTACATTGGTGATATTTTAGTGTCTTCCCATGAATACAGTACACAGTTTGGGGCAGAATGTAAACAAGCAACAGAATATTCTGAAAAAGCTAATGAATTTGGAATCATCCATGTCTTTTAAAACAGCTAACATTTATGATATATTTCTTCTAAATCCCCACATAAAAACAAAAGTTCCTGACTTCTTTCTATTTTTAACAAAAACAGCCATTGATTTATGTTCCCCAAACTAGCAATATGTAGAAACTCTAAGATAATAAATATTGTAATGAAAAGGTCAAAGATTCTTTATGTAAAAAATAAAAATAAAAACACGGACTAATCGAAGGTGAAAATAATAATGAAATGACTGAACTTAATGATGGAAAACTCGCTACCCATTAGGACAAAGTGGTCTGAGAGCCATGTTCAGTGTTTGCTTTTAAAACATAAATAACTTTTTTGTTGAAAGGGCATAAGATCAAATTTTAGATCATCACATATTGAAGAAACAACACTTGGTCCTGCCGCAATAATTTCTTTAAACTCAGATAACAATACATAATCTCCATTTTATTTTCATATGAAAAATTACACTGGACATTCGCTCTGATGATCAAATAAGAACTATGTGACTCACTGGGAAAAAATTCTAATTGTTATTTCTACAGTTGCTCATTATTAATTTTTCTAATGGCATTTATCCACTTTTAAATTTCCAAATTACAACTAGACAATAATTTAATCTCCCCTGTGTTCATTAACTTAATTTATTCTTTTATGTAGACATAGTCTATAATTTTTTTAACTGAAAAATCTAAAAGTCTTATTTCTTTAGAATTGTCAATACTTGTAAACAGTATTCATTAGATTGTTATTGTTGTGAACATTTTTAAATAATAATTTCATTGTTAAAGGTAAAATACTCAGTGAGGTGTATACATCACAGGTCTGTGGGAAGAGAGTTTACAATAGATAGTATGCAAACTTCTGAAACATGAGAAGTTTTTTTTTTTCACATTGGACAAGGTTTTGCTATATAACTAAAGCAGACCTCGAATTTCATTTTAATAGTTTTCAATGGCTTGAGCTTGTAGTTCTTCTGCCTAGCCTTGAAGTGCTGGGATTATGGTGTGTACTATGCCATTTATCAAAATACTACCAACAGATTTACTCTTGGCGCAACTTTCAGAGCAGTCTAACTAACACTCTGGAGAGAGAGCAGAACTTCTGAAACCTTGTGGCAACCAAGCTTTCAATGGGGTCATGAAGCAATTGGTGAAAACTACCTCTCTGTATTTTGTTAACACCTGATACTAACATTCCTTCAGAGGTGAGGCTAAAAGTGAATTTGGTTACCAATGTTCTCTTTCCTCCTGCTTTAGTTATCTATGCTGATTGTTTAAAAGAAGGGGGATTCCTCCTCCTTTACACATATGTTACACACAACATATTTCATAGTATGTTAGTGAATGATACACAAAACTGTAAGTACAATATGGTTTTTAAAGTATCATGGTCAGAAAAGTTTTACCCCTTAGATGCTGTAATGCCAGCAAAATGTGAACTAGAAACTCACACCACATTTAAATCAGCTGTGTCCATTTTATTTAAATATATATTGTTTGTGTTTTCTTACTTCCGGCAACATGAAGGGCATTCAGGCACGCATCCTACCTCTGGAGTGATGTGTCACTTTCATTGCTCTTTGACCTGTCAGAAGTCTGTTTGATTGGCTAGTTTTAGTCAAGAAAACATTTATATTTCTATGACAGTAGAAAGTCTCTAGAATCAATTATCTTAATTTATCTTGAATTATTAGACTTTAAGATACATAAAATGTGCTGGTTTATGCATAAATTTTGTTGTGAAAAGAATTCTGCATCACTTTATGAAATTACTAATATAAATTACTATTGTTAAGAACTCATTTTCATTATTTATAACTTCAAATTAAAGGCCTTTCTTTGACTATTTGAATACTTTGAACCTTTAATTTGTTTCAATATGTGAAAAATTGTTAGTATGTAATAAGTTGTTTTTAAATATACCTAATCTTTTATTTTCACTGATAAAAAGGCGGCAGAGCAGGCGCTTTCCAGGTCTGTCTTGTAAGAGCCAATAGGGAGAGTGTTTGCACAGAATTCGTTTGTCTGTACTTTAGCTTGCCTCTGTGTAACTGAAGGAATTGATACCCATGGGGAATGATCTTGCTGCCTACTCCTTCACTTGTATCGTATGGCCTCACTCCCAGTTTTAGATCCTCAAAGGACTAAAACCACAAAAATCATTTTATTGACAGGTTCTTTCAAAGATTTCAAGAATGTTATAAAATCAAAGGCTTAAATATGAAAGAAAACTCCAGGTTCATCCATATGCATTACATCTCACAAAAGTGAAATTTATACCTTCCAAGAATAATTTGAGCAAAGGTGCTAACAGATACTCAGCTTAGAATTTAGGAATTCTCTGAACATGTTTTGTTTATGTTCCATTATGTGACTCATGCTATTCAATAAATGCCAAATACCTAAGTTACAGAAGATACTGGCTTATTGTACTTATCTCTAAAAAAGGCCTGAAAAGTTGTAACTTTTTTCCTACTTTCATTTTGTGATAAAAATCAAAGAGAATCCATTATTCTCCTGTAATTTCTAATGCTAGCCAAAAGATCTTATCCACCAAGATTCAAGATGTGAAACTGTCTCCTAAATGGTCCTTAACTCATCTGCTACATTTTTAGCCATTAGACTAAATACCCATAATTGATCCACTGATATTTTTCTTCCTTCCCGATCTCGAATACTTATCTCTCACATACACAGGTCCACTTTCTACCACAAGGGGAAAAGGAAGGACTAAAAGAATACAAAAATACACAAGTATTAGTTTCGTTGTGTGTGAGTGACCGTATCAAAAGGCAGGAGCCTGTCTTCTTGGAACACTGTACATCATTCTGAGCTTCACTGAGTGAAACACTGCAGCTTCCTTTTACCATTTTAGAAACTGAAGCTCACACATGTACAAATTACAAGTATCAGGTATAATAAAATATGAATGATAATAAAGTATATAGATGTGCATCCTAGGAAAGCCATTGGAAGTGCAGTCACATGATAATGAAGATTTTACAGCTTTGATTTTTTAATGAAATTTTTATTTTTTATATTAATTACAGTGTATTCACTTTGTATCCTAGCTGTAGCCCCCTCCCTCATTCCTTCCCAATCCTACCCTTCCCCCTCCATCTCCTCCCATTCCCCTCTCCAAGTCCACTGATAGGGGAAGTCCTCCTCTCCTTCCATCTGACCCTAGCCTATCAGGTCTCATCAGGACTGGCTACATTGTCCTTCTCTGTGGTCTGGCAAGACTGCTAAGTGGTCCCACACTTAGTTCATGTCAGAGACAGTCCCTGTTCCCCTTACTAGGGTACCCACTTGGATACTGAGCTGCCATGGGATACATCTGAGAAAGGGTTTTAGGTTATATACATGAATGGTCCTTGGTTGAAGTGTGAGTTTCAGAAAAGACCCAGGTGCCAAGATATTTTGGTTCTGTTGCTCTCCTTGTGGAGCTCCTATCCTCTCCAGGACTTACTAACTTCCCCTTCTTTCATAAGAGTCCCTGCATTCTGCCCAAAGTTTGGTTATGAATCTCAGTATCTGTTTTCATAAACTTCTGGGTAGAGACTTTCAGAGGACCTCTGTGGTAGGCTTCTGTCCTGTTTCCTGTTTTCTCCTTCTTCCAATGTCCATACTGTTTGTCTTTCTCAGTGAGGATTGATCATCATACCCAGGGTCATCCTTCTTGCTTAGCTTCTTTAGGAGTACAGAGAAATGCAAATAGATCCACATTTATAACCCTGCACATAAAACTAAAGTCCAAGTGGATCAAAGACCTCAACATAAAACCAGACACACTAAATCAGTTAGAAGAAGAAGTGGGTAAGATTCTAGAACTCTAGGGCTATGATTTTAAAGTTGAGAAAGAATATGGGGTAACTAACCATGGTGACAAATCATGTGATTTTATTTAATCTTAGTTTTAAAATATTGAAAGGTTTTTCATGGACTAATAATAATTGACACTATAAATGTGACAGTTACCTATATGAATAGATATCTAACACTAAATACTGAATGATCTTAAACATTTAATCTGAGTCTTATTAACTCACATTTTTCCTTGCTAAGTGATGACATCAAGTAGAAAATATTGTGTTTCTTAGTGTTTTAAATCTATCTTAATCAACTTAAACTTGAAAATTAAAAACCTGCTATAAAACAATGGGAAGCATTGGTAATAAAATTTTAAAGTAATTTTAGATACATTTATAAGGGGAGTTTTTAGAAATATCTTTGCTAATTGAATGTTATATGTTTATTAATATAATATTTTGGTTTTTAAGAGCAAAATTAGTATTTTCTGGATCCCTTTTACTTTTTGTGTATTTTCCTCTCAGTGAAATTTGTTCTTATACTGACAATATTTGAGACAAGAAACATAATCAAAAAAAGAAACATAATCAAATTAATATTATAAATTAAAATTCTATGTCTAATTAAGTTGCTAATATAAAAAATATGATTTAAAAAGACAATTAACCTTCAACAACAACAAAAATAAACATACAAGAGAACTTTCATAATGGTTTTTAGTCACTCTAATAGAGTGAATCAGAACTGAGAAAAATTATTTTAATGACATATATTATTAAATCTTGTCCTCAAGAATTGTTTCTTTTTTCTATATTTTAGTGTAAGAAACATAAAATCAAGTTTAAGTCAACCTTTAGATAACATCATACAGGATTCTGACAAAGACATCCGGGTCCTTTCTACAAAAAAGCACAATCACATTTCAAAGAGGCATCAACCACAGGATAGTCCTTTGTTTTAACTTATGTCGACCAAAGCTCTCCAATTCTATGTCAAAAAAAAAAAAAAAACAGGCAGTGTAGATCAAAGCTCTTACAGGCAAGCCTCCATTGTGCAGGAACAAGTGATAGCTACTGCATTTTGAGTAATAGGTATTCCAGGGACCACATCTACGCAAAATATAGGAGGTTTGAGTTACAGAGACTTAATTTTTAAGAACAAGCACTTATTAAAATTAGATAAATAGCTGTGTTTGATTTCTTCAGTGTGTGATGTAGTTTGGTTTAAGCAGTGTTTGCCCAAGAATATTTTTTTTTATTTAACAGATTTGTTTAGTGCCAATTAAGTGTACTAGAATCATAGCTGGTTTTCAACATTCTGACTGAGATGGGGAAATCAGAGGGAGTGGCACTTGCCAGAATTGCCATGTCACTTCTTAGAGATTCCATCTCTAAATGCTGTAAAGGAATCAAATGAAATGACCAGAGTTTACATTAATTTTTCTAAAAAGCCCTCTTCTGTTCCCACTGACTATTTGTTCACTCCAGAGAAACTTTAAGAGTCTCTTTCATTTGGACTGGGCAAAGATGTAGGAGAAGGAAAGCTTTTACCTATATGTGTGAGTCTCTGGGTTTGGTCTTCAGCACACATACATAAAGATTGTATGCCTAACATTAGAATTTAAAGAATGTAAAGATGAACCCATTAACGAGAGACAGTTTATTATGGCTTTAAAGAAAATAATGACAAACTCAAAAAGACATACACTGATTGATTAAGCACTCCTTATAGCTATTTCTATTCTGATGTCAATAAAAGATGCCTGCAAGTCACCCAGAGGTATGGAACAGTGTTTTGGTGATTATCTTCTATATCCCACACTCCATAATCAAGAGTCAGCACTAACAATTTACTGATCTGAAAGGTTTATCACTGTAGGAAAAGGCAACATTGTTGACTCTTTGGCATTTTTATATATCTATGTGTGTGTTTATGTGTGTGTAACAATATTTAAAGAAGTCGTAAATTTGACGCAGTAGGGAGCATGAGAAGACTTGGAAAGGGAAAAGAACTTGTAGATATGATCTAGAGTACTCATGTACAGAATCCTCTGTCACATTTATGTCACTGCAATGGTACATTAAAAAAATGTAAAAGGTTTAGGTGTAGGGTTTGTGCTATAGATGTATCAATCCAGGCTGGGTATGACATTGTCATGGTTTATCTTGGCTCAGTTTCTGAGGTTTTAACATATGGTCTCTTGGTTCCATTGATTTTGTGTTATAATGAGAAAAATATCATTCAGGGTAACCTGGGCAGTAGAGAATTTGCTCATTTGATGAAGGAGGGCACAGAAAGAAAAGAAGGAATGTGGATGGGATATCCAGCTATGTCCCAAATACTGGTCTTTACTACCTCTCAACAGTGCCATCACATTATGAATCCATCATTTTGTTAAATTACTAGTGAGATTAGATACTGTTTGGTCACTTTATTTTTTTTTCTTTATTTTTTTTATTTTTTTAAATTTATTTATTTTTATCTCAATCACAGGTTAGGTACTTTGAATCCCAGGCGTAGCCCCCTCCCCCATTCCCTCCTACCCTCCCACTCCC
>CM053764.1:81440462-81539261 GCA_028658305.1 Pachyuromys duprasi
TCCCACGCAGGTACCCTAATGACCTAGGTGTTAAAAATATTTCAGCCTTTTCTGCAATTTTCCTTGAGCCTTGGGTATAGGGATTGCACTGTAGATATGTCAATCCAGGCTCGGCATACCACTGTCAGTAGCTCTCTGTTTTCTGGCCAGTTATCTGTAATGATCTTTGTCTGTAACAAACAATTTTTTTGATCAGGGGTGAGAGCCACAGTTATCTGTGGGTCTAGGATAATTACTTAGACTGCAGTTAGAAATTATCCTAGTTCAGGAAGGCAGCAAAAGTAGATTCGAAAGTAGGTTTCATGACCATACTAACCATGCATCTTCAGATAGGTTTTGTGTATGAGGCTTGAATCCCCGTCAATTGAATGGCCTCATGTCTGATTAGCTGGCTGTTGGTTATTTAAAGATATTACATGCTTCAATTGCACTTATAGGAATATCTTGTTACACTGGTTTTTGGGGTTTGTAGTCTTTGCAGCTAGATAAGCCAAGAATTGCTTTTCTCTCGTGGCAGCTTGCATAGTAGCTTCAGATGCTATGATAACTAGTCTTCAGGGAGGAGACATTAAGGTCAGTTTGAGGTCATTTATTTTCTTAATTTTTTATTTTAATTATTAGTTATATTTTATTAACTCTGTACCCCAGGTGAATCCTGCTCCCTCATTCCCTCCCAATTCCCTCCCTCGTCTTCTCCCTGTCCCTCTCTAAGTCCATTGATAGGGAAGGACCTCCTCCCCTTGCATCTGACCCTGGTTTATCAGATATCTTCAGGACTGGCTGCAAAGTACTCTGTGGCCTAGGAGGGCTGCTCCTCACTTTCAGGGTGGGGAGGTCAAAGAGCTATTGAGTTCATGTCAGAAATAGTCCCTATTCCTCTTACTAGGGTGCCTGCTTGGATACTGAGCTACCATGGGCTACATACGAGCAGAGGTTCTAGTTATATCCATACATGGTCCTTGGTTGGAGAAACAGTCTCATATAAGACCCCTGTGCCCAGATATATTTGGTCCTTGTGGAGCTCCTATCCTCTCCAGATCATATTAACTCCCCCTTCTTTCGTATGATTTCCTGCACTCTGTCAAAGGTTTGGTTTTGAGTCTCAGTTTCTGCTTTAATACACTGCTAGGTAGAGTCTTTCAGAGGCCCTCTGTGGTAGGACCCTGTCCTGTTACTTGATTTCTCCTACATCCCATTTGTCTCTCTAAGTGAGGATTGATCATGTGTGGTTTCTATAGCAGTAGAGTGGTACAATCCAGTTATGGGAAGTAACCAGGGGTAATGTGAGAAGCCTTTATTGTTTGGGGGAGCTTCTAATTCTTCCCTGTTCAAGTCTTGAAGACAGGTTTCCCATGCCTGACAGTGAGGTTTTTGTCATCTACTCTGTGGATCTGTGGGAATAATTATCGCCCAAAGTGAGACAACTTCCTTTAAACTGTATAGTTTTGTATATAATATACTTACATATTTTACAGATATTTTAAGTGAACTTAAATATTATGTTTCCCTGTTTTTTTTAATACTCTTAGTCTCATCTATCATCCCTCCCTCCATCTTTCTCCCTTCACCTTGCTCAGTATTTCCACTTTTCTCTTCAGATAAAGCCACAACACATATTTTTCCCATTTCCTCCCTCAAGTCACATGAGTCCTGTAAACTCCTTCTTTGCAGCTAATACCTTCCATGGTCCCTACTTCCTTTCCTGGATTCTGTGGTTACTCCTGGCTATAAACTCATCAAAGAATTCACAGCTACATTCCACAAATGTGAGAGAACATGTGATACTTCTCTTATTGCATCAGTCTAACATTTTCTAATTCCATGTATTTACCTATAAATTTCATTTCCTTTACAATCTAGAATTCCATTGTTTCATTGTGTTTATGTAACAGATTTTCATTATCTGTTCATCAGTTGAAGAGCAGTAAGGTTGTTTTCATTTCTCGATGTTATGAATAATAACAACAATGGACATGATGGGGAATTTCCTGTGGCGCACATTGTCAAGTCTTTCATGCATATGAAGAGGAGCAGTAGAGCTGAGTCATGCTGAAACTTTTTGAAGCAAACCTAGGAAATATCCTACAAGATGTAGACCTAAGAAATTACTTTCTAGATAGGATTTCTTTTGCTCAGGTATTAAACTCAACTTGACAAATAGAATCTCGAAAGAAATAATCAAAAGAAATAATCAGCTGAAATAGAAGCCTGCAAAATTGGAGAGAATATTTTCCAGCTACATGTCTGCTAGAGCATTACCACCCTAAATATACAAAGGATTGCTAGACAAACAAAAAATAAATTAAAAAAGCAAATGATCCAATTAATGAATGGACTATAGATCTGAACAAAGAGTTCTCAAAAGAAGAAAACAAAATGTCTAGAAACATCTCAGAAAGTTTTCAACATCCTTAAAAATTAAATTAAATGCAAATTAAAGGTAATTTCAGAATTAACCATACCTCATCAGATGGCTAAAAACAAGAAATTTTTCTATTATTGAACTCAAAAAACTGAACTAACTTGCTACACCTATAATGACACTTAAGCGATAGCCATAACAGTTGTCTTAATTCCATGAATTGACCAAAACTCACAAAAATTTTAAATCATAAACTCTATAAGCAGAGAATTACCAGAGATGAGTATTTATAAAAAGTTTTGTTAGGATGAAAATTTACTTAAATTTTTATATCATACTAGAATAATAATTAAAAGTTGATTTATCTCCAGGACCTACTTGTATCATGCAAGTAATACAAAAAAGAAAATGATCTTGCTGTGTGAGTTTGTAAGTGTGTACGTTTGTGTGTGCACATGTACATGTATGTACTCATTTGCAGGCAGGCGTGCAAAAATGAAGATGTTCAGATCCCAAGTTAGGTGTAAAGAGGCAGTGAACTACTTTTAAATGTTCTCTCTTCCCTGCAGGGTATAGGAATTGAACATGATTTCTAGGGTTGTGAAGCAGGCACTTTACTGGCTGATTTAGTGCAGAAATCATTTACATATAGGAAAAGGAGTTCAAAGCAAATTTAATTGTCTCGTAAATAAGCTACAACTGGTCAGAACAGAGGATTTATTTGACTTTGCATCCTTAAGAACAACTCCATGGATCCCTTTCAAACTAGTTGACTAATCTGGTGTCTTATTACTCCTGGTGTTTGACTGAGTTATGAGTTAAATTGCAAATTGAGATTGTCTTGAAGTCTTGATGCTATTTTTATGTATTAACATCATGGTCAGCAACTTTAGGAGTTAAAAAAATCTTCCTAGTTCTCTCAAGTTGCTTCTCTGTATTTGGACTAAAAAGAAAACTTAGGTTAGTGCTACATATTATGATCAATTTTTGATAAATTAGAAACATATCATTGTTTTTATTTCATAGTACAGAGCTAGAATCTATACACTGAAGGACATTTTGAAACAGAATTCCATTTGGAACTTTAAAGGATGTTCACAGTTGTCTACTCTACATTGTTCTACATAAAATGGGCTGTGATAATGTGTTTGACCAGAGTTATGGTTCAGATAATTCTGAGACCGTCTCTGCTTCTGTGCAAATAGTTACAGCCTTAGGTGACTGTATGGTCCACTAAATATTACTAGTAAAAGCCCTCATGTTATTAACATATCATAAAATAATATTTGCTTTCAGGTCTAGTATATTAAAAAAACAATAAAACCTGTTCTATTTCATATTTAATTGACCACAGGGTTAGTTCACATTGATAAAATCGGAATTATAGAAGAGTTTAAAGGAAATACTACTTCTTTCTCTTGTAGCCACCTACTAGATTATTAAAGAAGATGAATAGGAGTGCTTTGTTATGAAATCTTCTGTAATAATGTCCATGGTTTTATGCCATAGAAACACCTTATAAATAAGGTCATTGCTGAATACATTTTTTTGCAACTTAGCAATTAAATGTTATGAATAACGTTTGAGAAAAATGTGCCTCATTTCCTAGCTGAGATAATATCATTATATAAGATCTCTCTAGTACTTAACATTTAAAAAGTTCCTTTTCTTTTAAATAGCTCATGAAATCCTTACAGTCTCTTGGGACTAGGAAATAGATGATTCAGTTGGTGAGGTGCTATTCCAAAGCATGCAAATTTATGTTAGGGCCTTCAGTGTCCATATGAAAAAGCTTGGAGATGCGACATGCTTCCGTAACCTGCATGCTGCTGGTTGGCCAGCCAGTCTTGCAATCACTCCTGAGTCAATGAGACCTGGAGTCTCAACCAGCAAAAAGGAAAGTCCTAAAGAAAGGCACCATATCTTATAGGTCAAAATAAGTGAGTATATACCATGTGTGTCTTTCTCCTTCTGGGATAGCTCACTCAGAATGATCTTTTCTAGATCCCACCATTTGCCTGCAAATTTCATGATTTTCTCTTTTTTAATTGCTGAATAGTATTCCATTGTGTAAAAATACCACAATTTCTGCATCCATTTCTCCATTGATGGACATCTGGGTTGTTTCCAGGTTCTGGCTATTACTAATAAAGCTGCTACAAACATGGTTGAGCAACTTTTGGATATATGCCTAAGAGTGGTATAGTTGGGTCTTGAGGAAGCGCTATTCCTAATTGTCTGAGAAAGCACCAGATTGATTTCCAAAGTGGTTGTACCAATTTACATTCCTACCAGCAATGGAGGAGGGTTCCCCCTTCTCCACAACCTCTCCAGCATGTGTTGTCATTTGAGGTTTTGATTTTAGCCATTTTGATGGGTGTAAGGTGAAATCTCAGGGTCGTTTTGATTTACATCTCTCTGATGGCTAAGGATGTTGAGCATCTCTTTAAGTGTTTCTCTAGTATTATGTATTCCTCTACAGAGAATTCTCTGTTTAGCTCCATACCCCATTTTTTAATTGGATTGTTTGATTTACTGCTTTTTTAACTTCTTTAGTTCTTTATATATTTTGGATATCAGCCTTCTGTCAGATATACGATTGGTGAAGATCCTTTCCCAGTCTGTAGGTTGTCGTTTTGCTAGAACCTCTGCTCCGATGTAGCTCGTGGTAGCTCAGTAACCAAGTGGGTTTCCCTAGTAAGGCGAACAGGGACTATTTCTGACATGAGCTCAATGGAGGGCCCCACCCTGCAAGGGAAGAACAGCCCTGCTAGGCCACAGAGGAGAACTTTGCAGCCAGTCCTGAAGATACCTGATAAAACAGGGTCAGATGAAAGGAGAGGAGGTCCTCCCCTATCAGTGGACTTGGAAAGGGGCAGAGAGGAGATAAGGGAGGGAGGGTGGGATTGGGAGGGAATGAGGGAGCAGGATACAACTGGGATACAGAGTTAATAAAATGTAAATAATAATAAAAATAAATTAAAAAGACACCAAAGGTTCATCTCTAGCTTTCATATGCAGACATGTGACATATTTTGAAAGTGACAAAAGAATATTTGGGTTTTTTTCCCACACTCTAAATTCCAGTAAATTCAACACACACACACACACACACACACACACACACACACACACACACACACACAAACACACGCGCGCGCACACACGCACGCACGCACGCACGCACAAGCCAAAGTCAGCTATAGCCACCATATTGTTCTACATAAATGAAGTTGAAACTCAAGACATATCCTATTTGGCCATATAGCTCTGTTTGCTGCCATCTTCTCATTTAAACTTCAAAATGCATTCTTTGATAGCAAATTGCTACTTGTTCTAATTTAGTGAATGTTGACCGAAAACAAGATGCTTCGATTGTGGGTACTTTTTTGCTCCTAAATGTAAGACAGACATTTTTGGTATTTTGAAAAATCCATGCTGTTCTTGCATTAAAATGCCTTTCTTGGTATCAATTCCACTTCAACACAATATTTCCTCTGCTACCCTTTTAAAAGCATGTATTTCACATTTGTTGTGACTATTTCCACACTTAAAAAACAGTTTCAAAACAGGCCATTTCGATATCACAAATTACAGGAACTTCCAAATATTCCTAAATCCAGTCTTTCTTTCCTGATTGCCCCTATCAAATTGGGAAGAAATTGTGCTTACCTTGTGTGCTGCTCCAATGCAGTGTTCTTTTAAACAGAACTTATCTCCTATGCTCCTGTGAGGGAGCAGAGATGTGATAAGATAAAAGAAATGAAGCTTCCAGTTATCTTTCTAATCCTCATACCTGGGATTACTTTCAAAGAGTGTGCTTGCTCTTATCTCAGGGGAAATTCCTCTTCCCTTGGACTACAAGGATCTGCCAAAGTATTTTAGAAAACATGGCACACTGTCCATTAAGATAACAAAAAGCATCAGTCTTTGGAGAGCCTCCTATATAAAATAATGTATCGAATACATTTATTTATTCTTTTAGCCTGTTGCAAGACCCCTGTTCTTTTCCCAAGGAAAAAGCGTCAAGAGAGAAGAAAGGAAATTTTCCTCTAGATGTTCAAAAGATGTTCTGAGGTGGGCTTTTAAACATGATTTCCAGATTTTGACTTCTGATTTCATTCTGTGTTCCCAACTGATCACCTTTTGCAATCCTAATAGAAAGACTGGCAGCTAATTGGTTATTCCATTAGGTATAAATATAGCTGTCTTGCCTTTTATTAAAAGTACATAGGAATAAATGAGTACATGCATTATCAGCAATGTACCTATTTCTGATGAAAAATCAATTTTAGTACCCAAGAAAATGTTTTAGAAGATATTAAAATTATACATTTGTCTGCTGATCTTAGAAAGAGGCTTAAAATAAATATCATACCACCAAAATAGAAGTAGACAAAAAAAGTATTAAGACTTAATATTTCTTCAGCTACATGGAGTCAGGCAGGGTACTGTGAGTCTCAGGGACAAAGAGTACGTGCCTGTGTGTCCATGTGTATGTGTGTGTGTGTTCACGCTTTTCACCCTCTTCCCCTTCCATCCTACCCTAGCATCCACCTGCATCTCTGTGGAAGCATTCTCATTCTGTGTATGCTAAGAATAAAACAACTTTTCATAGCTGGACTTCCTTCTCTCCTAGTCAATGGATGGGCATTTGGAAAATTGAAGTAGATTTTTACACACATTCATGTTATTTTTAGGAAGAATTATTTTACTGTTATGTGGATATGTAGAAACCAATATTCTTTAATTTTTTTTCTTTTACAGTTATAAAAATATGCCCTGCCACCTCACATCACAATTACTAGAATTAACTGAAACTGAGGAGGGGTTGTGGGAAAATGAAATATCCAAATGTAGACTCCACCATAATCTTCCAATTTTCGCAGAAAAAAAGACCATAGAAAAGGCTGGCTATTTTTGACAGTGAGAGAGTAGGCCACCCTATAAGGGAAAGTACAGTGAATCTTTATTATGTGTGCTAGCAGCCAGCCACTGAAATAGCTCTAGTAACTTAAAACAGAATTACTTTGAAGAGAACCCTGAATTCTACTTGCTACATGACAAACAAACAGAATTGATTCTCTTGAATGTAATTTGAAGATATTGATGTGTCCGCTGCTGCATTGTTTAGACTTCATTTTAGTACATTATCCTGGCTGATTTCACATTAATTGGTATTTCATTTTACCCCTGGCTGTGGGATTTTAAAAATTACACCTCAATTTATATGCAAATATTGAGCCAAGATTATAAGAATGGCTCTAAACTCCACTCTCTTTTATAGAACTTCCTGAAAATACAACATTCAAATTAAATGCACAAAATTTGCATAAGAAGTGACTGTATATGTATTTTATTCTTTTGAGACTAGGTCTTTTTTTCTACTTTGCCTACACTGGTCTCAAACCCAGGGGTTCAAATATATAATACTCCCATTTCAGTCTTCAAAGTAGCTGGGATTACAAAGACATACCACTATCTGGGCTGGGTTTTTTTTTCCCCCTTTTTAAAATAATTTTTATTTTTATATTAATTACAGGTTATTTACTTTGTATCCCAGTTGTAGCCCCCTTCCTCATTCCCTCCCAATCCCATCCTCCCTTCCTCATCTCTTCCCTGCCCTTTTCCAAGTCCACTGATAGGGAGGTCCTCTTCCCCTTCCATCCTACCCTAGCTTATCAGGTCTCTTCAGGGCTGGCTGCAATGTTCTCCTCTGTGACCTAGGAAGGCTGCTCCTCCCTAAGAAGGGGGTGGGGGTTAAAGAGCCAGCCACTGATGTCAGTCCCTGATACCCTTACTAGGGAAACCCACTTGGATGCTGAGCTGCCATGGGCTGAGTCTGAGCAGGGGTTCTAGGTTATATCCATGCATAGCTGTTTTGTCATTTACAATTAAATGTATTCTAATTTATGCTTAACCACAGGAAAATAATATAAAATATTTTAAAAGTAACAGGTGAGGTATTAGCACATATTCATTTTCTGATAAGGCCATCAGATTAACAGATTAAATCTATCTGCATTAAGGTGAAAAATTCTGAAAATTATTTACCCTAGTATATAGCACTACAGTACATTAGTCTTAGTTTATTGTCGTACGATAGCACAACAGAATTTCTGTCACTACCTAGTGCTGACAAATCCACTTCCCCATTTCTACTGCCCTGGGATCTAGTAAGCACTTCTCACATCTCAGCCTCTACAAGATCAACTATTTAGACTGCATGTACTTCCTTCCTTCTATGCCTACCTATTTTGCATTACATTGGATCATCAGTTTCATAGATGTGGTCAAACATGACTGGATTTCTTTCATTTTTATGACTAATACTAATTGAATGAAACAGTTTCTCTTCATCTGTACATAAGTTGACTATTGTTTTCATTCCTAGATACTTTGACTAGTATCAAAAAGGAATGGGAGGGTAGTCAACTCTTCAATATACTGACATCTCTCCTTTGCATATATATCCACTAGTGGGAGTGCTA
The DNA here is from genome assembly GCA_028658305.1 of Pachyuromys duprasi. Lineage (NCBI taxonomy): Eukaryota > Metazoa > Chordata > Mammalia > Rodentia > Muridae > Pachyuromys > Pachyuromys duprasi. The sequence continues at coordinate 81,449,316 of CM053764.1, forward strand.
GATCATGAGTGTGTGTGTGCATTTATGTGTGAGTGTATGTGTATGTCTGTCAGAATGTGTATGTGAGTGTGTGAGTTTGTGAGATTGCATGTATGAGTATGTGAGTTTGTGTATGTGAGTGTATGTCTGTGTGTATGAGTATATATATATATGTCTATGTATGTATATGAGGGTGTGTGTATATGTATATGAGTGTATATGTTTGCTTGTGAGTGTTTTGTGTGTGTGTGTGTGTGTGTGTTATGTGTGCTTGGGTGTGTTTCAGTGGGTGTGTGCATAAAAAAGAAAGAAAATTTATGTCAGTGTGTATGTGTATGAGTGTGTCAGTATGTGAATATGTGTATGTGGTATGAGTATGTGTAAGTGTATGAGAGGAGGGGTGTTAAGTGTGTATATGTGTGTATTATGAGTGTGTGATTGTGTATGTGAATGTGTGAGTTTGTGAGTATGTGTGTGATAGAGGGATGGGTGTTGAATGTCCTACCACGCCTGGATGGGTAATTTTCTCTTTAAAATGTGTCAAATTATCAAGAATGTGACATTAAAAAAATGAAAGTGTTCATATAAATGTTCTGCTTTCTGTCCATTTAATACTAGTAACTTTTTAGTATCCTTTCACCTGCCATGGATAGAAGAGGAAACTGTGGATTCAACTATAATTAGTTTGTTGAGGGGCTCAGTAAATGGCTGAGCCCTTAACAGCACTTCTGCTCTAACAGAGGACACAGGTTCAATTCTAAGAGCCCACATGCTGACTCATAACAATCTGTAACTCTAGTTACAGGGTGTCTGATAGTGTCTTCTGGTCTCTTTGGACACCAGGCATGAATATGGTACAAAGACATACATCCAGGAAAATACCTATACATATACATTTATTTAAAAAATAAGATCTTCAAATAATTTGGAAGAGAAACAATACACACATAAAAGGCAGAAGAGTGATAGGAAGCATTTATCGATATGAATTGCTAAAATAGCATGAGGTAGTACAGATAGAGTTTTAAGAAGGTCGATTCGGGACATAGAAAATGTACATTGACCACGAGACAACCATGATGGGGGCACAAGAGAAGATAGGGAAGAACATTTGGTTGCTGTGGGATTTTCTGGAAGCGGGTGAAATTCAATGTTCAGGAAGTATGTGAGGACACTGTGGGTGATTTCAATAGGAATGGACCAAAAGATTCCTGTGTTTTTGAATGCTTTGTGTAGGGATTGGCACTATTCAGAGGTAAGGCCTTGCTGCAGTAGGCAAGGCCTTGTTGAAGAAATTGTGTCACTGTGAGGGCGGACTTTGCAAGCTATGCCCAGGGTAGCTCCCAGCCTTTTTCTGCTGCCTTCGATCAAGATGTAGAACCCTTGGCTTCCTTTCTGTTACCATGTCTGCCTATATGCTGCCAGGTTTCCCACCATGCCATGCATAAAGGCATTAAACCTCTGAACTGTAAGCCAGCCTCAACTAAATGTTTTTCTTTATAAAAGTTGCCATGGTCATGGTCTTTCTTCACAGCAATAGAAACCCTAACTAAGACATATGTTTCTTACAAAATGAGACAGAAGGCAGGGCTAAGCGGAGTGAAAACTTGAGCTCTAAAGAAGCCAGAGCACTCTTAAAATCATCTAGAAGCCTAGAATCAGTCATCCTCATCAGAGCTTCCTGAATCCATCTAAAATGCATTTTTGTTTATTGTTGTTGTTGTTTTGAGACAGGATTTCTGTGTGTAGCTCTGGCTGTCCTGGAACTAGCTCTGTAGACCAGGATGGCCTCAAACTCACAGAGATCTGCTTGCCTCTGCCTCCCAAGTGCTAGGATTGAGGTCATGTGCCACCACTGGCTTGGCCTAAATTGGTTCTTTCAACCCTTCTCTTGCTGCTGTCTGGTCTGTGAAAGAGAGGAAACTTAGGTGAGCAGACTCCTCTGCAGCAATGGGAAGACTGTGCTGAGCAGTGTCCAGGGGTATCAACTGTAAGCTTGTAGACAGACATGGATGAGGCAGGTTCATCCACCTGCTTGTCTACCATTCTTTATGTGCGAAATAGCTTAAGTAGACTAGTGGAAACGATAGAATCAGCAAGGTATGTTGACTGTGACTTCATGAAGTATGAGGTCATAGCAGATCACCATCATAAGATAAAAGGTACCAAAGGGCAGTTCCTTGTGACAGTCTTAGAAATATGTCCTCCATTGTCGAAGAAAGGAACAATATACAAGAATGTGGTACAATACACTATGAAAATTACCCGTTATCCTGTTTAAGGCTTCAGTCTACTTAAATAGAGAGTGAAGGGAAGCAAGACATCTATTGCCAAGAGGAAGAGACCATTGAATATAATTATGAAAAAATGTATCTCAAAATTGAAACCAATCACCAACCACAAAAGAAGCATGGGAAAATATGCTGTTTCAAACGGTCAGTATATGCAAAAGCGACTTCCAAGCAAGATATTAAAAACATCTTTTTAAAGCTGCTTATATCTCTGCAGCTTGCAGTTGGCATGCTCCTGCTGTCAGGACACTGACAGCTGCTCTTTCATTTATTGGATATTCATCAAACGCTTTCTCAGGGGAAGGAGAACTGGTCACATGTTATGAGGGAGACAATGAAGGCATGTAATTTTTAATATGATATTATCCATGAAACAGAATGGGAAGGAGGGTACTGGGACCATGCAGATAAAAATGCAAACAGCTTACTGGGAAAGGGCTTTGACCCTGAGGAGCTTTGAGTCAATAAAGCAGTAAGAAATTGATAAATAAAACAGGGGGATGGCATATATACCATAATGTTCTAGAGAGTTTACTTGGTGATAGCTGGGAAACTAAAAATTCGTCTGTAGAGCCATTACAAGAGTTCAAGTAAAAGCATAAGAAGACAGAAAAGACTTGAAGAATAATGTGCTTCATAGTAGTGGAATTTAAAATAATTTTTATATATTGGATTTTATTATATTGTTATATTAAATTTTATTATTTCATTATATGATTTATTTTTAGTAGTATTAAAATCTAATTGCCACTGACAAATTCTTAAGTGTTAAAGTTTTGGACAAACAATCCTAACAAACATGATATATTATAAAAGACAAAATTAGACCTTTCTGAAATACAGAAGGAAGAAAACATCTGTAAAACAAACAACATTTTTAAAAGAAAACTGAAGTATTTGTTTTTGAACAGACTTCTGTTTTATTATGGAAATCGTAATCTATATAAATAGACACCTGCATGTACATATTACCAAACATTTAGAGACAACTTACAGTACATATGGGGAAAGAGCATACGCCTCAACCGCTTCCACCTTGAAATGCTTAAGCAAATAATAGGAGAAGAAAAACATGTTTACAGGAAGGAAAGAGACAATTAGCCAAGAAAAGCACGAATAAAGTACAGAGCAGCTCACTGTAACCACAGCTGGCACACACAATATTTTGGTATGTGCTTCCATGTATGTTTGTTTACTCTGAGTTTGAGCCTTAGAAGAAAGAACAGGAAGAGGAAAGACTAAGAGAAAGAGCATGAGACATACTAACATTTGAAGACTACTTTGAATTTAAGCAGTATCTTACAAAGTCACCCATGCTTGTTTCATTGCATTTGTCTCTAACATAAAACAATTTTTTTTTTAAAGAAAGGACATGTACTTACTCTCTCCTCATCTCACATGGAACACAAGCTCTTCACAGCTGGGTTTTACCATGTTTAAAACCCAATTAGGAATAGCTCTTCCTCAAGATCCAGCTATACCACTCCTAGGCATATATCCAAAAGATGCTCAAATATACAACAAGGACATTTGTTCAACCCTGTTTGTTGCAGCTTTATTTGTAATAGGCAGAAGCTGGAAACAACTCAGATGTCCCTCAGTTGAGGAATGAATACAGAAATTGTGGTACATCTACACAGTGGAATATTACTCAACAATAAAAAACAAGGAAATCATGAAATTTGCAGGTAAATGGTGGAAACTGGAAAAGGTCGTTCTGAGTGAACTATCCCAGAAAGACACGGTATATAGACTCATATAGACATATAACATAGGATAAACCTACTAAAATCTGTACACCTGAAGAAACTAATCAAGAGGGAGGACTCTGGCTAAAATGCTCAATCACCAGTCAGAAAGGCAAAGAGAGTGGACATCAGAAGAAGGAGAAAACAGGGAACAAGTCAGGAGCCTGCCACAGAGGGCCTCTGAAAGGCTCTGCCCTGCAGACTAGCAAAGCAGATGCTAAGACTTATGGCCAACATTTCGGCAGAATGCAGAGAATCTTATGAAAGAAATGGGAAAAAGTAAGATCTGGAGAGGACAGAAGCTCCACAAGGAGAGCAACAGAACCAAAAAATCTGAGCACAGGGGTCTTCCCTGAGACTGATACTCCAACCAAGTAGCATGCATGGAGATAACCTAGAACCCCTGCACAGATGTAGCCCATGGCAGTTCAGTGTCCAAGTGGGTTCCATAGTAACGGGAACAAGGGACTGCCTCTGACATGAACTGATTGGCCTGCTCTTTGATCACCAACCCTGAGGGGGGAGCAACCTTACCAGGCCACAGAGGAAAACAATGCAGCCACTCCTGATGAGACCTAATAGACTAGGATTAGAAGAAAGGAAAAGAAGACCTCCCCTATCAGTGGGCTTTAGGAGGGGCATGTGTGGAGAAGGGGGAGGAGGAGAGGGCTTGGGAAGGGAAGAGGGAGGGTGCTACAGGGGGGATACAAAGTGAATAAAGTATAATTAATAAAAAATTAAAAATAAAAAATTCACTTTGTAAAAAAAAAGAAAAAGAATCAGGATCAAATAAAAAGACTCATCACAAAAAAAAATAGGTTGAGCCTTTGTTTCACATATGTTTGAGTCATATAACATTCTGGACCTTGGAAGTTTGAGTAGATGAAAAAAAATGTTTCTACTTTTAGCATTCTTGAAATATTGGTTTGAGGGCCTATGATAGAAATTGTGTGGTTTGGATTTAATCTAAAAACTTTCATAATTTATAAATGCAATCTTATATTTCATATTTTAATGATATTTAGAGAAAAAATATTAGAAAAAGTAGTTGGATTTAGAAAATATCAGAAGGTTGAGGTACCCAATACAGCAGTACTGCCATATAAACTTAGGGAAAATTATCTAAGGTTGAGTCAATGGTTTTATTTTTCTTCTTCATGGAATGTGGTTTAGCATATCATGATGTATCAGAAAGACACTCAACAATATCAGAAAGATATTAATATAATTTTCCTGGACTTGTCTGTATCCAGAACAGTGGAACAAAAAGATTGATTTTGGAGATCTATAGGACTAATATAAACTAATGTAGTGAAATAATTTTTCCAAATAAAACATCTATCTTATCATAAAATAGCTTAACAGTGATTACTGCAATTACAGTTCCAATTACAGTTATGATTTCATTGTTTAAACAATTAATCACATACCCTAGTATATGATAACCAGCTATTGATATGGATTGTCTCAGGTACTTTGTAGTTGCAACAGAAAATAAGCTAAGACAACAATTTTATTACAATAGACAACAGCATAAAAAATCCAATCAGAACATTTGGACTTGTGATTTATAGTTTGTCATATGGTTCCATTAGTTAACATAGGAAATATGGAAAATTGACACCTTGTACATGTAAAGACGAAATATTCAGATTGAGTAACAAAAACATCCTACACATATTTAAAAATTTGAGAATTATAGTTCTTCATTTTTTTCTTGATATTTTTATTTCAACTGGACACAAGCTAGAGTCATCAAAGAGGAGGGAACATCAACTGAGAAAATGCCTCCATAAGATGTGATGTTGTACAGATGTAGCCCACGGCAGTTCAGTGTCCAAGTGGGTTCCATAGTAATAGGAACAGGGACTGTCTCTGACATGAACTGATTGTCCTGCTCTTTGATCACCTCTCCCTGAGGGGGGAGCAGCCTTACCAGGCCACAGAGGAAAACAATGCAGCCACTCCTAATGAGAACTGATAGACTAGGATCCGAGGGATCCCCTATCAGTGGATTGGGAGAGGGACTAGGGTGTAGTGTAGGGACAGAGGGTGGTGCTGGGAGGGGAGGGGGGAGAGTGCTCCCGGTGGGATACAAAATAAATAAACAGTAACTAATAAAAATAAAAGAAATACTAAAAACAAACAAACAAACAGAAAAAAATAGATGTGATATTGGCAAGCCTGTGGGGAATTTTCTGAATAAGTGATTGATGTGGGAGGTCCCAGCCAATTGTGGGTGGGTTCACCTCTGAGCTGTTGGCCCTGGGTTCTATAAGAAAGCTTGCTGAGTAAGTCATGGGAGCCAGCCAATGCTCATCACCCCTCCATTGCCATTGCATCAGGTTCCTGCCTCCATGTTCCTGCAATCTTCGAGTTTCCATCAAGGCTTTCTTCAGTGATGAATTTTAGTGAGAATGTGTAAGCCAAATAAAACCTTTGCTCCCTATAAAAGAAAGAAAGAAGGAAAGAAAATGTATCTGCCAGCAACAGAGCAGTATTTTCTTAGATGTGTGACCAGCAACACTGAGTGGTAATCCATGTATTATTTCCCTTTATCTTAGAGTCAGCAGTGGGAACTGCATTTTTCCCACTTGTTGTTTATGTAACTAAAGATCAGAAGATGTATTCACTTTTATGCTCACTCATGAAGCAGATTATTGCTCCAACTTCAATTAATATAAGAACACATTCTGTGCGTTTTTGCGAAACGGGATTTTCTTCAAGTTTTTACCTGATTCTGTGTCATGTCGGAGATATTAAGAGGCCTGATGGTGTGTGTGTGTGTGTGTGTGTTTTAGTTCACTTGAATCAATGTGACAAACTGTCATTTGTTCAGCAGCTCATGAACAACAGAAAAGTGTTTCTCAAGTTCTAGAGATGGGATGTTTCAGTGTACTGTGCTAGCAGGGAATGCTTTAAGGGTCACAGATGATTCCTTCTCACAGCGCATTTTCCAGGTTAAAGGAGAAACTGCTTTCTCGTGTCTATTTTATAAATTCTATGGCCAGTGGCTCTAATCTGCTCTCCAACACTCATGGCCAACCTGCAACCTACTGGCTATATGGGACAAAGGACAGGAATGAACAAGGCCACAAACAAGAGCATTAATCTTTGTAAAATTTTATGAAAACTTTTTGTGATTTTTTTTTTGTAACTCAAATACATGGTCCTCCATCAAGAAGTTTGTAGATGGCAAACTACAAACTAACTTTGAATAACCTTAATAAACTGGGTTTATTAAGATATCTCTTAGAAGCAATACAGTGAATCATGCTTAGTTTATTTTGTGGTAAACACTAGCCTTCTAAACACTCAATTTCAACATTTACTTATATTTGTCACAAAGTTTTGTAATAAATCCAATTCAGCAGAATTGTAGTATATTAACAATTTGCCTAAATTTAGATATCAATCCAACAGTTTTACATGGAGATTTTTTTAATTTTGAAGAGAATGCGATATATGCTACATTTTTATGTAAAACTGAAAGCTTGATGTAGATTTTTTTATTATTCTAATAAAGGAAAAGCTGTATTTTGATTTAAGCTATGTGAGTCTATTTCTCACAAATACTTTTTTATTCAATCACTAAAGAATAGATGATTACATTAGGTCATATTACACAGTTTTCTTTTTGAAGGTTGTTTTCCATTCCTATCCACTATTTCTGTCTCTACTAAGGGATTATTTTATGTTTTGACCAAAAGCACTCGTGTCAAAATACAAATGGATGTGAGTATAAATGTCGTATCTTTTCTCCTTGCCCTGGCCCCTTCTTTCACCTTCTCATTTCCTATCCACACTGAAATGTGGATCGTTCCTAGTGTTTCCCTTGATACATTTTCCTAAGTTAAGAAGCATCATAAGTATTTGGTGCATTTGACACTGCATTTGAAAAATACTTGCAACCAAGACTTTTTTGTGTAAGTAAATATATTTCTCCTTGTTTACATTTATACATTTATTACTAGACACTTACTGATTTTATTTGAAGATACTTTATTTAATATACCAATGGGGGAAAAAACTTATTGTGATTAAGAATGAATCTGTACAACGCTCAAGAAGTTAAACCCATCATGGGTAAAATTCTGTTTGTCTCATTGCATACCTTTCTTCATTTCTGAATATATGTTCAGAAAGACATCCAGAGTATTGAAATCACAGTGAGTCTTTTTATTATTGTTGTTCTTTTTATGCATCTTTTTAAATTTAAGTTTATTTTTATGACATATTCACTTTACATGCAGATTGTAGCCCCTCCCTCGTCTCCTCCCAGTTCCATCTTTCCTCCCACTGTACCCCTCCTCTATTTTTCAGAAAAGGGGGACCCTCCTCACATACCATCTGACCCCAGCCTATCAAGACTTATTAGGATTGCCTGTGTCCTCTTCTGTGGCCTGGCAAGTCTGCCCCAACAGGGGGAAGTAAACAAAGAGCAGGAAACTGAGTTCATGTCAGAGACATGAACTGCTCCCATGCTCCCCTTACTAGGAAAACCCACTTGGAGGCTGAGCTGCCTTTTGGCTACATCTGAGCAGGGGGTCTATGTCCTCTCAATGCATGGTCCTTGGCTGGAGCATCAGTCTCTACAAGCCCGCGTGGGCCCAGGTTTGTTGACTCCTTTAGACTTCCTATGGAGCTCTTGTCCCCTTTAGGTCCTTCTGTTCCCCCACTCTTCCATATGACGCCCTGTGTTCTGCCCAAAGTTTGGCTGTGAGAGTCAGCATGAGATTCCATCCCCTGCTGGGTAGAGTTTTGTTTTGACCTAATATATGACTTCTGTCATTTGCAGGTTTGTTTGTTTGTTTGTTTCTTGAGGGCTAGTTCCAAGCAGCCCCACCTCATTAATCCAAAATTGTTCATCTGTTCATGCAGATAATAAACGTTACCTACCTATCTGAAGAGATTTTTGTGAGACCAACAATATAATTTCTTAAGTCCTCAGAGTGTTTATCATTTCAAGAATTGTTGAAGAACATAAATATTTTTCAGAAAAATATCATAGTCGTGGTCTTCAAAATTATTGTATTTGTCATGCTTTATTAATTATTATATTTTATTAATAATTGAAAATGTCATAAATGGTATTTTGATCATATCATCCCTTTTCTCAAATCATCCTGGATTGACTTTTATCCCATACTTAACCATCTTTGTTTCTTTTTGTTGTTTTTAAACTCATATTGTTCACATTATGCTGCTTCCATGTTCTGGAGTGTCTGACCATTGGCTAGAGTTTGTTCAGCATACAAAAGGCCATGCCATTAAGAAAAAAGTAACTCTCAATATCCCCACAACTAACAATTACCAACAATTCCTCAACTAGGGGTGACATTCAATTTTGGAAATCTTTCTTTTTTTTGTCCTTCATCAGAGATTGATTTTATTTTATCATCATGGAGCATCAGTTGAGAATTGATTCCCTCACAGATGAACCTTCTGGCAGTCAGACCTCTGGAGTTTGTACAAAGAGTTCTGAGGCCACTGGCCATTCCTGCTTCTGGCTGTGGAAGCCTTTGCTGGAGGCAGTGAGTGTTTCCTGGTCTTCTGATCTTCCCATGGCTTTTCTTGACAGAGCTTCCTTTTCAGCTTCTGTGATGGTTACTTTTCTAATGCTGTGATAAAACCCCATGATGCAAAGCAACTCAGGAAAGAAGGGATTGATTTGGGGATGAGTGAACTGAGTGGGAAAGGGCGGCACCAAATGTTTGTATCGTCTGCATACTTTCTCACAGTGCCATAGAGCTAAAAAGATTAGAAGTTCCTGTCATCTTCGACTATATAGTGAGTTCCACAGTCAGCCTGGATTACATGAAAATTTTTTAAAAAGAGAAGAAAACAGTATCTACTTTATTACTTTTTGCTGCCCCGACCTGCGGGACCTAGTTATTCGTGGGGCCCGAGGGGATCCAAGCCTGAAAGAAAAACGGGCGGGAAAGAAGAAGGAGGACCAAGCAGTTTCCTTGTCAAGGTCTCGTTTAATGGGGTGAGAAGCACCAGTTTTAAAAGTGGAGAAAGGAAGGAGCAGGGAGGAGTAGGTAAAGTTCCTGTGAGAGGAGTGGTTCCGCCTGGGCAGCTCCTGATCTTGGGATGTCGTCCCACCTGGGAGCTTCCTTATCTCTGGAATGTCCGGTTCCAACTGCATAGCTGTTGTCTTCGGGGTCAGCAATTCTCAGTGAGGGGAGTCTTTTACTCTAAGCCATATTTGTTCCCAACATTTTGCTATTTTATATACAATAGTATGAAGTTATAAATACATATTTTGTGTTAATGTATGTGAGGCATTGAGATTTCTCATACAATAATTTCTTTTCATTATTTTATCCTTTTCATGATTTAATAAAAATGAACCTTTACAACTTTAAATGCTGAATCTTGAAATGCAATTCCAATAAATAACTATTTGTGTGACTCTTAAAAAATGAAGTTGGATCTAAAATACCAGCTGATGTCCCATCACCTTCACAAGGAGGATCAGACTCTATTTCCCTAGTTTTCTCAGCACTAAGATCAACATTGATCACCCATAGTCTTATTTCTACCTTAAACCAGTATGCTGATATTGGAATTCTTTCTAGCTTTATCTTGTACCAGCCTTGTGCATGTTGTCACAACCATTGTGAGTTCTTATGAGCAACTGCCCAGCTGTATTCCCAAAGCATTCTTTCATTATACTCATCTACTGCCTCAAGACTCTTACAGTTACGCTGTTGACACTTCTTGACGATCTATAAGCCTTGAGGTGATATAAAATTTTCATTTATAGCTAAGTACTACACAGTCACTTACTTTATGTGCCATGATCAGTGTGGGTCTTTGTGTTAATCACCACCTATTACAAAAAGAAACCTCTCTGAAGAGGAATGAAAATTATACTAGTTTATGTATAATAATGTCACCAGGAGTCAACAGGGCAGTTAGCAGGGCAGGCTGTCTGCTAGGTCCTATGACTTGTCTAGCCTCTGGTGTTTGACCGCAGTCATGGGATGAGGTATGTGCTCTGTCTTGTGGACCATCCCTTAAATCTAATCAAACATAGTCCTTTATTTCCATGACATTCATTCCACTGTTGCACCAAGTAGACAAATGTTTGTCATGATAGTTGTTATTGGAGCTTACAGGGTAGGCAGCTGAATCAGACTGGTGATAAGATGATAATTTTTCTCTTCCAGTAGAGTGCATAGCCCCTTCCAACTATGTAAAAGCTGCCTACCTGTTGGCTAGTCTACAGCTATTTTAGAGAAATAATAATCTGCATTTCTTGAATATGTGGATCTGTAACTTCATAATTTCTTTACAGACAATCCTTAAACTTGGCAGAAAGTCACGGAGAACATCCTTCTTTGTTAAAAAAAAAAGTTCAGCTCTGAACTATATCAGTTGTATTTGTGAATGAATGTTACCGTGACCTGCGAAAATGAGACAACAGAATTCAAATTTAATTGTAAACTGCTACATGTAGCATTTCGGATTTGGCAAATAGCTCCTTAGGAGATCTTGTGTTGAGCATATGCAAACCCATAGAGACTCAATCATCATCACAAAGAGTACCACATATAATATTCTCATGTACATGAAAAACACAGGGTAATATGTATTTTCTTCCATATCTAAAATGTGATAGAACAATAATTTGTTATAATGTTCTGGAATAGTCTGTATAGGTGAACATAAATCAAATACCCTAGTTTGTAGATTCAAATTAACACATGCTCAAGTACTGAAACAGGTACAGAAGAAACAGGGTACAAACTTAGCTTATATTTAATAAGCATCTATTCTTGTAGTAGATACTTCTATACTTGTGTGATCTTGCTCCTTCAATCATCTTTTATGCCTTCAATCATCTCTGTCTTTCAAAGATTTAGAAAGCTTCCTTCCTCCCTTTCTTCCTTCCTACCTTTCTTCTGTCCTTCCTTTTTTTTTCAGTTTTATTCATTTAGCTACAATGGTCTTGTTCAGCTTTAAGCTTGCCTTGAAGCACCCTATATCTATTCCTCATTCACATGTCTTAAAGGAGTGTCTAAGGATGAAGTCCATCAGCTTCCTGGAAGCTTGGCAAAGGCAGCTTCAGGTAATGAGAATAAACAGACAGCAATACCTAAAGTGCTTGAATTCAATCCTTTTATTTTTCAAAATTTGTGTGCTCTGGGCAAGAATCTAATTTGTTCTCCCCTAGGGACCACTTTAGAAGAATCTTTCCTTTGCACGCTGGGTAGAAATGCTGACATCACAGAATCAGTGATGACATCATATACAGTAAGAGGTAACTTGCTGCTCTAATTTGTAACTACTATAAATCAATCAAATTTCATCTCTGAATGAAATCAACTTAGTGTCTTGACTGTGAAATCAGAGTTTAAGATTGGCTACACTGCAGTGAGTTATATAAAGGAAGCAAAGATATCATCCACTTAGAGTTAATATTTTATTTTTAAGTATCATGCTATGTTGGATATATGTAACCATCAAGGATTATGGATTATCTGTATCTCAAGATGCTATGTGGAATGCATTCTGCTTAATGAGTCCTCATTCCATAGGCTGTTGAACTATACATCAATTGCACGCCTCTGCCTTTCAACATCCAAACTGTTTAGTTCCCACTAATGTGTACATTAAAAAGAACCTTGCTACAAATATGAATGCAGACATCATAGCCATATACATTTCTGCCTAGGCTCACACTTTTTAAGAGCTCCTAAGAGAAATCTTCATGAAGATAAAGTGTAACCCTTTTTGTGCAGTGTTTGCTAATGGAGAAAGACATGGCATGCATTTTTCCTGCACACAGCTGAATGAGAGCTTGGGAATGACACTGAATAGCCAAAAGAAAAACAAAAAAGAGAAACAGTTAGAATATTCACTATAGTATGATTTATGCATGTTGTTGGTACCTTGCTTGCTTATTTTTCTGTACATGTGTAAAAATGTCTTTTGAAAAAGTATTTTAAAAACACCATTAAAACTGTAAAATGAATCACAATCCTATTATAGCACCTTGAAAACAGTAATGGGTGTCATTAAGGAAATATTGGGCTAATGAAGTTTGAACTATTCCAAACATGATCTAAACTTGTATATAATGAATAATATCAAAATATTTCAAAAGGTATTTGCTTAGATTTCCAAGGGCTTTTGTGCATGTATCTTTTTAAAGGAAAAGGAACCAGAAGTCCAAAATGAAGTTGCCTGAATGTTATCTGTTACAGTAAAAAAAAAAAAAGAAAGAAAGAAAGAAAAAGAAAAAAAGAAACAACAACCAAATAAATGGAATTCTGTTAAAGAGGCACTTTAAATAGCAAAGCTATTTTTTTTTTAAAGACATGTTTCTAAAAGACAGAAGGCTCAAAAATGTCGATGTTCATGTAGCATTTTTGGCACGATTGTGAATATGTATCATCCTAGCTCACTTTAAATAGTTTATTTAATGATGAGCAAATCTTTGTAAGTCAATATGAATCTTGTGTGACCATGTTTTTGCTTATATATTGGTTGCAAATCATTTCGACAATTGTCAATGTTCTTACTGACAGAAAAAAAAATTACATTGTTTTGGGGTCTGCTTTTTTTTTAAAAAAAGATAAAAGCCATAGTTTTGAAATGAGAGTTCTAAAAATCCCTTTTCCAATAGAGCAGGAAATCGGGTTCTCCTGTAATCACCTTGATTCCACATGGATTATAATGTGTGAAGAAGAATGAATGGACAAGAAAAATTAATTTCTGCTCTGTCTGAATAAAGTGTCTTTTTGATCAAGATTATAACAGATATAAGACTATATTAGTTTTATACCTATACTGAAATGCAGCCAGAATATCTCATATTGGAAATTTTCACTTAGAAGTGGTGATATTTAGAAGAATATATTTCTAAGTGTCACTTTAAAATAAAATGCTATTTCCTAAATGCATTATGCATATTTACACTCTAGTGGCCCCTCTACAGAGAGGGAGGGAATGGAGAGAGGGAGGGAGGAGGGAGAGAGGGAGGTAAAGAGGAAGAGAGTTTCCCTTAATTGTATAGTTAACAGATTTAAATAGATATTTAAAACAATTGAAAATAATCCACAGTGGAATGAAATTATTATATTTCAGCTACATACAATCATAGTAATAGGATTAAACAGTGTAAATTAATTAAATTTCATTGTTCTTGCTAAACCATTGTTAGGGTCCCCCCCCATTACAGGCTGCTTTGTGACATTACATAAAATGTTGTAGCTTAGAATATGTAGTTTAAGGTATAGTGTCAAGTATCTTTTCCTGTGATGATTGTGTTTTAGATTTTGGGGGAATTCTACAGAGGTGAGAAAATATTTCATACAATACCATGTTTCTAAATATCTATGTAGCATATATGATCAAATAATATTATTCTCCAAATGGTGGGATTACAGTATTTTCAGGATGTAAAATAATTCTGGAGTCAGTCATTATTAAATGCCCTTGAAAGAGTCTACATGCACACATGCAAACACACACACACACACACACACACACAAAATATGCGGGTGTTGGCTGTGTTTAAAGAGATACATGTGACTCTACAGTTATTCTTGAAAAGTTGACAATTGTTACACCAGTGTCTCATGAAGCATACAAAAGTGATTTTCCTTCGTTTGTGTACATTGGCAGTATAATTTTCCCACATAAAACATATCTTCCAGTGCAATTTGATATCCTTTCAAATGGTTTCTAAAGAGAAAAAGAAATGAATTATGTCATGTATGTTACTAATATTGGCTTCCCTGCAAGGTTGAGTAAACAGAAAATAAAATGAAAACATCTGCGGAGAGCGATCCCAGTATGTAATAAGGCCATAACGTTTCATTCCAATCAGAATCGCTGTTTATTTTCAATATTAAGACCAGCAGTAGGTAAGACCACCGGCTGAAAATTAAAAGCTAATCTATGGAAAATTGTGACCAAGGGATGTGTAGTCTGCTTTTGAGCATTGGTTAAATAAATCACGAAACATAAGAACAAAACCAATCCTTTCAGACACCCTTAGGATGTGTTTTTACCCGGGTGCCCGGGCCTGTGGGTTGTGTTGCTGGCCACAGAGCTGTGTGAGGGCCCCGCAGTTAAGAGCCACTGCTCACCAGACCGCGTCCTTCTCATTTGCTCAGTCCGTGCTGCCTGCAGATATGCAGGGCATTGTTTGAAGATGCTCTGAGATCCCGCTAACGGGAAAGTTCATTTTATAGACTCCAAGTCTGGTTGTTGTAAAGTACTACTCATTTTGGCTCTTTGGGCTTCTTTCACAATAAGATTGCTATAAACTCTGTTTCAGTTCACACTGTAATTTGATGAATTACCTTCTCCTGATTTTACTATAAATGTGTTTTAAGGTGTGACTGCAGAGACCGAGACCGAGGTGTTCTGAAATAACAAATAGGTACATGGCAAATGAAAAGCTGTGTCTTAAATGCCTGTTTCTGAGTGCCACAGGGAGAAGTCCCTCTAATTCCTCACAGCATCTGTTTATTGTTTTATTAATGCCAGACTGGACAGTTTCATTATTAATACACAATTGAATACATCTGTGTAGCAAATGCTACATCAGGAGGATGGCAGCATTGACCTTTGAGTGAACCACAGAGCGCAGGCAAGGCTGGGTAGCAATTAACAGCAGCACCAGGAGCTTTGCCCAGGCAGAGCGTAGGGTGCACCTCCGAGCTACTGACTTCATTAGGACTTAAGCAGTTCACTAATGATAGCCAAGCTTCTGGCAGAAGAAATGTAAAGAAAATTTTAGGAGGTGATTTTATTTCCTATCTTAAAGTCAGGATTGCTAGCCAAGGATCATTTAGGTTCCCCATCCTCTACTTCACCGGCGTTTCCTGGGAGAGTCACTTAGGTGGAATCCAGTACATTCAAATGATAGAGCTGTCCGTTGTTAAGAGGCCTTATAGATGTGTTTGTCCAAGAGACCAGCCTCATCTGCCACACCACACAGGTTCTAGTTTCCAGGATGATTCTTGTTCAGGATCAACAACTACCAGGAATTTCTCTTTCAAATGAATATGCCCTGTCCGTTCTAAAGGCTTTTAAAAAATATTTTATTTCTGGTCAGATTTTATTTCTCATTAAATTTAAGTCACCTGATTATGTTTGAGTACTAATTATTTGATGTCTTCACAGAACTCTTCCCAATTTAGAGATACAGATATCATATATTACAAATTCAATTGTATAAGACATGTCTCTACAAATACAGACTTTCTGGGCAGTTCTCTAAGTTGTTTCTTTTTATTAAACTAAAATTCTTTTTTAATGTTAATTTTTAAATTTTGTATTTATTACAATTTATTCACTTTTTATCCCGGCTGTATCCCCAGCCCTCATCCTCTTCCAATTCCAATACATATATATTGCTAAATACTAAATACAACCTTCTCTATCTGTGAATTGGTAATAGATAAACATTTAATCTGTTCTTCCATAGAGTTGAACTTTTTTTTCTCTTGTTCTACGCATTTCTTATTTTCCTGTAATTTTTGGTGTAGAACTGAGCACATGTTGTCTACCCTGTCCAAGTGACAGTCCTTGTTCGGCTCATGTTTTGCCTGTCATTTTGTTCAGAAACTATATCATAAAGCCTCATCAACACCTAATTTGACCTTTAAAAATAGTTTAAAATTACCTCAAATTTAATGATGATAATTATGAAAAAGATAGAAGCCTCATTCTTACTTTTGGATTCAAATTCATATATTTTTTAAAAAATAAATATTTGTTTATGTTCTATATTTTTCTCTATAGTTTATATTCATTATGGAACAACATCAATGAATCAGGCATTATCCCATTGTTTCGTTAGCAGGGAAGAATTAATTGATCCTGTCTTGTACTCATGATTCAGACAATAATGAAGAAGACACAACAAGATAGCTTCTTGGGAAAAGACGCTTTCCGCCAGGTCTCATGATCTGAGTTGGATATCTGGGACTCACTGTTTAAGGAGAAAGTTTCCTCCCTCAGATAGCTTTCTGACTTTTCATATGTATGCAGGCACATTCGTGTGTGTACATGTACACACCCCCAAAATAAATAAATGCAATACAAATTAATTTTAAAATAAGTAAGTTTTAATCTTAAATAAATATTTACTTGATTTTACATCATTTTTAGTATTATCATTACATTATCTTTACTATGCACATATAGTACAGGCAACACCAAACACAGTTTATTGATTCCATTGGAAGGTAAATATATAAAGAAGTGACAGAACACAGCATCAGATAAATATTTCCAAACTCATACATTTTCAGCATTATCCACCAGAAGTGAGGTCTAAATCTATGCATTCTCCTAAGGCTCAGAGGGTAGGACTCCTCAGTTTAAGAGGTTCATTCAAAAATTTATTTTGCTAATCAGTTTTATTTTAGCAGAATTTTACATGTTTATTTGTATCAAAGAGTTAAAAAATGTTTAAGACACTGCAGGTTTGTATGAGTAGGCTGTATTCAGTTTTCTTATTTTTGTGTTGTCATTGTTCAAAGTGAAGAGACACTTCGGCAGTGTATCTCAGCATATTGGTTTCACGGTTCACCAAAGCATAGGGACATCTGACAATAGCCAATTTATTATGCCCCTTTTATTTTAATAGACATTTCAATAAACTTGGCAATAGGCATAAAATTATGTTTTATGTATGCCATTATAAAATTACTACATGAGAAAATATTCCATCATCAAACAGAAAGTGGTATCTAATTTCATTAGTTAAAAATAGCTACAAACTAACCACCATCCAAGCAGCCAGAAATTTTTAAAATATATTCTGGATTTATTTATTCCAATTTAATTATTACAAAATAAAGTCATTAAGAGAATTAATATTTTATTTTTTTTATCAATTTCAAAGTTTTAAGTGGTAGAAACCAACCTGCAAAATATCCTAAACTTCCTTGCCTTCCCAAGACATTTCTTTTTCCTGAAGTCCAGAACTGATTATCCCAAACTCTATATATTAAAGACACTATATAATAAATCTTAGTGCCTGAAGCTAACTTACAATAGGATTTTTAATTAGAAAACAGTAAAATTTGATACAGAATTAATAATATCCATCACTATGAAGCCTGCATAATACTTTAAAATACTTCTTGCTCATGCACTATTTTTTTCATACTATTTTCAAATCCAGTCAGTAGAAACCTGGATGATAATGAGTTAAATCATTCTTTGTTGACTTTTAGACACATTGTTGGGAATCAATAATCTGAGGTTTGAAATGATATTTTGATACATGTTTCCAGGTAAAAGCTCTCCAATCTTTGGGTTACATTTGTGCCAAAGCGCTGTTTGCATTTCTCATAGAATTTATTTTTTTAATAAGAATTTTGTTATGTGAATCTTATACCGATATTTTCATGTTTTCTCTGAGTAAAAATAACAGACTGGCATTAATATAAGGCTGTATTTTTAATTTTCTTACTTTGCCAAAGGCTTACTTTTGGTTGTAAAACTATTTTTTTCCCTTAACTTCACTCAGTTGTGTTGCTTTAACTCTCCCCAGAAGACTTTTCTTATTTTATGGACCTTCACATTATGACCTGCAAATCATCAATCTTACAAGCTCTAATTTGGAGGAAAGGATGACAAAGAGCTGAAAACTGATTTTCTGAACCAAAATTGCTTCCTTAACATATATTTCTAAAGAGCAAAATTACTATGACATGTTTGTTGCAATTTAAAACATCATCTTTGTTAGATTACAAGTTTTTTAAGGTTTGTAATTTCCATAGTCATTTTTTCCTGCCTATAAATGCTTCAGATTTAATTTAAAATAGCATCTGCATTAATTTTTATCATTTCAGATGAGAGCTGATTGTTTCTTACGCTTGTAATTCTCTGAAGTGTTGCATATCAAACTGTGCTCTCTGAAGAATTCCAATCATAAATAAAGTGTGTGTTTCCCCCTGCAGGAATTCCATTTAAATCAAATCCATCCTTAATTTCTCACAGAATGTGTCATTAATAATTTCTCAGCATTTATTGTAATTTAGACCTTACACCTTATTTCAAACTTCACTTGTTTTAAATATGTATAAATTATGCTTCAAAATTTTTTAATATACAGTTTATACTGTATTTGATGCTGCTACATGTTTGAATGCTTTGTGCATTGTATTGGATATTGCAGAGCACACATGGGAAGAAACATATCTTAAACAGGAAACACTAAAATTAACCATCAGGTATACCCTTATATTTGGGATGTAGCATCCTATGTCTCTGCTTGTTCCTTTCATTTAACTAAAGAATTTCAGTCTTGAGAATTATTTAGGGCTATAATTATAAAGATGTAGGGATACAGATGCCAGTTACTTTAGTTTCATAATTTTAGTTTCATATACAAACTTCATGTAAAATATCTTATGTTCATTGCAACCAACATCTATGAAGAAAATAGTCTACTCAAGAAAAGTGTCTTGGAGCGAAACTTTATTTCAAAAGTTTATAGTGTTGTCATTTTACTAAAATTGAAATAGTTTTTGGACATATGACATTTCTATAAATTCAGGTGCCAATTGTCTATGTATAGAAATATACAAATCACATCCCCTTAGTTTTTCTATGTGCTGACATGAAAACATCATTTAGAAAGAACACTAAGATTAAGAAATCACTTTAACTATTTAGCCTTGATTTACCAAGCATATGTTCTATTAAGTATGATTCATACTTGAATGATTGAGTACACATAAACAGTATTAAACATGGACATATAAGTATTCTTGTGTAGTGTGTTTTTTTCTGCATATGTTGTAAATGTACGTACTCATATGCTTTTTTCTGTGCATAACCATTCACGTGTGTGTATGTATGAAATATGCAGAATTTCTTGTGAATTTTGGCTGCATGGTACTTACATAATTAGGACATCTGCTCTGGTGATTTCCAAGTTCTGAGGACTGTGATAGGACTGTGAATCATTAAACAGCCTGGTAGCAAAATAATTATGCATGCTACCACTAAAGAGGGCTTCAGAAATTTTACATAAATGATTATAAACATATAAGAAATAAGGGTTACTTTAAGACAAAAAAATGTGGCATTTCAAACAAGATTCTACTTTCAAATAATATTTCTTTTCACAAATTAGACAAAACATTACGGAAACCTGAAAAAATAAGTTCTATGCTTTTACTAGTCCATGTTAAGGTATATGGCATTATGCTTAAAATATCAAATTACTAAATTATGTCCATATATTCCTCAGTGAGGACCATGAGGATCATGACTCAGCTGACAAGAAATTAGAACTTCAGCGAAATTAGGCTTCTTTGCCTTTAACTTCCAAAATCTTTAGCTATTGCCACAAATTTAATTTATCATAAAATAACAGAATTCTGAATCTTAAAACCCATAATTTCAAAGGTATTTATAGATTTAACTTTTAATCAATCCAAGAAGCAATAAGGCTTAACTTTGTTATAGCTCTGGCTTTAAGCTTTACCCATACTGCCATACTGACATATGATGTAAGCATCTTGTCCCAGTGTATGTGTTTGCTCAGAATTTGTATCCACAGATGTATTAGGCTGATGCATCCTGTTGTATGACATGACATTGTTATGAGCAAACATAGCTAGTTTATTATTATTGTTATTGTGTATGTGTGTGAATGGTATATGTATGCACGTGTTTGTCATGGTTCAGGCATGTAGGTCAGATCACAACTCTCCAAGTTAGTCTACTTCTAACTTTATGTGGTTTCCAAGGACTGAAGTCAGGACATCGGGTTAATAGAGCAGGCACAAAAAATGTGTCATCCTGCTGCTAAACTTTATTCATCATTCATTCTGGTGTCTCCTGATACATAGTGATCACTTTATCATGTTCTTGTTTCCATTACTTTTTCCTTCTATCGAGTCATCTAAAAAATTTTCAGAGGTTACTTCCATTTAAAAATTTCTAATTGTTAGGGTATAAAATAAAGACTAGTAATTGACCATGCATGCAGTGAGACGGCTTCTCGGACTCTGAACATTTGAAATGGCCAAATTGGAAGGGCCAGTTTCTTTCTCATGGACATCACTGACTACTCTTCCAGCCTAATTGCAGATGTAGGAAAGTAGGTTTAAGCTGGATCCCGTGAAACATAAATGTTTCAGAAATTGTTTCATTGCATCCACTAAGCTATGCAATTAAAACTTCACAGTGTTTTGTTTTCTAAACACTCTCTAATAGCTATCTTAGGCAGGAACAGCAAGGGCTTTTATGGAGCTTCACCTGCAAAATTATTATTGAACTTTACAAACAAAAACAACAAAAAAAACACTTAAAAGTTTTTGACTCTGTGGACAAATGCATAAAAACATTTCCTCAGAAATTAGATTTGAATAGATATTGACCAAAACTTTCACTGTATGCTAAAAAATTACTTTGTCCTCATTTTCAGAAGAAAAACCATAAGGCTGAAATCCTAAGTATGTTGATCAATCTGTAAGAAATAATTTAGGAACTGAATAGCAGTATTTCAAAATTCATTCACTTAACAAAGATTCACTTTATAGTTGTGCATAAAATAGAAAAATGATGGCAAATTTGTCAAGATAATGAGACACATTATGAGTAAATCATATTAGATTAATCATTCATGTCACCAGTTAAACTTACTGTTATTATTAATTGTGCGTGTTCATGTGAATATGTATGTGGAAGTATGTGTGTCATTGTAATGATTGTGTGTATGTGTGTAAAAGTGTTTATTGTGCTTCTCAGTGTGTCTGTGTCAGTGTAGATGTGTGTGTGAGTGTGGATGTAGGGATCAGTGTCAATGCAGATGGGTGTAGATAATTGTGTTTGAGCAGTGTGCATGTTCATGTGTGTAAGTATAGATGTGTGTGTCAGTGTGTGTGAGTGGAGATGTGAGTGTCACTGTGTATGTGTGTCAGCATGTGTATCAGTTTGTGTATGTGTGCATGCATGCATGTGTATGGGTGTGTGTGCAATGCAGCCTTTTTGAAAGTCAGATAAGAAATCTTCAGAATTGATACTCTCCTGTCAGCTGAATTATAAATATTGAACTCAGGTTTATATAGTATGAACTTTTACTTCTTTATGTCCCACCTTTTAAACAGTTTATTTTGCATCTGATTTCAAAGGAGAAGAAATGTTTTGTGGTAAAAACCATGTTGACCTAACTGTATTAACATCGTGTTATAAAATGTAGCTAATTTCAATTGAATATAATTGTTCATGCTTCCACTTAGATTATATTAAAAGTCTATGCATTGCTTTATGTATCATTTCTATTCTGGCAGGAAAAAAAAGTAGTAAGAGCTCTCCTAAGGCTTATAGATTAGAAATCTGAATAAAGGTTTGCTCTCTAATGCTGGCTCAGAAGTTTCAAATGCCTACTCCCTGTGCCAGCTAGGCCTGCAGATGTCTCAGGGTAGGAGAAGGAAAACATCCCAGATCACATATGTGCTTACTGGGAGTATTCATATCTGGCCCACTAACTACTGAATCTTTATAAAGTTTCCCCATAACATCTGGCCCCAGAGCGATGGCTCAGGGATAGAAGGAAAGGGACAGATGCAAAAGACCAAAATGAAAACCGCGGAGCAGTGTAACCAAGTCTCAGAGGCAACATGCAGGTGCCTCAGCCATACTTGCATCTCTCATCCATTACAAATGAATGAATAAGTCCACACTGAAGGGAAGATTATTTAAAGATATTAGTAATGGGAGACAGAGTGGCTAGGGCCTGTTTTCAGCCTACTTGCTATATCACCTTATGTAAAATAAGGTACGCAAGATTCAGAGAGGCAAATGCTTGATGTTCTCTATTGCAAGCAGAATCAATATTTTAATTTATATACATTTAATACATACCATATATACACATAATTGATTTTTACGTGCACTTTGAAAAGTGAAGAACAAAGGAAATAAATTACTGGAAGGGAATTGAATTTCATGAAATATCCATTAGTTGTAATTATAAGCGAACCAGGTTTGGTATGCCTTTTTAACATTTAATTTTATTATTTTATGGGTATGGGTGTTATTTTCTTTGAAGGTGAGAATATTTGTATGTACCAAGTATGTGCCTAGTACCTGCGGTGGTCAGAAGCTGGCACTGGACCCCCCTGTGATTGGAGTTAAAGATGGTGTTGATCAAGCATCTTCCCCAGAGTCCTCCTTGTTGTTTAGCTTCTTTAGGACTATAGATTTATTCTATATTATATGGCTAATATACACTTATGTTATTATACAAGGCCACAAAGAAAGAGGATCCAGACAGTCCTGATGAGACCTGATAGGCTAGGATCAGATAGAAGGTGAGGAGAACCTCCTCCACCAGAGGACTAGGGAAGAAATTTAGCAGGAGAAGAGGGAGGAAGGGACTGGAAGTAGATGAGGGAAGGAGCTACATCTGGGATACAAAGTGAATAAACTGTAGTAAATAATAATAATAATAAATAGAAAGGAACTAAAAATAAGCTTCCCTGTGGGTACCAGTAATTATACCTGATTGCCCTGGAAGAGCAACACATACTCTTAATCACTCAGCCACGCTTCTGGCACCTCTGGCCATATCTTAATAATCATAATGCTACACAGAGAAGATGAATCAGCCCATGAAATTCCTAGATTTATTTCTTACAGTTACTCACTGGCCCACAGTAAGAAAGTGGTCTTATTTCTTTGGGCCCCAGGTAGTAGCTCCCTGTTTCTACAAGTTGTCAACTGTCATACACAACACACACTTTACTATTCTTCTGTTTAGTAAGTGATTTTGATGCAGAATATTTTCAACTTAAACATTTTGATGTCTTATTACATGTTGTATTTGCCTGCAGAACTAGTTCTATATGATTTATATGTCACAGTAGCTTATGAGTAAGTTGCTATAACATAAACAGGCCTTTGTTTGAATGACAGCTCCAGCTGTTACTGGCTGTGGGAAGTTACCCTGTAATTTGCTTCCATTTCTTCCTTGGTAAAGTGAAGAAAACAATCAAACTTCATAGAATTCTGAGAGATGAAATAACTACGTAATAAAAACATTGAAATATGTCCATCACTAATTAAGCTGGCACTGTGATGTGTCCTCGCCATCTGTGAAGAAAGCTGGGATGGCATTAACATGCTACTTCAAGCAAAACATTGACATAACACAAACTGTTAAGTTTTCAGCTAATGAACTGGTCATTCAAGTAGCTCTAAAGTTATTTCTCTGAAATAATTACCTTTTCCATAAGAAAATACAATTACGGGATACAAAAGAACACCTTATATTATGTTTTCAGCAGTTATATCAACCAAAACAAAATCCAGTTCACATGATCAAATTCAGTTAAGAAGCTTCATAGGGAAGAAATAGAAACTTCACAATGGTGCTCTCTGGGTCAGGGGTGCATCCTGGACAAAATCTCACAAGAAGCAATACAATACCCATCCCTTATCTGGAGCTGAGTGGATAACATCGCTGCTGACAGAGTGACACCTCAAAGAACAGACACAGAAAAAGAAGCTTTACTTTTAGCTTCGGTGACACTTAATAAGAGACTGGTGGTATTTTATATTGGACCTAATAGCATTTAATTGATTAATGTCACTCTTTAACACAAGCCATGGCTGGGGACATGCTGAGAAACACCTAAAAACTTAACTTGGCTACAGGTCATTAAAACTATGTTGCAAGCATTGTAGACAACAAAAGGACAAACAGGCTTCTAAATAAATTAAGAGTTTGAATATTTTATTATTAAAATTCAAGTCGTCATGAAAATGGTTGTGGTGGTGGTGTGTGTGTGTGTGTGTGTGTGTGTGTGTGTGTGTGTTTAGGAACCTTTGTTTTAGTACTTTCATGAAATTTAGGAAATTCCTCTGCTTGTAAATAGCAAAAGTGCAGCTATCTACAAAAAAGAAAATCCTCTCAAAGTCAGAACTTTTTTTTTTTTAGTCAGTTTTCTGTTTATTTCTTCTGCCTGTGCAGTACTGAGGGTGACGCAGGCCTAATGGAAGACCCAGAACTATTTTTTTACTTTTTTAATTTTTACTTTTTAAAAAAATATTTGCAAGCATTTATTGAACTGTGTATCTTTTTTTCTTTTTTTATTGTTTTAACTTTTTAAACATAAATTTATTTCTTTTTATATCAATCACAGGTTAGGTTTTTTTGCATCCCATGCGTAGCCCCCACCCTCATTCCCTCCCACCCTCCCCAACCCTCCCTCATCTCCTCCCTGCCCCCTCCAAGTCCAACAACGGGGGAGGATCTTTTATAGTAGTACACTGTACTATAAATTTGAGTCTGAGACAGTTTTTGGAACGTGCCCTAATGATTCAGTGCCTCACTGTTGCACTCAAATAATTTGTTTGTTCCCAGTACATATTTCATAGAGGTCAAGTTGGAATTAATTTTTGGAGTAAGTATTTCCAAAATTCTCTTTTGTAGGATCCAATTAAATATGCTAAAGATATTAACTTTGGTTGATAAAGAGATGTCTTGCCATTTTCTCATGGACTAACAGTTTAGGCAATGCTACAGAAATTCAAAGTGAAACTGTGGTTATCCCGAAGGTTTTACGCAGTGGAGTCTGTCCGCTTTCTGTGAAAGATAATTGAAAGAGGCAAGGGACTGTAGTAGTTCACAGACAAATGGGTATGGAATTTACCTGAACAAGAACGGGATCCTCTTCAAATTACTTCATTGGCAATCTCGAACAATTTCTGTCTTTTTTATTGCTGTAGAATTGCTTGTCTCCTGTGGGTGTGCTTTATAGATTTTATGGCTAAGTAAGCACATAGTCATTACAGAAATAAACAGAATCATAAATTGATTCATTTCATAGTGAGGAATAAGTCTAAAACTGACTTTTAGCATAAACATTAATTCGTAGCAGTTGCCTTGAGAGCTTAACGGATTCCAGTATGTCTTAGAGAAGGGACCCTCTGCTGCTGTTGTCTGTATTCTTATGAATCCCTGCTTCTTACCCCAGTTTATATCCCATAGTCTAAACCGAGAACCTAGTACTTACACTGTGATTCTCACTTTAGCCCTTCAGTATTTTGTTGTTATTTGTTCATTCTGTTTTCCTTAGCTGAATATCAAGATGACCTATGAGTTTTAAAACCAGCCTTAATATTTAGAATCTATAGTTCATTACATGAAGATAATCTTTCACAGTGAAGAAATATGTTATTTTTGTGAACTACTGCCTTGCCATCTCTGCATGTTTAGGTTCTTGTAACATCATTACTGAGGCATCCAAGTGCTGGCTGCTTCTCATTGTTGCTTTTTGGTGAGGATGCCTCCTGATGGCCCAGAGTATATGATCCTTTCCCAGTGACACTGTCAAAGCCATAACAACGCAGTAGCAAACACAAAGAAATGTCTCAAAATTATGGGTAGAGAATGGGCTTAAGAATGCTATCCAGGATGTCTCAGTGTAAGAGCCTTGGTTATTCTGTGTCACTTTGTCATTTTTTAGAAATGAATTAGAATATTAAATGTATAAAATTCAATTGTTCTTAATATGTGAATGTGTCTAGCATGGTAGAAATTTTATTACATATATGATCATTGATTTAATATCAGTTGAGTACATTCTTATCATTGGCATATTGCTCTATCACCGATGAAACCTTGCATCTGTTACCTGCACAGTCAGGGAGATCTGTAAGAAAACCAAAACTGCTGTTTCAGAGGAGGAATGGAAGACTATTTGGAAACTGAATTCTTTAATCAAAATGATGAAAAATATACTTAAACCACAAAGTCTTCTTTCACTTTGGGGGAACTCTTGTTTTTAAAACTATGGCAGACATTTCTCGTGTCAAGAAGAAAAGATACAGATTACACGTGATAAAACCTAAAATAACAGAACAAGAAGGAAGAAAGACAGTAAAGAGAGAAAAGAGGAAGACTGTGAGCAGTGTTAGCTACCTCATGCCATAGCTATATTCAGCTCATATACAAGTGGGCCAGTGTCAAAACTAAAAAATAAAATAATAAAATAAATAAATAAAAAGTCAGCATGAGAAGGTAGTTCCTCTGAGAGACATTTCACATTCTCAGCACAGTGGGTGTTAGGACCTGTGTGTGCAGAACACTCTACCACATGTTGGCATCTCCATCCATACAGGGGCCTAACTTCCTCATAGCAATGTGCTTAGGCAGATGATGCTCTAGTGTTGGGTTTTCAGTTAACCAGAGTACTAGCGAGCTGCCATATGACAAAGATGTGCAGAGTCATGTAGGCAGGGCATTGTCAAGGTCATGGTTTAGTCTTGAACTGCAATGGGAAATCTTCTGAACTTTTATCAAAAAATAATCCATAGGTGCTTGTAAATTGAAAAATAAATGTAAGGGTTTGTGTTATTGCACAGTTGCCCTGAGACTGTTAACTATACAGGGACACTCTGTCTCTGCCTATAGGGTGCCATCCCTGAGATCCACGTGGAGAGCACGTGGTCCCTCATGCTACCAGAAACATTTGTGACTTTACATTGGTTGTTTTTCTCTACTTAGTCTTTTTTTTTACATAGTATTATTACTATCCAGTGAAATAGAAACAGATTCTTTGAAACTCCAGAAAATACATTTGATTTGATCATACTTTTCAACCTTAACAAATCCATTATTCTGATTAATAAAATGAAAAGGACTGTTCTAGTTTAGAAGAGACATAATATGAGTCTGGAACATTTGTAGAGCAAAAAAGGGGTTAGCCACTTAAATCACAAATACCATTGTACATGTTGACTCATTTTGTACTTAAATGAATGAAGAAAAGCAATATTTTATACTCTAAAATACATGAAGATGGAGTCCCTGTGTTTGGACACAATAGTGAGGAAACACTTAGAGAAAAGGTGTGTATGAGGGTTAATCTCTAGACAAAAATTAACCATTACACTTTTGTACCGAAACAAAAAAGTAAACCAACACACACATTAGATCAGCACCTATGCTTTTTCATCTAGTGAAATAGAGATAGTTTTAAGTATTTAAATTAAATAGGCAAACATGATTGATTAGAACACGTTTTCTAAATTGAAATAATAGCCATTACCAGTGACTGTGAAACAATGAATCTTTGCCTAAAGCAGTGAATGCAATAAGGCTTTTCATAACTTTTTGTATGCATAGTAAAGACTAAATTTGTTGCAGCATCCACAGAGATTTAAATTAATTTCAGAAAGAAAATTATTACATTAATTTGTTTTCATCGAATATAATTTAGAATTAGTTATTCAGTGAGGGTTTTCCCAGTAGCCTTTAATAAAATGATGGAGATGGGCTTCTGGGGAGAGAATCTTAATTGTTCAGCATTCCATTTCTGTTTGACTCATTCTCCAACTTAGTTATTAGTGTGGAGCAGCTTCAGTAAACTGGTGTTTGTAAACTAGAGTCCCAGATTCCCAGCTCTGTTCTCCAGTTACTATGACTACATTTAAAGGAACACACACAGCCGGGACTCTTTCAGTCTGATGAGCATCCCTGTTGTTTTTGTAAGCAAAACACAGCCAGCACTGAAGATAAGTGCCACCTCACCTTTTGTCTTCTCAAGCTTAGGATTCATACACGCTTTTTCTCTGGGCCCCTCTGCATCTCCTTCATATAACATGGGCTTCTGGGTAACCTACCATTAAGTCTTTGCATTACCTTATCTTTGTTAAGTAATATAAGCCCTCCATAGACTAAATGCATAATAGTCCTGTGCTTGAAAAAGTTAACCAGTAACTAAGAGCATCTACATATATTTAAGAATGATATTAAAGGACATGTTTCATAGTAGGTTTAAATCTGAGTTTCTCTCTGTGTCTTCCTCTCTCTTTTGTGAGTGCATGTGTATGAATATGCATATTCAAACACGCATGTGTACACATGCGTAGTGCTGAAGATAGAAGCTAGGACAAGGACATTGCACATGCTATGCAAGTACTCTACCACGGAACCACAGACTCAAGCCATATTGTAGATTCTTTATTAATATTCACCTGGCTAATTTAAAATTAAGCTAAGCAAATATTTCTGATCTGTTAATGTACATGTGTTTTATTTTTATTTTTTATATTAATTACAGTTTATTCACTTTGTGTCCCAGCTCTAGCCCCTTCCCTCATTCCCTCCCAATCTCACCCTCACTCCATCATCTCCGCCCATGCCCCTCTCCAAGTCCACTGATAGGGGAGGTCATTCTCCCCCTGTTCTTAATGATATAGTGCATGGAAATCAAATGCATTGTTTAGAAAACATTATACGTGAAAAACATTAAGTGACTGTACAATTACAGTGGAGCTTCTCACGGATTTACCTCTGGGATTCTGATCTATAAGTGAGTGTGAAGTTAGAGTCTCTTTTAGTCAACAAGTAATAAAAAAGACAATTATTTAAAGAGAATTGGACAACTCAGGATATACAGTATGAGTTCACAGACTGTAGGCTTTCATTGGACCTTTTCTGGACAGGTTACTTCATGAACTTTGCCTTCATCTTTCAAATGACTCAAAATTTCCTGTCTCTTTTCTCTCTCTACTTCTTGAGTAGGTTAATCCAATTTATTCCATGAACAGGAGTATTAAAGCCATACTGAACCATTAGAAAATAATGTTCTCCACCTATTGGTCTGGAAAATATATAATATAAAATACATATTAGGTAAATTACTTAAGGAGTAGTTGACTGAATATTTAAAATTCAATATTTATTTAGCACCTAGTGTGAGCATGATAAAGGTAAATTTATGTTTTGGCAAATAAATAAATAAATATATATGTATATATACATATACAGTACATATCTCATCACGTTTAATGTAAAGATACAACAGGTAGTTGTAAGGTTGGCTAAAAACTAGTATTTCCACTAGTCATAGTGGAAGCAGAGTCCACTTCTTGTGATTATAATTAGCCATTTTCCCCCAAAATGGAGACGGTGGATTGTAGAATACCAGATGTGAGAATTAGGGTTGCAAGTCCCTCAGACATTCCATGCACAGCGCTGAGTTGACCTCTACATGGAGCATGCCAAAACATAAAGTTAAGGCATAAGCATAAGCAGTGATAGGAAAAAGGATATCCATAGCCTATATGTGAGATGATTGGGATGTGGGTTTTAAGAATCATTGAAGAGAATGAATAAAACGAGTCTCATTCACAGAACACGAAACATGGTTCAACAAACAAAAAATTTACCGTATCTGTCTCAAAACTTCTTTTAGAATCATATTGTTTCAAATACTTAATATGCAGATTGCTTAAAAGTATAATAATACAATGGATTGATTTTGTTTTTAGTTATATTGGGGATGGAAGCCAGAAATGTGAAAATTTCAGTCTACAACTGAACTATATCCCCACTTTCATTTTTGAGAAAGGGTCTTGCTGCATCTCCCTGTCTTTTCTTGGAGCCTAGATCTCTCTTGCCTTACCTCCAGAGGGCAAGCACGTGCCATATGTTGGGCTCATTTCATTGCTCTTTGCCCTGGGCATTACTAATCTTCCAGGGAGAGCTTTCATGACATCATTCCCCAACACTATTTGACCTGAAAGCATTTAATACTTTAAATCTTCTTAAAATGTAATATTTTTTAGAAAAAGACAATAAATAAAACATATTAATGGCTTCTTCTTTTACGCTAACAGCTGTAATTTTAGTGTGCAAACACAGGTCCAAATGCAAATGATTAAGCCTTATCATGTTCTAATATCACCTACACTTGACCTATTATCCCTACCTACACCAGATAAAAAGTCAACTATTTCAGCATAATGTGAGGAGTATGTTGCGTTCAGTTCTGTATTAAAAATCTTACAATTTGAGTACTTAGTGTTTGCAATCAAATACATATATGAATAATGTATTGAGATCTGGGTTATTGTGTGTGATTTAGAAGACAGCACCACACATAAAATACAGGACATGCTGGTTTCCTCTGTAATGGGTCTTATTGAAAAGGATTTAATTATCCAGGTAAGGAAGGGAGATGAACAGCAAGAATTTGTGAGGGTATGCAAAGTTATCAGAAACATAATAATTAAGTTTATTTGGTGCACAATATTAAATTTTATTGTTGATTTTCATCTGATATTTGTATAATAGATTTCATATTACTAAAACAAATACAAATTATGTTTCTCTTATTCCTGTTGGAAATGGCATTCTTTAGCAACTGCAATATTTTCACTAAATATTTATATACTATCCTAAGACTGTATGTTTTAAGGTGTTATTTGACTTTAACAAAATAGTTTTCACATGTATTTTGTGATAAAATTATTTATTCTAATTTTGAGGTTGAAAGCATTCATTTTGAATATGACACTTCCATTAAAAGAATCCCTATCCATGTTTATTGGTGTCAATTCACTTTAGGAATATTCATTAGTGCTTCACAAATGTATTAGAGACCACACATAGCATTAGGCAGTATTAATAATGCATGCAGTATTAGAGTACCTATTAATATTTTGAGACTAACTCAGCTTTTCCAAATGATTTTAGATATAGGCAATGTTCCAACTGACATAAAACTGGAACCCTCCCAAAAAAAGAATGACTGCAAATCTACTTAGCTAATTAAAGAAGCTTATGTTAGGCTGTAGGCTCAATTTGGAAGACTAAGGGTCACACCTGTATTTTTAAAATAAAGTATACTGAATAATTTAAAGATTTGTATAATATTTTCTCTTAGCATTTTCCAATCTATAAATTGCATTCACTAAAATATCACCCCTCACAACTTAGAAGGTATTAATCACTTTGTCATCTCATGAAAAAGCAACAGAGACCTTTAAATTTATGTGCATTAGATGATTTTGCCTATGCTTTGCTCCTTAAGTTCTTGAATTATACCTTTTGTTTGTTACTAATCAAAAGATGTTACCATGTCACCTCTATGATGTCACTAATATGAATTAGTTGAGAACTTTGGCCAAATAACGCCTTGAAGTAAAATATCTTGAGGTTGCGTTGTGTTTCCGTGTCATTCTTTAGGAACCTGTAAAAAAATGCACAAAGAAGATAATTTTGCCTATTGTGTATTGTAACACTATACAGATTTTTATATCTTTCAAATGTATATATTAATTTCTGCTACAGGAAATTAGGAATAAATATGTAAATTATCTATCATATTCCCTTTTGTTTAAATCTCACATCCACATTTGCCAAAACAATTATGCATATTTCAAGAATTTCAACCTGAGCTATTTACTTCACAAATTGAGGTAACTGAACAAAAATATTACTGTCTCAGTACTTCTATTAGATAAGCTAATTAAATTAGAATTAAATATAGATTTAATTTGTTCACATATAAAGCACACAAACACATACTTGGAAACAAACAAATAAAATACTTGCTTTTTAAATCATGTTTTTCTCTGGCTTGCTAATCTGCAAAATCTGAGCATCCACAAAGGGCATCTTTCTCATTATCACAAATTCACCAGACGTGCCACACAGTGCTTCAAGCACTTGGCTGGCACAGTATGGCCAAGCCTCAGAAGAGACTTTCTGCCTTTCTGGTGGAATATAGTGAGGTTAATAGGTTTTGGTCAGAAGTACTTAAAGCAAATTTTAAAAATTACATTTCAGAGCATTCCCTCTTGACCTATTAGTTGTCCTGTTAGACCCAAGAAGATGAGAAGAAAAGCTTGAAGTCATAACCTACCTCCCAGCAGTTGCCAGGTGTGATCCAGCTATAAAAGAAATCTTTAAAAGCTTCCAACGTGAAACAATGATACCCCCGACCTGCAAAACCTTAATGATGTAGAAAGTGATTGAAACAGAAAAGAAGACAGAAATTGCCATGGCATTTATTTCTGTTCCTATTTTTAAAAAGACAGTCCATAGTTACTTTGCTGTGAGAAAGCATGTAAAACTTTCTATATCAGCTTTCTACATCATTTATAAATCCGGGCTACTAGCTCACTAATGTGAATATCAATAATCTATTCAGATTTTGAACTAGGCATTGTGTAATTGCCTGCTGTGATTAAGTTGAATTGCATCCTTTAAAAACTTGAAACTCTTTTTGAGTTGATACTTTCCCTACATTTAAAGGTACATTTACAAAAGTCAAGTTATAATTATTTGACTTAAAAAGCAACAGCTAGTAAGACTTAGCCTTTAAGTAACTAGGAGTCAATCGATCAGTTAAAGCTAATAAATAGCCCTGGATTCATGGCCAGGCACCAAGAGTGAGATAATCAATGGAAAGTAGGAAAAATAGGGGTGTGATTCATTTGTTGTCAAATAATATGTTTACAACCGCATATGACAACATAAAATGATGGCATAAAGTAATCTCTCTAATATAGATAAATCAGCATTAAAATTCATAAGATAGAGCAATCATTACAAGGCTGATATATATATATATATATATATTTAATATTTTTAGAAACAATGCTTTTCACATACTGTGTAAGATGCAGTGCTCTGAAATGATTTTATTTTTTCCCCATATATGAAGAAAATTCAGTGCATACTGTTGTTGCTGTAATTCTTTTGGGGGGAAGCTTATTAATTTGTCCTATTTCTAAAATAAAAAAGGGAAGTAAGACACTGTGACATTGTATGAAGACAAATTATAAACATAGATCAGAGCTTTAGGAACCCACCCCTTTCATCCACAGTTACAATGATGTAGACATTTTGCTAATGTATTGCTCATTGCTCTGTTATCGGGGGGGGGGGGATGGCTCTTGACATTGCCTTGGATTTCTTTGCTGGAGCTTAAAAATCATTGTGTGACTTTGAACGAACAAGGCTTTATGGGTCATCTTACTGTGGGAATTTGGATGCACCATCTGCATTTATCCATGTGATTTCTCAAACAATTCAGGATCCTTAATGGACAAAGGTAGCCGTCCTTATACCTAAGTCTTCATATCCTCATACCTGTTTGAAAAAAAAATATATATATATAATGTAATTTTGTTGTTTTAAGTTTCAAATTTAAAATAGTTTGTCTGTTTAAATTAATTAAAGAGTGGCAAGCTATCCAATGAAATAACTTACCTCCCTTGTTGCCACGAACGTCACTCTCCAACAGCAGTCAGCTATTAATGGATCATATATCATGATGTTTTTTTCATGTTCTCTCAAGCACATGCCCACATCCTGGTGGTTCTTGTGTGTGTGTGTGTATGTGTGTGTGTGTGAGAGATAGAGAGACAGAGACAGAGAGAGACAGAGAGAGACAGAGAGAGATACAAACAGCTCTTTATTGTAAAAATGGGTTTGTCATGATGTCAGTTTTATAACACATTACAGTCAGATATAATTGCTTAAATATGGCAAGTAGTACTTACTGCCTTTTATTTTTATTATACTTTGTTGTTAATATCAATATCTTGTTTTCATATTAGCCTCTGAATTGTCTAAGAAAATAAATGTTTTATTCATCTTCAAATCTCCCACATCCTCAGTAAATAAGTTTAATCTTAATACAGGCATCTATCAAAAGTATTTTCTGAGCCAGGTTTGATGGCACACATCCTTAATCCCAGCACTCATAGAGACAGAGGCAAGCAGATTGCTGTGAGTTTGAGGCTCACCTGGTCTACAACGTCCAAGACAGACAAGGCTATACAGAGAAACACTGCCTTGAAAAAAAAAACCTCAATAAATAGATAGATAGATAGATAGATAGATAGATAGATAGATAGATAGATAGATAGATAATAGAATAGAATAGAACAGAATAAAAAGTATTTTCTGATTTGCTTCCTTAATTACATACTATATTGTGGATATCCTTTACCATATTTACTATTATTTACTTATCACATACCATTCTGTTTTGTGTGTTATATGACCATATTATATCCATTGATTCTAATGGAGATTTTGTTATATTTAAATAAACTTTAATGAAGATTGCAGTGCAGGTAGGTAGGTTGTTCGATGGAAAGGTAGATAAGGGTCTCGGAGGTGAGATAGCTTATCAAAACACTAAATAGGTATTTTCATAAATGAATAGTACTGAGACAGTACTCCATGGAACAGTATGTTTTTAATGCAAATTCTTAGTTGCAGCAGATGAAAGCAATTCTACTACATCCCTCACACTGCCCAATTTTAACTTCTCTTACATGTGTATCAAGGATGGACGGTGAAAAAGTACATGAACTGCTGCTAATATCTAGATCATGGGCTTGAGTGATGAAAATCTCTCTTTAACTAGCAGCATATTAAGATAGAAAACAGACATTTCTCCAGCACTGAAAAAAGTCTCCACACACAAAGCAAAGTGATGTAGTGAAAAGGGAGTGGATTGAATTATATGAAGCATCTCTAACTTACATGGTTAGGGCTACATCAAAGCACAATATGGAAGTGCTGGAAGAGAACATGGGGCAACTAAGAGCAGTTGCTATTGAGGAAAAAAAAAAACACTAGAAAACATTTTGAGACAAAACTTTCAATGCATGGTGTAGAGTGTTTCTATATAAGAAAGGGCTTCAAAAGTGAACCAGATCAAACTTCTCTCTATTCCATGGATTTTAAGCACTGGAGCTGTAGGCAACTAAATGTCTTTAGCTGGCAATTAATTATTCTTTTTTAATTTATTTTTGTTAATTACAATTTATTCATTTTGTATCCCAGCTGTAGCCACTTCCCTAGTCCCCTCCCAACCTCCACCCTTCCTCTTATGCCCCTCCCCCCCAGTCCACTGATAGGGGAGGTCCTCCACCCCTTCCCTCTGATCCTAGTCTATCAGGTCACATCAGGACTGGCTGCATTGTCTTCCTATGTGGCCTGGTAAGGCTGCTCCCCCCTCAGGGGGAGATGATCAAAGAGCCAGCCACTGAGATCATGTCAGAGAGATCCCCTCTTCCCCTTAACAGGAAACCCACTTGGACACTGAGCTGCCATGGGCCACATCTGAGCAGGGGTTCTAGGTTATCTCCATGCATGGTCCTTGGTTGAAGAATCAGTCTCAGAAAAGACCCCTGGGCCCAGAATTTTTGGTTCTGTTGGTGTCCTTGTGGAACTCCTGTCCCCTCCAGGTCTTTCTATTTCCCTCTTCTTTTGTAATGTTCCCTGCATTCTGCCCAAAGTTTGGCTCTGAGTCTCAGCAGGAATCAAATCAAAGACCCAGAAATAAATCCACACGCCTAAGGAAACAATTTTTGACAAAGAAGCCAAAACCATACAATGGACAAAAGATAGCATCTTCAACAAATGCTGCTGGTCCAACTGGATGTGTATAAATAGAACAATGCAAATAGATCCATATTTCTCACCCTGCACAAAACTAAAGTCTAAATGGATCAAAGACCTCAACATAAAACCAGACACACTAAACCGGATAGAAGAAAAAGTGGGGAAGACCCTAGAACTCATTGGCACAGGAGACTACTTCCTGAACAGAACACCAACAGCAAAGGCTCTAAAATCAACAATCAATAAATGGGACCTCATGAAACTGAAAACCTTCTGTAAAGCAAAGGACACTGTCATCAGAACAAAATGA
The DNA here is from genome assembly GCA_028658305.1 of Pachyuromys duprasi. NCBI lineage: Eukaryota > Metazoa > Chordata > Mammalia > Rodentia > Muridae > Pachyuromys > Pachyuromys duprasi. The sequence continues at coordinate 81,485,805 of CM053764.1, forward strand.
CAGCCTACAGACTGGGAAAGGATCTTCACCAGCCCTATATCAGACAGAGGGATAATATCAAAAATATATAAAGAACTAAAGAAGTTAAACAGCAACAAATAAAGTAATCCAATTAAAAAATGGGGTACATGGCTAAACAGAGAATTCTCAACAGAGGAATATTGAATAGCAGAGAAACACTTAAAGAAATGCTCAACATCCTTACTCATCAGGGAAATGCAAATCAAAATGACCCTGAAATTTCACCTTACACCCATCAGAACAGCTAAGATAAAAAACTCAAGTGACAATTAATCATTCTATACATGGGTTTCTGAGATGGCTCAGCAAAGCCACCTGGCATCAAGTACCACTACCTGAATTTTAGAAACAACTTATAGGCATGTTGTGGCACCCTTTTATACATGGACATGTGCAAACACACACACACATTCACTAAGCAAATACACAAATGTAATGTTAAAACTAATTATTTTCACTTTAAAAGACATACATCACAAATATTAATTTCCTTATTTTGTGCTTACTTCTTTTCTGTAAACTTAGAGACTCTCTATAAAGTCATGCTTATTCCCTGGTGATTCTCACCACAAATTTAACAGTAGATTACATAGAATAAAAGCATTTTCCCCCCAGGAATATGTGCAAATAGAATTAAACCATGGAACCGGGGAGATGGCTCAGTAGGTAAAGTAGGCACGCAAACAGGAGGAATGGAGTTCTAATATCCAAAACCCACATATCAGCCAGGTCCCCTGTGATCTCAAAAACCTGAGTTTAGTGGGAGACCCTGTCTCAATATACTACGTGTAAATGGACAGAAACCTGTACCCTTCACACTCGTGGGCAAACACATGTGATTAAACTTTAATATGAATAACATGTCAATGAAATAATAATGATAGTAATAATAATAATAATTTTGAATCCCTTGTGGACAATCCACTACAGGAAGTGTAGGCTAAATACGGCTCCCTGGAAAAATTAAGAATCAGCCTTGAAGTGCTGACCATTCAAAGTGTCCACAAAGCAGTGTGTAACTTCCTGTGACCCAAGACAAAGTTTCTTCAATTCAAAGTGATTAGAAACATAACTACATGTCAGAAGTTTTATAATAGAGTAAAGAATTGTGGATCCACCTAAGAAAACAGATGTCACATAGTCAGATTCCACTGTTGTATCTACTAGGCTGTTTGGGTTGCCATAACAAAATCCCCACAGTCTAGGTTGCTTTAAACAAAAAATATTTTGCTTCTCATAAGTCTGTAAGTATCATAACTCCAAAGTCAAGTTACCTGGTGAAGGTTATGTTGTCAGGTATCAGAATGGAGTAGCTATTCATGTTCCTGTCTTGTGGATTTTAAACAATTCCAGGCATCTAGACTTTTACCATCTGATCACTTCCTTTGACCCCACATGCCAATGGAAAAATTTTACAATCATATAAACTGGGAAGCAAGAATTCCCAATGTGCAACACTAAGCTGCTCTAAATACAGGAGCTGCCTTCCAACTTTGCTCTTTCTCAAAACTTTGATTTTATATTGCCTTCTCACACTCAAGGCACGATTTTTCAACTTTCATAGAAATAAAATTGTTTTTTTTGTCTTAACTCTGTAACCAATTATGTGCCTCTCTTTGTCATAGAGCTAAAAACATCATAGGGGTGGTGTTCTTATCATGTTACCCCACCGTGACATAATACAACAGAAATTTGGAGCTTTGCTAGCTGCAGAAAATTCCTCTGTTCCTATTCATTAATGACTCACTTTATTTCCTAATTTCTGTCAAAGCTCATCCACTTACCCATTTTTTCCTGCTCTGACCATGGATTAAGGGTATCTTTTGTCTGATCAGGCCTGCCTCACAGTAACTAGGTTTTTTAATTCTGTGTGTATGTGATCGTTCTCCAGCGTTTCAAAGCACACTAAAGTATCTGTGGCTCGGAGAGACTCATCCAAAGGTGTCATTACTTCCAAACTCACATACAGAAAGATGCTGTTCCGCTATACCTTGTCTTTTCTTCTATGAAACCATGACTCTCAGGAGTGGTAACATTGTGCTTAGAATCATGTTCATCATCCTTTACAACAAAAGGATACATTTCAGAAAAAAAAGCAAAGAAACTTCCATAGAATAACTTGATACCACTTTGATTACACTGTAATGACACCTGGGTAGAAATAGAGACAGAATTACTGGCAATATTCTCAGCAAGTGGTTCCATGGCTCTGTCACTCTTCAAAGCATGGGAAATTTCCTACTATTACTGACAATGTTATTTGATTTCAAGAGGCAGGTATTATTAGACTTTCTAGGATTTAATTTTAGTTGATGAAATAAGTGATTGTAAGTCAGTGTTTGATGCTACATTTTTAACTTTTAGAGCAACTCTCATAGGTTATTTTTTTGCAGAGAATTTTTTACTAAAATTCTGTAGGTTTTCTGCTCTATCTCTCTCAATCTGTGTTTGTAGGTGTGTGTGTGTGTGTGTGTGTGTGTGTGTTTGAGTATGTATATCAGTCTAACTCTCCTGTGCAAACTCTATCTTTCTCCTCCTCACATCCATCATTCTCTCTCACCTTCCCACCTTTTCTCCTTCTTTATTCTCTTTTTACGCAAGGGTTGCAATGAAGGAAGCTGTGCACATAGAAATCTACTTTCCATTAATATCTCTGCCCTCTCCTTGCAGTAGGTTCCTTCAGTTCCCACTCTACTAACATGTTAAAAAGATGTGTCCAGCATTAATGACTAAGTCAAGAATTCTCAAATATTGGTGCAGAAAAGAATAGTTTTGGGAAGTTGCTTTCACATGATTGCTAGGTTCTTTCTTGACCCTCAAGATATTATTTCACAGGTATGGCTCCTGGTTATTTTAGCTGGCTGCCTTTATGAACTGTAGTTTGAAAAATTGTTTCCAAAGCTTATCAAGCTTGTTTTTACAACAGCACAAACTGTTCTGTTGTTTGACTTCGTGCTTACACTCTTGCTAAATTCTCCAGGAATGTTGCTAGGGAAGAATATTTTACCTTTAAAGAACTCCTTTTTTTCTTTTATGAGACAGTTTCTCCAATCAAGGACTATGTATGGACATGGCCTAGAACCCCTGCTCAGATGTGGCCCATGGTAGCTCGGTGTCCAACTGAAGACCCTAGTAAGGGGAACAGGGACTATTTCTGTCATGAACTCTATGGCTGTATCTTTGATCCTCCCCCATACATGCCAGGGAGTAACAGCCTGGCTAGATCCCAGGGGAGGACATTGCAGCCAGCCCTGAGGAGACAAGATGAACTGGTGTCGGATGGAAGGGGAGGAGGTCCTCCCCTGTTGGTGGACTTGAAGGGGGCGGGGAGGAGATGAGGGAGGGATGAGGAGAGTAGGAGGGAATGAGGGAGGGGGCTACGCCTAGGATGCAAAATATGTAACCTGTGATTGATATAAAAATAAATAAATTACATTTTAAAAAGGAAACAAAAATAATAATAGTAAGTACAGACACTGGGAAGATATGTAGCAGAACGAGGTTTTCTAAACTTGACATTGCCATTGCACTCATTAACTTACTCTAGCTCTGGTCATCTGTACATGAGCCGTACAAAATAAGACCTGTCAGCATGTGTGGAAGAGGGGCTTCTTGGGTCCCACCCATCCCAAACGACTATTCCAATCAAGGGTTGTTGAAACAGGGAGTGTAATTTTCTTCAGTGTATAGTTCACTAAATACACTGAGTTCACTGCCGCTAAATAACCTCCCATCTACACTCAGACTGAATTCAGTGGGAGCCACTCACAAAAAATAAATAAATAAATAAATAAAAGAACTCCTTTTTGTCTTCTTTAGTCACTATGGCCTCTGCTTGAGAGTCCCTCCCAGGAGCTACCCTGACTTAGGTCTCCAGCTTATCTCATGAACAATATTCTGCTAAGCCTGCAGACAGGAGCCTTCTGTCATTGTCTTCTGAGAGGCTCTACCTAGCAGTGCCTTAAAACAGATTCTAAAACTCACAGCTGAACATTGGTTGATGTATAGGAAGTCTTGAAGAATAGTAGTAGGAAAGAAAAATGCACCCAGAAGAGATAGGAGCTCCACAAGAAGACCAACAGAGCCAACTAACCAGGGCTCAACAGAGTTTGCTGAGACTGAAGCATCAAACATCAACCAAGGATCATGCATGAACTGGACCTAGGCCCTCTACAAAGATGTAGCAGAAGGGCGGCTTAGGCTTCCTTGTTTTTAGATCACTAACCCATGAAAGACTTCCTTGACAGGTCGCAGGGGGAGAGAACACATTCAACCCTGATGCAATTTGATGAGCTGGGGTGAATGGGAAAGGGAGCTCCCTCTTTACTGAGGAAAAGGGGAGGAGGGAGGGAGAGAAGTTGGGACTGGGAGGAGAGGCATGAAGGGGCTGCAGGATGTAAAGTGAATAAAATAAATGAGAAAATTATATATACATGTGTAATTTTTTTATGAAAGACCTCTTCTTCTGCTGCTGCTCTTGTTTGTTTTTTGCTGTCTTGAAGAACAAATCCAGGGCCTCCTGCATGACAGAGAAGTGACCTAACACTAAGCTATGGGCATAGATTCTCTTTGATCATAAAATCATATTGATTTACAGGTTGTTAAAATAGGTTGTGTTCCATTTGATCTTATTTATATTTTGGTTAGCTAAAAAAAGATCTTGTAGCTTTGCTATTCTATGTGAATACTCTCACTAATCATGTAAGTAAACATTGTAGTACCAATAGCAAGGGCTTGCTGTGATTTCAGGCAAATCGTAGGCCCAATGGAATTAATTCTTTCCAGAAGAAAATGTCCAAGAATAGATTGTAATTATACTGGTAAGCCATGGAGCTAGTATTATAACACTTGTCATGTAAATATATGAGAAATTTAAAATAAATAACCAAGCCTGATTTTAATACACGGATTTTCTTGAATGGAAAGAAGGCCTCAGGTGCAAAATGTGAACCTCACATTACTGTTGAAGATATTTTAGCAGATACATCAAATGCTTTTTACTGGGGAAGCCCTGAAATAATTATATAGTCAGGAATATGAAAATGAGAGATTATATGCTCATAGAATCACCATTCAGTACATGTCCCAATAAAGTACCTGATGAAATTATTTCAAATGAATTATTGAATACTTGGTTTCAGAGCCAGCACTGGTAAAATAGATGAATAAAGGAATTACGCTGAAGGAATGTCACACGTATGAGTGACACAGAATAGAGGAGTTTCTAAACTTAGTATCCAATTAGAGTTCTTTTGTCACTGTTGAACAATAGAATTTGAAAAGTTTATTACAAACTAAAAACAAAATGTTTTCAAAATTGATTATTAATACTTAAAACTTGTGTTGTGTGTGTGTGTGTGTGTCTGAAAGAGGGTGTGTGTGCATGAATTCCATATATGAGATAGTAGAGGGGGTAGAGAAGGTAAGAGAATGGGAGGCAAGAACACTGTCATGAAGAAATAGAGAATATTAGAGTTAACAGACACACTTGTATGCTTGTAGTTGCCAACCAACCATACACCTAACTGTAGGAGGGAGCTTTCTTGTACTGGTGAGATAGGAAGAATAGTTCTGTCTTCATCTGACATCCAGTATGAGAGCTGGCAGAGCATAGAGGTGGGAAATGAGACATTAATGGGGATAGATATAATACCAGGTTGGACTTGCTATGTCTTCTGCCAGGGAGGTGCGTATTTAAAAGGAATAGAAGTGACTACAAGGTGACAAAAATTACAGGTAGTAGGTGAGGTGAAAGTAGCTGACAAAGCTTTACATTTTTTAAGCTGCTGTGACAAAATCTCTTATAAACATGCCGTGGACACGGTTTGTCCCGGGTCAGCGAATCCCTAAATGTCCTCATCATGCCAGGGAAAAGGAATGATTTCAAAACAGTAAGATTACATTGACCCGGCTCTCCCTTACTCTTCAGTTTTGCCTTCAGTTGTCCCCTTTGAAACGTGGTCCAGATAAAGACTCATTGTGTCCAGGCTGATTAAATTACAAATGAAAATGGAGAGTTACAGAAAAGGCAGAAGAATTAGTATGTTCACTGACCATGACCATAATTCACTATGGAGGAAGAGAGATGCCATTTAATGAGCACCCATTATATGTCACATATAATAAGATAATACATATTTAGAAAGACAGTTATAGCCTCCCTCACAAAACCTGGCCTCCTTGAACTGAAAACCATTCAGCAATGGGAGATTCATATCACATTAATTGAAATGTCTACTGGATAAAAGTATATCAAGGATATCTGATAACAGTAGATTTTCCAGTCATTTATTCACAAATTTTACCATGTGCTCTCTTATTAAGAATAATGGCCAGTCCTGAAGAGACCTGATAAGCTAGGGTCAGATGGAAATGGAGGAGCACCCCTCCCCATCAGTGGACTTGGAATGGGCAGGAAGGAGATGAGGGAGGGAAGGTGGGATTGGGAGGGAATGAGGGAGGGGACTAGAGCTGGGATACAAAGTTAATAAATGGTAACTAATAAAAAATTAAAAAATTAAGATAAATAAATAAAAAGAGTAATAGTTACATTTGAAAATATTTTAAGGAAAAATTTCATGGTTCTATCATGTTAAAAATAAACTACAATAAAAGAAACTTTTGGTGAACATTAGGCTTGTATTTGTAATATTAAGTCAATGAATATATTTTAGGAAATAGTGTATTCATGACTCAGATTTTGATGAATACATGATATAAACAGACGCAACCGCTTACAAGGTTAATGGAAAATGTAGGTCATCTGTGTCTCAATCTCAGAATGCTAAATTACAGTCAAGGTCAGGGATCTTGCACAGATATGCAGCCCCAAGTCAGTAGGCTATTTGCCTTTAAGAGTTAACTTGTATCTCCAAATCCAGCTTTCTGAGCAGCTGGCATTGACATTGCTTAATTTACTTGTAACCCTTATAAGAGTCTTTGAGCAGAGAGTATTGGTCTTTGTACTGGATTGAAAACTGGAAATCCCACAGGAAATTGACTATAACTATTATCATAGTTAAGGTTGCCTATCATTCTAATTATAATTCACATCCAATAATGAACACCTTGTTCAATAATATTTAATTCAAATCATGATGCTGAGTATAAAATTACATATCGAGAGAATTCATTAGAAGTTCCAAAAGTAAGCTGAGTAAATGTGCCTCGGAGAATGTATTTGATGAATTTGTAAAAGTATTTAAATTAGATCTGTAAAGTATTATGAAAAATCCACAAGGGATGCGCAATTAGGCGAATAAGCTCTTCAAGGCCAGGAGCTGCCGGGCATTCGCTGTAAAACGTTTTCTGATATATTGTTTATGCAAAGTAGAAACACGGGAGGGAGAACAGTAGCAGACAACAAAGCAGAAATGCAGCAGAGGTGATGCCAAAAGTAATTGAATAAAAACTAAGTAATTCCCTCATAATTAGTTCCCTCGCCCCTGCATACATATTATCCATATGTCACTGAAGTGTTTTACTATGGGACAACTGATTATTTAATTTATACATGCTTTATACAGACCAAAAAGCAAGAACTTCAAGAAAGGCTGTCATTCAGAACAAGATCTCTTTCTAATTGTAGTCTGTAGTTTAGACAATGCTGATTATACAATTGTGCAACTTTACAATATTTAATGAAATCTGAATTGATTTTTATCTCAGAAGTCTCATAATAAATGAAAAAATACAATATACATTGTGATTATTATCACAGAATTAGGGGATTTTAAAAATAAAATAAAGGTACCTGTTCGTTTTATTCATTAATTAATCTTTGCATTCGTTCTACTTGTACAAGACATATTGAATAATGATGTCCCTCCTAGTACTACAATGATAAGGAGCAAGTAAGGATCAGTGAGGAAATGGTCCACACTATAACAGAAGTTGTATCCTAATAGGTGTACAATTGACACATAAATAATCTCACTAAAGTGTACCATTGATAAGTACAATATGGTCTCAAAAGTGGGGTCAGCAAGCCATTTCTTCAAAAAGAAAGATGATGAATCTTTGAAGCTGAAACAGCTTTACATTTCTTGCCATAGCTACACAGTGCTGTGATTACAAAGCAGCAGCAGGCATGGAACATACATAAGTGATTGTGATTGTTTCCTAGGAAGCTGTGTTTACAGAATAAATAGAAATTGTGGTTTGCCCATGAATTTTAGTTTGCCAACCTACACAAGCAATCATAGGGACAAGAGAAAGAAAGAGACAAAGAAAGAAAGAAAGAAAGAAAGAAAGAAAGAAAGAAAGAAAGAAAGAAAGAAAGAAAGAAAGAAAGAAAAGAAGGAAGGAAGGAGGGGAGGAAGAAAGAAAGAAACAAAGAAAGAAAGAAAGAAAGAAAGAAAGAAAGAAAGAAAGAAAGAAAGAAAGAGAAAAGAAAGGGAAGAAGGAAGGGAGGGGGAAGGGAGGAAGAAAAGAAGGGAGGGAGGAGAAGCAAAAAATAAAACAAAGCAAAACAAAAACAAAAAATATGAGCAATGAATTAGTGACCCCTCCCCCTAGAAGAATCATAAAATAGTTGTGTAAAATAATCGGAACATGGGGGACATTTAGTGAGAAGAGCCACCTTAACACGTCTTTATAAGGCTTTAGGAAGTGATTTCTAAGCCATGGCATTCATAACATTTCCATCTGAGCTTATGACTCAAAGAACCTGTGACTCACCAGTTGGCTTAGTTCAGACTCCAGTCTTTGTGGTTCTAACTCAGAAATCTCATCTTCCTGCCATTGAGTACTCTGCCTCATTGTATAAAACATAGAGACATAATCACTTCTCTCTTCGGAGCTTGAAGTATATCTCTAGCTCTTCTGGATTTACATTTATAGGGTAAAATGAAAGTTAAACTTATTTTGGCAAACTTATTTGGCAAACCAGAAATAGATTCATGAGGGGATGTTCACAGGAAATTTTCTAAAGCACGTTTGTTACATTTCCAAACAACCCAGTCTTATACACATAATATATCATGGAACAAACATTGAGATGGACAAAACTCTGCTGGTTAGTGTAGAATGAAGTAAGCCTGAATGTCTGACATGTCGATATATTGATTGCTATAAGGGAGAGCAACGAAAGATACACACGATTAAGGTAGAAAGGGGGAAAGGTGTCTTTTGGTATGCAAGTGAGTTAAGGCTCTAGAAGAAATATGCTTAACTGGTTTTAAACTATGAATAATTAAGTCTGTTTTATAAGCATGATGACATACAGGTGTGTTTACATTCTACCTCCTTGTCTTGACTCTGGATCTAAAAAAAAAAGCCTTTCAATATACAAATTGTCATACAGGGTAAATGTTATTTTATAAGTGTCAAAGTATATCTGTATCTCTCTCTTCCTTGGGCTCTTACTCACTCAGTCACCCCCCGTCTCTCTCTGTGTCTCTCTCCCCTGTCTCTTTGTCCGATATTTCTCTGTTTCTCCCTGTGTCTCTGCCTCTGCCTCTGTCTTTGTCTCTCTCTGTCTCTCTCTGTCTCTGTGTGTGTGTGTATGTGGTGTGTGTGTGTGTGTGTAAATATGGCATGTGTGTGGTAGAGGACAAATTTGCCTGTTACTCTTCACCTTTCTATCATGTTAAGGACAGGATTTCTCACTCACCACTGCAAATGTCTGGCCAGATAGTAGGTTCCCCTGCCCCTGACTCTCCTCTCAGAGTAGTAGCTTAGTGATTGGAGACAGACATAACCAGCACCATCTTCATCTGGGTCCTATGGCCCTGAGTCCAGGCCTTCACACCTGTACAGTGAGTACTTTGCCACTGAGCCTCCTCCCAGCTCTCTGAACACTTTTGAGACTATCTTAAAAGAGTAGGTAAAAGTTCATGTTAAAATAAAGTTAGATAACATGCAAGGCCTAAAACAATATAAAAAAGAACCAAATCTTTGTAAGCATTTATTTTCTATAAGAGTTATTGATTTAATGTAGTGCTCCATGATATGTGACAAAAAAGTATATATCCGGACAGGGTAAAAACAAGCTTTATTTCTGTCATTAAAGAAATAGAAAAGAGGACAAAAAATTCTTCTCTCCTTTTATAAGAACATCCTGGCCTGAGCACATGCCTTGAATGAAGTTAGCTTGGCTTGGGAGTTCACTGCTTTTATTCAGCCTGATCAGAAACAGCTTAGATGCATTTGGAGACAAACTAGGAAAAGACTCATAAATTCCAAGAACTGTCATCTTCTAATTAATTTTGTTTTGAAATGAGATTTTTTTTTGCTCAGCTGTTAAGAAAGAAAGGGGCTATTAACTTTGCATTAACTAAAAATTTCCAGTTCAATTTTGCAGATAAACACGTTTGATTAAAGATAATGTCTATAAATATTTAGGAATGTAACTCTAGCCATGTGTCAGCCTAAAAGGGAACTTCCATCTTAGCCGTTTTGTTCTTGTCCACGATTCTTGTTTTTTGTTTGTTTGTTTTTGTTTGTTTTTGTTCATGATACACTTAGCATTTTTTGAAATGAATACTTTGGAAGAGAAGTAAGTTAATAAGGTATTTAACCAAGTTGGTTAATAAAAACAAGTTGAAATCTACATGCTATCATACTTATTTTTTTTCCATGTCAGTGAATATTCTAAAATACCTGATGGGCACACGGGCACTGTGGGTGTGTGTCTGTTCGTCTGTCTTTTGGTACATGATCCTGTTGGAGGGAGTCTACATGTAGAAGCCACAAGTCAGGTGGAAGCAGGATGCCTTCTCCACCTTACCTGCAGAGTCACACCCTCCTTTTGATCCTGAAGCTCACTGGTTGCCTAGCTCCGCTGCCCAGTAAGCTTTAGAGAAGAACTGTCTCTCCCACAGAGCTAGGGTTATAAACACACCACGTACCTAGCTTTTACATGAGTGCTGGATGCCAGACTCAGGTGTTAAGAGCAGCAGAGTAAAAATTGTCTTGACCAACTTATCTCTTCACTGCCCAGCTTACACGTTTAACACACAAATACGTAGCATAACATTAATGTTGCAGAATTTGAATTTCTCTAGTGAGAAAATGGGGAAATTTATTCGATGCACTATTTATTTTAGTCAGTATTTGTTATACATTTGTTTCAAATTTAGTGTTTTCTTTACAAAAAAATTTATTACTCCATAAATTATCCAGTAACCATCCAGAGATGTTTTCTTGAGTTGAGACAATGAAATACTTATTCTTTTCATGCTGTTTAATTGTTTTAAAATGCTAACACACTCGCTAATGCTTCAGGAAGCCAACCTGGCTGTGAAAAAGACACAAGTACAAATATCCAAGGACCATGTATGCTTTTCAGTGACTTCCTAACCACTTACAAGTTCCATGTTTAAAAAAAAATTAGTCATAAAAAGCCATAGCAACATAACCAACCCTTTGGCAGAGCGCAGGGAATCATATGAAAGAAGGGGGAGTTAGTATGGCCTGGAGAGGACAGGTGCTCCGCAAGGACCAAATATATCAGGGCACAGAGGTTCTTTATGAGACTGTCTCTCCAACCAAGGACCATGTATGGATATAACCTAGAACCCCTGCTTGTATGTAGCAAATGGTAGCTCAATTCCCAAGTGGGTACACCACTAAGGAGAACAGGGACTATTTTGGACATGAACTCAGTGGCTGGCTCTTCGACCTCCCAGCCCCCCGAGGGAGGAGCAGCCTTGCTTGGCCACAGAAAAGGACATTGCAGCCATTCCTGAAGAGACCTGATAAGCTAGAGTTAGATGGAAGGGGAGGAGATCCTCCCCTATCAGTGGACTTGGAAAGGGGCAGGGAGGAGATGAGGGAGGAAAGGGAAGGATAGGGAGGGAATGTGGGAGGGGGCTACGGCTGGGATACAAAGTATATAACCTGTGATTAATATAAAGTTAAAGTGTTAAAAAAAAGCCATAGCAAAATCTTATTTTCTGATTTCAAGCACATTTGCCATTAATCTTCAGGAAAAAAATATCTTGTATCAACAGGAGTTTCCCTCTAAATTCTCACTCCTATGCTTTTCTTGTGGACTTATTTAAGTGTGCTAAGTTGTAAAATGGACATAATAGCAGATTTACAATTTAGGAGATGAGCAAATGACCTGTTCATCTGTAAGTAAGACCTGATGGTCCTCACAGCAGCTGGCACATAATAACATCAAACTCCATTTTCCACAGAATAGATAATTTGATTAACAGTAGATGAATATTCTTCATGTTCTATGGAAACATTCAATCTTCTGTCCAGGAGACTGAGACCACAGTACTGTGTCCACTTGCTTATTTTTGCCATTGTGACTCTCATTGTATAAAGTAGCAAGTAAATGCATTCTAATTAAAAAAAAAAAGATAGTTTGCCAGTTTTAACAGCAGTAGTTACAACAGCACTGATTTACCTGAGTTATGTTTGGTGATGGTACTGCCTATCCTTCAGCCTGACCATGAAATCTCAATAGATACAGTTGAAAATATTCCAGAGACTAAATTTTATTTCTGTCCTAGTTAAATTACATAGGTGAAGTGGTCAAAATAACTTTCTTTGTAAATGGAACCTTCTGGTGATTACAGGGCCAATATCCACGTTTTGTATATTATGGGATTTGTGAGAAGCGTTAGTAAACAAAACAATAAGTTTCATTTCTTCTACAAACATTATATTTGTAATTCTCAAGGCTAAGAATTATGCTATGATTGTTACATTTCTTCATTTTTCCTCCCGTGCATGAGTACTGTATCAAGTTGATAAATGAATTTCAGACTTCACTGCTATTCTTTTCTGTATCATCATGCTAGGTGATGTCCTTCTTGAATAGAGCTATTTTCAATTAAGGTATTTTGCTATTATCTGGTACACAGGTAGCTCCAGCAACCATGTTTCCAAACATCCAAATGATGCAGTTCTTAAACTACATTTTCATTGATAGTATCAGAAAAAAAGCAGATACTACTTTTAATCCTAATTCATCAACATTTCTGGAAATTATTGATACTGCCTTTTGGATCTACCTGACCTGCCTTGGTAGGGAGAGCAATTTAGAAAAAAAAGTATGAAGAAACACCATGGAAAATTATAAAGAGGAAGGAAAAAACCCGAAAAAAACATAAGCTCATCATGTAAATAGGACTATGTTAATGATTTTTACAAACCTAACAAAAGAATGACCTGACTGAGTTTTGTTTCAAATGATTCCTCATGAGGAAATATAATGCTCTATTTTAGGCCACTAAGATTTATCATGGTCTGTATTTATCTCAAGGGACCTGAAGAATAAGTTTTTACTGTAGGGCCTAAAGACAGAGAAGACAATGTACTTCACTCAAAGAAAACAGAGTTCCTGTGGAGGGGGGTAGGCAAACAAGGTCTATGTGCTTAAATAAATTAGAAAGGAAGACACAAAAGGAAGGGAACTCAGTCCTCATGTGAATAGATGAATAGGGTGCCTGGGCAGGAGGCTCGCCTATTCTGAGGAATAGAGGAGAGGGCATGCAGAAGAGAGAGTGGGACTGAGAGAAGAACAGGGAGGGACCTATTACAGATATAGAAATTGAATTAATCATTAAAAATGAAAAAGGAAGGAAGAAGGAAGGAAAGAAAGAAAGAAGGAAGCACAGGAGATATAGAAGGTCAGGCAGCACACACATATATAAATGTAAGCAAAGTAGATTTTGTTGGTGACAAAGAAAAATTTAAGATAAAGCTAGAGATTCATGAGTCTAAATTAATGCAGGCTTCTCCAGACCATGTTAAGGATTTTGAATTCAAAAGCAATTGAATGGTTTAAAGTATAGAAAAGAAACATATGCGATTTTACATTTTAAAACATATAACTTTAGTTACTGTGTGGAAAATGGATGGAAAATGGCCAAGTATAGAAATAGAAAGACAAATAAAAGAGAGGTCGCAATATTTCAGGAGAGAGATGACAGTGACTTGGACCACGGTTGAAACTGTGCAGGTGGAATGAGGTAGGCAGATGGGAAACAGATGTTCTAGAGAAGTAGTCAAGTAGGGTTTTTAATGCGTGGAATCCAGGTGATGAAAGACAGGGGTGTCATCCACAGAATGACTCCTTGATTTAAGTTTTGGCAACTATTCACAGGAAGGTAGCCTTTATTTAAACCCAGAGTCCTGGATCAGAATAAATTAAAGCTGGTTTGGGAGGTAGGGTCATTCACAGTGGTGATTCAGACTACTTAAATTGTCTTGGGATTTCTATGAAATGTGAAGAAAGATGAAGGAGTTGTCAAGAAAGGCATTGATGAATTTCTCTGCAGAGTAGGAGCTAAGAAAAAATTACATATGTGGTTGGCAGCATTGGGGATAACATTTAAAGCCACTGGACTGGCAATATCCTAGAGGAGAGTGTAGACTACAAAGAGAAGAAGAACCAAGTGTGTGCCCTGCAGGGCATGGTTTGCTGGGTACTAAATTGATGAGGAGTTGAGAATATGTGAACCTAGCACACTATTGATACCAGAGGATGAAGGCAACTGAAGGGCTATTATATATGAAATCTAAAAGTGGTCAGGAAAGTAGGACTTTAGGAATTTTAAAATACCATATTGACCTGTGACTTTTAAACATAAAAATTTAATTGAATGTTAGGAGAAAGGAAAGAAGATGAAGTGAATGACTGATGGCTACAGAAGAAGAGGTATTTGGGGAAGATAAATCCTTGCTAAAACAGCTGTGAAGGTGATGGAAGTAGTATCCAAAATTAGTATGGAAAAGGGGAATGAAGGGATAAATTTTACAACACTCAGACTGCTGAGTGTTAATATTGGTGGAAGAATCCACGGGGTTTGAAAGGGTTGCAAAGGCAACACAGGGAGGAAAGAACACTGGAATAAGTTATGCAGAACACTTGTAAAAATCTTAGGGGTGTGGAGGGCAGTGCACACGTGGATTTGCATTCACACCATACATGCTTGAGCATGCGTACACTTTCATATGCATGCAGTTGTTAAATTCATCAAGGATTACCCATGATTCCAAAGCTTACCCATTCTCTTAGCCTGAAGCACTGAGATTATTACCCTAGAAGATTTTCCTCCTAGGCCCCTGCATGCTAGTTACTTCCTTTCCTAAAGCTTGCTTAAACTTTTGCTAAGCTAAGAAGCAGCTCAGTATCCAAGTGGAATTTCCTAGTAAGGGGAACAGGGACTGTCTCTGACATGAACTCAGTGGCTATCTCTTTGACCACTTCCCCCAGATGGGGGAGCAGCTTTACCAGGCCACAGAGGAAGACACTGCAGCCAGTTCTGAGGAGACCGGATAAACTAGGATCAGACACAAGGGGAGGAGGACCTCCCCTATCAGTAGACTTGGAGAGGGTCATAGGAGGAGATGAAAGAGGGAAGTTGGGACTAGGAGGGAAGGAAGGACTGGACTACAACTGGTATACAATGTGAATAAACTGTAATTAATATAAAAAATAAAAATTAGAAAAGAAGCCATCTTTGCTATGCTATTCAAAGCCCACAACTGTCTCCTCAAACTCTATCAGTCTCACCTTGAGTTACTTTTATTTTCTACTAAATTTATCACAGTGGTCAACGTAATAAATTAGCTGTAACGCACAATCGTTGATTTTTCATTATAAATTGTTATTTGCTTGTTTAATATTTCCTGTACCCCACAGCAAGAGGATGTTTGTTTCTTCACTAGTGTGATGCATCTAGCTTTGTCCTGATTATCTATTCTGAAGTGATTTAAGTGAAAAATGTCCTTCTTCAGAATTTGAACAAATGCTCACTACTTAGTGGCTCCTTTTGGGCGGTTTAGGAGGTATGGCCCTTAGGGAGGAGTTGTTATGTCATTGGGGGCAAGCTCCAAGAGATTATAGCTTCACCCTGCATTCTATCCTTACAGTTGCAGATATGAGCCTAGCACCTCCCTGCTGTTTGCTTAAATACCTTTGTCATGAACTCTATTCTCTGAAACCTTAAGCAAAAAATAAAAAAAATTACATACATTGCTTTAGACTGTGTCATAGCAACAGAAAATCAATAATGCACATTAGCTTTACAGCTTGGTTAGATCCCTTTGTTTGGTGTCTGGATTGTTTGTCAATGCCATTTTGAAGAGGTGGTCATAGGTAGTCACGTCACATGTCACTTCTCTAAGTTTTCAAACCCTTCCACAATCTATATTTGATTTCTTCTTATTGACATTACAACTGACATTCTCAACCAACTCCTATGCATTTACACTTACAGCTGGAGAGAACTTACTTTTTGTCTCTCCAATATTCTTTTTTATTTTAATTTTTTAACATTAATTATAGTTTGTTCACTTGGTATCCAGCTGTAGCCCCATCCCTCCCTCATTCCTGCCCAATCCCACTATGCCTCCCTCATCTCCTCCCATACCCTCTCCAAGTCCACTGATAAGGGAGTTTCTTCTCCCCTTCCATCTGACCCTAGCCTATCAGGTCTCATCAGGATCTACTGCATTGTCTTCCTCTGTAGCCTGGTAAGGCTGCTCCCCCCTGGGGGAGGTGATCAAAGAGCCAGTCACTGAGCTCATGTCTCAGACAGTTCCTCTTCCATTACTAGGGAATTTACTTGCATACTGAGCTCCCATGGGCTACATCAGTGCAGGGGTTCTAGGTAATCTCCATGCATGGTCCTTGGTTGGAGTATCAGTCTCGGAAAAGACCCCTTTGCCAAGATTTCTTGCTTTTGTAGCTTTCCTTGTGGAGCTCCTGTTCCCTTCAGGTTCTTCTATCTTCCTCTTCTTTCATAAGATTCTGAGTCAGGTATCCCAAAAGCAGAAAGGCACACATGATATAAATTCACTTATAAGTGTATATTAAATATATGATATAGGATAAAATACTAACATCTGTCCACCTAAAGAAGCAAATCAAAAAGGAAGCCCCTATGTAAGATGATCAATCCTTACTCAGAAAGGCAAAAGGGAAGGTCACCAGAACAGGGAGAAAACAGGGAACGGGACAGGAGCTTACCACAGAGGGCCTCTGAAAGACTCTACCCATCAGGGTATCAAAACAAATGCTGAGGCTTGTAGCCAAACTTTGAGCAGAGTGCAAGGAATCTCCAGTATTCTTAACTAGTGTTCTAATGAAGGCCTTCCAAAGAATAGAAAGCCCATAGCCACCTACTTCTTCTGTGGGCAACTCCATTATCTTTTATGTGTGATTTCATATAGCTTCTATGTTGTCATTTGGCACCTTACCTTCTAAGATACTTGAGTTACAAAGCAAATAAAATAATCTTAAACAAACAAATGGAAGCAAGTCTTACTCTTTTTTAACATTTATTACAATTTATTCTATGTGTATCCAGGCTGTGGCCCCCTCCCTCATCTCCTACCAATCTGACCCTCCCTCTCTCTTCTTCCCTTATGCCCCTTCCTTAGTTCACTAATAAAGGAGGTTCTCCACCCCTTCTATCTGACCCTAGCCTATCTGGTTTCATCAGGACAGGCTGCTTTGTCTTTCTCTGTGGCCTGGCAAGGCTACACCTTCCAGGGGGAGATGATCAGAGGGTCTGCCACTGAGTTCATGCCAGAGAAAACCCCTATTCTCCTTACTAGGGATGCCACTTGGATACTGAGTCTCTGGGCCACATCTGAGCTGGAGTTTTAGGTCCTCTCCGTGCATTTTCCTTGGTTGGGGTATCACAGCTATTAAAAACAAAGAAATCATAAAAATTGCAGGCAAATTGTTGGAACTAGAAAAGATCGTCTTGAGGGAGTAACCCAGAAACAGAAAGATACACATGGTATACACACATATATAAGTGGATATTAGACATAAAATATAGGATAAACATATTAAAATCTATATTCCTAAAGATGCTAAACAACAAGGAAGATCTTAGGGAAGATGTTCCATCCTCATTCTGAAGGGCAAATGTGATAGACATTGGAAGCAGGAGAAGACAGGGAACAGGACAGGAACCTTCCACAGATGGCCTCTGACAGACTCTACTAGGGAATTTTATGCAAGTCTTACTCTTATTAGATGCCTATATAAAAAGGTATTATTGTTTAATATAATTAAGTTCAACTCACAAAATAATAAGTAATAAAAGCACCAACTTATAAGTACCCTTATCTGTGTATAATTTTCCCCATCTGTCTTGATCTGTTATCTTCTGATGATCTGGTTTTGAAAGAGAGCAGCCAAACATTATTTCAGATTTTCTGAATAATGTGTAATGTGTGCAAGTGAGAGTGAAAAAGTGAGAGAAAAGCACAGTGGACAAAGTGCTCTTAATTCCTCCCAACATATAGGCAGACCTCAAAACTGTAAGGTACCTTGGACCAGTCCTAACGATACACATCATTTATCTTAGCAACCCTGGCTCAAGCATAAGGATAGGAAGTGTGGGTCCTATACTGACTGTATAGAAAGTCATTGTATCAAAATTTTTAAAGCAAAAATAAAAAGACTATGATGATGTTTTTTTTTTCAAATATAGAATAAAGAGACTGAACCCTACAGACATTCTCAAATGCTGAAAAGAATGCATAGCTAAATTTTGGAGTCTCTGTTTCTAAGTCAAGCTGCTGAATTGAAAAAGGCACACATGAGTTCATTTAAGAAACTTTATTCAAAATTAAAGGAATCTTAGTAGAAACATTCAAACATTTATTTGAGACTTTCTTCTGGGGAAAAAAAAGCCAAAGCAAACTGTAATAATAATAATATATAAAAAAAGTAAAAGGAAACAGGGGCATGGATAAACACCCTGGGAATCCTTTAGAAAACTAAAAATGGAAATTAGAAAATATGTATAATATGGAAAACTCCACAGGGAACTATACAACTTAGAAATAGAGGCTGAGGAAGCCAAAGCCAAAGCTTTCTCACAGGCATTTGGGAGGAACAATCCACCAGGAATCATGAGGTTTGAAAGAAAGAAGTGTTCCTGAGACTGTACCTACCTGCTTCTTAGGAAAGGCATTCAGCTATGAAGAAAAGGAGAGGGACATTTTCTTCTAATAAGGCAGATTTGTAGTCTAGTGAAATTTCTTTGGAATTTTGTCGAGGAACAAAAATCTTCACAGCATTGAGAATTCAAATATTTTGGTGTATCAGTAGTAGTTTGTTATGTTATATTGAACTCATTTTATTTGGTATTGGCTTTGGTTTTGTTATTGTTTGTTCGTTTTGTTTTGTTTTGTTTTCTCAAAGCCTTCAGTAGGCAATTGCTGGTTTCAGAAAGTACCCAGTATCCACTATTTGATTTATGGACTTTTATTCCCTCAACTGTAGCAAGACTGTGTTAACACTCAGGGAAAGAGACACCCTTCGAAGAATAAGTGGAAATGGCTAAGTCCCTTTGGTGATGTTGAAGTGCCATTTGGGTATAACATTCCTGAAATGCAGCCACGTGCTTCTTTCTCACAGTACAGAGTTCTAATGAAAAGCTGAGGTTAATTCAAAACAGGCTGTGGGGAGAGAAACTTCAGGAAGGCTGAAGAAAAGGCTAGGGGTGTGGCCCTGGGCACGGGAATAGAAAGTGTTCAAAAGAAATCACAGAGCATATGTTTCTTCTCTCTCTTTCTTTGGCTTGATTCTAATGGAGAAAAGAAACGATACAGTAAGCTGGGAACATCTGCGTGTGTCTTGCGTCGTACTGAAAAACTGGACAGGGTAGAGCGGGAGACAACATAATTATGCTCACTCCTGGCACTGAAGACCTATTCTATTGATTCATTCTACTCTATTCCTGGGGAAAAAAAATCTTAAGACAAATCTTTTGGTCTTTCTGGCAGTGTGTTTGAAAGGTTTAAGCAAAAGTGTTATGTGCGATATAAAGCAAAGTTGAGTATTTCGTTGGCTTAAATTTTCTTCCCATTTTCTGTTCTGGGTCCAAGTGAGGCTGAGGAGTGTATTTTGGGTTGGATTCTGCAGTCGATACTATTTTTTCTGTTCTGCTCTGTGTTCTTCGTCCTCTTCCCATTGCCTATGGCTTGCATCTAGATGCGGGGGTTTGGGGGCGGAGGCAGTAGCAAATTCCCACTGCTGTCTTCTGCTTTGGGCAATGTCCACTGTTCCTGGCTGGCTGTGTCTCCTTCTAGTCATTATGTAGTGTGGTGCAGCAGCCCACAGAGACTCTTTCAGCTGGGGTTCCAAGCCATGACTATTTGTCTTTCTGAACAGGAACTTCTTAGAGCCAAACAAGCAGAGCTTCTTCACGTGGTGTCTACGTTGTCTTGATAAATTTTACATGTGGGGATCTACATCTACTAGTACTCCCCCTTTCCATTGTTCCCGTGTGAGACGATCTACCTAACTCATCTGAGCATTTCCACAAAAATCCTGTTCTGCGTACTTGATGCTTCTGAAAAGTCAAGCATACCCGTTGTTTTCTCCTTGAGTTCTGCTCTGGACCCTTCCAAGTGAAGAAAATGAAATAGTAGCTTAGATAAGCGATAGTCCTACTGCAGGGAGAGTAAACGTGTTTACTTTACTGAGGACTCCTACTTACATATTTTCTAAAAGTTTATCTTACTTGATGTGTGTTAGGGGACAACATTACCCCTTCTGTTTATTTATATTGTATCAAAGCCACTGCAGTAATCCTTTCCAGTCCTGCTGTCTTTGCTTGGAGTGATGGACTAGGTCACAAGAGCAATGATTTTATACCCATATTTAGATCATCATCTAAACATCCCAAGAAAAGTCCTCTCTAATATGGCTGCCATGTTACTATGTGCTTAAACATGTACAGAGTAGAAATATTAGCACACAGTTTACTATTCCATAGCTTCATAGCACAGTTGCAACTTAATCCAACAAATCAAGTCAGTGAGTTCAGGTATTAAGGAAAGACATGTATGGTATGGAATATAATTTGAGAATAAGCACAGATACATGGAAAGGATTGAAAAGATCAATGGAATTACATGAGAAAAGAAAAAGGGAATATCTGTACAATTAACACTCATAAAGACACATAAGCCATTGAAAAACACAGATAAGTAAAATGACTAAAAGAGTGCCATTCTCTCTCTGTAGCTTAACATAACTGCTTGCCTCGACTTTTTTTCATTACTATAAACAATAGGCAGCCTCTAAACTAAAGGTTGTTAAGTGAGTATAATGTTTGGATTGAATAATAACCACACAGGACTAGGAGACCACAAAGTAGAAACTTTCCAACTAACCTTGTATAGTTTGTAGATAACTCTTTTGTTAAAAAAAGATGCTCAATAAATATTGATTAAATTAAAGTAAATAGATGTGGTGGCTAAAGGCTTGAGGCATCGACATCAATTAAGAGGTTAATAAGTAGTAGAAGGACACCTGTAGAAGATACAAAGGTAATTTTGGATATAGTGGACGGGTGACTTTTATTGACATTGTTTCGGTACATTGTCCTGTGGTGTTTGAGGTCACTGCGAAGGCAGGTGGTCCCACACTCCTGTTTCAAATACAAGCATGCTTGTGGTGCTTTCCAAGTTCCCCTTGTCTGGGATGAGCTGGACCTCTTACCGCTGTGATATGGAGGAAGATCATCAAAGGAACTCAGAAATAAAAACATTGTGTCTTTAAGAACATGTAGAAGAGAAAAATATCCCCAGCAGTTGTTGCTATTGTTCATCTTAGAAAAAACAAGTGGGAAACAGAAACCAGGAGTTAGACCATAGGAGCTAAGCAAGGAAGCCAATCCAGGGAGATGGAGAGACCCTCTTCCCTGGGAACTCCAGTTCATCACCTTAGCTTCCCCAATACATTTTTGCTGGATGTTGTGAGAGCCTGCTTTTATGATGTTTTTCTGTCTTTTCCATTTGTTCTTTTACTGGCACCTGGCACCTCACCTGACAGTATACTGCTCTGCCCAAATTCTCATCAGGAACTGCAACAGGCTGCCTTAAGGAGGTTACCTCAGTCAGTTTCTGTTAGATGTTTCTAAGCTCTCAATTTGATGATGTTACCTTTCTGCTGTTACTTGTAATTTAACGTAGAAGCCTCACCCAAGGGGACACTCTTCTGCCTGGAACTCACTACTGGGAAATATAGCTGACTTCCTAAAACGGGCTTGCCCAGTAACTTAATAAACTTTGTCATTTGAAACTGGAATTATGGCTGTCATAAATCACTCTCTGGACCATACACAAAATGAAAGGAGCATAGAAATATTTCATCCATCAGATATTTATATTACCAAAAATGTTGGTAAAGATTAGCAGGTGAGTTTAGCAGAAAATAGGAATTAGACAGACTATATTGAAACAGGATGAATTTATTTTTAAGTAAAAATGTGATTAGAAGATAAATGAGACCTAATATAAAAATCTAGGAAACTATACATACACACACATCATTTGAAATATAAATTTTTATTACATATAGAGTCTAATAGTGAATAGGATGAGGAATCTAAGAAAACCACCAGTTATTTTCATTGTTGCTATTGTTGGATTTGCTCACAGAATGATAACTATGCCGTAAACCATATGTAGCATTTTGAGATATTCTGGTTAGTGTATCATCTTCCCAAGATATTTGTGGCAGGGAATTAACATCATTGCGATTGCTCAGAATCAGCAGTATTTTGCTAGGGACATATAGATAGTGGTGTAAGGACCCAGAAGATGGACTTAGAGTCATCCATTGAATTTGACTGCACTTGGTATAGAGAAGGAATAACAGAGTTAGAAAAGGGAAAATGAAGGCTAAATGGGAAGAAAATTAAAAAATGACTCTAATTTTGTTTTCAGAAAGGCAAGCGAATAAATAATAACATGACTTGATCTAAACTCAAGGAAACCGAGAGGAACTAAATAATGAGAAAAGATATTTGAAATATTCCAGCCAACATGTAGAAGTTCATGTGAGAATACACAATCAAATGTTGTGTATAAGCAGAAGGATAGTCATGTGAAGAGGAAATGGAGAAAATATGTTAATTTAATGAGATGGTTAAGTTGAGGTTAGTTAGAGATAGTTTGCCAGACTTACATGGATACAATACTTAGTGGTGGAGTGAGATGTACAGACCAATGGGTTGCTTGTTATTTGCTTATGACCTATATTTATTTTCCTTGAGGGTTGGCTTATTTGATCAATTGATTTTACTTTTCAATGTGGTTTTTTCCAATTTTTCACATTGTTTAGGCTTTCTGATCCATCCAACTACCTTTGCCTTTTAGAATTTTGAATCTTTTCTTCTCTGTGAGATCCATTCCTGATACTTTTAAATATGCTTTTTCAAAAACAGTTATTCTGCACTGCTATTAGATGGTACCTTTCAATATACCTGTATCCAGACTAAAGTTCTAACTCACCGTTAATAAATCACAGTCAACCACAAATTACAGATTAACTATCATGGGTGTGTTTTGTGCAAGAAAAATAGTCTCCCCCTCAGTAAATTTCATTCAGAAAAAAGGTTTCATTCATTATAAGTGGAAGCTCGAGTGTGTTTAGTGCTGCAATAGATTAGTAAAGTTTGAGTCCTTTTTATGTCTCCCTCCCCATACTTCTATTGACTGTTAAAAGTTAAATAACTATATTGCTGGCTCTAATCACACGGGACAGGAGGACATTTGTGATCCACCTCCAGAGTGATCAAAAAGCACATCACTTCACATTCTCTTTTGTTACGTGCATTAAAAAAAGCATGGCTGACACATCACCTCTCAACTATAAAGGAAAGCACTGCAGCTTGACCAAGTCGAGAGGCACTTATTCTTTCCACCATCCATTCTAAGCTTTCTTCTCTTGCTTAGCACTAGAACAGGAATAGGATTAATATGGCTTAACCTTAATCTTCAATTTTCCCGATTTTTATTAATTTAGGTAGTTGCTCAGTAAGTACCAGTGTCAGTATATAAGTCCAAGTCTTCTGGGGAGTAGATGCCAATATGAGATAATTGATGTACAAACTGGATTAGGGAAGTTTTCTGTGAGAAAAAGAATGGGGAGGAAGCAGAGAAGCTAAAAGAGTTTTCAGTCTGACAGTTAATATTAACCCAGAGTGGAGGAGAGAGAAGGGAGACATTGTGAAATGTAGAGAAGGTAAAGGAAGATTGCTGGGAGCTCTGAGGCCACATTCCCCATTAGCTGCAGTGCTATATCCCAGGAACTGGCTTTCCTTCCTATCCTAGCCCTGCCTGTTTATCTGCTGAGAGTTGCCATTGGGAATCACATGACCTTGGAGCTAAGGCTTTGATGTACTTGAGATATCACAGACTTGGTGGCATTTGGTCCCCTGCAGTTAAAGATCTAAGAGGTGTGCACTCTTGCCCTCTGCAAGTAGGTGCTGAGAATGAAATTTTGAAATGTTCTGTATAATGCATTCTTCCTGTGGAGAAGCTCCCTGTTTCTCAGCTCCCTCCCCTTAAATCAATTCACTTATATCACTAGAATCATCCTTGTAGATGCAAAAGTAAGTATTTTACCTAGTGTTCCTAGTTTTAATGAAATGTTTTAACCTCCTGTTTTCCTACTGTGCCCATCCTTGGCCCTTCCCTTTGTCTGTGTTTGCAAGGAGAGGGGGGTTGCCATGCATAAGTCTCAAAGGTCTTGAAACACCCCCTACTTCCTCTTCCTCTGTTTTTCTTCCTGTTAAAGTCTCAGAGAGATCACAGATGCCATCTTCTCAAAGAACTCTTTTTTTCCATCTTCATTAGGTGTGAGCTTCAGTTCCATGCACTGCTGCCTGCTGCTGCATTTCCCTCTAAGGAAAGCAATCTAAAGTCTGTTTGTCTTCTTAGTCTCTCTCCACCGAAGAGTGTGAGCTCCCAAAGAGGAGAGAAATCTCATCAGGTTTCTGGCCCTGAGCACAGTGCTTAAAACAGTGGTAAATGGCAGTTTACTTATGATTATTGCAGATGCAAATACACGAATGTGAGCATCGAGACAGACCGAGAGACTAAGAAGATACATCTGTGATGCACAGAATTGAGAGAAAATATATCATCTATTCGTTGTAGTTATTATTTTTTTCAATATTTTTTCTCTGAAATAAATTATCCTGGTGGCTACAGTTTACAGAAATACTTGGCATTCCATAAAGAAAAAAAATGTTGCTATACTCCTCTGCACTTAATGTGTACTAAATGTGGTGCTATATAGCATTTCATCCAAATCCTCCCAACATTACATTGATGAGTTAAAAATCTCTCAGCTGAGACCCTAGGAGTCTAAGCTTTTCTGTTGTGGTCACTGGTCGGGAGAGGACAATGGCAAATGACAGTTGTGTAACTCCCCAAATCCCCCTGTGGGTAGTTACAAAGCCAGTAGTGAAGTTCCCAGTCGCCCGTGTCCTCCCTATTCTTTCATACAAGTCATAACTTTTCTATGTGCTCTGGATGCTAAGCAACTTGTACGTATATTACGGCAGTCTTACAATCACAGCGTTACTGGTATCCATAAGCGTATGCTGTCCCCACCAGGTTTAATAAAGTACGCAGGGAATAGCTGACACCAGGCAGAATAAAGCACGACTCTCGTTAAAGATTATCAGGGCAACCCTGTGCTGTGTTTGTATGGTGCTTTATTAGGACATTTCAAGGGGTTTTCAATAACAAACACATAGCACTTTATTTGTTACAAAAGGCACATGGGGTGGACAGATTGCTTGGTGGTTAGATTACTTAACTGACAAGCATGAGGCTAAGAGTTCAGGACCCAAGAACCCAAATAAATTGTAGATAGGAGATATGCAAAGTCCTTAGAGAAATTAGCTAGCCAGACTAACATTATCCATAAGCCCTAAGTCCATCCAGACAGAGCAAGTGAGAGTGAGAGACAGAAAGGAGAGAGAGCGAGATTCTGTGAATAAGGTAGAGAGCAATCAAGGAAGACTCCTGACTTCAACCCTACCTTTCACATGCACACAATCACATTGGCTCACCTACATGGGATCATGCCTTTACACATGCATGCGTATCACACACATAGAGACATAAACAAAACTCTGGCTGCAAAATCTATTTTACTTCACGGCTCTCTAAGCAGTTGTCTGTGGAACAGGTCAACAACTGTCTCACTCTGAAAGAGGTTGTGGCCAATCATATCACATCACTTAATGTTTGAAATAATCTGCAACTATTTAATTCTTTGGCATATTGACTGTCTAGGTAATTGTGGTACAAATGTATTCAATAGAAAAAGAATTATCTTTGGGAGGGAAATTAATGATACCAAAATCATAGTGTGTTGAATGAACTTAATTTATTCACTCTATTACTTTCCCTCTTACCAGGGATAATTTAAAGTCAATAGTAGTTCCATTTAAAACCTGTGAATTTTCAAATCTTCTAATTTAATTATGAAATTGAAAAAGATGTCAAATCATTCTGAGTTTACATTTGCATAAAGTAAATACTATGCATGAGACCTAGGTAATAAATGGCACATCTCTCAAGTATTTCTAATTAACTTCCATCTCACATTTTAATTCTTTTAGTCTCAAATTGTGCCACAGCAATGTTCAGTTTTCTAGGAAAACAGTATCTGTTGGAAAATGTATATTTTTTCCACCTATTCTCTCACAGCTAGAAAGTCCAGGCTGTTCTGTTGTAAACTTTTATTGGCAGGAGTTCATAATTCAGCTGTAAAATTTCATGCTGGGCTGCAATTCAGTGCGCAAGCCTTATGCCCCGAAGAGCTTATGTTTCAACAAAAACAATTGTAAAAAAAAAAAAAATCTATTTTTTTCTCTTTTTGGTGGACCAGAAAATAGTATAGTAAGAAACACTATCCTTTAAAAAAAAGTTCTAAAAATAAAAGGTGCTAGATAAAATGATCTCCCTGACACCGGTATATAACCCCTCACTCATAAAAATAACTTTTATATGATAGCAATGGAAAATTTATACTTGTAACAAGTACAGGTTGCTCTCTGGTACTCAGAGTGCAAGAAATGTCACTTTGCTTTATTTTTCTAAGATAGATTAAATCCAGTGTAAAGTCACCATCACCAAAGTTGACAAGAAGTCTAATAATAGTCAATTTAGGGTGCCCTTTCTCCACCCTTGGGTGTTCATAGAACTCCTAGGCTTATGCAATCCAGAAGAAAAACAAAGAGCATATAGCTAAGTATGTGGCAGCTTTGGATTCTTAATCAGGCAGCAGGATTCCTCACACAGTTACTGTTCTCTCTATCATCTCCACCAAACTCAAGGAGGAGCCTTTGAGAAGCTACTGTGCTGACTAGTTTTATGTCAACTTGACCCACAAACTAGAGTGAGCTCAAAGGAGGGAGCTCTAATTGAGAAAATGTATCCATAAGCTCCAGGTGTAGAACATTCTCTTAACAAGTTATTGATTGGACAGGGCCCAGCCTGTTGTAGCTTGTTCCATCACTAGGCTGGGGGTTCTGGGTTGTGAGACAGAGTAGGCTGAAAAAGTCATGATGAGCATACCAGTAAGTAGCACCTTTCAAGACCTCTGCATCAAGTCCTGTCTTCAGCTTCCTGTTTTGTTTGAGTCCCTGCCCTATAACCTTCAGCAATAAATAACGCTGTGGAAGTATAAGCCAAATGAACCCTTTCATTTCCAACTTGCTTTTTGGTCATGGTGTTTCATTGGAGTGATAGAAATCTGAGCTAAGACAGCTAACTCACACATAATGCTGCCAGGGCTCTGAGAGACCTCAGGGCATGAGCATTCACATACATATCTATGTAAATGGCATTCACATCTTCCTTCCTGTCCTCAGTTCCCTTCTTCCATACCTGGTTCCCAGCCCACCAGAAACCTGCAGTGTTTCCCATAATGCCTGTGTACTCGTTACTCCTGAAAATATCTAACTCTGAACCACAGTAACCAGTGACAGTAAGACTGTCTCAGTCTTAGTAAGAAGGCTTCTTGGTAAGAAAAAGGTGAAAGAAAATGACTCTAGCCTTCCTGCTTAATCAACTTTAGAAGGAAGGGGAAGTCCCAACTGAACTTCTGGATATAATAAAACCATCATTTTATTTTCCAGCCTGGGAACACCCAGGAAGTAAGCCTCTGCATCTTTCTGCACTTGTCTTTCAGGTTGGCTCATTCAACCTTTTCTGTTGGACCTCAATACCTACCGCTCTGTAAACAGTACTGACCGGAGACTATGTTGTTCGTTCCTGAGTTTGAACAGACACTTCTCGTGGCTTTCAGTTATGTGCTATCTCAAAAAAGATGGCGAGGTAGAGAGCACTGACTCCAAGAAGTTTTTGAGGTACCCTTCAGAAATGGAGAGATGAAACTCAGTAGACATCAATTAGCATTAGTTTCTCAGACTGAATCTTTGACTTTTGGTCAGTGAAAAGGGACATATGATATCGGGCCACTACAAGCAGAAGAAGCAGAACTCCCAGGACTGTAGCCACAAGTGTAGCTTTCTGTTAGAACGATGCTTGCAGAGTGACACTGTTGAAGTAGCGCAGAAAAGCAAGCATGGGGAGATGTCTGACTGACCGCCAGGGCAAGTTATAAATCATAGAAAGTTTTGATTAGCCCAAACTGTTAGCCTCTTAATACAGTTTTTTCTCTGTTTGATCTTTATTCTGTCCATCTAAAAATACATACTTGTGGACTAGGTACCCTGAATGGTGGTGAAGGAGCAGTTGGGGACAGGATGGTTGGTGTCTGCTGGTCCCTTCACAGTATATGGGTGTCCCTCTCCTTGTGTTTGAATGGTTTCCATGACTCTCTACTTTTCTGTTAGGATTGGCTCACCAAACATATATGGAAATGGAAATATGTCCACAGAAGCCAATGTGTGACCTCTCCCAGCAGCAAACTTTCTCTTTGCAACTTCAGAGTTTGGGGAGCTGAGGCATGAGACATGTAGATATTAGCATTCAGCATTAGTGTATGTTTGTTCCCTGTAAACTGTGAGCTCTTTCCTTGATTTTATTTTATTAAATGCTTCTTCACTGGAATTGTAAAGTTGAAAGGCAAAACCACATGATGAGTTGCCTCTTGGATGAATTGGGAGTTAGGAAACCTGGCTAGAATAAAAAAGAAGGAAGAAAATAAGAACATTCGAATCACAAAAAGAAAAAAAAAGTAAAAATGTGTTTACTTGTTTTACACTTCCAGGTTAAAGGAAGACTCCTGATTTGGAGGACAGGATCTTTCAAAGACGTAAAACATGCTAATGACTTCAAGTTCATCTTTAAGACGTAGCTCCCTTTGAATAAGCCTTATTGGTGGTGGAAATAACCAACTCTGATGCTTTCCTTGCATGTGATGTTACATTAGGCAATCTATCAGATTGCCACCAGGTGGCGCTCATGCAGTAACTTTGAGACAGCCAGCGCAGACCGGTAATAGCACAGAATTGAAAATACTGCTGTCAAACAGATGTTCTTGTCTTTGATGCTGCATCGAAGTTAAGGTAGGAATGATGAGGTCAGAAAGGCTAATAAATTTATTATGTGTTGGAAAATTTATTTCTCCTTGCCCATGAGGCAGAAAAGCCATTATTTGTAAAGCATAATGCTACCCATGTTTTGTTTGCTTCGGCACCAAATTCCCCTAATCCTCCACATAGTTTTGTTATCCTTTGTGTGATGCGCATCTTTGGTTATGAGTAAAGAGAAAGAGAGACATGGTAGTTTTGCTGATGCCTAAATCAGTTCCATATATTTAAATAAATCTATTGCAGAAGAGAGAGAGAGAGAGAGAGAGAGAGAGAGAGAGAGAGAGACTGGACACTGTTCATCTATGAGTGGCTAAGAAATAGAGACAGCATTAATGAACGCTGAGGAGCAAATGATGTGTGAGAAAGGCACAACCTCTAAACAAAGCAGGCAGTTTGACAAAAGTGTTTTTCCCCAACGTTGATCAAATGGATCTGAACATCTTTGCATCCAGCTTGTAAGTCCCGAATCTGTTTTCTGTCTCTCTTTATCCCTCACTGGGTCTCCACCATCCTTTCATCCTGTTCTCCCTGCAGTGGAATAGGCTGTTAGGAGACAGAAGTTACACCAGAGTAGCTCCCTGTGCAGATAATGAGAAACCAACCTCAAATGTCTCAGCTTCTTGTTCTTTTCTCCCATCTTCTCGCCCGGCTACAAGGCCCACAAACTTCCTTGGATAAATTCTGCCACAGATAAGCAGTGTTAAAGGAGGTTAGTTAACCAGCTGGGTTGCATCCTCTGTGGATTAAGTTTTGTTTATTTGTTTGCTTTGTTTGTAACTAAGACTTGAACTCACATCTTGTATAACCTTGGCAAGCACACTACTGCTGATCTTTTCACCTAACAGCACACCCACCTTTTCCTTTCTTTTTTAATTGTTTGTTGTTTGGTTTGTGTGTGTGGGGGGGGGGTTCCTGTTCATTTTGAGGCAGGGACATATTATGTTTTCCACATTGAAAACTTGAACTCACATTGTAATCAAGGTATTTTGTGATACTTCCAAATCAGCCTCCCGAATAGCTAGGATTACAGGTCTGCACTGTGGTACTCAGATTCACCATGGATTATCAAATAGTGTGTAGGGACAGGCCAGATTACTCCTCAACCATTCCCTCAGTTATTCTGTACTAGATGAAAGACTAATGTACACAGCTATTAGATGAGTTTGAGAAACTGTGGGCTGACAAAGAGATAATGAGGAAATGAAAGCAGGAGGTTAGTGTATGTCAGAATATCCAGCTATATCACCTCTGTACATACTACTTAAGCAGAGCATTGAGGTAGTATACACTCCTCATTTTACAACTGAAAAGAGTGGATGGGCAGAGAGTTCAACAATTCACATAGAAGTCAAATGTGTTTGCTAATTAAAGACCTCAAATGGCTAATGTAGATGTCAAGGCAGGCACCAAATTGAAAATATTGACTTGTTTCCAAAAGATGTCACTTGCTGATACAGAGGTATTTAGAAAATGGAGTTTGTAACCAAACTGCATATTTGTTAGTCAAAGGTATGTTATTAAGAACGGTATTTTGTGCAAATTAGAATTAGTTCTGTGCACTTGACGGCTATACATGAAGTCACACTACTAATGTTTGCAGCATAAGATCGACTCCAAAGGTAGGCAGTGGCTGGCTAGTCACTTAGGAACCCCTGCTCATAAAAGACTCTTGCTGGTTCAGTGCTCTGCTCTTCCTCTCTTAAAGTTCTTAATCCGTTTTTGACAGAGGACCCTGTGTTTTCATCTTATACTGGCCCTGCAATGATGTCCAGCGGATGGTATTTGTCTTTTTTGATCATTACTGGATCAAAACAGACACATCTTGTTTTCTGGACTATTTTTGTCACCTTTCAAACTGCCCCCAGAAGAATTTGCTAGCCTGTTATTTCCTCAAACAGATCAGCTAGGATGTGCCATCTTTGCTTCAGCTTAAATTCTTGTCATGGAGCTGAAGATAAGGATTCCCCTTCTAACTGGACAAATCCACATGGAGAACTCACTCTGTGTGAAGGCACAGGCCAATGCCAAGGTCATATTCTAGCTCTTTCTATCAAAGCTACTTTCTGCCTTCTCTAAAGAAGGGAGAACTTCTATACCTGTCTGCCCTAGGTTACTCTTTCTCCTTGTTATACTTTTCTCCCAGGGAAAGACCTATCATGGTCTTGTCCTTCATCCCTGGTAGTGTCTTCTCATCTCTTCTTTGTTCTGTCTGCAATTACTATAATAGCATCTGAGACCGAGCCATCAGAGAAATGAGACCCCTGTGGAAGCTGGCATCTTTGCTCAAGGCTAAAACAAAATTCTCCAGTGGGTCCTAGTGGGTTTTTGAAGCATTAAATAAGTTCTATATTCTTTGTATATTAAAAATCAAATCTGAAAATTTTCCTTATATATTAATTATCTATTTTAACAAAACATTGTACTCAACACTGAAGGGAGAATTTTGGATACAGCCCTGTTTCTGTGAGATCAGTTGAAGATAGTAAAAGTAACTGAACATGCTGACAATGTATACAAGAGCAACATGGGAAGGTGGCGGAACAGTGTAACTCAGCGTAGGCGATATCATGTCCACCTCAAGATTAAGGATACTAACAGGGTTGTGAGGAGTGAGAAAGCCTTAAGTGGCTAATGCTCACACGGATGGTACCGAGAAAAGCGATTAGACCTTTTCCAAATAGTTTTGGAAGATTGTGTTGAAGAGGTGGGATTGCATGAGCTATTTGGATGATAGAAGAGAGATAACTTGGCAGTTGGTAGGAGATAGCATTCCAAGAATATGGCACAATTTGGAAAAGGCTTGTGTGGAATGACTGGGTGATGGAGACATTAAGCCAATTGGCTTGAACTGAGCTGGGGTTCATTCCAAGGAAGGATTTCAAATTTAATTCAAAACAAAATAATGACTTTCTGAAGCATTATTATGGCAACTAACAATAAATTTCTGAATCCAATCTATGCTACACAAATCAAGAGCTAGCTTAGGGAATTCCTAGGAAAAGAAATCTCGCCGGTAAGGGGGTAGGGGGTAGGCCTTGAGGGAGAACAACACCCAAAATCCTCGGGGGTAAACATAGCAAGTCCTATATACTGTACTCTGCAGACCAGCCTGATGCAAATAGCCAGGAAGAAAGAAACATTTTATCTTTGTTTCATTAATATGCAGAAAGGCATTATGGTTGGTAGTCTTGGCCTCCTAACGCCCATCTTTGAGGTTGTTTTCATGACCACTGGCCCTCTGAACACAACTCCCAGGGACCTGCATTTTCAGGACAAAGAATACCATCTCTAATTTCTACACCTTTGATTGGCAGAGCCCTGTGAGACTGTAAGATTCTGCCACTAAGATGGATTTCAAATTTTTTTCACTATATGCTTTTTCACATATATTTATGTTAAGTGATGATAAAATGTATATATATATATATATATATTCAAAAGGTTAAACAATAAAATAATTAAATAGCTATTATAAAGAGCTACTCACATGCCAAGTGATTGAATCTGGAAAGAATAAAAGGAAACAATATTTGACATGGGAAGATTAAGGAAGAGTTTTGGGAGGAGTTAAAATGGGGGAATCCATCTTAAAGAATAAGTACAATGGAGTTATTTTTAAAGGGAAGGGCGAAACAATACAGAAAGGCACAAAACCTCAGAGGGAAACTAAGGCCTCCAGTAAAGGTTAGTCATGCTCTAAGAGCCTTGTCATACAGCCCTGGTCAGAAGGTTCTAGAGTAAAAGAGGGAGATTAAGTGGGAAACAAACCAAGGAGAATCTTTTTTGTGTGCTGAAGGACAAAATATTAAGAGAAGTACTTTCTGTCCAAGCTCATGGGGTTAAAAAAAAAAGGAGAAATTAATAGTTGAAAACTTCTAATAAGTTTTTTTTTTCCTTTCCCTAACACAATGTTGACTTGCCAGTGCACAGAAGAGGTAAATCACCCACCCTATATGACAATTTTGATAGCACCATCTGAAGAGCCTCCAGATCATTTGTCTTTGTGAAAGGTCCCGAGCATATTCTCAAACTCGACTACTGGTACGTGCAAGTGGGCCCCCACAGAGGGGCTCTGGAGTGCATCATTTGGCATGTCCCGCTGCTCTGACCATCTGCTGCACCTTACAACGTGGTCTGGCAATTTAAGAGATGGCACGGGCAGCCCCACAATATATCCATATGTTATCCTCCTCCTCATAGCATGAGAAAAAGAACAGCTATCCTCAAGACAGCACCAGGAATCCCTACCACATGACTTCCTTTTTCTCCTCAAGACCAGAGTTCACAACTTATAACTTAAAGTGTGGAATCAAACAGCTAGTTAATCTGACCAGAAAACCTATATAGATGATGTTAAATTAGGAGCTAGCCTCTGGATGTAATAGAGACTGAGATTTCATTAAGAAAGGGAAGAGGGTGGGGGTTGCCAATAGCTTTGGGCATATAAGGAGTGATTGCTAGTATAGTATAGATCCTTGAGAAACCAGAACACTATTTGCACCTAGGTATGGGATTTTGTCAAACCTTGCTTCTTGAAATAATCTATCCATGTTTCTCAAGGATGCTGGGTGGAGTTGAGAGGGAACCTTCTGAGGCCCATGCCATATGTCAGAATCAGAGGGTGCATCTTCATTCATAGAACCCATATCAATTCATGGCAAATTCATACACACACACACACACACACATTTGTGATGCTTTAGCCTGGAGAAGAACACACAAAAGAATAAAATAAGATCTTTCTGTGGTTTTGATCATTCTGGGAAAAGAATGTCCCTGTTATGAGTGAAATAGGAACTTCCTGCCCATTCAGAATTTTAATGTGGCAGACTTGATACTACTAGTAAGAGTTTTTAAATGCATTCTCATTGATTGACTTTATAGTCTCTTTAATTTCCACAAGAAAAGGCATTTTAAAAGTGTCCATTGTGGGTCTTTGCCCCAGCCCATGTCTCTGTTTTGCTGACCACTTCTTGATTTGGGACATTTAAATCTCCTCTTTCGAGTTTGTCCAACTGAAGGATGTTGATTTTTTGTTTGTTTGTTAACCGTATTAGCTATTAGTTTGCACTATGCCCCTTTATTTTTAACTCAGTGTCCTCCAGGCCAGTAGCTGTCTTTTCTTATTGCACATCGATGAATGAGGAAGGCTAAACGTTTGACAGACAAGAATCTGGGTTCCCTAGTAAGGGGAACAGGGACTGTCTCTGACATTAATTCAGTGGCTAACTCTTTGACCACCTCCCCCTGATGGGGGAGAAACCTTGCCAGGCAACAGAGGAGGACATTGCAGCCAGTTCTGAGAAGACCTGATAAGCTAGGGTCATATGGAAGGGGAGGAGGACCTCCCCTATCCATGGACTTGGAGAGGGGCATGGGAGGAGATGAGGGAGGGAGGATGGGATTGGAAGGAGAGGAGGGTGGGAGGGTACAGCTGAGATACAAAGTGAATAAACTGTAATTAATATAAAAAATAAAAATTTAATTTAAAAAGAATACATATTACTGGTTGGAGCTTAAATTGAAGAGGACTTCCCTATTTACATAGTACACAGGCACTTCACACGCTGTCACTGTCCAACCCCAGGCTACAGCAGCTATAGACAGTACTTCTTAAACACATTATGTCACTATTATGTGGCTTTCAGTTACTCAGATTGAAGGGAAAAAGACAGTTTCAAATATGGGAAAGACCTACAGCAATGCCTGCCAGTGGCCCAAAATGTCTACTTAACACCCAGCAACTCAGAAGTATCAGAGACTAACAGGAATCACAATTTTAAGTCGGGAAACATATATTAGCTTAGCCAAAAAGAAATGAAAGGAGACTTAAAAAATTAATTCTATTTCCTATGAATGATAAAAATTAGAATAATACACTGTTGATTAATGAAGCACAAAGGAACAAGAGGTGAAATAGATAATAAAGTATTATTCAGAGTACTAGTTTTAATTAAAAAACTATAGGAAGTTCTGGCTATTACCTGGAAACAACCCAGATGTCCCTCAGTTGAGGAATGGATACAGAAATTGTGGTACTTTTACACAATGGAATACTACTCAGCAATTAAAAAGGAGGAAAGCATGAAATTCACAGGCAAATGGTGGGACCTGGAAACGATCATCCTAAGTGAGGTATCCCAAAAGCAGAAAGAAACATATGGTATATACTCACTTATATAGACCTATAGGATAGGAAGGTCATGCTGAAATCTACACACCTAGGGAGGATATACAGGAAGGAGGACCCAGGTTGGTATGATCAATGCTTGTTTGGATGAACAAATGGAACGGACATTGAGTGGAGGAGAAAACAAGCAACAGGACAGGAGCATGCCAAGCAGGACCTCTGGGCGGGGGGTCAACGTAAAGATGTATCAGAGCAGATATTAAGACTAGCCATCAAGCCTTTGGCAGAGGGCGAGAAGTGATGATAGAAATGGAGGAGGTTGGTGAGACTTGGGGAGAACAAGAGCTCCACAAAGACCAAACTGAGCAGGGCACAGGGGTCTTGTATGAGACGGTTTCTACAATCAAGGGCCACGTGTGGATGTGGCCTGGAAACCCTGCTCAGATGGGGCCCATGATAGCTCAGTGTCGGACTGAAGACCCTAGTGAGGGAAACAGGGACTGTTTCAGTCATGAACTTGATGGCTGACTCTTTGACCCTCCCCCATACAAGCCGGGGAGTGACAGACTGGCTAGATCCCAGGGAAGGACATTGCAGCCAGCCCTGAGGAGACAAGATGAGCTGGGGTTGGATGGAAGGGGAGGAGGTCCTCCCCTGTTGGTGGACTTGGAGGGGGTGGGGAGGAGATGAGGGAGGGAGGGGGAGGGTGGGAGTGAATGAGGGAGGGGGCTATGCTTGGGATGCAAAGTACCTAACCTGTGATTGATACAAAAATAAATAAATTTAAAAAATACTATAGGAAGATTTTTAGTACCGGTTATTTTGTACACTGATATTGATGTTTAAAAACTGTTTGTTGTATTAGAGCCTGATATGAATGATGCACCTGAAAGTTACCCAAGATTATAAACCTATGACTAAATGGCTGTGACGTTCAGTTTTCACTATACAAACTTCCTGGAAGAAGCATAACAATTCACCTCTACTGTTTATTCTCTAATTGTTGAAAATATATTTGGTATACTGGGTTAATAGCTTCCACACTATAGAAAAAATAAATAAACTTTTACATATTCATTAGCCACACAAGTGTTTATAAGTACATACTTTTCCAGAGTCTCTCTCTCTCTCTCTATATATATATATGTATATATATATATGTATGTCCTCTCTATATATAATGTCATTATATATATAATATACAGTTGTAAGATTAAGGCAGGGGTCCAATATGTGCTGCACACTCAGTCGGGCAGCAGGCATTATATATTATATATATATATAATGTCTATATATAATGTCATATATATGACATTATATATAGAGAGGACATATATATATATATATATATATATATATATATATAGAGAGAGAGAGAGAGAGAGAGAGAGAGAGAGAGAGAGAGAGAGAGAGAGAGAGAGAGAGAGAGAGAGAGAGAGATTGAGACCAATATATATATATTGGTCTCTTGAAAATTCAATCTCTAAACAAAAAACAAAATCCCTGCCTGGAGGGAGCTTACATTTCAGAAAACCCAATGTACAAATAAATAATCCAAAAGATAACTGCCTCACCAATCTGACATAGCTAATTGGCAAAAGAAAAATTAGCATCACAGAAAAATATGTTAACATCTGGAGAATAATGAAATTATGAGCAACAAGCATCAATGAAATCATGCCAAATTCAAATGATGGCTGCTCTTGGTTGGCTTCCAGAAGTAACTATTAAATGAACATATTAGCCTTAACCCAGTGTGTCTTCTGTGATGACTGTGGAGGGGGTAAGTCATGCTCCATTCATGAGGGATGGACAGATGCCAGGGTATTTCACGGGAACCTAATTGTTCTTCCCTGCCAGGAAATTGCTACAGCATGACAAAATCCCAAGGATCAAAGTGCCTGAAGATGAGAACCCCTGTAGCCAATTTGTGTTGCCTTCAGGTTATGTTATAGATCACCCAAAATACCTTGTAGTCCTCAGTGCCCCAACGAAGAACTGGGCTCCTAGATTCACCAGGGGTTGTCTTTATGACCCAGGGCAAATAGCTCATGCGTTTGAACCTAGTTCTTATAATTTGAAAAACTGAATGCATAATTAAATACAAGATCAGTGTGGGAGACGGATATTTGTGTGTGCGTGTGACATGTACGCTGCCTGCTGCCCGACTGAGTGTGCAGCACATATTGGACCCCTGCCTTAATCTTACAACTGCCTTCAAAGATAGCAAATTTAATTCCTAAATAAACCCAAACTTTGGTGTTTCATTTTTAGATTGGTTGTGCTCACTAGACCTTGATGGCTTAGGCTTAATTTGGGGGCATATTTGGAAACTTGTTTATACACTGATGAACAAATATAAAATAAAATATCATGTGATAGGGCTGTTAGCGACAGCTCTCTACAGCAGCAGCACACTGTGTTTATCTACATAGGAGTTCCTGCTTTGGAAGGTTCAGTTGGATGTCCTTATTTAGATGTGGAAAGTGAAAATGAATGGACTCAATCAGTTGCATTTATGCATACACACACATAAAAATGTATGTAACAATTGAGAGGAGACAAAGGTAGAGTTGGCGGTGGGAGAGAGGGAAATTATGTAGAGTCTAAGGTATGAAATTCTCAAAAAAGTAATTGAAATTTTAAAGTGCTAGAAACAAACAAGAATTATTTTTATAAGCATAATGTAATCAACACAAAGCAATGCTAAGGTGTGTTTTAAAGGGAAAGCCTTAATTTTCAGCTTTTTGGTGTTCCTACTGGAGGCAATAATATGAATAAAAATGAAGGAGAATAATATCAAAGAGAATATAGTGCATACTAGTTTGAATATGACACCATATCTACATGAGAGATCCATTTAGGAAGCAACTGAACATTGTGTAGTGTGTGTGTGTGTGTGTGTTTGCATGATTTTTTTAAAGCTCAGCTTCTAATCTGTGAGTCTATGAGTCTACTGATTGTCTCCTACATATGTTCTTTGGAAAACATTATGTGTAGAAGCAGGAAGTCATCTATGTTTACTTGCTTTTAACTTTTAACTCATGTTTGACCCTCCCATGAAACTGTGAGGAGAAATATGTTTCAGTACTCATGTGTGCAAGCTGTCCAGGATACCACATATACTAGTTGGGCATCTATTGTGTTTCAGACATCAGTCAAGCCTACAAGCACATGTCCCCTGCTAGAGTTAGCAAAACAATTTTGCATGGATTCAAACAGATTGAAAAATGAGTAAGCAAGGAGGCCGCTGGATCTTCAAAGCTCTGGGCAAACATTTACTTTAAAATATGTCACCCTAATCCTCTTCTAAGATCTATGAATGTAGGCTTCCATGGCGGTGTAAAGGAACCAGGTCTCTACTGTTCAAGATGGAACCGAGTGCCTCTCTGTGTACACTGGCGAGACCTGAAGCCTTGGAAGCAAAACATGGTTTCATGCCACTGGAGGCTCAAGGGCTGTTTCTAGCTGCCAGGAACAAATCCATTTCTAGCTCCAGAAAGCCTACACTGTACAGAGCTTCTCAACCAGAGCTTGGAGTTAAATTAGGTCCTTTAATAAATACTAGAATTGCTTGGTCCTCATTTAAGAGTCTGGGTCACTCCTGGACATTCTCTTCAGCCTTTTATATCTGTCCTTTGAATGTGTACATATTGATTTGTTCATGATACCTCATATTCATAGACTGAGTCTGTGTGTCATTGATAAAAATCATTAATTATTGCAGTTTCATGTAGCTCAGGCTCTACTTCATTATTTTATTTCTGATGACACTGAGCAGGAGAGTGTAAGAATGAGATAACAGAAAAGGACAGAATGGCAGATTGCTAACAGTTCTCTGTGAACTACCATCTCCTATTGAGATGAACACAGAGAACAACAATCATTCAAGGTACAGAGAATTAGAGACTGCAGAATGCTAGCCCTAAATGTGACATCTGCTTCACAAATAATTATCACCTGGTAGGGCTGCAATGTTTTGTCTCAGTTTTGGTCATTGTGTCCTTTACGTCGAAGGGATTATCAAATTTGTCAGACCTCTAAAACATTTCTGCTTAGTATTTAACTCAACTTCTCCTGCCACGGTCCATACTTTCACTATCTCCCCTTTGAACTACAAGTATTACAAGCCAGGGCCCAGTTTTCATCCTGGCCCTAACTCTCAGACTCTAGGAAAGAGAAACTTCATTTCTCTGTAAGTATCTCAGCCAGAAATATATGCAAAATCCATAGCCAGGCCTTCTCTTTCCTGTATTTCCATCCCCCTCTCCACCTATGCCTCCCTTTGCCTCCATTCACAGCAATTTATGATACATCTTTCAAATCTGTCCTGGACTTCCCACCAGTAATTTTTTCAATCAATTCAATTTCCTTGAAGCACTGCCCCTTCTAGCATAGATGGCTCTCGATTTTTTATTCAGATTTTAAGATCTAGCTTAATATCAAATCTTTTTATCCTTTATTTTATTACTTCTTTGAGAATTTTATACAGTGTAATTTGATTACATCCATGCCCTTCCCGAGACTTTTTCCTGATTCACTCCTCTTCCCTTCTCATCAAATCTTTTCTCTTCTGTTTTATTCTTATTTTTCTGAGATTATAATAAAATTACATTACTTTACCTTTCTTTTCTACCTTCCCAAACCTCCCACATATCCATCCTTGATATCTTTAAAATTAATTTGCTCTATTTTATTATTTTTTACATATATACAATGTATATTTATACAAACATATATTACTAAATACACAAATACAATTTGCTTTGTAAGATAATTGTGTAT
Organism: Pachyuromys duprasi; assembly: GCA_028658305.1. NCBI lineage: Eukaryota > Metazoa > Chordata > Mammalia > Rodentia > Muridae > Pachyuromys > Pachyuromys duprasi. The sequence continues at coordinate 81,526,047 of CM053764.1, forward strand.
ACATTTTCAGTGCTGACAAGTGGATATTGTGCAAACAGTTAGTGTGTTCTTCTCTAGATGAGACAATTTCTCCCTATCAAATGCAGCCTATGCTGTGCTCGTATATTCAGATACATGGTGGCCTTCCACTGAAACATGATCAGTATACCAGGCACCAACTATTTAGAATAATTACCCTCCCTACATAACATCTATCAAATGCTCAAGTAACTTATTAGCTAGAAGTGGAATTTCATGCAAAACTCCTCTCTCCAGGCTAGAGTTTTCTCCGGTTTTAGCTTGTGCAGGTCTTCTGCATGCTGTCACAACTGCTGTGCATTCCTGCATGCAATTGTTCTGCTGTGTCCAGAAAGGATTGTGTGTGTGTGTGTGAATATATATATATATTACATATATGCATATATACATATATATACATATAATTACAGTTTATTTACTCTGTATCCCAGCTGTAGGATTGTTTGCGATAGTTATCTACCAGTTTTTACTTTTACACTAGTTTCTGTACCCTTGTCTACATGATTACAGAGTCTTGGGAGGAGATAATCTAATACAGATGTTCCAATTAGTGTGGAAAACTCTGCATTCACTTATTTTCTGCACCTAGTTCAATTGTGGTTCTCTGTGTTTACTGACATCTACTAAAAAGGAAGCTTCTCATATGAAGATAAATCTTTGGGTATAATGTTAATTCATTAACAGTTAGTTTAATTATATGCTCATTTAGCAGAGTAACAGTTACAGGTTCTCCTGTCAAGCCACTGATTTGGGGCCTCAATATGGATTTCCAAGTATATTTATTTTGGAGTGGGTATAAAATGCAGTCAGAAAGCATTTGGTTACTCCTATGACGTGCAGCCCACTACTACATCCAGTGGCATGTTTGCCAGACCAGCTGTGTATGTAGCTTGAAATGTTCATAGGTAGTTATGATTTACAATTAGTTTTCTCCTCCAGTAGAGTACACAGTACCTTCCAGCTTTATGAAAGCTAGCCAGTAGGAACAAGGCTTCCGTTAATACCACCTTTATCTCCGCATATTCTGTGACTCAGGTATAGAGTCTTACCTTCAGTTTCTAGAAGATAATTAAGCAAAATAGCCTGTGATGTTTATGAGACAATAGGACCTCACTAGCCAACAACTGCAAACAAGGTAATTTATTTGTTATTTGCTAGCCTAGGGTATTTAGTAGTTTACTAATACTGCAATAAGGTAACTTAATTTGAACTCTGTATCCATATGATTGTGTATATATTTTTTAAAGTTTTTGCTGTAGCAGGTTTCCATAGGAGATTTTTTTTCATTTCTTTGCTGTTAGTTGTCCTTCCCATATCCTTTCTACTCTGCTTTCCCTCAATATCAATTCTTATAGGATATATTAGAAATAATTTGTCCCATTTCTACCTCTAACCTTCCAGCTTCTTCTTTTATATTGAATAAATAAAACATCCATTTTGATCCTAACCCCTCATAAGTTATTCTTTTAATTTTTCTTTAATTTTTAAATAGTATTTATTTTGAGCATGTTTCCCCCTTTCTCACTGACCCCAGCTTCTTCCCATCTCTCTACCTGCACAATTTCATGTGCTTCCCACTATCTTTCTCTTTTCCCCACAAAAAAGCAAAAACAAAATGAAAATCAAAACAAAATACCAGTAAGACAAAAAAAAAAAAAAAACAAACCAAAAAACCAAAACATTGCCCTGCCCTCCCCCAAACTAAACCAAAATAAAATATGAAGTTTGTTCTGCAGGTCAACCACTGCTCTGGGCTGTGATTGATATGCCCACTGACACTTACTTGGAGAAAATTGGTTTTCCCTTATATCTCTGGTCTGTAACTCAGAGAGCCTCCTGTTTCTGCTTCCTAAGTGCCGGGAGTGAAGGGCCACTATGACTGTCACCTCATAAGATCTTTCTGGGCAAAGCTACCATTAGCTCATTTTTGCAAATCTGTGTAAACCACAGTTTTCATCTTACTTTATAAGGAAAAATTTGTGGTCAATTCCTCCTCTCCATACTGTGTTTGCTTGTTATTCTGGACACTGTGCTTACTCATGGGCTATCACCCAAATCCTAGCATTGAATAGGTTTGGCTCCCATAGAGTCATGTGTGAATGCTTAGAGATTGGCACTCTTCGAAGGTGTGGCCTTGTTGGAGTGGGTGTGGCCTTGTTGGAGGAAGTGTGTCACTGTGGAAGCAGGCTTTGAGCTCTCCTATGCTCAAGCTCCAGTGTGGGGAAGCCTGTCTCCTCTTAGCTGCCTTCAGATCAAGATGTAGAACTCAGTCCTTCAGCACCATGTCTGCCTGCACGATGCCATGCTTCCTGATGTGATGATAATGGACTGAACCTCTGAAACTAAAAGCCAGGCCCAATTAAATTGTTTATTTTATAAATGTTGCCTTGGTATTGGTATTAAAACCCTAACTAAGGGAGCTTTGAGTCCCTAACTTCATAGCAAAAAAAAAAAAAAAAAAGAAAAACCCTAACTCAATTTCTTTTAACCGATGCTTCCCTTCATTTCAATTAGTGTCCCAGAACACAATCATTGGTTTTTGTTTCTATATAAAGATACTCACAAAGACATGTGAGTTTATCTAGTCTACTTGTATTTTATAATGTAAATTTACCATATGCACTTACTGGCATATACTTGGTGTACAACTCAGTTAGAAGATAGATGGCCATCTCCCACCTATATCACTGACATCCCAAATCCTGAGCATCAGCCAATTCCATTGTTTCTAACTTCAGAATTAATTTAGTATCCCAAATCATCTTTCTTTCTTTTCTTCCATTAAGTTCCCATCAACTTTTACATGGGTTACAGTACTCCTAAGAGAATCGTTTGCATCTTCTATTAGATTTATTAGTCTATTCCACATTAGCCAGAATGATACATTTAAAATTTGTTATGTAATTTTGTCTTGGGATTTCTGTGGTTCCTCATTCCAAACAAACAAACAAATAAATAAGAATCACCACTTTCACCAGGTTCTTTGATGCTCTGAGGACTGTGAGCTAACATAATCTCTTCTTTCTAACATGTATTCCTCCTAATCTTGTAGATCCTCTTATAAATAATCTTAAAGTAGGCTAAACACATCTTCGTTTCCAGACTTCTACTCCTTGTTTCCTAGGAAATTCTTCTTTTATATCTCTACCTGGCTTTCACTTCTACTTTCTTTTCTCAGGTCCTTCTGCCATTGTGGCCTTCTTTAAGATAAAGAGAAGCTCTGCGCTATACTCCCTAACCAGAGCCCCTAGCTTCACTCTTCCAAAAACTGTTGTCAAGTTATCACAGTTAGGAAACATTCTTTCTTTCCTTCTTTATTACCGTCTCCCATTTATCCATCTATATAATATTATTTATGCTGTTTCTCATCCTGTTTTGAAGAAGAAATCCACAAAGCAGTGTTTTTATTCCTTACCAAGTCTTTAATATTTACAGCACAATGCATATGCATATTATAGTACCTGCACTAATTAGGTTTTAAATATTCATTAAAGAAAAGATTAAATGGACAACTGAAACAAAATTTCTTTACTGGCCCTGCTGTAGGCAGACACTTATCATAAAGTTTTCCCTGTTATCATATGGTTGTAGTTCTAGTACCAAAAAAATCTAAGAAAAACAAGAGTTGAATAAAATATTGAATATCTAAATCTAATAACATAGAAAAAAGTTTGGGTGGTTTCTCCTAGAAATAAACAATAGAAAACCTGTGAGACACTAAAGCAAAGTAATGGTGTGGCATTTTTAAAACACTAATGTTACTAAGCACTGAAGATATATATTTGGAATGTGAATATTTTCACTTGTGGAATCTTGAGTAAAATGCTAATATTGATTGGCTTCCATTTCTCATCTTCATAATAAGTGTGATGTCCAATTACCTTTTGAGGTCACTCCTAAGCCCAAGAATTTGTTCAAGACTACAGGGAAAGAAGTGTAGGGGAAGTAAAGGAAGGGAACAAGAAAAGAAAGAAAGAAAGAAAGAAAGAAAGAAAGAAAGAAAGAAAGAAAGAAAGAAAGAAAGAAAGAAAGAAAGAAAAGGGAAAGAAGGATACAGGGAGAGAAAAAAGAAAGGAGAGTGATGTAACAGAAAGGAAGAAGGGAAGACAATAATCATCAAAGTGTGTATGGGCATTGTGTGTGTGTGTGTGTGTGAGAGTTTACTTTAGTATTATTGCATTATGTAGAAAGAACCTGTTTGTATAATATAACACCCAAACATTATGATCTCCACTGCGATCTAAATTCTTCATTGCATTTTTTATCACTACCTAGACTTTTGTCCCAGTTCAGAATCACTAGCTTTCTAAATGTTGCAACTAAAGGTTTGATGTTTTAGAAGCCATCATGAAATCACTCATTCATTTGCAGATAATTAGGCAAACATAAACTTGTCTACTTTGGTGGAATAATTTAATATCTCTCTGATCAAATATTTTGAACAATATCTATTCATTTGGTATCACTAGGCCAGAGTATACCAATTTTATTGTCACTATGTAAAATTATTTTAAAATACATATTGAAGCTATAGAATCATTTGCAACATGCTTAAACATCTTAAATATATTAAAGATAAGCTTCATTCCATTGTCTGTCTTTAAAGAGCAATGTAAAGACATGATTTTTATGCCAACTGTGTGTGGTGTTTATTTCACTTTAGCCAAATTCTTATGAAGAATTACACTCTACCAGCTACAACTATGCTAAGTCAATAGCATGATTACTTCATTATTCTGTGCACAGAGATACTCAGATGTGTTTCTCCCAGTAATCTACAAAGACATAATAGGAATTTGTAACTGTACCTAAAAAGAAACATGACGTTGTACTTTCTAAAAGTAAAGCCATCTATAGTGTCCAGCTAAGAGCTCAAAACTATGGCCCAATTAACTGAGAACACTACAGAGGAGGTCAAAGATCTGCAAAACCTAACAACACAAGAGCACTTAGACCATCAAAAGAATCAGGAGGAATGCGCTGGGGTCATAGTGATTACCTCATTGAATAACATACTCAAGGGAAGTTCAAAGTGTTCCTTTATACAGCTTTTTAGTCTACCTAATTACAACAAAAAATAAGCTCTTGAACAAAATAAAACAGAATTCTAGGCTTTTGAATTATTATTATTATTTATGATTTGATCAGAAGTCAAGTCAATGGGACTCTGAGGTAATATATTTGTTGATTTTTTTTCAATTTTCTAATTGAAGGTAAATGACAAAAAAAAAAGCCTAAAAAATGGCCCCACCTACAAGCTCAGCTATTTGGTTTAAATGAAAGGTGAACCATTTGACATGCCAGTAGAGGTAAAATAGAAGGTACACTCAGCAAAAGGATGTGGATGGAATTTGAGACTTGTGGCTGGAACTACTGTTAATATCTTGAGGTTTAAAATCGCTGAATGCATAAGATCTATTACAGAGGTTCACTAAAGGACAGCGACCTATGTTTGAACTGAGGAATCACATCTCTTGACCTAAAAATGTCACAGTAATAAATGACTTGTTGGAAAGTGGTAAATCATAGTCATTAAACAAACAAATCATTGTACACTGTTAGTTTCTACTTCAAAGAGCAAAGGGAGCAAAAGTCATTTTCACTGTAACGTAGGAAAAACACACCACTCCTTTTCATGCAGAAAAGCTGAACAGGATCCACACTTCTGTGCTCTCAATCGGTTCACCCATTTCTCCTAGTTTTTGAGTTTTGAGGTTTTTTTTTTAACTCCCACCCCCTCTGTTGTATGTGTGTGTGTGTGTGTGTGTGTGTGTGTGTGTGTGTGTGTGTGTGTGTGTGTGATAGAGACAGAAAGAAAGAGGAGAAGAAAACATTCACACATAATGTGTACTTGTGTGTGGCATGGAAGGATGCTTAATATCCATTTTATCAGAGAGGTGACACTTTTATTTTTATTTTATTTATTTATTAGAATTTATTCACTTTGTATCCCTGCTGAAGCCCCCTTCCTCATCTCCTCCCAGTCCCACCCACCCACCCTCTTCTCCTTCTATGCCCTTTCCCTAGTTCCCTGATAGAGGAGGACCTCCTCCCATTCTATCTGACCCTAGCCTATGAGGTCACATCAAGGCTGGCTGCATCATTTTCCTCTGTGGCCTGGCAGGGTTGCACCTCCACTGAGTTCATCTACTCAGCAAGGTCTCAAAGCAGATGCTGAGACTCATAGCCAAACTTTGGGCAGAGTGCAGGGAATATTATGAAAGAAGGGGGAAATAGAAAGATCTGAAGGGGACGGGAACTCCGCAAGGAGGACAACAGAATCAAAAGATCTGGGCACGGGGTCTCTTTTGAGACTGATAGTCCAACCAAGGACCATTCGTGGAGATACTCTAGAACCGCTGCTCAGATGTAACCCATGACAACTCAGTCCCCAGTCGGGTTCCCTAGTAATGGGGACAAGCGCAATCTCTAACATGAACTCAGTGGCTGGCTCTTGGACTACCTCTCCCTGAAGGAGAAGCAGCCTTACCAGGTCACAGAGGAGACAATGCAACCTGTCCTGATAAGACATGATAGGCTAGGGTCAGATGGAAGGGGAGGAGGACTTCCCCTACCAGTGGACTTGGGGAAGGGCCTGGGAGGAGATGAGGGAAGGAGGATAGGATTATGAAGGGATGAAAGAAGAGACTACAGTTGGGATACAAAGTGAATAAACTATACTTTAAAAAATAAATTAATAAATTTTAGAAAAGAAACAGCCTCTGTAGCCCTTACTAGGTAACCCACTTAGAAACTGAGCAGCCTATGGGTTTCATCTGAACAGGGGTTCTACTTCCTCTCCATGCATGGTCCTAGGTTGGAGTATTGGTCCCTGCAGGATCCTCTGGGCCCAGTTCCTAGGCATATACCCAAACAATGCCTACCATTCAATAAGGACATTTGCTCAACTATGTTCATAGCAGCTTTATTTGTAATAGCCATAATCTAGAAACAACCAAGATATCCATCAAAGAGGAATGGATACAGCAAGTGTGGTACATTTATACAATGGAATACTGCTCAGCAATTAAAAACAAAGAAATCATGGAATTTGCAAGCAAATGGTGGGTAACCCAGAAGCAGAAAGACACACATAGTATATATTAACTTATAAGTGGATATTAGCCATATAATATAGAATACACACACTAAAATCTATAGACCAAAAGAAGCCAAATAACAAGCAGGAACCAAGGGAAGGTGCTCAGTTCTCACTCAGAAGGGCAAACAGGATAGACATCACAAGTAGGAGAAGACAAAGAACAAGACAGAGCGGTGATTCTTTATGTCCCATTTTAAAAATCCACTTTGTATCTCTATCAATAGTCACTCCTTAAATCACAACATTTATGCAAACTATTGTAACAATCCTGTCATATTCTCATGCTTGTCACCAGAGGCAGTTGTAATTTTCAGCTATTCAGGCATGGTTGCTTCCACAAATACACTAGCATTCAGATGACTGAGGCAAGGGGAATTTCCAGGAGTTGAGATTAGCTCTGAGCTACATTGTGAGATAATATCACAAAAGTAAAAAGTTAAAGTGGTAAAACCATGATGTCACACTTATTTTAGGTTTAGTAAAGGGTTCATATTCTGCCTTACATAACCATCATGAGAAATTAGCCACAGCAAATATCATGTACGGACTGTCTACGCTAGCAATGGACACGCCATCTTCATAGAACAGTCCATCCAAATTGACTGATACAAAAACAATAATATTCTATATGCAGTTAAGCAAAAAAAGTCACAGGTTAAAATTAAACTTCAGAGGCAAATAACGAAAAATTTTTAAAATAATTCATGATTTTGCTAGCTATGTCTGAGATTTGAGTCAGTCTCAAATTGAGCCACATGAAATTACCATCTCAGGTTCAAATTCCACACTCACAAGAAGGGTATTACCACAGATTTTTCCCAAGGATATGGGGGGGGGTAGCGAGAATGCCAAATACGCACCCTTTAGCAGTGTTTGTTTGTTTCTTTCTTTCTTATTTCTATTCCCCCTGTGACCGACAGAAAGATCTGTACTTCCCTCACTATGGAAAGTGAGAATCTCCCACTGCTTATGATTATTGAGGTTCTTTGAGGCAGTGCAGCCAATCTCAGATAAACTGTGTCCCTCCATTGCGAGGGCGTGTTGAATGTGATCCTTGCCTCACAAGCACCTTATTTTCCAGTCCTCAGTGTCTACATTCAATTATCAGGCATTAGTGGGCACAGAGAGGTTAGTGCTTGCATTTCAAAAGCTCTTAAAGCAAACATGTTATTACTTCCTGTACAATTTAGGATGCAAAATGTTAGAACTCATTTTAGGAGATTATTACTCTTGCCTTTGTTCTTTTGGAACATCATAGCATAATGTAAAATGTCCTGGTCCAAACACACAAGAAGCCAGCAAAGCAATTCAAGAGGAAAATGCTTCGTTTCAGAGAAGCAGGATTGGTTTTGTTTTCATCAGTAGTTCTGGTTCATCCTGCCAGTCCAGTGCCGAAAGCTAGGATATAGCTATGCTTTCAAGAATATGTGAACTCAGAGCAAGAAGCGAATCATTATTTTATCACTTAATATTAATTATAATAACATTAGTCATGATGAACTAACAGCATTGTAGAGATTTCAAAGGAATCCTCAATGATTTTGGTTAATAATTTGCCATTTTATTCATATTCAATTATTTTAAAGTGTTGCTGAATTAACAGGATCCACTTGGCCTTAATCATGTCTAGCTTAGAAAGACAGTTTCTGATAGAGTTTGATAGAACCCTCATGGCTGAAGCTAATATCCACACTCAGATCTGTGGGATGAGATGTCTAGCAAGCAGAAGAGTGATCCAATAAGTGCTGACTTCCAGAAAAAAAGGAGGCAAGCGAACACAAAACCAGGGCCTTAGAAATTCCCTCTCACTTGTTTACTTAAACTATTTTAGTATTCTCTGTATAAATATATATATATGTACAGAAAATATATAAATTCTCTGTATAAATAAATATATTCTCTGTATATATATCATCCTCTTTCCATATTTATATATATATATATATATGTATCATTTTATATGATTTTCTGAAGCATGATAATAGTCTAAGCTCTCTTTCTCTCATGACTTGAAAATAACCAGTGACTTTTGTCACTGGTTGTTGGTGTTGTTCTTAATGGAATCCGTCAGCCTTATGGCTATGTAATCCTTGTTGCTTTTCAGCAACTATAACATTTTATTTGCATGAGTTCCTTTGTCTCCTATTTCAAAGTTTTGTTTTCCTTTCCACACTTCCCTTGGGGGGTCTTTTTCAGATCATACCAATAGCTTAATACTTCTCCATGGGAGATTTACAAGAGCACCGTGACACACGCAGAGGCTTCCTATTTTCTCATTTCATTAGGTCTCATGGTCTTAAGGCAATGATCACCAAGCAGTTAAAAATTAAGCAATATTCATAGAGTGCCTATTTACCCAGCACCCGGAGTAGTGGCATGGCTTAGCAGTCTACACCAATTTCAGTTACAATAAGTTCGACATCTGATAAAAACACGCCTTGTTTGCAAGTGGACAGAGCTATGGTCCAGAAGAAATGTGCAGATTGTAGATTTTTACCAAGAACCACCCAGCTGTAAGAAATGTAATGATATTAATCAGAATTCTACTCATGAGTTTTGAGTTGTGTCTTTAAAGATATGTGAAGTTTCAGGTAGGAATTCTCCATGTAGCTCTTTAACTGGTTGACATTATAACAGAATTTTTCCAACTATTCCATCTTCTACTTTCTAACTCAAGGATTTAATTCAAAGGAAAGAGTGAATTAAGATGGCCTGCGGCAATGTGCTCTCTTTTATCTATCCTATCCACATTGTGCTTTTTTAAATTGACTATTCTCATACCAAGAACTTGGTTAGCAACTGTGGCCTTTAATATTACTCTGAAAACTGATAATGAATGACTTGAGCGACTGATTTGGGGTTTTTGTTCTCATCAAAAGGAAAAGATGATGCATTGAATCATGACTTGAAAACACATATATATGTGCTCCTCAGAGCCCCACGTTTTCAGGATAAAAGTAAGAATAAGAAGTTTTTTTAAATAAAATTATACAGCATATTTCTGTTATATGCATACTCATGTAAACCCATACTACATTTGTACATTACCCTGTTAAAAGGAAATGAAACTTCTGTGCAGAACCAATAGTTTAAATTATAAGTTTATTAATGTCTGCTATCAAGTGCTACTAGCAGCTGAGTGTAGTTCCTCGAGCTTTGTTGCCATTAAACTTGTTTCATTCTCTCAATGAATAAATGATGAATATTATTATCCTCATTTTACATCTGAGTAACTTAAGCTGTTAGTGATTTAGGTGGCTTAATGCCTCACAAGGAGGAGTGGGAGGCCTAAGGTTTTATTCTCAATTCAGGGTGGTCCACGTTCTGAACTCTGACACTTTGCATCCTGTTTTGCTTTGCAGAAATTATAAATCAAATTGGCCTTTACATAACCATAGCCATGTACTTTGTTTCATTTCTTTTACTCTGTCATTCAGAAGTCTCCTATAAGATTTTTTTAAATAATAATTTGACTTCAAAAAAAACAGGCAAGTATATATTATATGTTCTTTTCTCTTCTTCCAAGGCTTGCAGACATGTTCCTGTCAATGAACCTGCAATATAATCACTGTGAGTTAAGTTTCTGACAAAGGTCATAAGAAGCCAGGAATGGTTGTGCACACCTGTAATCCCAGCACTTAGGGAGGCAAGGGCTAGCCGACTTCTGTGAATTCGAGGCTATCCTGATCTACAAAGTGAGGCCAGGACAGCTAAGGCTACACTGAAAACCCCTATCTTGAAAAACGAAACAGACTAACTAACAAAAATATCATAAGAAAATTGTCTTCATTGACAAAGAATTTGAACATATTTTTTAAATAAGAATATATCATGGAACAGTCTGGCAGCTGTGAAAGCTCTTTCATAGAAATTATTGACTGGCAGGTGGGCATTGATCATGGCTGCCCCTGGCTTCTCTTCCATCATCTCCCTCCAGTGTGAGGCTGCCTAGATGGTTTTCCTTTTCGCCCTCCTGATCCAGCCTTTCCGCCTCCTTGAACCTGTTCATTGCTTGTCCTTTCTGATATGACCTCCTTGTACCCTGCAACATCTCATCTGGTTCAAAAGCCTCCATTAACTCCATTTCTCTAGCTCCATCCAGCCTGCTGGTAGATTATCACTGAATCCTTTCTGCTTTTGCCTGTTACTCTCACGGAGTTGCTGCTTGAATGGCGTGCCTCTTAGCTCTTCATTTTTATTCAAAATCTGAAGTTACAGATATATTTTAAAGGAGTGTTCCTGTGTCACCTTGACAAAGTAGCACGAACAGGATCCTAATTAATTTCACCTCTAAGAGCAGCTGCTCTCTGAACAGTGTTCAGATTGATCTAAGGCATTCGACTGCTCTTATCACAGAAGCTTCACCTAGGAGAAGCCAGGCAAACAAGTATATTTTCAATAAATCCTTGGCTAGCAATATAGTTGCCATCTCTGAAAGAACAAACGCTAATGGAACTAAGGTTTCAGACGTTGTTCCTGCTGGAAGGAAAACAGCCTGATAAGGAGTGTTATCCTTAGTCATTGAAAGGGGCCAGATGAAGCCTCATTGTTACATATGCACATTCACGAGGAACCTTTGTTGTGAACAGGCATCAGTACCATAACAGTATCATTTTTTAAATTAAATTTTTATTTTTTTATTAATTACAGTTTATTCACTTTGTATCCCAGCCAGAGCCTCCTCCCTCCATCCCTCCCATTTCCACTCTCCCTCCCTTATTTCCTCCCATACCCTTATCTAAGACTACTGATAGGGGTGGTCCTCCTCCTCCCCTTCCATCTGACCCTAGTCTATCAGGTCTCATCAGGAATGGCTGCACTGTCTTCCTCTGTGGCCTGGTAAGGCTGGTTCCCCCACACAGGGGGAGGCAAGGTGATCAAAGAGCCAGCCACTGAGTTCATGTTAGAGACATTCCCTCTTCCCCTTACTAGGTAACTCACTTTGACACTTTATGCCCTTTGTGGCTATTGTGAAAGATGTTGTTTCCTTAATTTCTTTCTCAGTCCATTTGTCTTCCCCTCCGTTGCTGGTGGGAATGTAAACTTGTACAACCACTTTGAAAATCAATATGGCTCTTTCTCAGACAATTAGGAAGAGTGTTACCCCATGATCCAGCTATACCACTCCTAGGCATATATCCAAAATATGTTCAAGTATACAACAAGTACATTTGCTCAACCATGTTCAATAAGGGCTTTATTTGTAATATCTAGAATCTGGAAATAACCCCGATGTCCCTCAACAGAGGAGTAGACAAAGAAATCGTGGTACATTTACACAATGAAATACCACTCAGCAATTAAAAACAAGGAAATCATGAAATTTGCAGGCAAATGGTGGGAACTGGAAGAGATCATCCTGAGTGAGCTAATCCAGAAGCAGAAAGACACACATGGCATATACTTCATATACTCATTTATAAGTGGATATTACACATATAATATACAATAAATATACTAAAATCTATACATCTAGAGAAGCTAAGCAAGAAGGAAGACCTGGGTAAGATGATCAATCCTCAGTCAGAAAGGCAAATGGGATGGACATTGGAAGAGGGAGAAAACAAGAAATAGGACAGGAGCCTACCACAGAGGGCCTCTGAAAGACTCTACAGAACAGTATCCTTTTTTTTAATTTATTTATTTTTATATCAATCACAAGTTAGGTACTTTGCATCCCAGGCATAGCCCCCATCCTTCCTTCCCTTCCCCCTTCTCCTCCCTCCCTCATCTCCCTCCTACCCGCCCCCTCCAAGTCCACCAACAGGGGAGGACCTCCTCCCCTTCAATCCAACCCCAGTTCATCCTTTCTCCTCAGGGCTGGCTGCAATGTCCTCCCCTGGGATCTAGCCAGTCTGTCACTCCCTGGCTTGTATGGGGGAGGGTCAAAGAGTCAGCCATCAAGTTCATGACTGAAACAGTCCCTGTTTCCCTCACTAGGGTCTTCAGTCCTATACCAAGCTATCATGGGCCCCATCTGAGCGGGGTTTCCAGGCCACATCCACTCATGGTCCTTGATTGTAGAAACCGTCTCTTACAAGACCCCTGTGCCCTGCTCAGTTTGGTCTGTGTGGAGCTCTTGTTCTCCCCAAGTC
>CM053764.1:81539761-81560758 GCA_028658305.1 Pachyuromys duprasi
TTGAGTATCCAAAGTTACAAAGACCATTAACTGTTGTGCATTTCAAACTTCAAAAAATGAAAATAAAAATAATCCCTAATATACAACATGATTTCTAGATTTCAACGGTGAATAACATTAACAAAGGATTCAATCAAAACAAATTGAAAAATGCCTTGGCATATGTTAAAAATCCGACCTTTTGCAAAATTCCTTTTCTAGATGTCAATTCTCCTATAAAATTACAACTTTGTAATGATTTTAAGGTGCTCACATTATCGTATGAAGCAACAATGAAATATATGTTATACCATTATTTTTATATTTTTAATAGTATGTGGTTCATTAGGAAGCTTCTACTTTAATTCTCCCTGCTTTGCATTTTCTTCTCTATGAGGCCCTTCCATCCCTACCATACATTTAATTCTTCCTATTCCATTATTCCCATTTAACCCTTTCATACCCCTATGTCCAACATCTTCTTTAACTCCTATCTCTAGAACCCCTTTCTAATTTGCTGACCTCTATGGAAATATAAGAAATCAACTGTATTTTTCTTTATGCGTCTATGGTGTCCCTCAGAATGATTATTTCCAGCTTTATCAATTAACCTGCAAGTTTAATAATTTCATTGTTTTACAGATGATAAGAATATACTGTATAAGTGCACCACATTTTTATAGATCTATTCAATAGTTGCTGAGTACATACTTTTTTCAATATTATGAATAAATAGGTTTTTCTATAATAGGACACAGAGGTCTTTTCAGATATGCCCAAAAATTGTGTAGGTGGCTCTTCAGATAGACTATTTCTAGGCTTCTGAGGAGCTTCCATGATGACTTTCATGTGTAGAAATGACTGCACCACTTTAGACCCCCACCATCACTGAATAAGTGTTTTGCTTTTTTCACACCTTAATGACAGTATTTGCTGTATTTTTTTAAAATTGTAGTCATTCTGAATGGGTTAAGATAAAATTTCAAGGTACTTTTTGTTTGAAATTATACGTTAAAAAAAAAAACAGTTTAAATGGAGTTGTTCTACAATGGGACAACAGTGTTCCTATTAGATACCATAGGCTAACAAATAAAAATCCCAGCAATAGAAATGGGACAGACATTGGAAGAGGGTTAAAACAGAGAACAGGACAGGAGCCTACCACATAGGGCCTGGGAAAGACTCTACTCAACAGGTAGAGTCCCCTATCAAAACTCATAGCTAAACTTTAAGCAGAGTGCAGGGAATCTCATGAAAGAAGGGAGAGAAAGATCTGGAGGGGACAGGAGATCCACAAGGAGAGCAACATAACCCAAAAATCTCTGCACAGGGATCTTTTGTAAGACTGATACTCCAAACAAGGACCATGCATGGAGATAACCTAGAACCCCTGCACAGATGTAGCCCATGGCAGCTCAGTGTCCAAGTGCTTTCCCTAGTAAGGGGAACAGGGACGGTCTCTGACCTGAACTCAGTGGCTGGCTCTTTGATCACCTCCCTCTGAGGGGGGAGCAGTCTTACCAGGCCACAGAGGAGGACAGTGAAGCCAGTCTTGATGAAACCTGATAGACTAGGGTCAGATGGAAAGAGAGGAGGACCTTCCTTATTATTAGACTAGGGGAGAGGCATAAGAGAAGAAGAGGGAGGGAAGGTAGGACTGGGAAGGGATAGGGAAGGGGGCTACAGCTGGGATACAAAGTGAAGTTACCTCGTATGAAGTTAAAGAACAGTTAAGCCCATTGTTCTCCAATTATTAAAGACTATTACCAATGCTCTTTGTTACACTATAAAATTTGATATTAATTTCCCATTTCTGTGTGAAGTTAAAGTAAATAAGACCACGAATCTGAGAATGAACAATGTGGGAGGAAGATGGGAGGAGTGGAAGGAATGAAAATTAAGAGGGAATATGTAATTATATTTTAATTTATATTCAAATATTAAATATGTATTTTAAAAGATACTTGCTGACAGTATACATATGTAAGACATAGAACATGGAGAAATCAAGCTGGTTGTTACCAGGAAGCTTTGTCCCTATTAGCTAGATCTCATCTCTCATTGTGCTGTGAGGAATTGCACACACTACTAACACTGAAATGTAATCCTCAATCAAATACAGCTGTGAATCATGTGAGCTACAATAACAAAATGTCCGCTGATGCAATAATGACACAAATATCATGGAAGGGTAACCACCCATTTCTGACTGGAGTTAAGTCTGATTCCACCAGATGCATCTGATACTGGTATCATTATCAGCCAATTTCCTGTGTCTATACAGGTTGGTGGAGAGTATTCTGCTCTTACTCTACTACATGAACACAGAATTAAACTGGCTCCTACGGATTTATACTCATAGATTGATATGTCTCACAAATCTCCTCAGACAAACTTTTATTTTAGGTAGATGATGATTAAAATTGCAGACCTATACGTGCATTGTCCTTGGTTGAGGAATCAGTCTCTGCAAGAACCCCAGGGCTCAGTTTGTTTAGCTCTGTTGGTCTTCTTTTGGAGTTCCTACCCTCTCCAGATGTAGCCCATAGACTCGGTCTTCAAGTGGGTTCCCTAATAAGGGGAGCAGGGACGTTCTCTGGCAGGAACTCAGTGTCCGGCTCTCTGATCACCTCCCCTTGGGAGATGCAGCCTTGCCAGGCCACAGAGGAAGATAATGCAACAACTGCTGATGAGACCTGATAGGCGAGGGTCAGATGGAACAAGAGCAGGACCTCCCCTATCAGTGGACTAAGGGAGGGGCATGGGAGGAGAAGAGGGAGGGAGGGTGGGATTGGGAGGAGATGAGGGAGAGCAACACAGCCGGGATACAAATTGAATAAATTGTAACAAAGGATAATAATAAAAATTGCAGACCTATAAGTGGTCAAAGTATATAGAATAGGAGACTATGGGATGTTCAGCCCTAAGTGGACATTTGTATCATACAGTCTCCTCCCAAGCCTCAGGAAGCATACTGGAAAAGAGAACAGGTACTTTATATGAGCAAGAGGTTATGGATGACTAGAGTGAAACAAAGTTTCCTGGGCACAAAAGGAAATGTGTGTGTGTGTGTGTGTGTGTGTGTGTGTGTGTGTGTGTGTGTGTGTAACTGTGAATTCACAGCAGCTATGCCAGCATCCACCAGGTGTGTACAAGCTCAACACAGACAAAAATCCATTCAGGGAGATGGAAGGTAGACATTAAGCTCCACCCCTACATAAGAAATTATTGGTAATTGATGGCTTTGGGAAGAGAGTCAGTTTTATTTATTTTTATAATAATTTTTATTTTTTAGTATTAATAACAGATTATTTACTTTGTATCCCAGCCCTAGCCTCCTTCCTTTTTCCCTCCCAGTCCCAGCCTCCATCCATCATCTCCTCCCTGCCTCTTTCCAAGTCCACTGATAGGGGAGGTCCTTCTCCCCTTCCATCTGACCCTAGCTTATCAGGTCTCTTCAGGACTGGCTGTCAAGTCCTCCTCTGTAGCTAGCAAGGCTGCTCCTCCCTTGGGGGGTGGGGAGAGAGGTCAAAGAGCCAGCCATTGATTTCATGTCAGCAATAGTCCCTGTTCCCCTTACTAGGGTACAGTTGACCACACTGTTTCAGCAGTGAAAGGCTACCTCCAAGAGTATATGAACAATACAGAATTTACTTGAAGTTCACTGGAAGGAAAACTAGACAGACATGTTGGAGGGCTGGGCGAAGGTACTGGGCTGAGAGTACCTAGAGAAGGTCAGGGACTACATTGTACAAAAATATTGTATAACATTCTCTGAGAGAAGCCGAAAATAAGAAAAAGAGGGAAAGGGTTTTAAAAAAGCCTTCATCAGTTTCAATTATGAATTTGTTTAAACAAACGCCTTCTAGAGGATTGAAAATATTTTCATTTATGTTTCTCTTTTTAAATTTTTTTTCAAAGTTACTAAGAACATTTTTTTTTGTCTCTGAGGCTGAAGAAAACAAAATATGAGCTCTCCTTTTCTCCATGCTGTGACACCGAGGAATTAAGAAAACATAGAGAAGTGTAAAACAAAAGATGTTTTCAATCGTGTTTATATTTTGTTTGAATCTTGACTGAGTTATATATTCTATTCTATTTTCCCTTCTATATTATTCAGACACTTGGCCATTTCTCGGCAAGTCTTCTGGGGTCATCCATTCCACAATTACTGCCCATGTTGATTAAAAGAAATACCATTGACTCCTATTTCTATGAGCATGGAATAACCAGCTTTTAGAAAGAGCTCTTCACATACAAAGCAGTTACTTTTACTCTGAAATACAAGATTAAAAAAATATATTTAGTAGTTCCTTGAGAACAGTGAATGCTGAGCCTTTCCTTTTCTGTCTCCATAGAGCTATCTTCCATATATTCCTTTTTGATATCTTTCAAAATTAGTTGGTTTTTTAAAACCAGCATAATCCCTAACTACACTTTAAGTATTTGTCAATATACACACAGATAGGTGTAGTCTTCAACCCCATAAAAACAACAACAACAAAAACAAAAACTTTTTTTTTGCTATACATGAAGAACACTACAGAAAACTGCAACCAATAAAAACACAGGGTGGTGGAGCCCAGTCCCAATAAATGCATCTAGATAGCTCCCCAACTACGGCTTTCTTCTTGCAGGCAAAGTAGAAGAAAGATTACAATAGCTAGAGAATCAGAGAATTTGCTGTGATATTGTGTCTCCCAGAAACTACATCCATTACGTCTCGCCAACTTAACTATAGAAACGTGAGCTGAACAAGTACAACACTAGACATTCCAAAGTGGATAGGAGAAAGCCCATGTGGCCTCAGCACCACACAAAGAACTATAAGGAATTCTAGGAGTGGGAGAAATAATCTTCCTCTAGGGAAGAGCACATACATTGCTTATCAAATACAAAACTGTCATCCCTGAAAACATACATTCAAGTATGAGCAAGTTAAATTTAGGAATGTGTATGTAACACACACACACACACATGTGTAAACCAAGAACAATTTGTGCTACTCAAGTATTTTTGAATGGCTGGTCTTCCAGCGAAAGATGGCTGACATAGCAGGAGCTGCATTCCTCAAAAAATAAAAATAAAAATAAAAAAATCCCTGCTTCTCCCTCTCCTAGCAACTAGCAGTTTCCAGTAGCTCCAAGGGTACAGATTGAATTTCATACCCAACTCTGATGTGCATGCTGGCATTTCATCTGGTTGAACTTTGACTTTTGTACATGTTGTCACATCTGTTTTAAGTTCATATGTGCAGCTGTCTTGCTTTGTCCGGAAGATACTTTTTCCTTGTAGTCACCTACTGCCTCTGGCTTTTACACCTTTTCCAATACCTTAACCACATCGACCCCTGAACCTACAGGAACTGTGCACTCTAGAGAAAGAGAGAGAAAGATATCAGTTTAGCAGAGTATTGGTAGTAGGTTCTCCATAATGCTTATGATCCACCTAGCCATAGGTTCTTGGGCTGATAATGGTAGCAAGTATGGGTTTTTATCTTGTGGCTCAAGACTTGCATTTAATCTGTATTTCCATGATGCCTATGTCACTGTTGAAGAGATGGACATGTCTTACCAGGCCATTCATTATTGTAGCTCACAGAGTTCTCATGTTTATATGATTTATGATTACTTTTCTCTGCCAGTAGTGTGGCTAGCACACACACACACACACACACACACACACACACACATACACACACACACACGGAACAATAAAAGCTAGCTAGTAGAGATGAAATTTCTGAGTGATTAGCAGCTTGTTCTCTCCAATGTTTTGTGACTAACATATGTAGTGTATTTTATGAAGCTTAACCAATTTTAATTCCTACATCTTTTAACATGTTCTACAATGTCTTAACCTTGGGTTCTGACCTTAGGCTCTTGTTCTGCAATTTTTATATATTTTGTCCTTTATTCTCCAAAGCCCACCATCACTGCCATCCCAGGGACTACCTTTATCAGAGGGTGTTTTTGCTCCTATTTTGGTCATCTGAAATAGTTTGCATTCCTTAATATTTAGCAAGTTAGCAACATCTGACCACATATCCAGGGCACTGATTGTCCTTCAGCTTCCAGAGACCATAGAAAGAGGCCAGAGAGTGCTAGCTAAGGAAAATCAAGGCTGTCATCCCTTGCCAGCTCCCCTTACTCCTTTACATGAAGCCAAATAGAAGAAAAAATTTGAAAGAAGACAGCATCTCTGGGAGTTTCAGGGTAACCATCACAGAGGACCTTGGGTTACTAATGCTTGCTACTGGTAACAACCAAGTTTACTTCTTCTAGCCTAGTACGTAAACTTTGAAACATAATGGGTATTAAAATTTTACTCTGTCTTCAAATAGGTCTTTATTTACATAGCATTTCATTCAAAAATAATTACTGGAGCTTATTTTATCCCAGGGAACTTTTGTGAACCTGTTTATGTTGATCCTTCTCCTTACGCACCTCTCCTTTCCCATCCTTTCCTTCTCTACCGTCTCAACGCCCTTAATTCCCCTGTGAAGTCCTGGTGTTTTTTTCCCAAGGCCTAGATGAAATGTGACCTCTTATCAGAAGCCTCCATGAATTTCTTTGGGCTGAATTAATTGCTCTTTTATCTATGTTCCCAAAGGAGCTAGTTCATACATTTGTAAAAGCACTTATCACATTGCATTAGAACTATTTGCATATCTGTGTCCTTTCTGGACTTTTTTTTTCTTGATGGCAGTGACCACATCTTCCTCATTTATAACTATCTCATCTCCTACATCCTGATCCTTGAACAGTGCGTGGCATACAGCAGGCACTATAAAAATATTAGCTGTTGTTTAAAAGACTAAAATTCTCAAATGTCAATAGATACCGCCTGTAAATTTGAGTTGCAAGCCTATATAGAATCCATTTCACAACACTTTATGGATGATACTTACGCAAAACATTTCCTTATCTGAGCAGGGGTTTTAGGTCCTCTCCATGCATGGTGCTTGGTTGGGGGTATCAGTCTCTGCAATGCTCCTTGGGCCCAGATATTTTGTGTCTCTTAGTCTCCTTTTGGAGCTCCTGTCCACTCCAGGCCATTCTATCTCCCCTGTCTTTCATAAAATTCCCTGCACTCTGCCCAAAGTTTGGCTATGAGTCTCAGCCTCTGCTTTGATGCCTCTATCTGTGGAGTCTTTCAGAGGCTGTCTGTGGTAGACTCCTATCCTGTTCCCTCTCTTCTCCTGCTTCCAATGTCTATCGTGTTTGCTCTTCTGAATGAGGATTGAGCATCCTCCCTATGGTCTTCCTTGTTGTTAGCTTCTTAAAAGTATAGATTTTAGTATGTTTATCCTATATTATATGTCTAATAACCAACCACTTATGAGTGAGTATTTACCATGTGTGCCTTTCTGCCTCTGGGATACCTAACTCAAGATTATCTTTTGTAATTCCCATCATTTGTCTGAAAATTTCATGTTCAGATGTAGCCCATAGACTCATTCTCCAAGTGGGTTCCCTAGTAAGGGGGACAGGGGTTGTCTCTGTCATGAACTCAGTGGCTGGCTCTCTGATCACTTCCCCCTGGGGGTGCAGATTTGCCAGAGCACAGAGGAAGGCAATGCAGCAAGTACTGATGAGACCTGATAGGCTAGGGTCAGAGGGAAAGGGGGGAGGACTAGGGGAGGGGCATAGGGAGAGAAGAGAGAGGGAAGGTGAGATTGGGAGGAGACAAGACTAGGGAGAGGGGCACAGCTGGTATACAAAGTAAATAAATTATAATAATATATAAATAATAATAATAATAAATAATAACAATTAATTAAAATGAAAGAAAAACTTTCCTTATGACACTGTTACATTTCAAAGAAAATTTTGCTAAAAGTATAAAAAAATACAAATGTTCCAAAAATCAGGTCAATAAGACTCCTGACGATCAGTTGGGGATGCAATTAGCTCAGAAATTAGGTTGGGTCACTTAACAAATATTGCAGGGGTGTGTGGTCATTCTCAGGGAACTAAACACAAAGCAAAAGAAATGTTCTTCCAGAAAACTGCTTGAAGAGACAGACTCTAAATTAGAGGTCTCCATTGGGTCCCCCCCTCAGAGCTCAGGGAACCCCGTTGAAGATAGGGAGGAAAGATTGTGGGAGTCAGAAGGAATGAAGGACACCAGATGAACATGGCCCACTGAATAGACTAAGCAGGGTCTGCTGTACCAGGTCTGCTGTAGATATGTTACGGCTGTTAGCTTGCTGTTTTGTGGGTCTTGTCACTGTGGGAGCCAGTGTATCTCTGACTCTTTTGCTGACAGTTAGAACTCCTTTCCTCCTATTGGGTTTCCTTGTCCAGCCTCAATATGAGGCCTTTTGCCTTGTTATGTTTTATCTTTTTTTTTTGACTTCTTTGGCTGGTTGTTGTCTCCTGGAGGCCTGCTCTTTTCTAAAGAGAAAGTGAGGGTGGGTGGGTCTAGGGGAGAAATGAGATTGGAAGGGGGCTGGGAAGTATGGAGGAAGGAAAACTGTGGTCAAGATGTATCATTTAATAATAATAATTATATATATATATATATACTATGAAGGAGCCATATATATATATGTATATATATATACATACACACATATATCCATATAAATACTATCAATGATATTAACTCATACTCTAGATTGATTTTATTATTTCCTTTTAATCCATTTTTCATATATGCCGTATGTATGCCTTCACCTGCCCTGGAGACTGTTGAGCTTAAGGGTCCAGAGCAAATCCAAGTTGGAAGTATTCCCTTCACCCCACCTTGATCATGGTCTTGTAGAAGGCTTAGAAGTAAGATACCAATGAAGGAGGTGTTTACTGTGCAAACGGTGTTTATGTATAAACACAACCAGATGATGAAAGTCCTTGTTGATTCAAGGAGGAGGCAAGTTGTATGTAAACAGGATTTCTAATTATGATAGTGTTCAGGCCTTGTTCATAGTGAAAAGATTGTAATGTAAACAAGAGAAACTGTCTTCAGAGAAAAGAAAAATAAAAAGGAAGCTTTTGACAAAGTGATCTAATTTAGTCTTAGCCTAGGCACAGAAATACAATCTGCCTAGGCACAGAAAGAATATAAGATATTGGGATCAAGCAAAATGTCTAGAAATGCCAGACCAATCTTCTTGCGCAGAAGGTTGTATATTTACCAAGGATGCAAGGGAAATAAGACTTTCAAGTTCCTCAATTCCTACAGTCCACCATCCACTCTCTTCATATAAATGCATTCTGCGTGAAAATCTCCTAGTCAACATGTGTAACTCACTGGCACAATTATGTAAAATCATTGTGGGACACCTGCATTCCATCTAATACGGCAGAGAACCGAACATTCCCCTCTAGAAAGATACCCATGCCTGGCTTCTTTGAACATGTGGATATGTTTTCCATGGTTGGTAGTTGGCTTTTACAGATTGGATTTAGGTAAGTTTCTTGAGACTGAAATATTATGTGGGATTATTTGCATGTACCCCAAGTAATAGCAAAGGTCATTATTGCTGAAAAGTGAAGGCAAGGAGATCAGGTGCTGAATGGGGAGAAGTGAAAAGATTCATGTGATTATGGCTTCAATAGTAGAAAAGGGACATATGCTGGAAGGTGGGTAACTTTTAAAGCCATAGAAAACATGGGAATACATTTAGCTCTAGTCTCTTGAGAAGAAATGCAACCCTGTCAAACTCTTGATTTATTTTTCTCCCACTAACACAAGCTTACAACCTCTACTAGCCTCTCCCCTGTAAGGATAAACAATGTGTGCTGTCTTTTGTTACAGAAGCAGAGAGAAACTAATACAAGAACACTTGCTACAAGTTTCCACTTCATTTTGTTCCCCAGTATTACTCTTTAGCCCCAGCGCTATCTTTTAGCCCCAGACATCGGTTCACTACTGTTGATGTGTGGGCTGGCCTTCCCATTCTTCTTTCTCCACCACTAAGCTGAAACCAGTATCCTACCCTTCTATATTTCCATGGAGACCCATCCAGAGTCTCCAATTAGATGAAACACTCCAACTTGCCTGAAGGACAGGAAAATGCTTCACCAGAGGGTGATTTGCTGTAAGAATTTGCTCGGTTGCCATTCTAGCCTCTCTTTCCTGCTAGGCCTCCGTGGTTCTCAGCCTCGTAACTTTTCACACAGTCTTTGGATTTCAGTTGAAGCTTTACTTCACTTTAAAACATAGGAACACTGGATATAACCTTTAACACTGTCTCATTTGCACTAGGAGAGCTCTTCCTTGGAGATTCCAATCAGCAGGGAGAGTTTCTCTCACTTTCCCAGCCAGACCTTCTTCTCCCTTTCCCCTTTCCTGGTAATGAACCTGAAATGTGACAAAGAAAATAATGAGCAAAAAAATATTGGCAAATGATACTCAAATGAAAAAAAAAAAACTATTACAAAGGTGAATTCCTTTCAGAGGTAGTGAGGAAAGTTGCCAAAGAATTAAAAGATCTCTTTTACCCATGGGGCTACAGTGTGTGAGATGCAGTTATAGTGTTTTCAGTGGCTTCGCTCCCCTGATGATATTGCAAATGATTCCAATCACACCTTGTACAAAACAATCTTGAAAAAGATATACTTACTAGTATATATGAGGGATTGTTCATAATAATTATGTAATAACGCATTTTAGTAAATGTAAATGTGATCACTTTTTTCTCTTTTTGCTTTTATTTGTTTGTTTCTTACAATTTATTCACTTTCTATCTCCACTCTAGCTCCCTACCTAGTCTCCTCTTACACCACCCGCTCCCCTTCTCCCCTACTGTCCTTTTCCTAGTCCTCTGATAGGGGAAGACCTCCTCCCCTTCTATCTGACTCTAGCCTTTCAGGACTCATCAAGTCTGGTTACATTGTCTTCCTCTGTGGCCTGGCAAGGCTGCACCCCGAAGAGGCAGGTGAGCAAAGAGCCAGACACTGATGCTTGGTTGGAGTATTGGTCTCGGCAGGCCCCCCTGGGCCCAGGTATTTTGGCTCTGGGGTTCTCCTTGTGTAGTCCCTGTCCCCTCCAGGTTTTTTCTATCTCCCCCTTCTTCTGTAAGGGTTCCTGCACTCTGCCCAAAGTTTGTCTATGAGTCTCACTACCTCCTTTGATACCTTGGTGGTTAGAGTCTTTCAGAGATCCTCTGTCCTATTCCTTGTCTTCTCCTACTTCTGATGCCTATCCTGTTTGCCCTTTTGAGTGAGGTTTCAGCCTCTTCCCTAGGGACCTCCTTGTTGTTTAGTTCTTTAGGACTATAGATTTTAGAGTTTTATCCTATATTATATGGCTGATATTCATTTATAAGTGAGTATATACTTTCTCTTTCTGCTCTTTGGTTACCTCACTCAGGAAGATCTTTTCTAGATCCCCCCCTTAGCCTGCAAATTTCATGATTTCCTTGTTTTTAATAGCTGAGTAGTATTCCATTGTGTAGATGTACCACCCTCTCTGTATTCATTCCTTGCCTGAAGGACATCTAGGTTGTTTCCAGGTTCTGGCTATTACAAGCAAAGCTTCTATGAATATAGTTGAGCAAATGTCCTTATTAAATTGTGGGACGTCTTTTGGATATATACATAGGAGTGGTATAGCTGGATCTTGAGGTAGCACTATTCCTAATTTTCCAAGAAAGTGTCGGATTTATTTCCAAAGTGGTTGTACAAGGGTACATTCCCACAAGCCATAGAGGAGTGTTCCCCTTTCCCCACAACTTCTCCAACATGTGTCTCTCCTTGAGTTTTTTTGTTCTTAGCCATTCTGATGACTGCACTGTGGAATCTCAGGGTCATTTTGATTTGCATTTCTCAGTTGACTAAGGACATTGAGCATTTCTTTCAGTGTTTCTCTGCCATTTGGTATTCCTCTGTTGATAATCCTCTGTTAAGCCCAGGGTCAGACGGTTTCAACACAGAATTCTACCAGACCTTCAAAGAAGAGCTAACATCAGTACTCTTCAAATTATTCCACTAAATAGAAACGGAAGGAACATTATCAACCTCATCCTATGAGGCCACAGTCACCTTGATACCTTAATGTCACAAAAACCAACAAAGAAAGAACTTCAGAGTAATCTGGTGATCACTTTTAAATAGATCTAAGATATGGTGATGTCTACATCAAGAAAAATTATTGTAGACAGCCTATCACATGATGTTTGGCACAATGAAAGAATATTTGTATGATTAAGTGTACTTTGATCAACTAATAACCTAGAGGTAAAACTTATACGTTGTATTTATGAGATGCTTTATGGATGAATGTTTGATATCCCAGTAAAGACATGTAATAGTGAGTCAAAACATCTTTATGCTTTTTCTCCTTTCCTCCAAAAACTTTTGAGAAGTCACTTAGTGGCTTTAAGGTCTATTTTATTCATCTAAACACAAAATATTTTAAATTTATTCCTAATTATTGTATTTCCTAATTTTAATTAATATGCAGGATATAACATGTCTCAATTCATAGGTTTATTTTTATTAATATAAGGGATGGATTTACATTTGTGATTAAAACTGATTTCATGTCTTTGAAAAAGAACAGAAAACACAATAAAAACAAGTATTGAAACTGGGTTTTATAAAGGAAAGCAAAGAAACGTGTTATTTTGATGCTAATATATATTACAATTTTTTATTACTTTTTTATTTAAAAGAATCTTTTTACATATGGTATATTTGATCATACACTTTCTCCAATTCCTCCCATATCTGCACCACATCCCTACTACTCTAACACTTGCTCTATCTTTTTTTTCTCTTCCTCTACAACTCTCTCTTTCAAAAAATGCAGAAAACAAATAATAAATAATAAACAGTGGTCAAGGCAAACAAACAAACCAAGAAAACCTTTACTACAAAAAGAAAACAAAAAAGAACACTCATGAAAAACGTCTGTTTGTGTTGGCCAAACACTCCTGGGCATGGGGCTTGCACTGGAGAAGGGTCGATCTACCCAGTGATGCTCTGCCATCACTGATTTTCCTTTTCCTATCATCTGTCAATTGCAGAAAGCTCATTGCTTAAGTGTGGGAATTTAAGTGCACTTTCCCTTTTCAGTGCTGGGATTTTGTCTGGTCTGGACTTGTGTGCCTTGTGCATCCTGCCACAGTCTCTGTGAGTTCATATGCACATCTCTGCTGCTGTGTCTGCAAGATGCTGTTCCCTTTGAGTCACCTACCAACTCAAAGTCTTGCCATCTTTCTGCATCCATCTTTGCACAAATAGCAGAGAAGTCTTTATAAACACACAAGTTGTAAGAACAATGTTTGGTTTACACTCTAAGCTAAAACTTTAAGTCTTTGCTATGTTTATGTTTCTTAGATACCTGCAGCAAACCTAAGCAGAAATAACCAAGCATCCTTCAATCATCATTCCTATCCTTATTTAGGAAAAAATTTATGTACGAAAGGTGTGCCTATGGAGGAATGTGTCCCTGTAGGTATTTTTCTTGTGAATTCAGAGTTTACATCTATAAGACTAAGACAAAGGACCTAAGAATTGTTCTTTAGCTGCGATCTTAGCTTGTCCAAAATATATGAACACATATATTTATTATATTTTCCTGTTTAATTTGGAAAGGAAATTGAAAGTTTGAGAGTTCTCCATAAAATGAAGCAGGTAACATGTGTCTTGTACTTCTAGTAGAGTGGAAGTATCTCTAGGTGCTAGAGTTGAGATAGTTAATGAGCAGTAATAGTTTTCTAGACTGAAATTCAGTGGAATTTTATAGCATTTTAAGAAACATTGTTTTATTTATATAAAAATAAAAATTAATTTAATAAACATCTCTTCTGAATTAACCATTTTCCCTGAAAATAAATACTTCCTTTGTTCTCTAGCCAGTAATTACAAAAGACCCAAGACTTTCTTTTATTTATTTATTTTAACTTTTTATTTATATTTTTATAAATATAAATAAATTTCAGTTTATTCACTTTGTATCCCTGTTCTAGCCCCTTCCCTCATGTCATGTCCTCCTAATCCCACCATCCCTCATCTCTTACCATGCCCCTCCCCAAGTCCACTGATAGGCACGGTCCTTCTCCCCTTCCCTCTGACCCTAGCTTACCAGGTCTCATCAGGACTGGCTGCATTGTATTCCCTTGTATGGCCAGGTAAGTGTGCTCTCTCATCAGGGGGAAGTGATCAAAAAGCCAGCCACTGAGTTCATGTGAGAAGCAGTCCCTGTTCACCTTACTAGGGAACCCAGTTGAACACTGAGCTGCCATGGGCTACATTTGTGCAGGGATTCTAGGTTATCTCTATGCATGGTCCTTGCAAAGAGGAGGACCCTGGGTAAAATGATCAATCCTCATTCAGAAAGGCAAAGGGAATGGATATTGGAAGAGGGAGAAAACAGGCAACAAGATAGGAGCCCACCACAGAGGGCTGTTGAAAGACTTTACCCAGCAAGGTATTGAAGGAGATGCTGAGACTCATAGCCAAACTTTGGACAGAGTGCAGGTAATCTATGAAAGAACGGGGAGATAGGAAGACCTGGAGGGGACAGGAGCTACACAAGGAAAGCAACAACAACAACAAAAATTTCTGGGCACAGTGGCCTTTTCTGAGACTAATATTCCAAGGCTTCCTTTTAGTCTGTAAGTTCAATAAGAGCCAGAGTCAAATCTTGGAGCACAGCTTGCTTCCAGAAACTACAGTGGGTGACTTTTACCTCTGAGCACAAGGTAGATATGTTTTCTCTTCTAATAGGCACAGTGACTGCAATACTATACTCATTTCCAGGTGTAATGAGCTTTTGAATATCTGAAGCTGCAAGGTTTATGTTTCTCATCCAATTTGTTTTAGTGTGTGGGCACTCTGATGGGGTGAAGTGTGAAACTGTTCACAAGGGACTTTCAATATTATTTTTCTCATACCTGCACTTTTAGAAAAATAATCTTTTTTTTCTTCTAAAAATAAAAGTGGAATGTTTACAAGGACCTTAGGAACTAATATTTTCCCCACCTCAACCAATTTATAGATGCAGCTGAGTGCTCCGAAGGCAGGGGGTAAAGAAAAAGTTGTTTTAGGAGATTTAACAAGCATTTGCCAATGGAAAATGTTTTGTACATTTTCCCCTCTTGAATGGTTTATTGAAAAGCCCAATGGGTTGAATATATAAATACTTATAGTCAAGCGTCTCCTCTTTGCTCCTTACATTAAACTACTCGAAGTTGAAGAGTTTTGTTTAACTCTTTCTTTAGAATTATATTTGCTTGAGATTCCAGTGTTCCTCCTACTCATCCCTGTGCTAGTCTTTCTGCTTGCCATCCTCCTACAGGCCTCCTATTCATTTTCTTCCTTCCTTTGCCCATCTCCATTTTCTTCTTAATATATCACCTTAGTTGCTGAAAATGTTCACACCTAGCCCTAGAAGTACCACTGGCCTGTAGTTACTTACCTTACACTCAGAGACTTAGAATTAAGTGTCCAGATGGATTCAAGGTCACTATGGGTCATTCAGGAAGAGTTAGCATCATCCACTTTATAGTTTGTCTTAAGATCCTTTTAGGAAACTGTCATGATAGTGCAGAAATTTCAGTGATACGAAGAAACCAAAGGGCCCAGTTCCTGCCATTTCTCATCTTTATTAGCAATAATAAGGAGGCAGAGGCAGAGACAGGGACAAGTGTAAGGACAGAGAAACAGAGGCAGAAGGATTGCAAATATGATGACTTACCTAGAGTTTGTAGTTAGACTCTAACACAAGTAAAGCAAACTGAGACAAAATGTCAAATTTCTAACTGCTGCATGATTTCATGTCCTATAATTCTAACTCTATTGGCATTATTAGAAGACTTCTAACATGTTAATGATTACTGAGGCTGCAAGCTCAATGACTCATCTGTCTAAAAACATCAGTGTTCTTAGTGGCTCAGAGGCAAATAACTCTTTAGAGTCCCCTTGGTCATACTTATTCCTGACTACTTAGCTGTTGCCCTCTACAAAGTATGGCTTTGATATGTATATGCAACAAGTATAAAATGTCATTCAGTTGAAATCCCTGGTGTCAGAAAGCAAGAGGAGGTATTGTTTCTCAATGCTCAGTGCATAGACTCTGTATTCAACTGAACAGAAGATATTATTAATGAGTTCCTCACAAAAGTCATTGTTTCTGAAGGATGAAACAATGTATATCCATTTTTTAGATTTTACTCCCTTGATTTTGACAGTCCACTAATAGGGGAGGTCCTCCTCCCCTTTCCTCTGACCCTAGCATATTAAATCTCATCAGGTCTGGCTGCATTGTCTTCCTTTGTGGCCTAGTAAGGCTGCTCCCTGCTCAGAGGAGGTGATCAAAGAGCCAGCCTCTGAGTTCATGTCAGAGACAACCCTTGTTCTCCTTACTAGGGATTACAGATGCAGACTGACTTTCTGTGGGGCTACATCTCTGCAGGAGTTCTAGGTTATCTCCATGCATGGTTCTTGGTTGGAGTATCAGTCTCAGAAAAGACCCCTGGACCCTGATTTTTTGGTTCTGTTGCTCTCCTTGTGGAATTCCTATCCCCTCTAGGTCTTTCTATGCCCCCTTCTTTCATTACATTCTCTGTACTCTGCCAAAGTTTGGCTATGATTCTCAGCATCTGCTTTGATACCAGTCTTTTCTTATATGCAATTTTCTTGGATGTAGGAAACAAAGACCACACACTTGTAACCTCACTTAATAGTTTTCTTCTAGGAAACATGTCATCCTTGCCCTTAGAAAAAACAAGGATATTTTACATTCTTTTGGAGAATGAAGACTTAAAACTTTCCAAAATTTCAATGTATTGAAGTGCTTGGAAATGTTTACTTCATTGTGATTTATGGCCAAGAAAAAGAAAAGAAAAGCCACTGTTGCAAAGCTGGAAACAAAATCAATAATTATGACCAATTACTGATGCTTAGTCTCAAGATAAATTGCAAATAGCCAAACGGAGTAATTAGAGAAATATTATTTTGCAAATTGTGATTTAGTCATGCTAATGATTTTCTAATATGGTTTTTAATGTCAGTAACTCAAAGGAACAAAGAAGAAATGAGTGTAAATAATTAGAGGAAAGAAAAGAAAAGGAAGTACAGATTCCCTGTGGCTTAACACCCATTAGAATGAGACATTGTCATCCTTGCAGTGTTACAGTGCCTGGGACAGACTCTGTTAAAGCTGGATCTTTTGTAACTGGAATTCATGCACTACTGGGTTATTTTATTGAAATTTGATGCACCCTACTTTATTTAAACAGTGTTTTTCACTGGTGCAGAGTTATTTTCTGTATTACCTTTGAGCTCCTCTATTTTGGCATTCCTAACAGGACTGTTTCCTAAGTAAGGGTCCCCAGAGGGCGAGTTCAGATAAGATGTCCAAGTACAATTTCACACGTGAAGCATAACTGCTAAATTCCTCCCGGATTTACGTATTGTTGCAGAGAGAGACTTTGTAATTACCAAGGGATTATCGCTGAATAGAAAGGGGCCTGAAAGCGGCTCTCCTGCAAATCAAGAATGTATTCAACAAAAACTTTGGAAGAGTCACTGGGTTAGTGATGCAGGAGTGTCTGGAAATGTTAAAGGTTCAAATAGAACAGCTTGCCTGAAACTCCTAATTAAAGAAATAATAAAAAATGCTTTTAAATAATGTCAAGGATTGTCATTTTATTCACCACCAAGAAAGAGGTCTTCTGAGGATTAAAAATTGGGCTGTTAGCACTGCCCAAACACCCCATGTTTCTCCTTTTACTTTCTCTCTCTCTCTCTCTTTTCATACTGCAGAAGTAATGGAAATAGAGCTTAATGGCACATAAATTAAAATAATTAGAGAGAAGAGTGGGGTAGTGGTGCATTACCTGAATTAATATACAAGATTAAGAGGCCAATAAGCCATAAACAACTCAGTTATTTTGCCATTTCATATAAATTAGACTAATCTGAGTAGGGAAAAAAAACCCAACCAAAAACAAAACAAAACAAAAAAACAAAAATAAAACAACAACAACAAAAAGAAAAACAACCATGGCTTTCACTCTACCATTCTGATTCCAAACTTTAAAACAAATCATCTCCTAGGAATTATGTTTCTGGTGTTCTCTGACATATGGTTTCAGCACATGTTCACATTGAAACCAGCCAGATTATCAGTTACACCACTTCTGGGTATGCCTTTTTAAATTTAAGTTTAGAAATGGATGTATTTTTCATATTGATTTCATAACTGAGACCAGAATGAGTGATTAATTTACATGTGTTAATTTTTTTATGTCCTTACTTTATCTTCCGACTCACAGAAATTTTGACAAACGCACGGAGCAATGAGCCATGTAACACTGAAAGTCCATAATGATTTTCAAAGCTGTTTCATACAGGGTGATTTGGTAGAAATAAAAGGATAAATTGAACTTGGAGGGGAGAAACAAGTGTAAAATAACCATTTGTGGCTAACAAACATTTCTTTTAGGGAACAGAAGCTGTATCACATGGCTTTCTAAAATTTGTGTTTTACTTGACAACATAGGATTAATATGATTTGTTGAGGAAATCAGAAAAAATTCTATACTTCTTGAACAGTCATTGTCTTTCCTGAACTCAGAGGAAGCACACTTGTCATTTTTACTTTGCTGTACCTTTCCTCTTCTTTCCATTGAATACATGCCTTCTTTTCCTGTTTCAACCAGTCATACCTTTAAGATCACGTTTTCTCTGGCACTCAGAACCACACTGATTCCCACCCCCACTTACCCCCCCCCTTTTTTTTTTTTACCTATCCAAAGGCATTACTTTCTTTAACCAATCATTTAAACAGGCATGCCCTGCCACTGGCCACTGATTCCCACACATAAGCCTGTCTTCTTTCAACAAGGACAAAAATCAAGTTAGATGTTGATGATATTCTCTAGTGCAGGGCTCTGCTCTAGGAATGTAAATGGAATTTAATTTTCTCTAGTAGTTATATTTGTTTATTTTTAAAGAACCAACTGTATGCCTTACTTCAGTCAAAGTACCTAGAATAGTATTTCAAGCTATGATCAGAGTAAAATTTATTAGTGAAATGTTTTTTAGTCTTCTGTTGTGTTTGTTTTCAGGGGCAGAGTCATGCACTGAGGCCCAGACAAGTCTCAAAAGTATAATAGTATCCTGCCTCTACCATCTAAGTGCTGGGATTAGAGACACATGTTCCAGTACCCAGCTGTGGTCTTGATGAAGTTCTCAAATTGTGCTGTGGATTTTACATTCATAGTATGTCTCACTTCTCATGGGCTACATTCCAAATGCTTATAACCTAACAGATTTCTGCTGTTTTGGACAACACAGTTCTAGATTATTATTCTTTAAGTTAGTGTTTCTAAATAACCTAGAGAAAATATGTTATTGGTACATTTATATAGCATGCAGAAAAGAAGACTATGTTTGCTTAATGCGTCTAAATATTCACTCTTCCTTTCTTGGCACTATGGTGAGAGTCAATCAAATGGGTAAGGCTTTCAGTAAGACTTCCCTTTATTATAAAAAAATTTAGACATACTTAAGCAATTATATTCTCAGTCTCTCAAGTAATTCTTTTAAATGTTAATGCTGTATGACCTCCCCTATCAGTGGACTAGGGAGGGGCATAGGGAAGAGCAAGGACAGAGGGTGGGACTGGGAGGAAATGAGGAAGGGAGATCAAAGTAAGTAAATTTTAATTACAAATAAATAAGAGAAAACTTTAATCTTTCAATGTTCTAATATTGAAATTTAAAGTTAAATGAGCTGTAAAATCAGACTATGGTTTACACTACACACGTAGCTTCAAAAGTACATATAACAGACACAACAGTGTTATGAAAATTAGACCCAGAAGCACAATGGCGAGAAAGGAAGATTGGGCATAGAAAAGAATAGATAGACGTTTTGCAGCCTAGACCCAGCCTTGACCTAGATATTAAATTAATATCTGAAATAGTTAAACTCCCTGGCCCTTGATGTCCTTCTCTATCAACAAAGGCTAAGAGTGGTAATCACATACATAGAACTAATTTATAAAGAAGCTACCAGACAAGGGTAGATACCATTACTATATTCATATACTCCTACTTCCAAATAAGAAGTTGGTCATTGGGCACTGGATAATTGTAGACAATATAGTCCATCTCTTATTTTTGACAGACACTATGAAACAAATTATTTACCTTTGACACCTTCTCATAGCCAGATTTAATGCCATAGCATGAGCATATGGATATTTATCAACATAGAAAAGTAAAAATAAATAGTAGAGGAAGTGGATCAAAGACATCAACATAAAACCAGACACACTAAACCAGTTAGAAAAAGTGGGGAAGAGCCTAGAACTCATTGGCACAGGAGACCACTTCCTGAACAGAACATCAACAGCACAGGCTCTAAGATCAACAATAAATAAATGGGACCTCATGAAACTGAAAGACTTCTGTAAAGCAAAAGACACTGTCGTCAGAACCAAATGACAGCCTACAGACTGGGAAAGGATCTTTACCAATCCTACATTGACAGAGGGCTAATATCCAGTATATATAAAGAACTCAAGAAGTTCAAAAGCAAGAAATCAAGTAATCCAATTAAAAAGTGGGGTATGGAGCTAAAAAGAGAACTTCTGTAGCAGATTGTAGAATGGCAGAAAAACACTTA
This sequence comes from Pachyuromys duprasi, assembly GCA_028658305.1. Classification (NCBI taxonomy): domain Eukaryota; kingdom Metazoa; phylum Chordata; class Mammalia; order Rodentia; family Muridae; genus Pachyuromys; species Pachyuromys duprasi. The sequence goes on from CM053764.1 coordinate 81,560,332, forward strand.
AAGAAATGCTCAATGTCCTTAGTCATCAGGGAGATGCAAATCAAAACAACCCTGAGATTTCACCATACACCTGTCAGAATGGCTAAGATCAAAAATTCAAGTGACAAGACATGCTGGAGAGGTTGTGAAGAAAGGGGAACCCTCCTCCATTGCTGGTGGGAATATAAACTTGTACAACCACCCTGGAAATCAATTTGGTGCTTTCTTAGACAATTAGGAATAGTGATTCCTCCTTGAGGAATACCCAGGTATACCTCTCTTAGGCATATATCCAAAAGATGCTCAAGTACACAACAAGGACATTTGCTCAACCATGTTCATAGCAGCTTTATTCGTAATAGCCAGAACCTGGAAACAACCCAAATGTCCCTCAGTCGAGGAATGGATACAGAAATTGTGGTACTTTTACACAATGGAATACTACTCA
>CM053764.1:81570824-81593316 GCA_028658305.1 Pachyuromys duprasi
GGTCCAGCTTTAGACTGTGATGGTCAGATAGGATGCAAGGGATTATTTCAATCTTCCTGTATCTGCTGAGGCTTGCTTTGTGACCAACTATATGGTCTATTTTGGAGAAGGTTCCATGAGGTGCTGAATGATTCCCAACTACGGTTCTAGAAACAGGATTTCAAATCCAGTTATCTATCACCAGTCTAACCATAAGTCACACCATTTTGAAGTAGATTTAATGCCTAATAGAAAAAGAGGCTAGTGCTTATAAGTTTTTCTGGACATATGGAAACATATAATTATCAACCTGATGGAGGGGATATATAAGAAACATATCAAAAAACCCATCTATGGGAAAAACCTCAAAGGAAAACATTCTAGAAAGTGAGAAAGTGCTGGTATTGTCACAAATGATTCTTTGCCCGGAAGAAAGATAAGGAATCTCAGATAAAGGGAAGCTCCCTCAAATCTCAGAGTCCCACACCTGAGAGATAAAGCAAAGGACATTTCTCTATGAAGATTTTTCAGACAAGTCATTTTCATGATTTTTTTTAAAAAGAAAGAGAAAATAGAGGAATACTAAACTCTGAAAGTTTCTTGCCATACATATTTTTCTTTTCTTAAAGAATTTACTAAGAGCCTCACAAAATCATTCTGTGTCCCTTTAATGAATCCCCAAAGGAGTTAATAATGATTTTCTTCTATACATGTCAGGTGTGGAGTAGTGTCACTCAGAAGTACCCCTCCAACTCTCCTGGGTGTCCCTGGTTATCCCGTACTTGGCCACCTGGGCATTTTCCCTCACAACATAATCCATCTCCCTTTGGATATATTTCCCAACTGGCTAGGTACAATGCTTGAGGCCAGCTATGATTCATCCTGTACCCACACATTAATCTGTGCCCATACTTCTTCCCCAAAATGTACCCACTTCACAATCCTGCAGCTGCTGCTCTCAGGAGACCCAGGTCACCCTGTGCCTGGATGACTGTCATCACTCTCAGATCCTCCATTGTGGCTCTCTTTGCTAGAAATGCATCATGAGATTCATTATTAAGGCAGTGGTGTTCCTTGTTAACTAACATATTTTCCATAGCAACAGCAACAAATTTCTGAGTCAAAATGTTTGAAGAAAAAATTTAAAAATAAGAAGACAGTGCAGTTTCTTCTGAAGCTTTTGTAAAGGGAGAATATTGGTACACATGCAGTTTGCAGGTGTTCAGAGACCACATCAAAAATCGAATGTCTTCCTTCTCCATTTGCATTAAGCATGGTTCTCAGACAAGCCATTTCCTGGGTGGTAACATGCTGCTGCTGAAATCTTCATTATGTTGCTTGGAGTTCAACACCAACAGAAACGGAAATTGTGTTTCCAATAGTTTCACCAAAATCCCAGCATGTATCCTCACATCCTGCTTGATTTAAGTCTACACAAAATAACTGTAGCAAGAACAACAATAATCCACGAAATAGCCAATGGGAGTCACATATCTGCTGTCTCCTAAATCTGAGGAATTGAATCTGCTAAATCTGGAAATTTTTCATCCCCAACAACATTGACTAAGTAGAATCTAGAGAATGCTTTCACATAAGAATCAAAGAAAACATCGGCAAAAGCCTTCCAGACAGAATCTCACAAGTGTCAATTTTACATACAATACACTATTCAAAGGCCACAATACTTCCCATTATCATTGACTTAATTAAGCAATACTACTAGATTATTTATTCTTTTCCCATTTTAACTAAAAAATGACTTTGAGCCTATTCAAGCCCAACCAATTTCTAAGAAATCAAGGCTTAATGACAGAGATAAGGGCAGAAGACAGATATTTTGATCCCTGAACGCTTCTTTTGTAGTTCCACATAGGTAATTCACTGGTCTTCAAGGACTTTCTATAGCTTGCCTACGTTTTATGCATCTTCTTGTTCTAGTGGTTTATCACTGTGACAAAATACTTGAGACAATGTAATTGGAATAAGAAAATATGTTGTTTAGTCTCATGCATTAAGAAGTATCAGTTCATGTTCACTTGGTCTTTGTGACTTTACTTTTATTTTTTATTCCAATGAGATCTTTCTTTTTCTGATTATTTTAACCTAAAGCATGACAAGGTCCAGTGCAACTTTTATTTCTCCATTACCATAGCTGAACTTATTTTCCAAATGCACAGCAAAACTGGAAAAATCAGAAAAGAATTTATATGGGTCCCATCACACCACCTATTCACTCACCTGAATCCCACCTATGTGCTGTGTTCAACTCCTTCTTTTGTTAAATCTAGGTGTCAGAGGAAGCGAAGTCCTCCTCCCACAGACACAACTCAGTCACCTTTCACCCATGGCCCTACCTTAGCACTTCACATGCCCTTAGTATTGTAATTTACCAATCTGTTTGCTTTGATATTTCTTCTAGTGTACATTTTTGGTGTCTATATACCAAATTGACCAACACAGATATTTTATACTTTATTTTGTCTTCATTTTGTTTTCTAAAACCTCAATTATATTCTTACTCTAGTTATGCAAATGAACAAGATGGTTTTACTAAGAATATATTCATGGATCTAAAAACTATCAGGTAGCGTACACTAGACTGTTATAAGGCATATGCTTAAATATGTTTTCTTCTTCTATATTTTCAAGTCCAAATTTTGTGAAGGAATAAAATTTCATGATGTTTTCTCTCCTCTGTATCATTTAAGGACTTAAATAAACACAGGATCTATAATTTGGCATATATTCTAAGACCTATATACAAAATTGTATCCCAATAACCTAAAATTAAGAAAAAACATCAAGTCTACAACTATCAGGGAGAAGTCTACAATTCCTACACAATACAACCATCCATTTCTCTGTTTGCGTCCAGGCTTTCAGTCATTATTGCATTCCCAAGGAGGCCTGTGGAAGATCTCACTCATCTATAAAGACTAGAAATCATCTTATCTGAGGCAAAACTTTCAACAAGCTATTAGTTACTCACCATTCATTTCAAGTTCTAACCCAACACAGTCAAAACACGTCTCAAACTTTCTAGTTCATTAATTGAGTAGACTATTTTTACTCAGCTTTTTTCTCTTATCCGGTATTCAGACAGTCAATGAAGTATCAACCACCAATTTGAAAGACCCTCATGCTCTCTGGCATGACCAACATCTCTTTGCTGGAAAAATGAAACAGCCCTGTGATTGGCAGTCTCCCTCTATCCTACCCCAGTTTTACTCTCAAAATACCATCCATGGTGATCATGCCAAACTGCATTCAGATCATTCCCCTTTTCTGATTAAAGCTATTTATCTGGTTATGACTAGGAGGCACCATTCTTACTCTGACCCATAAGCATAACTGAGGTCATGCCTGATCTTTCATAACTTAACATCCACTATTTCCTGTCTTTTGTTCACTCAGAAGCCTTCTGGCTTTATGCTGTTTTTTTTAACATTTTTATTTTATATTAATCACAGGTTATGTACTTTGTATCCCAGCCATAGCCCCTCCCCCATTCCCTCCCAATCCCACCCTTCCCTCACTCATCTCCTCCCTGCCCCTTTCCAAGTCCACTGATATGGGAGGACCTCTTCTCCTTCCATCTAACTCTAGCTTATCAGGTCTCTTCAGGAATGGCTGCAATGTCCTCTTCCGTGGCCTTGCAAGGCTGCTCCTCCCTCAGGGGGTGGGGAGGTTGAAGAGCCAGACATTGAGTTCATGTCCAAAATAGTCTCTGTTCCCCTTACTAATGTACCTACTTGGATATTGAGCTACCATTTGCTACATACAAGCAGGGGTTCTAGGTTATATTCATACATGGTCCTTGGTTGGAGAGACAGTCTCATAAAAGACCCCTGTGCCCTGATCTATATGCTGGTTTTTAATAGACTATTCACATCCAGTTTCCAGCCTCTCTGTCAGTTCCTACTGCATTTACTCATATGAATCATTCTATCACTTTTACAGTTTTAATCAATCATTGCCTTCCTGGTGACAGCTAGATCTCTAGAAGATCTCTAGATTGTTTCCTTGAACTTGAAACTTCTCCCCAACTATTTCATTATCCTCACTTGAAATATTTTCATCCTGAAATGTGCTGCTATCTAACATACCTGTATGCACTTATTTAACTGAAGTCCGTGCACTGTGAGATCTTTTCCACTTCGGCATTCACAGCATCAAGAAGAATGCCAGACAGTTTACATTTGTACCAAATGAATGAATTCATGAATAAATGAAAAAAGTACTCTAAATTACAATGACTTGTCCTTTCTCTTAACTCTATAGCTCTGGCGTGAGCAATGAATGTATAAACTCATGTATGCTGACATTTATTTCTACTGAATCATTTTAAGTGTGTGTCATTCATGTTGTATTTGGTCCTTTTGTAATATTTCCACAAGAAAATTATTTTATTGCCAAGTTATTTATAAAACCCATAATATAAATAAAGACGAAATGAGTAAGTCCTTTCACCTAAGCCCATTCAGATATGGAAACATATCTGAATTGAAAGCTCAGTGAAGGCTTACAAAGACCAAGTGCAGAGGTGTAGCTGTGTGACTTGTAATCTAAGCCTAGTAATATTCAATCAAAGATTAGTGCAAATGGGTTTAAAGGACCTAATATGAAGAGCGCTGACAGCAACATACCATCCACAGGGAATGTGCTTGCCACTGACGAGTTCTGTGTTCCATCAGTGTGCCAGCTTTCTTTACTCAGGTATTTGGCAGGTGTCAGACACATCTCTGCTAATTTTAAAAAGTGGAAACAATCTAAGCAATCGAGACAAACAATAGGGTATTTTTGCTCTTTTCTCTATTACACAAATGTTCCCACTTGAATTGATTCTTATGTGGCTAAAGGTTGCATAAAACAATTCTCAACAGAAGGTAAACTTAAATAGGCTAATTTCCAGAGGCCTCATTCTAGAAGAATACAATTTTGGGGAGCTGGGGAGATGGCTCAATGTTTTCCAGCACCCACATGGCAGATCACAATGATCTGTAACTTTAGTTGAATGAGATCTGTCACCCCTGTCCAGCCTTCACGGGCAGTGTGTGCATATGGTACATGGCTACGAACTCAGGAAAATACGCACACACAGTAAAAATAAATAAAATCTTTTAAAATGTATTAGAATAATACAGTTTGAGGTATAATCTTTGGTTTCTTTACATCATGCATAGACATATATGAATATCCATATATGTATGTGTATGTTTGAGTATTTATATTGAACACAAACATAAGCTATTTCACATGTCTTTTGATGCATGGTTTAAGAAACTGGTCAGAACAAAGATAGGTAGGTAGGTAGGTAGATAGATAGATAGATAGATAGATAGATAGATAGATAGATAGATAGAGATATATAAAATAGAGGAGTAAGCTAGAAATTTTGAGTCAGTGAGAAAGTGGAAGAAGATAAAAGTCAGTATAGTAATTGTCTTCACATGCAAAACCAGAGGCCACAGTGGTAAAAGCTGCTTTTTTTCTGAGGTGGCTGCATGGTGTAAGTAGTAGACATAGACCAGTCAAAACACCTACTAAGAACAAGGAACAGAGCGAGACGTAAAATGAAGAGGAGCTGTGCTCTGGTCCCAGAAGAAATGCAGAGGCACGTTGCAGCAGGGCTGGTGATGCTCTAGCTTGTGAACTGGGTACTGGGCTTGGTCACATCAGGGTGCCATCTACTGTACTGTAGTGATTGTCTGTATTGCACACTGCAGCAGTCTTTACCTGAATTCAAACACGCAGATGACGCTGAAGATCTGTGTGATGGCTAATCAGTGAGAACAAATATTTCATTGTATGGAGTGACTCCAAAAGTGACAGAGCTATTAACTTCCTCAGTCATGTTTGCTGAAGCAGGCGCCATTAATTAGTTAGCAGCATTTCCGGACTTTTGTGATGTCTTCAAACTGTCTGAAATTGGAGGGATTTTTTTTAATTGTCCTTTCTTTCAGTTAGAGATACCAGAGTGAACCTTTTTACAGACTCTGACAACATCCAGGTTCTGTTCTGCACAGATAGGCTCTCATAGTATCATCCACCTCTAGCACTGCCTCACGCTGAACAAAAACATGTTTCCATGGCTGTCAATGATTTCTTGTTATTTTGCCTATTCTGAATATTCCTTAGACTCCTAAGCTCATCTCTTACCTGGATGTTAATGCTCAATCCACCTTCTAAGACTGTGTCAGACCAACTACTCTCAGGGCTGTGGAGTAGCTCTATTTCTGCAGCAATTACAGTGTGTGTCAGTCTCTATGTTATTGGTCCCACCTTTAAATCAGCATTTCCAAGGATCAGGCTTATTGTACAATGTGCTATTCAATGCCATGATTATGCTCCTCTTCTTTTCAAATCAATTTCTCTTCAGGTTCTGTTAAGTATAGAGGATTTTATGTCTCTCTCCTCAGACGACTCTCCTCCTCCTCCTCCTAGATCTAATCTGAAAACCTGAATTTTCTGTCTTCACTTTGCCTCTCAATGTCTCTCCCTTCTATTATTTAACTTTACAATTGTATGACTTATGCCTGTCAAGTATCTTGATATACAGCTTGCATAAAAGCTCCTTTCCATTTAAAACCCATCTTAGCATTGGAAGACTCCTCTTACACTGAAGATCTGTAATACTTGCATGGATAATATTGACAAGAAAGTTAACAAAACACAGCAAACTTTCTAGTAATATGTAGGTCAACCCAAGGATGTTTTATTTTATAAATATATAACCACATATTTACATGGATATCAGATAATGCCCTGGAAGATTATCCATTTTAAGAATAACTGGGGTTTTTTTGTTTTGTTTTTCAAAATCTTACATACAAAATCATTATCATATAGAGCAATAACAAGAGAATCACCTACATCCATGTATCCCATTTGGCTGTTAGCTACCTGAGTGACCAGTCAAGACCACTGCACTGTCCTCACAGCAGTTCTCAGACAGGAAATTGGTGCAGGTGACAGGTTCATTGTCACCCAACTGTCCCCCACCCCCACAGCTCCTTTCACTCATGCTCTGAGTCATTCATATTGAGCTGTGAGTCACTGAAGCAAAAATCAGAGCATCTGGGTAGAGTGTCAAAACAGCAGAGCTTACATCAGGGAGACACCCAAGAGGCTTTCTGCAAACCAAGCTACACATGTTATATCACCAGCTGCTGCTGGAGAGCTGTAGATGCCCTGTATTAGCATCTAGACCCAAAGAGTTATAAAAACTAGTTGAAATCCTACAATGACACATTGTGTGCTTTTTGCTGGGATCTTATCTGAGTCTCTGATGCCAGTTAAGAATACAATCCTACTCTGTTATATAAGTTGTTGTCATTTTGACTTCTAGTCATGTTTCTCAGCAGGTAATGCAACTGGATTGGCAGCTTGACTTGTTTGGTATATGTCAGAGTAGTAAATCTGCAAACAAGGAGGCTGAGGAGATGTCCCAGTGTATAAATGCTTGCTGTGCAGTCATGACTTCATGCAGTCTGTGTCTTCAATAAATTTGCAAAAAGCCAGGCGTAGAGGACTGCATCTAGAATCTCAGAGCTGGGGTGCAGAGACAGGATCCCTAAGGCTTGGTGCTAGGCCAGTCTAGATGGATCGTTGGGTTCCAGATTCAATGAGAGACTCTATCACACACACACACACACACACACACACCAATAAGTCACAAAGTAATGCAGAAAAAAATGACTGAAGTTGACCTTTGACCTCCAGATGCATAGGCATACATTTGCACCAACACACATGTACTCACACAGACAGGTAGACCACTTATGATATGCTTCAGATAAACCTTTGGAAAAACTAAGGCTTGGTGTTATTATTACTTGCTATTACTCAGTGTTATAAAAGTATATAATTGAATAAAAATTATATGGCTACATTATTTTTACCTTGTACAATTAGCTGACCTGAGTAAAAAAAAAATCTTAGGTTTGTTGGTGTTTTAATTTGCAGGTTGGTGATGGAATTAAGTGCTTCTGAAGTCTAGAGTTCCTGTAAGTATTAATCCTCTTATTTATGTTTAGTTGTATATTAACGAGTATTTTAAAATCTATTTACCTTAATATCTTAAAGTTGGTGAGACTTTTTTACTTATTTTACACATTCAGCATACAGATGTGTTTCCTGGATATTGATATTAATAAATTAACCCTCCATGAATTCTGTGAAAATCAAATTCCAAAATTATATGATTTTAGTTCATAGTATGATTATAAACTAACAGTTAAATTATATTGGAAAACTTTAAATTGTTGGAGACAATGTTTTCATCTGCTAATTATAGTAAACATACAAAATGTCTTTCTTTATTAAGTGATTAACACACACAGACTATATATATAGTATAGTACATGTAGTATACATATATACTATATATGTATATATACTATAGTACATATAGTTATACATATATACACTATATATATAGTACATATAGTATACATATGTACTATATACATATATATATAGTACTATATGTACTATATATGTATATAGTGTATATATATATACTATACTATATGTACTATATAATATATATATATACTTCACAAACATCCGTTGGGTCATATTATGGTAATTGTTAACACTCAAACTAAATTAACCCTTTAGAGACACTTGTATCAAAATTATTTAAATGGTGAGAATGAACTTACATTATATTTTGTGTTTATTCAATGGATCTTTATCATATATCCTTAAAATGACACATATACTATTGTAAAGTTTGAGGACAATTTATCCTGTAGATGCAGCGTGAGCGTAGCTAATCAAGTGTTTATTTGTACTAACTGTTGGTGTGGACACTGCCTACTGCTGTCCTTTAAATATTAACCCTTTTCACAAAATATTTCTGGGAATGGAATGAAATGGAAATGTTTCTGAGGATAGGATGAACTCATGATATCCATAGCTTTCCTCTAAGATTTCTCATGAAAGAAGGTAAATTAATTTTGTTTGTTTGCTTGTTTTTTGGTTTGTTGAGTCAGAGTTTCTCTGTGTAGCCTTCACTGTCCTGGCCTCACACTGTAGACATAGCTTGTCTGGAACTCATAGAGATCTGCCTGCCCCAGCCTCTACCTCTGCCTCCATGAGTGCTGAGATTACATGCATGAACCAACATGCCCGGCAGAATTAGTATTTTGAAGGCTAGGAAAAAAAAAGGTTTCCACTAAGGAACAATTATCTCTAATTTTTACATACTGTAAATTGAATATGTTGATTGTATGTGAATCCACCCAGCTTAGTTTTTGAGATATTCTATTCCTATGAGTCGGCAGTAACTTGAACCTGCATTTCCTGGCTCTATTTATTTGCTACAGCAAAAATAATTTACATACAACTTCAGAGAATGTGTCATTTTGAAAGGTGACATGGCGCTGAATGGAGACCTGAGAATCTTAGTTGTTAGACTCCTTTATAATAAAAACCATTTATTTCACAGTTCACGTCTTTTAACTTTAAGCCAGAGGTTACGTCCAAGCATTTCATTATATTTATTACATTAATAAGGTTTGATTTTTCTTTTTGACCAAACAACCGTACTAAAGCACAAACTCACAGCTCTTTATGTGCTTTAAAGTGAAAGCATTGAGCTTGTGTAACATGAACACATTGCAATCTCTCCAGAGGTTATATTGAGCTTCTAAAATACAATAGAACATCCATATTATGTAAGTCCTCATTTGTGTCTATAGACATTTTACTACAACATGTAGGAGACAACAAAGCACATAGAAATAAGTCAGATAGTCTCAGGGCAGAATAACTAGCAGCAGTAAGACTGGGTGAAAAACTAACACCCTTTAAAACAGCACGTTCATTTTTAGAAGGACAAAAATAAAAGTTAAGAAACACTATTTGTCATGTTATTATCTTGAATTAATTTGCTAGTCGTTAAAGGTGTACTATGACAGTTCTGATTGTGATAAATTTGTTTGGGATTCATGTAGTTAAGAGGTTTCTTTTTAGAAATGTTTCTCACTTTAAACTAATTAAGCAATTTCCTGGTTTTAATGAATTTACCGCCTGGAATCACAGACTGTAGGTTTGTGAGATCCACCAGAAAGAATCTGCTCCATAGAGGGCTACACTAACCAACCCACTGAAGCCCCTAATGCTCCAAGTTGGAATTTAGTGCCTTCTGTGAGAACTGTACTTTTGAATGCTTTGCAAAAATATCAAGAAAACTTTGTCTTCAATAATACTGTCTCATGACAGGTCTGTGGTTTTGGCATCAACCCCTGAAATGCCTGAACTATTACCCTGTTAACAAACCTACACCAACTTCCCAAATCTGAAATGTACCAATGCAAACTATGTTCAGCGAATTTTCCCCATCGTTATTATGGTTCATTGCGAGAGAATTATCTGTAGATATACCAGATATGATACGACACAACAATTTCTCAACAAGAGGACACTTCTCTGTCACTCCTCTCTCTCTGTAAACCATGTTTATCACATTTTGACTTCTAAAAGCATTTAAATTGTGCTCTCATCAGTTAACTATTCAGCATGCATCTGGTTTATTCCATATATGTTGAGAAGATGGCCCCTATGAACACATCCTCTTCATTCTTTCTCGGGAGTCAGATCATTCTCATATTTATTATATTTAAAAAGATGAAGCTTGCCTTTTATTGAGAATGTGATTATTCTCCAAACTGTACTTTCAAGACTATAAGAAAAATTAACTATTACCCTTCAAACCATAGGCTATCTGTGTAATCAAATACTTGGTTAGGGTAAGAATGGCCACTTAAATTGCCAATTAAAAAAAGTTGCTGGGCAGTGGTGGGCACATGCCTTTAATCCTAACACTTGGAATGGAGAAGCAGGTTGGCAGATTTCTGAATTTAAGGTCAGCCAAGTCTACATGTGAGTCCCAGGATAGCCAAGTCTACACAAAGAAACACTGTCTCAAAAAACAAAAACAAAAAATGATGAAGTTAAAGCATGTGGTAGGAACCAAGAGATACATCTGTTTTTAGTAAGTTAGAAATGAGTAGAGACCATTTTTTCAGAATAGTTGCTGTTTGGTATCCGATGAATAGTTTTCTTTTTATTGATTTTTTAATTATTACTATTTATTCACTTTGTATCCTGGCTGCAGTCTCCTCCTTCATCTCCTCCCAGTCCCAACCACCTTCCCTCTTCTCCCCTTCCCCTTTTCCACTAGTCCACTGATTGGGGAGGTCCTCCTGCACTACTTTTTGACCTTACCCTATCAGGTCTCATCAGGGCTGGCCATATCCTCTTTCTCTATGGCCTGGCAAGGCTGCTCCTCCTCCCAAAAGAGGGTGATCAAAGAGCCAGCCACTGTTGGCAGTACATGTTAGAGATACCCCTGATCCCCTTACTAGGAAAATAGTTATCTTTTTATGTTGCTTTGTTGTCTTTGAGTAAATAAACTTTTGGTGTCTTGAGGATATAGGAGAAAGGTACTATGTTCGAAAAAGAGATGAAAAGTGTTAGAAGCAGGACCAGAAAAAGTTGGGGATTTAGAAGAAAAATATAGAAATCTATATATAAACTTCAGTCTTCACTTTATTTCGGCAAGAAAGAGGTATAATTCTTGATCAAGTGAGGGTAGGACACTTAGAATATGGTTTCTATCAGACATTCTAGGGGTAAAATATTACCCTCCAGTAGATCATATTCTCTGAAAACATCAAGTTTCTCTATGAGTAACTATGGGGTTACGTTTGAAGCTTGAAGTGAAAAACTGTGATTAGGGGACTAGACATAGAGCTCACTTTGTAGAGAGTTTGATTAGTATACACTAAACCTTGGGTTTTATGCTTAGCATCATATTAAATAGGAGTAGTGGTGTGGTACTCTCTTCCTAGCACTTAAGAGCTTGAAGCAGAAGGATCAGGAGCTAATGGCTACTCTCTGTCTTACAGGCACTTTGAGGCCAGCCTTGGCTACATGAATTCTACCTCAAAAAATATTTGACTAATCAATTGAATAAACAAATGAGAAAATATACTTAGAATCCATGCTAAAATATTATTTTTAAAAAGCATAAGAGCTAAATAAGAACCAGAAAGGTTATTTGCAGGAAACGTTTTTTTTCTATAAGTTGTGACCTATAATAGCTTTGTGTTTCATGGACGTCAAGAGAGCCTTAAGCCTCAGTGTTCCGCTGAAAGCAACAACACTTAGTTTACACGAATGTGGTTAGAATCTGTTTCAGCAAAGAGGCAAACAGTGAATTTAGCCAAAGGTGAAGTGAATGAGCGGAAGCCACCCATGATATTTTTCCTAAGCTTATCATCCACTATAACCATGCAGGACCCACAGAATACCTTCGTTTATGTACTTGAGAATGTATGCGATGTTGTCTGGCAGAGGAGCATTTCAGAGATTCAATGCCCAAGCTTTTTACTTTTTCTTTTCTTTTTTTAAAGAATTATTCATTATTCAGTGTTCTGCCTGCATGTACACATGCACACAAGGACACCGGATCACATTATAGATGTTTGTGAGCTACCATGTGGTTTCTGGGATTGAACTCAGGACCTTTGGAAGAGCAGTCAATGATCTTAGCCTGTGAGCCATCTCTCCAGCCCCACCCCAGGCTTTTTATTGGAGGTTGCTTACCTAGGCAAGCTTTCCATGACACATACTGAGGATTACAGAAGGAAAGCAGGCTCATACGTTAAACTATGCTGACTGCAGTTTCTTTACAGTGAACCAATCTTATAAATTTTGGGTGGAGTATCATCTCCAAATAGAAGTCAGTCAAGGGCCAAACTTGTATACAGACCTCATCAAAGATGGCGATCTGGCCTTCTGGATCAATTCTATGCATGCTCCACTTACAACATTTTATGTAAGACTTTCTTATTTTTTTTCCACAGGTTTTTAAGCCTATGTAATGATTTTTTTTTTTTTGCCATTGAGAGACTCATGAGAGGCCTATGAGATGGCCATACTTGCACCAACCCCCAGAAGTAGGAAGATAGATACAAGTGTTGAGCTTTGCTCAAAATGATTATTGATCATATCAAGCTCTAAGGCTTTTGCTGATAGATCACTTCCTCAAAATGTATCAATTTTGCAGGAACCAGTAACAGTGGAGAATGATAATTGCATTTTTATGATATTGGGTGAGTAATTTGCATGCAAAAAATGGCAGAGTCATTGAAAGTTGTAGATTCCAGATCACAACCTAGAGAATAGAGATAGCAATGCCTGTTTCAAGATAGTAATTCAAAAATTTTAATTTTTTAATATTAATTACAGTTTATTCACTTTGTATTCAGCTGTAGGCCCCTCCCTCATTCCCTGCCAACCCCACCCTCTCTCTCTCTCATCTCTTCTCTAAGTCTACTGATAGGGGAGGTCCTCTTCCCCTTCCATCTGACCCTAGCCTATCAGGTTCCATCAGGACTGGCTGCTTTGTCTTCTTCTGTGGCCTGATAAGGCTGTGCCCCCCTTGGAGGGAGGTGATGAAAGAGCCAGCCACTGAGCTCATGTCAGAGACAGCCCCTGTTCCCATTACTAGGGAATCTACATGAATACTGAGCTGTGGTGGGCTACATCTGTGTAGGGGTTCTAGGTTATCTACATGAATGCTGGAGTATCAGTATCAGAAAAGAGCCCTGTGGGGCTGGAAAGATGGCTCAAAGGTTGAGAGCACTGACTACTCTTCCAAAGATCCTGAGTTCAATCCCCAGCAACAAGATGGTGGTTCATAACCATCTGTACTGAGATCTTGTGCCTTCTTCTGGCATGCAGGCACATATGCAGGTAGGATACTGTATAAATAATAAATAAATACATTTCAAAATGAAAGAAAGAAGGAAAGAAAGAAAGAAAGAAAGAAGGAAAGGAAGGAAGGAAGAAAGAAAGAAAGAAAGAAAGAAAGAAAGAAAGAAAGAAAGAAAGAAAGAAAGAAAGAGTACCCTGTGCCCAGATTTCTTGATTTTGTTCCTCTCCTTGTGGAGCTCCTGTCCCCTCTAGGTTTTACTATTTTCCATTTCTTTCATAAGATTCCCTGCACTCTGGCCAAAGTTTGCTTATGAGTCTCAGCATCTGCTTTGATACACTGCTGGGTAGAGTCTTTCAGGGGACCTCTGCGGTAGGCTCCTGTCCTGTTTCCTGTTATCTCCTTTCAGTGTCCATCATGATTGTCTTTCTGAGTGAGGATTAATAATCTTAGGAAGGGTCCTCCTTCTTGCTTGGCTTCTTTAGATGTACAGATTTTAGTATGTTTATCCTATATTATATGTCTAATATCCTCTTGTAAGTGAGTATATACCATGTGTGTCTTTCTGCTTCAAGGACACCTCACTCAGGATGATCTTCTCTAGTTCCCACCATTTGCCTGCAAATTTCATGATTTCCTTGTTTTTAATTGCTGAGTAATATTTCATTGTGTAAATATACCATAATTTCTGTTTTCATTCCTCAACTCAGGGACATCTGGGTTCTTTCTAGCTTCTGGCGGTTAAAATAAAGCTGCTATGAACATGGTTGAACAAATGTCCTTGTTGTATACTTGAGCATCTTTTGCATATATGACCAGAAGTGCTATAGCTGGAACTTGTGGTAGCACTATTCCTAATTGTCTGAAAACCACCAGAACTATTTCCAAACTGGTTGTACAAGTTTACATTACCACCAGAATGGAGGAGGGTTCCCCTTTCTCCAAATCCTTTCCAGCATGTGTTCTCACTTGAGTTTCTGTTCTTAGTCATTCTGATGGGTGTAAAGTGAAATCTCAGGGTCATTTTGATTTGCATTTCCCTGATGACTAAGGATGATCAACAAACTCTTATAATTTGCTCTTAGTCGGATAAGAGTACACTAAAGCATATGTCTTTGTATGTTTTGCATGGTTAGAAAGTCAATAAATATATATGATTGAATTAAATATAAATTTCTCAATGTACATGAGCTAGTATTATCATGCTATCACTGTACATTTTGAACGACTATAATAATTCCTTGGACCAATTTTTTCTTTCGAGAGATCCTTTGAAACTGGAAAATCAAGTAATTTCTTTTTTACAAGTTAAACATTTATTAGGAAGAAGAATTGCAGTGAAAACACAAGGTCCCACTTCTACCCCCATAGAAGTATTCAAGTTTCATGGCTATGCTGGCTATTTTTGACAGCTGCTCCATTACTTTTACAAGGACCATCAAATGTATTATTTTTGATCTAATTCTGTCATGTGAAGGTCACATTATCAGAGGGATGAGAAATGCCTAGTGGAGCTGCTGGGATCCCGGCAGTCATTCATGCTTCTGCATGATTTGCAAAGTGGAAAGATATCTTTTGGCCCCATAGCTTTTGCTTTATTAGATGATCACATTTCAAAGGTAAAATATGAAAAAAAATGAAAGCATTTGACTGTTAATGGGGGGGGGGAATTCAGTTTTATTGTACCTTGCTTTCAATGAGTGACATTTGCAAATAAAAAGACATACATAGCAGAGGATATTGATCATTCTGCTAAAATATTTGTATGTCATTAAACTTAGAAAACCTTTTAAAATTATCCTCATTCTTGTGATATGGTTTCGCTAGATTAATTACATTAATGATTAGTGTGTATGTGTGTGTAGAAGACGTAAATTAGAGGGTAATTTTCAGAATGTCAATGTAATGAAAATAGTGAAATATGACATGTATGCTTTGATAGATCCCAGTGTTTCAGTCTCCCACGTCCTCTGCTAAAATTGAGCACAATTTAAGGATATTAGGAGCAGACTTCAGTTTTTAACAAAAGTGAAGTTTTTGTGAAAGAAAAATAAAATCTATTGTCTGCGAATGTATCTAAAAGTTCTCATTTAACAATGCTTCCCATGTCCTTTCACATTCTCCTTACCATGTGCTTCAGTAGTTGTTTAACTTGCTACTGCTTCTGATTCCACCTTGATCCCTTGTCATGGTTTTAATAAGAAGTGAGTGTCATAAAATAGATAGCCTGCTTCAGATATTTTGTAGTCACACTTTTTTGTTTCAGAATTTAGACATGGACTTAAACATCACTAGGGCAAATTATTTTGGAGTTTCTCCTTCCTGAAAGATCCAAGTACAAGTTCTAAGTCCGAGGACTTGCAAGCTTAAAGCTATTTGAGATAGCCCAACTCACTGTTTTCCAACCCTGTTAAGCTCAAAGTTCCTCTTTATACCAAATAACATCTTATAAAAATCTCTGAAATTAAATTCATAAAAATATAACATCCTTATGAAGTTAGTTTCCATAATTTAATATAATACAGTAATATAAGAAGAAATAAAAGGATCATTCTATTATGATTGATAAATATGAATTTCATTATGTAAGTGCTCATGTTAAACTATAAAAGGCATGCCATCCTATATACAAACAACACCAGAGTGGAATCACAGACACATGTAAACTGATAAATGCCTTATAAACTTAAATAGAATAAACAACATTACCAGTCAGGATATGACTTTAAAAATAATGACTCTCATTGAAAATAATTGTAAACAAAACAGAATTCTGTTTTTGATTTTACAGTATCAGTCCTTGAAAATTCGCATGTAATAGAACATAGTCAAAAAAAGATTCTTTTTCAGCATTGAAGGGAGTGAAATTCCACCTTCCAGTGTTTATAAACAGTATTTGTTTGCTAAATATACATACTAGAATGTCCAACAAAAGGAAAACCCTTCACTCCCAGACTCAATGTCCTCCACATCCTCATATATTTTGTATTCATGTCTTTTGACCTCCAGATGATTATAAGGCACACAAGCCTTCTGAAACCAAATATTGAATTCCTACAAATTTCAAAACACCCTAAGAGTTTGGCTGCTTTTTGGGAAAACCCATGGCTAATTCAAAATTTTCATTTTATGGATGAGGAGACAAGTATGAGGTATGTAAGTAACTTACAGAAAGTAGCATAGCTATGCTGTTACAAACTTGTAATTTGTTCAAACTGAGTGTTATTAAATGTCAACACGGAAGCTCTCATGCAGGCAATGTCAAATTTGGAACTGAGCTCCTGAGAACAATGGCTCTAACCTAGCCACAAATACAGTGCACATATTACGGTAACCTCAACAGACATCTAGAAGGATCAAATTTTTTTTTCTTGCATGGATATCTACCCTCTAATTCTATTAATCTCATCTGTTTTCCTATTGTATCTTTAGTAAATCTTTCTCTTAACCCATTGAAATATATTTTCTAAGCCATTCTGACTGCCTGAAATAAACTCTTTCATCTGCCTGGCAAGCACATCATTTTTTTCTCTACCGGGCATCTATGCTTTTCTTCATTATTATTTACATAAATTTTTCTTGGTGCTTCCAGAATTTCCTGTTCACCTACCCTATGATTGCTCTTATTTTCTTTCTGTAGTTTGGCTCATGTATCTGTAAGTAAATTTTTTCACCAATTTCATCTATCCTGATGGTTGCTAAATCCTAAAAATGCAGCTACTCATTCTAAGCATCAATGCTATGTAGATACCCTATGGCCACTCCACAAATAGCTGACTGATTTATATCAATCCAAGGACCAGGAATTCCATAATTCTAATACTAGTTTAATAATACTATAAAAGACAACTCAATCATACACACATCTGCAGAGTCTTCAAGTGCTATGGATTACTAACAAGCTCTTCTTTGCCATGCATCTTATGACAGCTGATTATTGAAGTTCCTGGATGTGTGACTACATTCTCTTGGTTGCTATGGGCCATCTCCAGGGAAAAATCCTGTAGCACTCTTCACAGTGGAAGCTGATAAGTAGAGGGGTCACCCAATTAGTTTTTATGGCTCTAGGCAGAACTATACCTAAAGTGTCATCAATTCTTAACAGTCTTCAGAGAATGAGTTCCTACAGCATTCAACAATAACTGGAAAAGTACCTAACAATCTCAGGTGGAGAAATCATCCTAGCCCACCCTCCTCAAAATGGATGTTCTTCTCTTAAACTATTTTTTTAATATTTTCGATAAAATATAAAATTCTAATAGAGATCATTGATGCAAAATAACTAATGAGCTGAATAATGTTAAACAACTCTTACTGATTTGCTTTCATTGAATTAAGAACAATATTACCTTCTTTCTCACCTCATGTCCAGTCCTACAAATTAAGCCAACAGTGGCTAAGTCATTTTGATTATTTACCTGTGAAACTGCTTTATATGCTACACGTGTTTGTGTATTTGGCAAGCATCTGTTGAGTTCCTCTTTGGGATAAACTCAGTAACAACCTTGAGGGTATCCACTACACGAAGTGCAGAGTTCTCCACAGAACTAGATCTGGAAGGAAATGAAGATTGTGTGTGAGAGTTTATTATCAAGTTTTACTGAGAGTGAGAAAGTAAACTCTCTCTCCACCTGACCAGCAACATCAATGTTTCCCTGTTAATTCACTCATTTTTTTCATTCATTCATCCATAAAACCAGTATCTAAGAAATATCTTGCTTCAGATCTAGACACTGAGATTATTATAAAAATAAGCGAAGTATTTACAACTTACATTTTACCAATTTTACCAAATTAAACAAATACTAGAATAACTAATCAAGTAGATGATAACTTTATGCTGAGATTCATCATGTAGTAATTAAGATAATCAAAATATCTAACCGTGTATAGCTATGTATGGCGTCAGGGAGTGCCAGGTAACTCTTAAATGGCAAAATATGGCCTAAATGTAGCAAGGCTTGAGCTATGGATATACGTATATCCAAAGAGCGTGAAGTCAACAGTATTTAGGTGCTTTTCCTAGATTTGGAATATTTGCTCATATGGATTGAGATATGCAGGAGATAAGTCTCAAGTGTAACTAAGCACAGAATACATTTATGTTTCACAAAGATGTTTAACATAAAATAGTTCTGCACAGTTTTTCAATTATAATGTCATGATGATTTTTAGAAGTTTTATAATTTTGTGGTTCCATCTTAAGATTTATTAATTAAAATAGGTGAGAGTAGAGCGAAAATAAGATTAAGGATGAGTTTTGCAATTTCCAGAGGAGGTGAAATAGAATGGAGTATGACTTTACCCAGGAAAATAAAAGAAAAGCTGTTCTTTGTTACAGGAGAAAACGGAAGAAAAATGGTAGCAAACATGAGTGCTTTTTGATACTGAGCAGCTAAGAGGGTTTCCTTCTGCTGACTTCCATTTTCATAAGAATTTCACAGTGAGCATGCTGGGCGAAGATAATGAGGAAAGAAAGTAAAGGATTCAGAACTTTGGAAAAGTTTTAAAAATCTAAGATAAGTTGGACATAGAAATATAATAACAAGTCCAAACACCAGTGAACTTCAGCATCGCTCTTCCAAAACTACGAAATTCAAAACATTTGGAACATGAGCATGACCCTGAATGTTGAGCAGTCTCATTCTTTAGCAGAGGGAAGCATATTTTTTACTATGGTCCATATGTAATAAATGATCTGGCCCTTGATTCCCATCCCAGTCTCAGATACTTTCCTTTGTCTCTTCCGTTTTGCATGCTCAAAACTGGTTTTTGTTCCTTTCTTTGTTGGTCTTTGGTCTACGCCATTGTATGTTATACATCCTCCTTTATGAGCATGATTTTTTTTCTTCTCAAAATTTCTCATCTCCTCCCAGTCCCTCCCTCTCTCTTTAATTCCCCACTTATCCCCTTCCTCTAGTTCACTGAAACGCCGTCTGACCCTAGCTTATTAAGTCTCATCAGCCTGTCTTTCTGTTTCTGGGTTATCACTCAGGGTGATCTCTTCCAGTTCTATCTATTTTTTTTTTTTGCAAATTTCATTATTTCCTTGTTTTTAGTTACTGAGCAGTATTGCCTTGTGTAAATACACCATAATTTCTGTATCCATTCCTCTGTTGAAGGACATCTAAGTTGTTTCCGGATTCTGGCTATTACGAATAAAGCTGCTAAGAACATGAAATAAAAAATTCTTTGTCTTCCTCTCTACACTAGTTAAGTCACCTGGAATGATAATAAAATAATTCAGTATAATTAACCTCAATTATAACCTCGGCATTGGCTATCTTAATAAGTTATTATTGATGATGCATTTTACTTATTTACTTATTTGTTGGCCAGGTAGAAATAAGTGGAGGAAAGACGTTTAGATTGTTGATTTAAAAAAAAACACTTATTAAATGGAGTATGGGGCACATCTTGGCTTGAGAGAAATGGAAACAGGAGAGTAATGGATACATGTGATGAAAGTAGACATACTTTTGCCTCATTTGAAACTGACTCTCATGGAAATCATTGAACAATTAAACTTTAAAATGTTGAAGATGATTATCAGAGATGTTTGATTTAGTGACATTTTAATGGAATTTTAAGTAAAGACAATGTTCTGACTACTTCTGTGCAAGAGAGTAACATAGACAAGGAGAGATGGTTTTGGACACGCATGTTACTTTACTCATTTATTGTAACATAACTGAGAAAAAGTCGTATCCTCTACTTGTTTGTCACATGGGATATATTAAATAGTATAAAAGTAAATATTCAATGAGCTTAACCTCAATCTCATAAAAGTCATAAATTATTATGAATTGTATTTTTAGCATTTTAGCATACACATTTTCTCATTCTTTTGAAATACCAGCAGTCTTTAGGGTGCAGCCATTTTCTATTCATTGCCTTCAAAATGCATCAGCTAAATAAAGGCAGTACCAATGGACATGCCAATATGGATGGAGAAAAGTCAAAGATGCTTCAAGTCTACACAATGAGCTATAAGCCACTGAAGAAATCTGGGAGACGATGAGGTAGTCTTCCCCAGGAAAGATCACAACAACTGGTTGACCAGTGCAAAATGGTTTAGCCCTGAAAACATGCAAACATGTAACACTACATACACTGAGTAAGCCATATTTAGGAATATATATGTATGTACATGTATGTGTGCAAAAACATTTAATTAAAATGAGTCTATGAAATTGAAGAAGAGCAGGACAGGGTATATGGAAGGGTTTAAAAGGATGAAATGGAAGGGAGAAGTGTTGTAATTATAATAATAATTGATTAATAACTATAATAATTGTAAATGACCACCACAAAACGTAGTAGAAAGTCAGTCTGAGTTTTACCTCCTCAACCTAAAAAGTAATCCTCTAGTTTATCATTGTATTAAGAATAACATCCAGCCTGACAGAAATAACAATACAATTCTTTACCTAACTGCATATTTATAATGGTAAAAAAAAATTAAAACTGTGTTATGGGAGGTAACTTGTTTCTCTAAACATCTGATGGAAATTGCAGCTAGGTAGTGCTGGTATCACTGAGAAACCATCTCTACTGCCATAGTATTTTGAGTCAAAGAACAATTTATATTATGACATGACTATTGGAACTGCTATTATTTGTTTACCAAATGAAAAAGAGAGAGAGGTTCAGAAAAAGTGTCAGCAAAAACATCCTGTGTTCTCTTCTATAGTCTCCTATTTCATATAATAATTACATGAGCAAAATTAGCATTGATCTGCAATGGCCAAGACTAAATTTACCAACTGGTAACTGAATTAGAAAAATAAACTCATTCCTTGATTTTCTCTAGCCATGAAATCTTTATTATTTTACACTTCTTTAATAGTGAAAATCCCATAATGTATGTATGTAGGTAGGTAGGTAGATAGGTATGTGTGTGTATATATGTGTGTATGTATGTCCTCATTTAGTTTGCATTGTCATTGTCATTCCTATGGGCTACTTTAGAGTATCTGCATTTGACCTAAATTTTTTCAGAAGTGAATTGGTAATTACATTGAGATAAGAAATGTAGAAAAGAAATGTATTGGACATACAGCTTGATCACTATAAAAAGGCCACTTTGATTGTGGTTTTCTAGTGGCCAATGGGACACCAGTTCAGATCACCATAAATGTCATTTCATGTGAATAAGGTATACTGAGGACTGGTATTGATGACTACATAAGACTAATTCCTTGGAGTAAGCATTGGATGCTGACATAGATTTTACAAACATTTTTTTAAATTTATTTATTTTTATCTCAATCACAGGTTAGGTACTTTGCATCCCAGGTGTAGCCCCCTCCCTCAGTCCCTCCTACCCTCCCACTCCCTCCCTCATCTCCCTCCTCCCCGCCCCCTCCAAGTCCACCAACAGGGGAGGACCTCCTTCCCTTCCATCCAACCCCAGCTTATATTGACTCCTCAGGGCTGGCTGCAATGTCCTCCCCTGGGATCTAGCCAGTCTGTCACTCCCCGGCTTGTATGGGGGAGGGTCAAAGATATCTGCTCTGATATATCGCTACATTGACCCCCCCCCAGAGGTCCTCTTTGGCATGCTCCTGTTCTGTTGCTTGTTTTCTCCTCCACTCAATGTCCATCCCATTTGTTCATTCAAACAAGCATTGATCATACCAATCTAGGTCCTCCTTCTTGTATATCCTCTCTAGGTGTGTAGATTTCAGCTTGAATTTCCTATCCTATAGGTTTATATAAACGACTCTGAAATTTCACCTTACACCCTCCAGAATAGCTAAGATGAAAAACTCTAGTGACAAC
>CM053764.1:81593816-81611124 GCA_028658305.1 Pachyuromys duprasi
GAAATCATGAAATTCGCAGGCAAATGGTGGGACCTGGAAACGATCATACTGAGTGAGGTATCCCCAAAGCAGAAAGAAACATATGGTATATACTCACTTATATAAACCTATAGGATAGGAAGTTCAAGCTGAAATTTACAAACATTTTATTCCCAGATATCAATGCATTCTCTTGGCATGTATTTTTATGAAGATTGATCACTTTTATCCATGCCAGTGCCAATAATATACCTACCAGAGAGGAAAACTGTTTTCAAAATAGTTATTGAAGAATTGAAAGTGTCATAACAGCTACAGAATGTTTATGGTCACTCTTCAAAAAAAAAGAGAGAGAGAGAGATGGCGATATGAAAGGGTCACTTGCCCTTGGTAGAGCTTAAGGTCTGTAAGGTAGACTTGTGGTGGTGTAAATAAGTCATCAGAAAGTGTCACTACTTGAAAAGGATTAGGAGGTGTGGCCTTATTGAAGTAGGTGTGGTCTTATTGGAAGAAGTATGTAGCTGGAAGTGGGCTTTGAGGTTTTAAAATCCCAATCAATCCTGGGGGCCATGAAGAGAATGATACCCCAACCAAGGACAATGCATGGAGAGGACCTAAAACCCTGGCTCCGATGTAGCACATAGACTCAGTCTCCAAGGAGGGTCCCTAGTAAGGGGAGCAGGGGCTGTCTCTGGCATGAACTCAGTGACATGCTCTCTGATCATCTCCCACTGTGGGGGGCGGGGGTGGGGGTGGGAGGAGAAGCTTGCCAGTCCACAGAGGAAGCCAATGCAACTAGTCCTGATGAGACCTGATAGGCTAGGGTCAGATGGAAGAGGAGGAGGATCCCGCCCCCATCAGTGGACTAGGGGAGAGAATTAGGGGAAGAAGAAGGAGGGAGGGTGGGTTTGAGAGGAGACAAGGGAGTGGACCACAGCCAGGATACAAATTGAATAAATTGTAATAAATGATAATAATAATAATAATGATAATGATAGTAGTAGTAGTAGTAATAAAAGGAAAAACAAAAACCAAGTCTAGGCCCAGTGTTTCTCCCTACTACCGTACGGTCTGGATGTAGAACTCACAACTGTTTCTTCAGCACCATGTGTTCCTGCCTGCCTCCATGCTCCTTGCCATGACCATATGAGACGAAACCTTTGAACCTGAAAGCAAGCCCAAATTTAATGCTTATTTTGAAGAGTTTCTATGGTCATAGTCTTTCTTCACATCAAAAGAGCACTGAACTAGACACTTAACACTTTCAAGGCAATTTACAGAATTCTGTACAAGTGTGATGGTAGTAAGCCAAAGACTCATTGTCACCTCATAGATCACAAAGAAACTGAGCAACTGAAAGCAATGAACAATAATGTTTTCATAACATTAAACACTATGACTTTCAGATTTTAACTGAAAGTCTTGACAAGCCTCCCTCTCTTTTGAAAATAAGAAAACTCTATACACAGGATGAGCAACCCAACAAATACAGCTTTTCTAAAATATATTTTATGTAAATTACAGCTTATTCACTTTGTATCCCAGCTGTATCCCCCTCCCTCATCTTCTTGCAATCCCACCCTCTCTCCCTCATCTCCTCCCATGTCCCTCCCCAAGACCATTGATGGGGAGGTCCTCCTCCCTTCCATCTAACCCCAACCTATTAGTTCTCATCAGGATTGGCTACATTGTCTTGCTCTGTGACCTGGTAAGGTTGCTCCCCGCTCAGGGGGAGATGATCAAAGAGCCAGCCACTGATTTCATGTCAGAGACAGTACCTATTCCCATTGCTAGGGAACCCACTTGGAGACTGAGGTTCCATGGGCTACATCTGTGCAGGGGTTCTAGGTTATCTCCATGCATGGTCCTTTGTTGGAGTATCAATCTCAGAAAAGACCCCTGTGCCCAGATTTTTGGGTTCTGTTGCTCTCCTTGTGGAGCTCCTGTCCCCTCCAGGTTTTCCTATCTCCCCCTTCTTTCATAAAATTCCCTGCACTCTGCCCAAATTTGGGCTATCAGCCCTGATATTAGGTAGTCATTACCAAGTAAACTGTGTATAGAGACATCCCATACCCGTATATGTGTACATATACATATAAATATGTGTGCACATGTGATTTATAATTCCTTCCATTTCCACTCCAGATCTGAAAAATTCTGCTTGTTTCGCCAGCTATAGAATGCTATAATGGAAGCAGCTCACCCACAAGGTAGAGAGAAAATCTAAGGAAATTATTTGAGTCATCTAGAAGAACATTCAGCCTTGGCTGCTAGTGCTCTCTTAAGTATGCTGTGGGATGCTAAATGCCCATTATAAAGCCAGCAAAACCTACAGGGCAGTCTAATCCAGCTCCGTAAATAGGGAGTGGATGGAAACTGCTCCCTGGCTACTGCAGGGCGATTCCACATAATCACAGAGGCAGCAGGGGCTTTGGCAACCGCTGCTGCTTTGCTAAAGCAAAACAGAACTAGCAATTAAATGTACGAAACATCCTTCCCAAAGAGCTTTCTCTCAAGGGAGATACCTGGAAGGGCAGGTATCAGACCTAAGCTGATGCTTAAAAACACCAACAAGCTGTATTTACAACAAAACAAACAGCATCAGCCACATGCAGGGGAATTAGTAAGAGATGCCAGTATTTCTTTTTATATGAATTTTTGCCATTGTTTTCATTCCAGATAGTCAAGAATCAAGGTGTACAATAAATATATATTAAATATATTATAACTATCATCTAGGATAAAAAGATATGAGTTTAGTAGTTCCTGAGAAGCGAAAATTAGTGATGGTGTTCTTTCTTTCTCTAGGCTTCATATACATATTTCTGAGAAGTTACTGTTGTTTTCTTTCTCTTAATTTTTTCCTTCCTTCCCTTCTTTCTTCCTTCCTTCCTTTCTTTCTTCCTTCCTTTCTTTCTTTCTTTCTTTCTTTCTTTCTTTCTTTCTTTCTTTCTTTCTTTCTTTCTTCCTTCCTTCCTTCCTTCCTTCCTTCCTTCCTTCCTTTCTTTCTCTTCTTTTATTGTTGAGACAAAGACTATACTGCCCAGATTAGTTTCAAACTGATGCTCCTTTTGCCTCAGTATCTTGGGAACGGGGTTTAAAACACACACCACTAAGGGTGTTGCTGCTGCTGCTATTGTTTTCATAATTTATTTTAAAATCGTATGCATCTAATTGAATTCATAAACTTTTGAAAGAGTAAGATTTTAGATTTGTAAATAATTTGCACTTTAAATTGCTGGCCACACAAGTAAAGTATATGTTATAGCACAAAGCATAATTTCTTTTATCATCTTTAAAAATGAATTATGGAGAAGTACAAAGATGATTAACATAAGAACTGATATGCAAAATGATTTGTCATTAAATATATGATGAGTGCCTGTTTTAAAACCTAAGGTAAATTCATCAAATTCTTGTCCCTGGGTGGGGGGGAGGGAACCCTGAAGTTATATGCATTTGAATATTACTCTCTTTGAATTATTTTAGGCTACAATATTCCGAAAAAAAAATGCTGTCCTTCACAACTTTAAATGACTTCACAGATTCTAAAATATTGGACCATTAATGCTCTCTTATCTTTTTTCATTCGTAGACTTATCAGACAATAACTGATAAGGTACATTAAGGGCCAGTGCCATTAATGTACCTTTACTACAAAGCATGACCATCAAGGAGTGTATACAAAAAAGTCATTAATGCAATTATGCTTCTATCTCAAAATTTTGTGATTAAGTGCACGAACCAAAAAAATAACTAGCGGCCTTGTCATTAATATCCCTGCTTAATGAAGTGCAGCTAAAGTATTATTTTACTTCTAATTCCCTAGGTTATTTTATTTAAGGACCCATCACAAACACAGATGCACACAAAGCATTTGTCATTATTCTGATTATTTTGGGGCGGGGCAGTGACAAGCCGGTTACCTAGTTAGTACTTTTTGTCAAGCATGTTGATGTTAATGTGAGAGCTGAACAGTCTGTGGACAGTTGATCTTATGACTATTATAATTTGGGGCAAGTGCATGCCCAAGAGGACCTGTGGCAAGGAATTGACAATGTTGAGGATTTCTTAGAATGATCTGAATTAGGCAAGGACCTAACACATCTTGACCCTATGTATCATAATAAATACATTTTTGTCTTTCATCTGAAAAACTTTTATCCATTCTCAGTTGGTACCCACATTTTTGATATGTATATAACATATCATAAGATGTTCATCTATAAGCTTTGTCCTTGCCAAGTGGAATATAAACTCCTTTGTAAGTTATACAATTGGCTGACAAGTCACTTCCTCCATCTCTTGACCTAATTTTAGACATAATATCCTAATATGGAGATAGGATATGATATCTCCTATATCATACATGCATGATAACAAGGCACAGATATCCTTTGATACTATTGCAGTGAATATAAAATGCCCCTGCAGGCTAGTGACACTACTTTTTTCTAAATTTTTATGCATTTATTCATGTGAACGTTCACGAGTATATGTGCCAGCTTATATATACCATAGAGCAGGTGGAGAGCTCAGAGGACAACTTGCTGAGTAGAATTTCTTTCCTTCTACTATAATGGTGCTGGACATCAAAGTAAAACTCAGGTCATCTGATTAGGCAATCTCATTGGCACAGAAAATTTAATGCCATTAATTTAATCATGATTATTGAATCATGATAAGTTCATAATTGGCTGGGTCATAACTGGTCATGGATGTTGGTGTCTCATTGGAGGAAATATGTTTCTGCATTTTCCTGTGATAAATACATCTTTTCTCTGAAATCTTCATTCACTGTTTCCCAGGTGCCACCAGAAGAGCACTTCTTTAATAACATGTTTCACCCTTACCTGTGGTCCACAGTGATGGAGCCCAACAACCCTGATCTTAAAGTTTTGGTAGTACTAGCTAAAATAAAATGTCTTCCTTTTAAAATGTTCCTCTTAGGAATTTTAGTCACAGTGACCAAAAGCAAACCAATAAGTATAGATTCTCAGAATCTCTGAGTCTGTTAACAAGACTACATGCTTTCACATGCCGTTGAGAAGACGAGCTCAGTAGTAAAGGCAATTAGCGACCCCAAGGTGTCCTTCCTGCCTCTGCCTTGAGTTGTGTGGTCTCTACCTTGCACTTCTCACAATTCAGCAAAAATTGTATGTTGCTGTATTTGATTCCTCCACCTCATGGGATTCTCAACATTAAGACCTATTTACTCACCAGACCTTTGCACCAGAGGCTGTGGTTGTTCTATGTTCTTGACAAGGGCCTGCCTAGTCCCCAGGTTGCACTCAGTGAGTGTGTGGTCAGTTGAGCCATCCCTTACTATCTGGGAGAGACAGCATTTATGCTTCAATTCTTATAACTATTGTGGTCCTACTCTTAAATTGATCATTGTTAATTTCCCTTGAAACAAGGCATGTATTACCCCCCCCCCGAACAGCTCTGTACTTAAATGATAAAGTGAATTTCCCCTGCAGAGGATTTCTAGGGTCCAGAGGGACCTGTAAACCTTTTAAGGAGAAAGACTGTCATGTGTTAGCCCAAATCTCCAGTAAGCATATCTACATCCAAATCTTCAGCACACCTTTCTTTCTCTCCTCCCTGTTTTCCCTTTTCATTCTTCCCTTAATCTTATTTTCCCTTTTTCTTTCTTTTTTCTATTCTCTCTCTCTTTCAGCACATTGAAAGGATCATGAAGTTGCTGAGGTCTGTCTAGCACCTGCTTAACTGTCCCCTAAAATGTGGAGGCTGCATTTCAGAATTCCCACCTCCTTCTCTCTTCCCCTCACAACATGCCTACGATTACGCTCTGTGGCAGTTGCAGTTTGAAAACTACGCCTACCCAGAAACATTTTGAAATGCCAAGTTGTTTTAAACTCGTATGATTAATTCAAATAATAACCTTTCACTAATACCATCAGCTCTTGATTGTTCACAAGCCATTATGAAAGGTGTGAGCTCCCTGCTTGTCATGCCTCCTCCCATCCCTCCCCTAGGCTTCTGTGGCTGCTCTGCCAGGAGGAGAGAGGACTTCAGGAAAACAAAGAGCTGAGACTTTAAATCAATCCATTGTTCCCCCATGTTATCAGCCCTGAAAAATAAAAGGGTTTGCAGAAAAAAGGTCTCAATTAGATTTTAAAGCGTGGTTAAGGAATTACAATTAGATTTATCTATAAAATCCTTATTGGTGATACTTGGGCACAGTTGAGAACAAATGCAATGCTATGGGGAAGGTTCCAGCAATATCTTATTCTCAGTACTTTAATTGTTTTAATACTTTATGCATTTTAGTTGTAAAAAAATTGTAGAACTGTCTTTTTAAAACACTTAACACTACTCATTTTCTCATGTAGACGTGTTACTGTGGCCTGCAATCAACTAATTTTTAAGGACTTTTTACTGATTGAGGTCCAAAGTTTCTTGAATGAATGGTCCTTTTTTGAGAATAATACTCAAATTAAAACAAAAGGAGAGCCTCAGACCAATACATCAAGACCCAGAGAAAGGGTAAGACTTGATGTAGACCATATATTCTGTTCTTAATGTGCAATATAATTAGTGACCAACGCCACCTATTGAATTTCCCAGTGCTGGAGAAATGGCCCTAAGTTTAGGAAAATTTCCTAGTCCTGCAGAGGCCCATAAACCCTATAACTCCAGCTCTAGGGATTATGATGCCCCCTGCTGGCTTCTGTGAGCACCTACATGTATAAGCATACCTAAACACACATACACATAAATAAAAAATATTATTTTATTTTAATAAATAAGACTTCACCCAGCAGGATATAAAGCAGATTCTAAGACTCACAGCCAAACAGCTGTTTGGGAGTCTTATGGAAGAGTGGTGGATTGGAGGACTCAGAGGGTACAAGAGCGCCACACAGAGACCAACCAAGCCAAGAAATCTGAGCCAAGGGGGGTCCTGCAGAGATTGATGCACCAACCAAGCAGAGGATCTAGATCTCCTGCTCAGATGTAGTCCAGACAGAAGCAGTTTAGTCTTCATGTGGGTTCCCTTGTAATGGGAGCAGGTAGTAAGGGGTCTCTGACATAGGCTCTGATGTTTGCTTTTTGATCACTTCCGCCTGGCGGGGCAGCTTTGGAAGGCCAAGTCAAAGTGGATGCAGTCCTGATAAGTCTTGATAGGCTGGATTCAGTTGGTAGGAGAGGAGGGCTTCCCCTTTCTGGCAGTTAGGGGAAGGAGATGGGGGAAGAGGAGGGAGGGTTGGACTGCAAGGAGATAAGGGAAGCAGTTACAATCTGTTTGTAAAGTTAATAAGTTCTAAAAAAATAAAGAAAAGGAAAACAATAAATAAGAGAACCTGAATAAAGGCCAAGATGTCTACTCCCAGACATATTTTGAATTTTGCTGTTTTGTGCAATCAGCTGTAGTAATTTAGTATTTTAATCACTATGCTAATTGTCCATTATTTACTCTCACTTATAACCATCTTTACTGAAAAATACTGTACTTCCTTGAGAAAATGCTGCTTGGTTTCCTCAGGTCTGTACAAGTACAGTTTGGGCAATTATTGTAAGTTTCTTTCTTCAAACTCTTTTCTACCTTACTCATCACACTCAGTAGGAAACAGCAATCGCTTTTTCACTCTTTCCTCTATGCCCAGGCTTCCATATATTATTTTGGAATTATAAATAGGTTCTATGGCTCCCTACTTGTCCAGCTCATCAGGTGTTAGAGCAAATGTTAATGTTAGTAGCCTTGTTCTGTTGCAGAAATGATGATGTGCCAAAATGCTAGCAACTTGAAAGTGCTTAGATATGCAGAACTAAATATTCTGCAAGGATAGCTCTCTCTTTAAATCTTATCCGTAGCACTTTTATTCCTTACATCTACCCGACAGTAATTTTCTAAGAGAAATATAAATCCTAAAATGAATTAATTTGTTACATTGGTTGCTCTGAAACAAAAACAACAACAAAAAATTAGACATAATGGGCATAGAAAAAATATGAAAAATTCTATTTTACCATGCAGTGCAATCTTTGCCCAATTCATTTTCAACACAGACTAATAATGACTCTCTACTGATAGTTAATTATAAAAATTGGTCTTCTTTTATTTTTCTCTTTTACCATTTCTTTAGTTTAACGGATAAAATGTGAATTTATATTCCAATTTTACACTCCTAGATGTTTTTAAAAGGAAGAACAGATTATCCCTAAATTAATATAGATACAGATTTTAATTTTAATTATTCTCAATTTTAGTAACAAACTTTCTCAAACCAAATCAATTTAAGCCACAGTAGAAACCTTCCTTCTATTATCAGATAAAATTCCCTTCTGTGCAGGTCAATGAAGGTAAGGTCCTTCCTGATGCCAACATTATGCTCTGTCCTGGGTCCGGCAATAAATCAAACACAGTAGGAATGAATCCAGGGACAATCAGTGAGCAGGATTTGCCCTAGTGATGTACTATTATTAAAGAAATGTCAAGAAAGACAATTTTGCAATTCTTAGCTGTAAAATAATAAATGTGGGTTGGGACTGTACTCAGTGGTAGAGTGCTTGTTTTGAATGCATGAGGCCCGCTGTTAGATCATCTGTGCTGAAGAAGATAGAAAGAAAACAGAAATGAAAGGAAGGAGGGTATTTTTTTTTTCAATTTTATGGCAATGTATCTAGAAACAAGTCTATCTGCAAAAAAAAAAAAAAACGATTTGGGGAGGAATGAAATTGCCACATCCTTCAAAACATGCCACTCAGAGAATGATGACCATATTTTAAGGTCTTTGTCTTTAACTGATTATAATTACAGTTTGTAAATAAAGTGAAAACATCTTTTTCCTAAAACAACTCTGTAACATATTGCATAGAGATAGAACTTGTTTAACAGTAAAATCAGTTGCAATGATCCATTGAGTTGTTGATTATTGTTACAATGATTTCAATTTTTAGATAATGGTGGTTAAGAAGGGGAAAGTAATTTTATTTTACTTATATTACTACAAGACTATATAAGACAAACATCTTCAAGTAATATTTTATTGCTTGAACCCATTCTTTCTTTCTCTCTTTCTTTTTTAATGTAGTACAAAGATTCTTGAAGAACAGACAAAAACAAGATTGGCTCGCAGAGAGCCAGTCACAGAAATTTAACTGGACAACTCCAGTCAGTATGTCAAATGGCTTGGCAGGCTGGTGAGCATCATAAAAACACATTTAATTCTCATCTCATTTTTAGGAAGATGATAAAAACAAAAGTAAAGAAAAAATCTGTGATCTTATTTGATGGAATCTCAGGAATGTATCATTCCCTATCCATTTCTGAGTATGAATATACAGAAAAAAATATTAGCAATGATGGACTTGAATTACCAAACACACACACACACACACACACACACACACACACACGAGTACTGCCTTCTAAATGCAGTGTATAGCTATGCTTATTGATGTGGGTTTCCAGCGAATGAACAAATGCATTCTTTTTAATGTTTCCCCACTGTCCCTGAAAATAAATGACTCTGCCAAGATTTGCAACGGCGCTATCCATACCACGGTGATAGGTGCTTTGTTGAACTGCCTTACTCGCTGGCATAATTTCCAGAAGTTAGAGTTCAAAGCATAAAATATTCTCTGTTTGTCCTGAATATTTTGCAGTGTGAGACAAGCCGGGTACAATTTATGCTGTGGTGTGTCCTACAGCAACTGAGATGTCATATTGCACAATGCCCAGTGTAAATCTGCTGTAATTTATTGTATACCTTTACAGTAGGCGACTTCTACCTTTCATGTTGTTAAATTGTCCATTGCCTCTGAGGGATTATTTGCATATATTTAACAGAATGCGGACCTAGCCACATTTGTTTCTAATGTCTAATTAGATGTGAAGGAACCTTGACTTTAATATTACACTTTAAATTTAACTCCGGTGAACTGTGACTGAAAATGATATTACAGTCTATTAGGTATGATCTGGAAAAATAAGCATGTAATTTGTAGTATTATTATTACAGCCCCTTTTACTGCATATGTTTCAAACACTATTATGAAATGATTGTCACTACCATTCCAGTTTTGACATTTTAAATGAAACTAGATGAGAGTAATAAAATTTAAATAAAGAATATTCCATACTATTAAAGTTAAAGCCTATTCATTTTCCCACACACGGGCAAAGTCTGGGTTTAATCTGTTTGGCTAGTTAACTAATAAGTTTTGTTAATGCCATGGAAGACTGTTTTGTACGGTGTGTGGCACACTTCTTACTTCCTGAAGACTAACCATCAAACTTTAATTGGCATCCACAATTTAACAGAAGTCTCCTCCAAAACTCACTTAAGTACAAAACAAAACTTCATATATTAAAGGGCCCCAAAACTTTCAGACACTTGTGAGAGAAATAATACACACAATTTTCAGTTTCATTTCCAACTCTCAGAATCAAGTTTCTTTCATAATGTCTAGAAATGTTGAACTGGGGCTGGAGTGATAAGCTCAACCTGTTAAGAGCACTTACTGCTCTCGCAGAGGACCCAGGCTCAGCTTAAAACACCCGTGCACATAAAACAAGTATAATTAAATATTAAAGAAAGCCTTTGAAATGACAGTTGTGTGGCATCGGTAGTGCAGTGTCACCAGTTTCCTGGGTCACTATAAGCCAAGATCAGCTCTTGATGCTCACCAGGAAAATGGATACTGTCAGACAGCAGGTTTTGCTCACGAATTCATTCAAGAGATTTATTTGAGCACCTACAATATTTTAGAGATACAAGAAACATTCCCAAAACATTTCACCCTGACATGAGGCTAGGGACATTTTTATTTCTAGTAATGTGCAGCTCAGAGACGAAGGAGCAAGGATGTGTGGGGGCCACTCTGTCACCAAATCCATATCTTCTTTTCGTAGACATAGGAGTTCGCAGACACCGGGAGGCTGTTTCAGGGTTTGTTTTTAATTTTTGTTTTGTTTTTTATTAAAAATGAGGTGGCTCTACATTTAGGAAATTATTGTGTAGAATTCTTTATTAATATTGTCTCCATTGCTTTCATTATGTGTAAATGATCAACAAAAAAGTAGATCAGGTCTAGTGTGTGGCTCTTGAAACTTTCTGTACTGCGAATGTCCTCATGGTGGCCAATTTTGAGCAACCACAACAATACCACTGAATAAGGAGATGAAAGAGACTCATCATTGCTTGCTTTTCGTATGCCATTGCACCATGCAGAAATAGTAGGCATCTGTACTCTTAAGATTATACGCAGAAGCAAAATACACTAGGACAACTGAGAAGTTGTGAGATTTCAACAATTACTCTTGTTTATAATATAACTTTATTGTAAACATACTTTTTTTCTTTTATTAAAAACAAATTCTGTTCTCACATAATATATCCTGA
Source organism: Pachyuromys duprasi (assembly GCA_028658305.1). Taxonomy (NCBI): domain Eukaryota; kingdom Metazoa; phylum Chordata; class Mammalia; order Rodentia; family Muridae; genus Pachyuromys; species Pachyuromys duprasi. The sequence goes on from CM053764.1 coordinate 81,605,168, forward strand.
TTATGGGTTCTGTCCCTCTACTCCTCCAATTCCTGCCTACTTCCTGTCCCATCTAGACCTGCTACCTTTATGTCTCTTATTGGAAAAGAAAACAAGCTTCTACAAAATAATAATGAAATGTAATGAGGACAAGACAAACCAACAAAAGAAAAGGAGCCCAAGAGAACAGTTTGTTTATTTGTTATATAGTAATTGATTATTGAAATGTAGAGCTCAAAAAGGTTTCTGAAAATGTAAATATCTTCATTCACACACTGGAATGAGTTAGCTACCACACATACTATTACAGAATGGATTTTGAGAAGCAGGAAAAAAACAGAAGCTGAAGTCTTTAATAATAGTGCGGGTTAAAGGTGAGGGTAATGTGAAATACAGACTAGACCATTAAAAATAAAGACTCAAAGCATGAAAAGTCTTTGTATTTGAAATCAGCTCTGGACAAACTAACTGGGAAGTATAAGACCACCCTTAGTGCATTAACTTCTTCACGTTTATCTGGATTGATAGCATATTAATTTTTGTCAGCTTTGGTATACATCCATAATTATATCTCTGTCACTTTAAACAGTACAAATAAATATCAAACAGGTGATCACATTTGACAACATTATTCTCATAATGAAATTAACACATCATTATAACTAGGGCTGAAATATTCCCAATTAAAGCAGCACTCAGGGTGCTGTTGAAATTTGGATATATAGTCTGTTCTCAAATTGCTTAATAATTTATATAATGTTTCTTTGCTCTAAAGTACACATTGATGCTGGCCAGTCCATAATATGATATATTAAACAGCATATGTCAATAATAGCTTGCTGGAAATGGAGTGGCAGACATAAATTTGTTAAAGCTATGTTTCTATATAGATAGTAGAAATGCTCAAAAAACAGATAACATTCTCTAGACCTCTAGTTTGACTTTACATGGTCAAATCTTTATTTCCAACTGTAATGTATATTTTAATATGTGGGTTTATAATTTAGAACTCAAACAAGTGTGACTTTTCAACATCAATAGGTTATCACATAAAGAGACAAATGTTGACTAAATCTTCATTTATTTAAGAATAACTTAATTACTGGTCAATTCTTCAGGCTGCCTCTTGGTATAGTGTTAGAAATGTAGCCCATGTCTTTTTGATAATTAAAAGAATTATAAACATCTGTTGATGTTCTGTGAGCATGCCCACTGTCTCTGGGTGGATGTTAGAAAATTTCGATAAATGGTGATTAGATTAGTCCATAAATTACAGTTCAAGTTAGAAACATTATCACTAATTGTTTTCATTATTGCCCTGGAGATGAGTCAGCTTATTTTCTCCCAATCTGTGATTAAACTGAAGTTTAGGATTGATTCTTTCTGTTTGGTCTACATTCTTTTAAAATTAAGATCTAAATTGACTCCCCAGTTACACCAATGTATTCATGCTCTTGGTGTCTTGCTGAATGTCTAAAACTTATGAAAGTCACACACAGCAGATCAATGTGGTTTTCCTTTACATTCTAAATAAAGATGAGAGTTTTCAAAGAGAAACTGATGGTTTTCCAGAATGGACATATGGTCCATTGCTTATGTATCTTATCATATCAAATATTTGGTAGGGTGGGTTGACAATAAGTAAATGTGCTATTCATGTTATATCTGTAGTTAAAAGAACCTGGATCCATACATCCACAAGACCTCATTTGCAGCTGTGGGTATTTGATCAAGCAACCATATACATTACCCTAGTAGACCCTAATCCCATTTTCTCATCACTAAAAATAAGGAAATGAACTTGAGTTAAGTTTTCATACACTTAAAAAATAATCCAGGTTTATGAATTACTTGTTGCTGTGATGTAAATCCCCACCACCCACAAAAAGCCACCGAAGGAGGGAAGAAAGAGTTTATTTTGGCTCATAGTTTCAGGGAATAATCCTCTGTGGTGGGAAAGTCATGCAGACAGAAGCTGATCACATGTTTACAGTCCAGAAACAAAGATCAACTACTGCCCCTGCTCAGATTTCTCTTTCCTGTTTATTTAGTCTAGGACCTTGATTCAGGGAATGATGCTATATATAGTTAAGGTCAGTGTTCCCACTTGAATTCTTGTAATCCAGCCAATCTTCCTCATCCATTATCTAGGCTTATCACATAATTCTAGATCCTATTCAGTTGGCAATACCATTGAACCATTTTTTCATTTATTATCATTTCATTTGTTATTGTGTGTTTATTTATTTTTTAGCATTGCAGTATGAATCCATGGCCACAAACATAATAGGCAAATGCTCCAACACTGAGTCCTATCTTCAGTTCTTTTGACACAAATTTTCAAAGTTTTATTTGCTTCTCTGATTACAACCATCTCTTTCTAACTTTTGACTTCATACTTCGTACCTCTATTCTATAACCTTATCATAATCTCTTTTATTATTTATTTGGCTTTCTGTGACATAATACCTAAGACAAACAAATTAAAAGAAGGAGCATGTATTCTATCTCTCAGTTCAGATATTTCAGTCCATAGTCATTTGGCTAAGTTGATTTTCAGCTGTAATATGATAGTCAGTCCTAGAGAAAGTACTTGGTAGAGGAAGACTGTTCACTCCATTGTTGTCAGAAAGCAAATAGAAAAAGAATAAGCAATTAACACAAAATGTAATTTTAACAGTGCACCTCAGTGACCTACTTACTCCCAGAAGTCCAGCTCCTAAATGTTGTACCATTTCCAGATAGCCTATTAAGCTATGAAGAGATCAATGAATTAATCTGATGACAAGGTCAGAGCCTTTGTGATCAACTCATTTCTCAAAGACCCTACCTTGCCCTGTGGACAAGGCCCTTTGCACATGAGCTTCAGAGAATCACTTTTAAGCAGTGCGAAAACAGTTCTAAAGCATAATGACTCCCTGTGTTCCCAGGCCATCATCTTTTTGCCTTTTTCCCCTTTGTTCCTTTCAGAATTAGTGACACATGGTCAGACATCACAAGAATTCATCCGATACCTGTGGCCCATGGAGTTACCAGAGTTCCAGTCTCTTGCTCTAGGGATTCTCACTAGTAGTTCTATTTTCCTTTTAAGCAGCCAAAGGTCATCAAAGAAATTCAAGAAAACATCTATTTAACAATCATACTGTCTTGTGTCAACCCTTCTGCCTATTTGGTGATCCTTTACCCGTATATATTGATTAAACATCAAAACTCTGAAAAATCCATTTGGAAAGTCACAGAAGTTAATGGGTTGAATTATAAACTCATAGAGTCAAGGGGTGGACAAAAGGGTCCCTGGATGAGGATGGCCTGAGACATGAGGGACAAGAATGGTTCAAGACAGTTAGCTCAGGGCAGCAGAGTCCAGAACAGTCCGTTTGGCAGGGATGGTGCTGCTATTTGCTCAGATTCTAATGTCTGAGCCCAGAGCTGACAAAGACAAATTCCACTGTGGTTGAACAAATAGGCTTTCCTCATCCTCAGCCAATAAATATCCCATATTCTTAACAGGCTCCCAATTGACTTCTTGGTACAATTTGAGTTGATGGTCTGCACAGCTGTGTAGAAATGAGGGCTTGGGTTACATCACAGACAACCTCTCCGAGTATAATTGCCCCATTACAGGAGTGATCAACTGAGACGTCATTGCCAAAAGTCCCTCACTGTGAACTCCCTGAGACAGGATACAGACTGTTTTTGATGGAAGGCCAATTGCTCAGGGATTTACTGCTGTTAGCAGTTCTCTCAAAGGCAACGAGGCTTGCTTTCAAGGCACAATGAAGAAACCATCTGTTAGCTCAGACCTTTGCCTGAGTGCAAGTTTCATAGTCCCCAAGGGCTCTGTTGATGTTGTTGTTATTGTTATTCTTCATTATTTATTGATCACCCAAAATACATAATGTACTTAGAAATTATGGCGTGCGTGGGAAATACGTGCACGTGTATGAAAAATATTCAGTAAGATGCACCATACATGATGTTTAGGATAATAGTGCATTCTACCTGGAAATAGACAAACATCACCATGTAGAGGTAGCAATACTTTTTATTTATTTGTTTCCCTTTTAGGTAGTAATATTTTAAAGAAAAAATTAATAAATAAAAAGAAACTACTTTAGAACCTTATCTTAGAATCCTTGCCCAGTTCAGCAAATGTATGATTATCTTAAAAAATACACTTCATCCACTTAAGTTTGGGTTATCTGCACACACTTTCTTCCTTTTCCTTCCATTCACTCCCTTCATTTATCTAAGAAATATTTATGAACATGTATTATGTGTCAGACATCATAGAATCAAAAATTAATGAACTACCGTCATTATCTCAAATGCTTATCTTTTTGAAAGAAGTCAAAGCAATTTACAACATCACCTTCTCATCTTGATAGAAAAATATAGATGCTGCCCTTCAGATTAATAACTTTATAATTAGTGTTGTGGTTAAGATCTTTAATAGCACAATTATAAGAATATGTATTATTTATCATGGGTGACATTAGAGGAATTTTAAACATATGTGAGGAAATTTACGATATCCTAAGTCTAGTTTAGAGATAAAGAATGTGGAAGAACTATCTTTTGTTTTATTGGTATAAGTTTTACTTGCTAAATTTTACAATTTTTAATATTGTTGTCTAGTTTGAACCTTTTTCTCTTAAATTTTCAGGATTCAACAATACATGAATGTTTATAAATTAATAATCAACTAAAATAAAACTAACATATATAATATCAAGTTTCCAAAAAATAAACTGTACAGTGATTTCATCTACTTTTTCTGATGGAAATGGCTACAAAGAGGCTGTATTTTAAATGGTGTGTTATGTTTTAAACCTTCCGTGGAAAGTTTTATAACTCTGCATCTGTTGCACTAGAAATTTTCAATAGTTGGGAGAATGTATTGATGTTTGTTTTCTGTGACCTTTTTAAACATCAATGTCGTTAGAGAGGATCAATATTTTCTTTTGAATAGAGTGAGTTCAATGACTGGAACACTGGAGGAGGACATGCCCCATCTTTACTCAGATGTCCATATATACCATTCTTTAGTTGGCTCTTTCCCCTTGCCCAGGTATAATAATATTCAACAAAGAATATATCACCACAAAGTTTATCCAAATATCTAGAATTAATTGAATTTATGTATTATCTAAAGGAGAGATTAAGTTCAAGCATGGAAGGTGCTTTAGTTTATGGGAATAATATTTCTTGAGTAAGCATAAATGACAGGAAATTATGTCTTTGAAAACTTCTGCATTATTCTAGAAAATTCTTCTTTATTTTAAGGACTAACATCATATTACACCAATTAAAATGACAGAAACTCACTATTCATTAATAAATTATACTGCTTAATATGTACTCTGCTGAAAGAAATTAGTTTTAGAAATTCCTTGTGCACTTTGATCTAGAGACATACATCAGTACTTAGTGTTTGCAAGCATTATTGGAGACAAATTATGGTCATTTTTGTCCAATAAGACTTTTGAACACACAATGTCCATGTTTAATGTAAGACATGTCAAAAGGCACTCATTCTTCAAGCAGCAAAAATATATAACAATTGTAAATTGTGTAACAAACTGTTCATTTAAGAATGAAATACATATATATCTGAATCTTTCCTACTATAACTTCAGTGAAGACTTCAAATTGCAATGAAGTCTAAATCTTTAACTTTGTACTATGACATCACATCTTCTAGAACTGTGTTTGTTCACATTCCTCGAAACTCTGGAATACATTCATTCCATGCATCAAGCTACAAAATATCTTTGTTTTGTCATTGTAAAGAAATGTGAGCTCCTTAAACAAAGATATCACCTTATACTCGCATATAACACACAATATCCCCAATCATTCTCGCCATCTTTAAGCATGGTTTCGTATCACAATTATATAGAAGATATGCTTAGCTTTGCCGTGAGAAGAGATAATCAGAGAAGCACATGCTGTACAGAAGTTTAGCTTAAATCATG
>CM053764.1:81611624-81647901 GCA_028658305.1 Pachyuromys duprasi
GATGGCTAAGGACATTGAGCATTTCTTTAAGAGTTTTTCTGCCATTCTATAATCCTCTACAGTCAGTTCTCTTTTTAGCTCCATACCCCATTTTTTAATTGGATTACTTGGTTTCTTGCTTTTTAACTTCTTGAGTTCTTTATATATACTGGATATACTGTCAGAAATAGGCTTGGTAATGATCCTTTCCCAATCTGTAGGCTGTCCTTTCATTCAGATGACAGTGTCCTTTGCTTTACAGAAGCTTTTCAGTTTCATGAGGTCCCACTTATTGATTGTTGATCTTAGAACCTGTGCTGTTGGTGTTCTATTCAGGAAGTAGTCTCTTGTGCCAATGAGTTCTAGGGTCTTCCCCACTTTTTCTCCAGTTTGACTTTCTAAGTGAGGATTAATCCTCTTAGCCCAGGTCCTCTCTCTTGTTTATCTTCTTTAGGTGTATAGATTTCAGTACGTTTATCCTATCTTATAGGTCTATATAAGTGAGAATATACCAAGTGTTTCTTTCTGCTTTTGGGATACCTCACTCAGGATGATCATTTCCAGGTCCCACCATTTGCCTGCAAATTTCACGATTTCCTCATTTTTAATTGCTGAGTAGTATTCCATTGTGTAAAAGTACTGCAATTTCTGTATCCATTCCTCAACTGAGGGGTATCTGGGTTGTTTCCAGGTTCTGGCTATTATGAATAAAGCAGCTATGAACATAGTTGAGCAAATGTCCTTGTTGTGTACTTGAGCATCTTTGGGGTATATGCCTAGGAGTGGTAGAGCTGGATCTTGAGGAATCACTATTCCTAATTGTTTAAGGAAACGTGTTCCACTTTTGTAAAGAACAACTAAAGACAGTGCCAAATGGACATCTGTATATTTTAAAGTCTATGTAATTATTAGTGAGAGATCTTTTGTCCTTTTCTCTTTATTCTTCTTTTTTAGTTTTAATTTTTATTTATTCATTTTACATCCCTGAAGTAGACTCCTCCCTCCAGGTCCCAACCTCCCTTCCTGTTTTTCCTGTGCTCCCTCCTATGTCTCAGTGAAGGGGAGCCTCCACCCACGCGCCCCAGATCATCAAGTTGTCTCTTTCCCTGTGGCCTGTCAAGGTATCCCTGCCAGGGGAAAGTGATCGAAAAGCAGGCAACAGAGTCCATGTTATAGTCAGCAGCCATTCCCCTTACTAGTGAACCTATAAAAAGAATGAGCTGTCCATCAGCTACATATATGTAGTGGGCCTAGGTTTAGTCCATGCAGGTCCTTGGTTGGTGCTTCGTCTCAACAATCCCCTCTGGGCCATGGTTAGTTGGCTCTGTTGGTATTCTTGTGGAGCTTTTGCCCCTCTGGGTCCTTTTATCCTTCCCCTACTCTACACCAACCCACCATAAAAACTTAGACACAAAATTTACCCTGCCTATGAGATGATCAAGGACAAAAAATTAAGCTGAGATTGAGGGAATATACAACCAATGACTGGCCCAATCTGAGACTGGTGCCGTAGGAGAGAGCCAGTGCCTGACATGATCAATGATACTCTGCTATGCTTGCAGATAGGAGCATAGCTGTCCCCTGAGTGGCTCCGCCCAGCACTTGATGCAAACAGATTCAGACCAACAACCAATGATTGGGTGAAGCACAGGGAGCCTTCTATCCCTTTCTAGATGATGAACTTTACACATTTGGAGTAACTACGTGTACTCTGCCCACTGGTGCTGTCACATGTGTGCACCACACACATATATTCCAGTGACAACATTTATCAATCCGCAACAAATTGCAAAATGAGGGACATTGCTTCATGTGAGGAGTTCAGGTGAGAGTAACAAAAAAAAAATAGCTAAAGCCTGCAATAGTTAAAAAATTAATTGTAGGAGATCACTCCTCTGAACTTTTTTTGTGTTAAGTCAGACAGACCTGTGTGCATTGAGTAGTCCCTGAGGACATCATCATATTACTGCAAAATGCAGCTGCTGATGTTCATGGATATAACCCCAGGGCATCAAGGAAAGGTTAAATTATGTTCTATGTTCTCTATTTAAGGAGACAGGGACATGTCCTTGCACCTTAAGAAGATTGCTATTACAGGTGATTAAAATGAAAGAATGGTTGGGCTCAAAGAAGCTTACCTTGAATTATTTGAAAAAAAATGTTTTTTTCATCATTATTTAGAATGGTATTCTCCATTGATGCTAGGTAACCATGGTTTTGTCTTTTTAATATTTTTAACACGCTAGCTTCCATTTATCACACTTGAGGATAGACACCTCAAGCCTTTGATTTCATGCTCTCAATTAGATCAGATATGAGGCAAGATTATCGTTGTTTAGTTTTTCTTTCATTTTTAACTTCTAAGCAAAATGAGAGAGTTTCTCTGACAGGTCAGCATCTTGGCACCTAGCATAACAGTATAGAAATAAAAACTCAAACCAATCATAGATAGGAATCTACAGAGATGCCTTTGTGGATAAAGTTCTTACTATAAAAGAATGAGGATCTATGCTTGAATCTCACGCAGTGAAGAAAAGTAGCCACTTGTGTAGGCACAGGCCTGTCCTCTCAGCCCTGGGAGTGCAAAGAAAGCTTAGCTTCCAGGTTTCTCTGAGCAACCAGTCTACACAAACTGTAAGCTCCATGCCCAGTGAAGAGATTCCACCTCAAAAATGAAGGAAGGAAGGAAGGAAGGAAGGAAGGAAGGAAGGAAGGAAGGAAGGAAGGAAGGAAGGAAGGAGTTGTAGAGTAAGACAACTAATGTTGACCTCTGGACTTTACACACAGGCTTGTACCTATATGTACACATTCATTCTCATGTAGACATCACACAGTCAACAACAACAACAACAAAAACAAGGTAAAAACTATACAGATAGTTGGACAGAGGCAATAAGTAAAGTAGATTGTGATTAGTAGTATGTTCAATCTGAAAACCTTCTGGTTATTGAACTGTGATGAGAACATGTTATTGGAATGGCAGAAGCTGATTCTTGAACTAGCCTTAATTATGAAGACCACACATATAGTTACAGCACATTTCTCTTTTTCTCAGTTGGGTGGTGGGCTTGAATGAAAGTGGCTCCCATAGACACAGTAAATGCAATTATTAGAAATGTGGCCTTGTTGGAGTAGGTGTGGCGTTGTAGGAGTAGGTGTGACCTTGTTGGAGTAAGTGTGGCCTTGTTGGAGTAGGTGTGGCTTTGTTGACTAAAGTGAATCATGGGGAGTGTGTGTTGGGGGTGGGGGGAAGCTTCGAGGTTTCAGAAGCTCAAGCCAGGCCTAACAGTTCACTGTCTCTTCCTGTTGCATGATGTTCTAGATATAGAACTCTCAGCTCCTTCTCCAGAACCATGTCTGTCGTATGCCACCATGCTTTTCTGCCATGATGATGATAATGGATTAAACCTCTGAACTGTAAGCCAGCCCCAGTTGAATGTTTCCCTTTATAAGAGTTGCTGTGGTCATGGTGTCTTTCCAAAGCAATAAAACCATCACTAAGACAGGTGGCAAGGTAAGAAGGGATGAGTCATGTAAGATAGAAATGGAATATAGCAAAATGGCAGCAGGGAAAAAGGGAGAAACTGGATGTGATAGGGCCATTCTGGCCTCTTCTATAAAATGAATTGTGAACTCAGAGCATGGTCACCAGTAAAGGCTTCTGCCTCTGAGTTATGGTCAGGCAGGCCTGTCACTAATGTTATATCCACTTCCTAGGCAATCTTCCTCTGTATGCTATATTTAAAATTAAGTGGCAAAATGATCTGCATTAATGAGGGCCCACAGCACTGTCAAGTACATGAGAAAGTCATACTTATGGTAATTCAGTGTCAATACATTGGTCATGTAAGGAAGATGGCTGACAAAGACAGCAGGTTATCAAAGCAATTTCCAAGTAGGCAACTGAAGATGGGCATTCTGACTGAACAGGGACAAGAGAAACGCTTCAAGGATACAGTGAACACACGTTTGAATAATGTGGAAAAGCCAGCGTTAATTCAAATGCCATGCAGTGCTGAACGGTCAACAGTGGGAAAATGAGAACTGAGTACTAAAACATAGAAAAGCATGACACTTGTTAGCAAGGATCCAGCAACAGGTCCTGATATTGACAAGGGTAGTCGGAAGCCAAATACCAAAATACATGCATGTGAGTCTAAAGTAAGCTTTGTACTGCATTACCAAAATTGCCATTTCAAAGGAAACTAATTGTTAGATGCTGAGTTTATAGCTTTTATTTAGAAAACACTCATTTATCTCTAGAATACTGTCTTTTTGTTTTGTTTTATTTTGTTTTGTTTTTCCTTAAAGGTATATACTATGTGTCTATGGCTATATGTCTAATACTGGGCACTGAAAATGCTTGAAAAGGGGATAAAATCAAGAGTGTGCCCTTGTGGTGCCTCTATTTGAATTCTGTAATAATTTAATAGACTTTCTCCTGACTGCAAAAATGCAGCAGTGTTGCTCTTCTCTCTATGCAAATGTTTCCCATCATTTCCCAGCGTTTTCTTTCAGAGAGTTTTAATTATGGATTATAACCACACATTACCATTTATATTCATTCAAAAGAATATAAATTTCCCATTTCTGTGTTGCAAAAAGTCAAGCTTTAACAGATGTGAGACCATTTATAGAAGAAAATGTACTATTTTCTAGCTGAGGGAGTTGTTGTAGTAATTAATAGAAAGGTATTTGGCTATATATTATTTATTATTAGCCCTAAGATTATTATGGTGCTATTATTTAACCTGCTCTCACAAATAATAAGATACAGACACCTGTTAGATTTATAATTGCCTTATATACCTTAGGCCAGGGAGATATTTCACTTACATTGTCTCAATATCTCAGCATCCATCTCCCAGCTCCTATCCAATGTCAGTCACCTTAATCCTCCTAAATTGCATCCATTTAGGATTCCTTTCATCCATAATCCCATGATACATGCTTTATCTGGGCCTTTCCACACCATCGTTGGAATCCTTTCTCCAGCCCCACATCACTTTTTCTCCACACTAAGCTATGCCGGCTGCCTCCTTCTTCCTCTCTCCCCATCTTTCCATTTCCTGTGATCTTCTCTGCCCCCCCCCCCAAAGCCCAGGAACCTTAGCCACGCCTAACCCATTCTGCCCTCCCCAGGTATAAGCTCTTTAATCAACCAATCAGATATGTCTTAGGCAGGTTTACAAAAACTAGATCTTAAGGGCCAGTGACAGGCATCAGACTACCTCCAACAGGGAATATCTAACATGAATTCTCCATGATCCCTGCGCTGGGCCTATAACATGCCTTACACTCACAAATCACGTTCAGAATTTGGTTGACACTATGAATGGTTGACGATATGAGTAGTAGATTATAATCTCAATGGAGAATCCACTTATAGAGGTAACTGGTCTCATTTTTATTATGGCAACCTTATGAAGGTGAGCGGATTGAGAGGCATCTAGGAGATCGGATAAGCACACCTCTGAGGACGTCTATGATGGAAGTATTAAAAGCTGGCAAAAGGTGGACGTAGGACCAACTTAAAGGAAGTGGCCACTTGACAGATATCCTTGGGGATATAACTTGTCTGTGCTTCTTTATGAATCCCTATCTCTCTTCTGTTCACTGTGGTGTGAACTCATTTGCTCCACATCTGCCTTCCCGCTAGGGATATGGATGCCTCTGAAACTCTAAGCTCTAATAGTTAACTATCCCCTAAGTCGTTTGTTTTGGGTATTTGGTCACTGCATTAATTAGCGTACTCTGTGACAAACTATTCTAAAATAAGGAGAATATTGGGGACCTAAATAATTGCCTTATAAATTCTAAAAATGGGAAAATAAAAGATTTCAATAGTATCTCAGATAGCAACAAAGTATGACATGAATCTTGTCTATATGATCTGAGAATATGAATGGCTATTTAACAAATGTCTTCTTCAGTCACTTCATACACGTGAGAACTTAGAATAATTGTGGATGCTTAGAAATCATTTATAACAAACAATATTTTCCCCACAAAATCTTCATAGCATGTGTACAACAAAAATTGCTTCTGATAAGACAGAGTCCCTCACAGGGTCTGAGGGGCATAAGTGGATTTCCACCCAATGTTGTGCCTCTAAATCTCTTCTAAATGTCTTCAGGCATTCTGTTAATATAGATGCTACCAACAAAAAGAACTGGTTGGATGATTTTAATATAGATCTCATCCAGGTGCTGAGGAGATGTTGTTTGCCACAAGGTTGGATGAATTCTAATGTTTGACTGTGAATTTATTTAATCTTTTTCACAGAATACAAAGGCCAATAAACATAACTTCCTACTTTCTGCTTGATATTTTTCCTTTTCTCCTACTTGGAGAAGCAATTCCTCTAACACACAAAGAAGTTAATTTTCAGAGGGTGCTACTGAAGCGATATGAAAAGCCATTTAATAGAAGAGAGACAGTTGTTCAGTCAAGTTGAAAGAAGTCTGGATTCTTGCAACTGCATAAAGAACCGTGTATGGTGCTATTTGTTAAAGTAACTTGAATAGATAGTACTTAAATTACATATAAATGTGTGTTGTTTTGAACTGTTTATGTCAGTAAAGTAAATCTAATGACACAAACATAATAATACCTTAACTGCTTTTATAACCAGTTTACTATATTTATCGCTGGTGGAACACAGCTAGTGTTATCAGAAACTCAACAGTAATTTTCAATCACAACCTCAAAATAGTTAACACTAAAAGGAATCAACATGCACTGCATTTTATTACATACCCACAGGCAATAGCTTTCTGTTAATGATCCCAACTGCCAGCTTACTCTATCACAGGGATTTTTCTCTTCATAAATTAAATGCAGAGAAATGTGAGATAAACTCTAAGAGCATACCCTGCCTCATATTTCAGTAGCTCTGTTATTCAAACTGGAACCCCCCCCCTTTTTTAACTTTGGCTGTAATTTCTGTCATTGAGAATTATTATTACCTGCATTTGAGTTTTACTATCAGTTTCACAAGTGGAAGGAAAACCAAGGATAACATCAATGATTTGGCACTTTATTCTTGTCACATTATGCAAAAAAAAAAATTCAGGTACTTGAAAGTCTTTCTCTGCAATATTACCTGAAAAGATCAACTTTATGTAAACATGTTTACATAGAGTGGAATGTAGTTTGATTTGTTTTATTGGCATTTAGAGTGACATGTGCTTAGGTGGTTGGAATGTGTGTTCTGTGAGATGTGATGTAACAATCAATAGAAGGCTGGAATGGCTTCTGTCCTGATTACTCTTTATTCAGTTGTTGTTTCTGCAAGTGTGCATTCAGTGTTATCACGGTGCCCCTACATGCAAAATAATATGCCAGTTGTTGAGCAGAAAATAAAAATTAAAAGGAGGTAGAAAGAAAAAGTGGAGAGGGAAAGACACACACAATCAGAGAGGATTCAAAGACGAAGAGGAGGAGAAAAGAAAAGAGGGGAGGGGAGGGTAAGGAGAGGAGGAGAGTGGAGGGGAAGAAAGGGAGTGGTAGGGGAGAAGAGGGAGAGAGGAGAGGAGAAGAGAGGTCAGGAGGGGAGGGGAGGGGAGAGGAGAGAAAAAAGACTGAAGTAAAGTATGCTAACTGATACCACACAATTGGAAATCAAAGGGTCCTGGATTGGAGAGCAAATTCTTTATAGTTGTAGGGATATAGAGAATTCTCTTGATTGTTCCATGAGCTTTGAATTCCAAGAATAAACAGGGATGTTTTAATAATTAAACTCACTTATATAGAGCTATAAGATAGGATAAACGTACTGAAATCTATACACCTAAAGAAGATAAACAAGAAAGAGGACCTGGGCTAAGAGGATTAATCCTCACTTAGAAAGTCAAATTGGATGGACATTGGATGTAGGAGAAAACAAGTAACAGGACAAGAGCCTACCACAGAGGGCCTCAGAAAGTCTCCACCTAGCAGGGTATCAAAGCAAATATTAAGACACATAACCAACCTTTTGGCAAAGTGCAGGGAATCATATGAAAGAAGGTGGAGTTAGTATGACCTGGAAAGAACAGGTGCTCTGCAAGGACCAAATATATCAGGGCACAGGGGTCTTTTATGAGACTGTCTCTCCAACCAAGGACTATGTATGGTTATAACCTAGAACCCCTGCTTGTATGTAGCAAATGTTAGCTCAATACCCAAGTGGGTACCCTAGTAAGGGGAACAGGGACTATTTCTGACATGAACTCAATGGCTGGCTCTTCAACCTCCCTGCCCCCTGAGGGAGGAGCAGCCTTGCTAGGCCACAGAAGAGGACATTGCAGCCATTCCTGAAGAGACCTGATAAGCTAGAGTTAGATGGAAGGGGAGGAGGTCCTCCCATATCAGTGGAGTTGGAAAGGGGCAGGGAGGAGATGAGGGAGGGAAGGGTGGGATAGGGAGGGAATGCGGGAGGGGGCTACGGCTGGGATACAAAGTATATAACCTGTGATTAATTATAAAATAAAAATGTTAAAATTTTAAAAAATTAAAATGGGGTTGAGGTGTTTAAATGAGAAAGTTAAAGGTAATATTTGACTTCATGGTGTAACTGCTGTTCTCAAAATGCTCACAATCTAATGACAGAGGAGGAGCCTGGACTACATGTTTGTGGTATAGTACAGCAGCTGTCCTGAAAGTATGCCTCAGTACTCACAAACACACAAGGGCTTCCAGAACCTAGACTGTTGGTTTTAGAGCTATACCGAAAGCCCAGGTTAGTAAAGGACTCCTTCAAAAGCATTATCTACATCCTTGTTTAACACAGCCATTCACTATGCAGAACTTTAAAGAGCTAAGCAAAACTGTGTTCTGGTTGACGAGTTTGAGATATTTTCCGTTAAATCCATTCAAAACCTTACATGTAGAAAACAGAACCTGGGGAATTTAAAGAGGAATAAAATTAATTGTATTCCAGGTTTTTTTTAAATAATCTGTTGTTGGCTCTGTAAACATGGACTCTGCCTTTTTCTGAAAGCCATAGATTTTTTTATAACCAGGTAATCTGGGTACAGAGATAGAAACTTTCCTGGATTAATTGTATGTTGGAAACCACCACGTATCCCTGACGCTACAGGTGCAAGCCTGACTCTTCAGTGCTACCTCCTTCTTGACCACAGGGAGAGTGGAGGAGGTCAAGCACTCTCTTTTCTTGATTCCACATCTATCTAGTCCAGCGATGTCACTCTGTTGGTTAGCCTAATGCCGAAACTTCAGTCTTTCTCCTTTCCAGTTCTTCCTCCTGTCAATCACTTCTCTCTCTCTCTCTCTCTCTCTCTCTCTCTCTCTCTCTCTCTCTCTCTCTCTCTCTCTCTCTCTCAGGTCTCCACTTCACTCCAGGCTCCCTCTAAGAGAAGTGCTACTTCCCACTTCCTCCCTACCAACACTTCTCCTAAAGAGCTTGGTGATTTCCTTATCCAGGTCAAACCATCATCTTTCACATGAGCTCAGTCAATTTTGCTCCCTACAGCTCCATAAATTGTTCTACTTAATGTTCTCTTCTTGCAGTATTTATTTCATCTTGGTCACATTGTTTCCCAATCATTTGAGATGTTTTTGAGAGAGAAAGGAGGTGGCTTTATCAACTACATCCTGGTACATAGACTAATCAGGACTTACCTCAGGAAAGATGAGACAAGAAAGTGCAGTCCTTCCCTAAAGCTCAGACTCAGCGTTTATTTTCCTTCCTTGCTGACCTTCCTTCTCCTTCCCCGGTTGGGCTCTTTCTAGATTTCCATTTTTATGTCATTTCTAAAAATCTTCTCTTAATTTACCATGAGAGGAATTACTAAGAGGATCTTGGTAATGAAAAAATGATAATGTTGAGAAACTAGAAGACACACTGAGCTGAAGTAGTGTATCCTCAAGTTCCAGCATGGGGTAGAGGAGTCTAGGTCCTCTCCATGCACGGCCTTTGGTTGGTGTATCAGTCTCTGCAAAACAATCTGGGCTCAGTTTATTTTAGCTTTGTTGGTCTTCCTGTGGGGCTCCTGTCCCATTCATGTCCTTGCATTCTCCGCTTCTTTCATAAGACACCCTGTGCTCTGCCCAAAGTTTGGCTGTGAGTCTCAGCATCTGCTTCAATCCCTTGTTGGGTGATGCTACCAGTTCTACACTTCTCCACTTTCTAGAATAGATCCATGTGAGAGGAACCTTTGTCCTATGAGAAACAAATTAAGAACCTCCTGGATGTAGATACATTTTTCCAAAGCAACATTAAAACATTTCAAACTATGGCTGGAGATATAGTTACAAAGGTAAAGTGTTTCCTACACAGCCAAAAGTACCTAAGTTTAAGCCCCAACATCCATGTGAATACCTAGACATGGTGGCATGCTTGTAATCCTAGCACCAACAGTAAAGTGACAAGAGGGTCCAGGACTTGTTGGTGAGTCAGCCTATCCATATATATGTATGGATAACCTCAGGTACCAGACAGAGAGCGTGACTCAAATTCATGGTAGACAGCTGCTCAGGAATAATATCTAAGTGTGACTTCTGCCTTCATTTACACATGAACTTACACTTGCACACACACACACAAACACAAACACCTCTGAAAATCAAATCAGATGTTCTCTAAATACATCCCTGATTATAAAACAGAGACCATGAGATCCTCTCATGGTCGCCCTCATACACCATGACTGTTCTCCTCTTCTGAACACTGTCATCAGATGTTTAATTGACTTTTCTGTATGGCATTTTTAACATATGATTCCCTGATTTCAATGTGATTAATCTCCTCACAGATCTCTAGCTGAGACAGAGCTGAATATAATATGTTGGACATCTTTTATTCCAGGATCTTTTAGTATTTTATTTTGTGTTAGTTCTTAATTCCTCAAATAGTTACATTTGACATTTCTATCTAAAAAGTGCTCTATTTTCTCTCTCTTTTCTACTTACATGTATATTTAAGCTGTACATTTTTGTGCTATTCATTCTCGTGCTATTTATTCTTGTGATTTCATACACAGTACGCACTAGAGCATCTTACCCTTGTTTTAGAGTATATTATTATACTTATGAAAACAGTATAAATTACTATTGAGACTTAATAACCAAAAGTCAATTCTCAGACCTCTAGGATGTTTCTTTGCTTCTTTGTACCTCTGTTTCTTTAGCTATCGTGCAGAACATCAATGGTTTCTACTTGTGATTTCTTTTAAAGATGAAATATTTAGATGTATAATCACAATAATACCTGAAATACAGTAAATGGAACAGAAATGGAAGCTATTGATATAGTATCTGTCAGAGCTAATTTTCTATTGCCACAACAAAATGCCTCAACTAAAAAAACTTAGAAAAAACAAAGAAAGCATTTAATTTGGGGCTCAGGGTTTCAGACAGTTAAAATCCATACCTCCATGTTGGGGGGCATGATTGCAGATGCCAGAACAATAGATAAGATGTTACATCTGAGACACAAGCAGAAGGGATGGCATGAGCTGTTGAAACCTTAAAGTCCACCCTAGTGACACACTTCTACTCACAAAGCCACACCTCTTAATCCTTCCCAAAAAATTCCATTAACTAGTATCAATCATTCAAATCTATGAGCCTATGGGAGCCATTCTCCTCCTAACTACCACGCAGTGTTTTAGTTGTTAATAGAGATAATAAGAAGAAGGTGTGCTTTATTCTTATTATGCAAAAAAGATTAGTGGTGATTGTGAATTCTACAAAACTTGGAGATTTAAAAATTTCACCTTTTAATTTCTCACATCACTTGGCTATCTTTTGTTCCATGGTCTTTGTTTACATATCTAAATGTCGTATAGCTTATATTGGATTTTCTTTAGCTATTCTTCCATGTCTATCTTCTTCCACATACTCTCCCTCTGGATTTCTGACAGTCTGAAAGAACTATCGTCACAGCTGCCGTTACTGATCTCATCAGGTTCGTCTAGCAGACAGGCACCAATAGTTTTAGAGATGGATTGGATAGCAAACTGCAAAAAAACTCACCAGTAACAAAGATGCTCTGAGGTTTCCAATCTCTTGGAACAGATGACTGCAGCTAAAGGAGTATTCAAAAGGCATATTTATACCTGAGTGAGAATTCTACAGAGTATACTCAACTTTCTCTGACTTGGGTAAGAAGTATAGATGATCCCCAAACAAGTTGATACTGTTCTCACAATAGCCCCACCCAGGGAATTCCAATCTCAATAAAACACTTGTGCATATACCCTCATTCCTCTGCCTCAATCAATACTCTTTTGGTTTCTTCTCTTATTCAGTGGCTAAAGCTTCAATTAGCCGATTATCTGTCTTTAGCACATTTATTTCACTTCCTTATAGTGTTTGATTGCCTCCAAACAAAGAAAGCTAATAATCTATTTTTATCAAGGAAACTGTTTCATCTGTGGGAAACAGAGAGCATCAGAAAAGAGCTGGGGCTCTGGCTCAGCTGGAGGACAGGGTTTAGATGAAGCCGTGGTGGGGTGTCAGAGCACACCGTGGCTGCTGATAGACTGATTTCATAATCAGAGAGTCATGTTCTCTGATTGGAACCATATATCAGTTCTTACATTTTCAAGTTGATGTGGCTTTTTATTTTATTTTGTCACTACTTTACAAAACTATACAAAAACCCTCGGGTGTACTGTGAACTTTCCTTCAGGGAATGGCCGCTTCCACACTGTTCTTCCTGACAAACAATTCAAATAGTAAAAATCTTTAAAATCATGTAAAATCTAACATTTAGCAGATTGTCCTTTTGCTGAAGAAGCATTCATTTCTTTCCTTAGCTTGCTACCTTTTTGGCCTTCACCTGCTCAAGGGGCATAGAGAAGCTCACTTCTGTCACCTTTCTCTGAATTTCACTAATGACTTATCAAATATCTATTACACTAAGAGCCAGTCAGAGCATCAATAAGGTAAAATTACTAGTCAACAGGGAACAATTTTAATTGATAACTTCACATTAGACTCCGACTAGCCAGTAGTTAAGACATGCTCACTGTGTGGCAGGCCAGTTTCTAAGTGTGTTGGATATTCTTTAATCTTCCATCTGCCTTGTGAAGTAGAACCAATTATCAACACTACTATATAAATTAGGAAACTTTGTTTAAAAAGAAATTTCTCTTGTAGTTCAGTTTCTCACAGGCCGAATAAAACTGACACTAAACACAGACTGACTCAAATTATCTCAGTGTTTTGAGTGACAGATTTGACCTCTATAACAGAAAGTATTTAATTGGATTTATTTTAATACCTTTTTAGGTTCAGAAAACAATGACGCTGAGTCAAAAAGTGGTGAACTAATGCAGTGATGATGGAAGTTGTCACTAAAATCACTAAGATTAGACTAAGTATGAACCAAGTATTCAGATTTCATGCAGCTTCTAGTACTTTTACAGCTTCTAATCTTTTATGGCTTTCTTATAAATTCCAAAAGAAAAAAAAGTATGTTAGTAGTTTCTTATTTCGTGATGCCATTAGTCTCACAAAATTAACCAGGAATTAAAAGTATCTGAATCCTTAAGGTTTTTATGCAGGAGCGATGCTAGAGACCGCATATCTGTGAGTTCCACTGAATCATTGTCTATGTTTTTCTTTGTTTCATTCTGCTTGGGAGTCTCATATGGATGAGTTGTATGAGTATAATTTGTAGGATCATGTTGCTTGTTATGAGTTTTAAGCAGTTTGAGTCACTGTAAGAAGAAGGCATGGGGGTAGGGGATGAAGTCAAGATTTATGGTCCCTTTCATCACAGGTCATCTCATCATGGGATTGATATCTGAGGATGCCACAGCCCTGGGTCATCATTGTTACCCCTTTATTCCTAAGGGGCTTCAGTACTACTTTTTAGTATTACTAATATCAGAGACTCTCACTGACACTCCTGCCCTTGGAGGCAGCTCCCACTCTGTCCAGTTATACAGTATGATTATAACATCTATTTACTGCCGAGATCCTGCTTGACATAAAAACTTTTGGGATTTAGTGCAGTGTAAATCATTTCATATTAAACTTCCCAAAATAAAACCTTTTCTATACTTTGTTTTTAACTTGAAAAAGTTGTACCAACTCTCTAATCTTGAGCATATGGTATAATTTTTTGGAAAACAGGTGGAATTTATAACCCTACACTTAACAGCAATTCTAAGTTGTAAGCGATTCCTATTTTAATCAAAGGGAAAATTAAATTGTGCTAAAATTAGAGACTGCCGTGGCATCTCTGTGTACTGTTGAAGTCACTAGGGTCATGGGCATCCTGTTGACAAATGGGTTTCCTGAGTGCATGGTTCTGGTGGACCTAATAATTTTGGAGGGAATTCCTGAGTTCGTAAATTATTCAGATGCTATGAAGAACACAGAAGACAGTTCCATGCATAATAGTTTTAGATGAACAACTTAAATAATTCTGTCAGAAGATAATTTTTTATTTAAAGCAATTGGGTACAAATTTGCTGTGTAGTTCACCAATAGTGATTAATTAATATTTATTTTCACTGCAACAAGATATCCTTGATATTGAGATCTTAAAATACCTAGTATGATTTGAGGAGGGTGGGGGAGTCTTTCATATTGTTGAGGATATGCATTGGGCAAGTATGCATTAGAGTTTTAACTGCACCAAAGAGAGTGTCTCAGTAAATTTTATTTTAAATGCCAGAATTACAGATTAAAATCTTACAAACTGTCTTGTGCCTTGAACCATAAATAAAATTAATATGGGCAGGTGTTCATGTAAATTTCTTAGGAGATGCATATAAGAAGATTTAAGAAAAGTTTCGTTTTAAACATGGATTCTTTTCAAAAATACTCTTATTACTACTCCAGAGAAAATAAGTTGTTTGATATATAAAGAACCTTACTAAAGTTAGCTTAGATACATGAACAATCACCCACAAATAGCTACTTAATGCACATTTATTTAACCCTTAAATCTATTGACGAGGGTATTGGGCTGGGTGAGGCAAGGCTGGGTAGCTGCTACTGAATCTGTTCCAACATCTTCAGTAAGCAGGTTGGCTAGTCCAGAATCACCTGTGCTGGAAATCTTCCCATGTCCCACATGGTCTCTCATCTTCCAGAAGGTTAGCTGAGCCTGTTCATATGGCAGCTGGGCAAGGTTCCAAGAAAGCCAGCAGAAGCATTCAAGAAAGCTCAACATTATTTCACCAAATTCTGTGGTGGAGGGAAAGACACCAGGCAGCCCAGATTCAGGGGAAAGGGAGGGACTAGGTCTTAATGAGAAGGGATCTATCTCAAAGACCAAAAGAAACAGAAATAGGAACAGCAAAATAGTAGCTGTTTTATGATCTATCAAAATTACACAAAGGAATAAGGCAGAATGAGTGCTGTGCAAAGGCTAAATCTTCTTCTGTACAAAGGGTGCATCTACCAATGTAACTACACATATGCAGAAGCTCCCATTCAATACTCTTGAGATGGTAAGAGAGCTTTGATGCCTACTTCTTCACTGAAGTCGGGTTTCTCTGGGTTTTGTTTTGTTCTTTGTTCAGCCAAATCTATAGATCCTTCAGATTCCTTTTTTCTTGGCCTTTTATTTTTTCTCTCTCTTCTTACTTGCTGACTCCCAGATCTGCTCTATTCCTTCTCCGAGTGAGTTTTATACTTCCCCAGTCTCTCTTATCCTCCTACTCCCTATTCCAGAATCTGGCAGAAACAAAGTCAATGAAGAAAATGCTCAGTCATTTGGCAGCCTGAAGAAGCAATGAGATGCCAACTTCTAAAGAGCTAGAGGACATTTAAACTCAAGTGCTGGAAATCTTTGTGAAGCTACAAACAGAACTTGACAGAAAAAAAGTATGTAAGGATTATTAGGTAGCATGAGTTTGTCCACAGTCTTTCATTATTTATTTTTCTGTACATATTAGCAGAAGATTTACATATTTTCATTTGAGCTAGTGCAAAGAAGGGGTGGGATGGATGGGGAGGGTGACAGTGATCTTCTGAGAGTTCCTAAGAAGCAGAGCTTACCTCAGTCCATTTAAAATCAGACCCTAAGAAAACAGTTCCTAGAAACTAATGATTCAGATAACAATGTAGGTAAAGATTCAAAATTCCAAAAAAGATGCTGCGTGGGCTTTGAGATGTACGTTATTGTTGGAAGCACAAAAGTAACTGTTCACTCAATACAGAATTTGCCATTGCATTCCAACAAGAGTGGGAAGAGTAGGCTATTACTCAAGCCTGGATTTTCTGTTTTTTTTTGTTGTTATTCTTTTAATACAGACCTTGCCCCTTGCCCAAGCTAAGATTGTTACTCCACTGAGGGTTTTTAGACATCATTAACCACAGGAAGAGAACATAACACAGCAGAAACTTGAGATTGAATAACAACCTTGAAATTCAAACTGACATCATGTATTATTGTGTGCATTATATACTAAACAGTTATTAGGAACAATTAGCAATTAAAGACTCTTAGGTGCAGTTATATGGTTTTCTACAATATATCCTGAGTAGCAGGCTAAGTGCTTTGGCTGCAAGCCAGTCATCAAAAAGCCTACAGAAAATGCTAATCCAAATATGTGCTTCTTTATGGCCTTTGAATGAGGTCTGTTAATCAAGCAAGGCCTTACAGAGATGGGGGGACTTCAGGTGCAATCCTTCACTACAATGAAAATATGTTGGATAAAATGCAGGTTGTCCATGAAAAATAAATGTACACACTCTCTCCACTTGGATTTCATGAAGAAGAAGAAGAAGAAGAATCATTGCAAGAGATATGCAGAAATATTTCTAATACTTCTGGATTCCAACACAAAATTAATGTTATATACATATATAGTTGTATATTTGTTTGGTTATTTTTGAGACAGGATATCTATGTGTGGCCTTGGTTGTCCTGGATCACTTTGTAGACTAGGCTAACCTCAAACACACAGCAACCCACCTGGCTCTGCCTCCCTGAGTGCTGGGATTAAAAGCATGCACCACCAAGCCCAGCTTAATGCAATATTTATGTCTTCTGGTTTTTATTGTTTGGTTGTGACACTTGTTGTTTAACATAATTATCACAAAGTCCTAAAAATATATTTTTCTGAAACATCACAGAAATGTTATATCACATTCCAGCCAAATTTATTAACTGTAATTGTGAACATGTAACTCTTTTTAAATTAAAGAGTATATGCTAAATTTTAGGACGTTCACAATATTCATCTTCCCAAGAGGTCATATGCTCAAACATAATAAGTAACGTAAATTTGTGTTTTATTATGCATTACATTCATTTTATCAATATCAGAGTGTTAGCTTCAATTCACCTATTGTTAGTATTTATGCAGACTAGTTTTTAGTTTTCAATTGATAGAGTGGGTATACAGTAAACTGATTATTATCCCTATTTAACATAATTCATTAAAGCATGGAGTTGGCTGAAGGCAAATGGTGTCCAATTTCTTTTTTTTTTTTTAGGGTTTCTTTTTTTTCCTTTTTTTAAAAATTAATTACAAGTTATTTATTTTGTATCCCAGCTGTAGCCCTGTACTTCATTTCCATTTCCACTCTCCCTCCTTCATCTCCTCCCTGCCCCTCTCTAAGTCCACTGTGGGGGAGGTCCTCCTTCCCTTCCATCTGATCTTAGTTTATCAGGTCTTATGAAGACTAGCTGCACTGTCCTCCTCTATGGCCTAGGAAGGCTGCTCCTCCCTCAGGGGGTAAGGGCAGGTCAAAGAGCTAGCCACAGAGTTCATGCCAGAGACAGTCCCTGTTCCCCGTACTAGGGAAACTCACTTGGATGCTGAGCTGTCATGGTTCTGAGCAGGGGTTCTAGGTTACATCCATGCATGGTCCTTGGTTGGAGAATCAGCCTCAGAAAAGACCCCTGTGCCCAGATATATTTAGTCCTTGTGGCGCTCCCATCCTCTCCAGGTCTTACTAACTCCCTCTAATTTGGTGTCCAATTTCTATAAAGAATTAAAATCAGAACAGTAAAGGATAGAAGCCCTATCATTTATGTATTTGCAAATAAACAAGTGATCAATGCTTCCCCCTGGCATCCATCCAAGTGCCACATAGAACAATAAAATATAATGGTGTGCAAGACTTGGTTGAGGAAGTTAAGAGATCTGTTTTATATTTGGACATAATCTGAAATTCTTAAACTTTACGCATCTTCTATAATCTTAAAGATAGAGCAACATGACAACAAATAATAAGTCAATTTGTGTTTGTTATTTAGAGAAGAAAGGACAGTATGGTTGAATTTTAGGGTTGCATGCCTGTAGCTGGGGGCATGAAGCTGGGATGTGGAAATTTCAAGGCCTGAATAGAAATAATAACACACTGTAAACTGGAAGTATTTCCAAGTTTGTTGTTGTTGTTGTTGTTTTGTTTCGTTTTAATGATGAGTTTTTACAAAGCAGCCCAGTGGCTGGAGAGATGGCTCATTGGTAAGAACACTTACTCCTGTTCTAGGGGCCAGGGTTTAGTTCCCCACAGGACCAGTGGGTGGTTTCCAACTGCTTGTAACTCTAGTGTCTAAACCCTCCTGACTTACCTGGGCACCTGTATGCAAGTGCCACATACTCACACATGCACACTGACATAAACAGAAATAAATCTTTCAGAAAAGCAACCAAAGCATTTGTAGATTAAAATTTGGTTTTATATAAAAAAGATTCTCCTGTTGCATGAAAAATAATACGATAAGCAAATGGAACAGCATAAAATATAAAGCATAAAACAAACCCTTTCAGCCAGAAGACACATTGAAACTTGGAAGAAACATATAATTATGCAAAACTAGAAATACAGTCTTTTAAAACTATGTCTTACTTTTCTCGCAGGAAAATGGAACAAGAGAGCTACTCAGTGTGAAAAACTGTAAGCCTGAACTCAGGTGTTATGGAAAAATTGCAATTTTACATTCCAGATGGAAAGCATCAATAAATGAATGTTTTCAAAATCTAAGGTTAATACAATGATCTGTGAACTTGTTACTTTAATATCAGGTTTTCCATGTACTCGCGTCAGTCATCTGTGCTGGACCCCAGAACTTGGGAATGGGCATATCGCAAGCTCCAGACTTTACATTCCATTGTGCTTAAAGACTTTCTGACACCTTTAATCTTCTCCTTGGGCTCCAATCGTGAACAAGCTCTCCTAGTGAGTGAACCAAAGAAGTTGGGTAGAGAAGGGGGCCTCATATTGAATCACTGTTTGGATAGCCAGTCTTGTTGCCTCCTAGTCTCTAGTTCTTGCTAGTGCTATGCACTTCCAGCAGACAGAGCTGTGGCTCAGTCAGAATGTTCCAGGTGAGAAAGACAGAGACAGAGTCAGAGACAGAGAGAGAGAAAGAGACAGACAGAGGGACAGAGAGACAGAGAGACACAGAGAGATCGAACATGTCAGAATCTCCTTTAAGCAGCTAAAAAAAATAACCAGTGCTGAATAGCAGTGGAAGGTAAGAAGCGGATCAAAAACATAGATGTGCAGAATAAATCCAAATAAGTTGTTTTTAGCTTGAAGTTCTTCAGTGTGCAGTGCTTAGTAGAAGACTTATAACACACTGAAGGTGTTCTTGAACAGAATTTAGCATTTATGGCCCCTCTTCAGAAGTGAAAGAAATCCCTATTTAGATTTTAGAAAAATGAGAGGAGTTGAGACACAGGTATGACTGTGTTTTCTTCTTAAGAAGCTATCTTTACCAAAGTCTATGAGAGAATACCCATATATTCTCATAATTAAAACTGTGCTGCTTCAGATTTTCTACGTATGTAACCTAATCCATTTTTACCTATGTGTCTCCCCCTCCACCTTTCTTTTGCCAACATTTATTAGAAGGGATAGTATTGTTGTTCTCCCAAGAATGTAGAGTAAGCCTCCATCTCATTATACTGCTCCTTTCTTAGAAATCTGTTTGTGGCTGATATGTCTCCAACGACCATAATAGAGATAGTTTCTATCCATGCAGGGCAATCATCCTCTTACAGAAACCAACTCTCTCTAGAGGAAGATTGTTCTGCACCAGCGGGCCAGGGGACGAGACCTGTTCTAGGCAGCAGCCTGTGTCAGCAACACCGCAGAAAGAGCCTTTGAGCTAAATAACAAGTGTGGCCATTGGAATTTGTCTGAATCGTTTTACAACTGCAGGATGTTCCATGTGCTTGACCCTCTTTGAGCCCTTCAGGAGCATCTGGGCTCGTGAGATTTGTGCTGCAATGGACAAACCTGAGTGTTGGAATTCACAGACAGGAGTGATTTAAGTCTGGCTTATCACTTAGCTCTTCACATATGTAGCTTTCTGCATTTTTGAGATGTATAGGGAGGGCTGTTCCCCTCTCCTTCCACTCTTCAATTCCTTGCATTTCTATTCTCATGCGATAGTACATAGTAGATGCTGCTTTTGTTTCTCTTTCTTCCTTCTTTTCATCCTTTCTTCCCTTCTTTTGTTTTCTTTCTTTCTTTCTTTTCTTTTCTTTTCTTTTCTTTCTATGTGTACCATGGCACACATATAAGTATTCATACGGAGATCTGGGGAGGGCTTTGTGGAGTTATTTTTCTTTCACAGTTTCCAGGGATCGAATTCAGGCTGCTGAAAGTGCAGTAAGCACATTGATCTGCTGAGCCATCTTGCTGGCTCCACCAGCTTGTTTTCTGAGGGGTACACAGCAGTATACAGCATCTGACAAGAATATTCAAGGATACTGTGTTATCCCATGTTTCAGTGACACTGAGAAGGCCCTAGTCATGGGAGAGACATCATTTCAAATGCAAACTAAAGCACAATAGAACAATTCTTTCTTGTTGACCCTGCATTGTTTTATGACTTTTTTTAAAACTTATATGTGATAACATACAGGGTTTGTACATTTATGAATAATTCTCTCCATAACTTTATAAATTTTATTATAGTTGATGACATGAAAATGGTGCTATTTTATAGTTACCTATTGAAGTTAATTCCCACGAGGAAAAAGGTGAAATTATCTCTTCATAAGAAGGAAACACTTTCTTTAAATTTTGTGTGTGAATGCAAATGTATTCAACATAGAGATGTGATGCTTATCCTAATTTCTAGCAGTTGTAAGCAGGATATAAAGAGTTCATGGTGATAGTCAAATTTTGGAATACAGGTATTATAATCTGAAGAAAACTAGGCTTTGAGCTCTGACCTTGTAAAGTATCCCACTGACCTTGATGCTTCGACCATGAAATGGGCGTGTACTTAGCTCCAAGCTGTGCTCCTGAGTAACAGAAGTTTTTGGCTTGACCTCTGTGTAACAACTGCTTTATCTAGAGAGTTCTTACAGAACATGCTGCATACCATGACTTCTGAAATGTCCATTGTTCTGCCCTAAGTCAGGAAGTTTGAATACCTACAATTTTAATGAGAATTAAAGCAGATTTTGCCAAAGAAATGAGAATTTGCTGAGTTTTATACGTATGTAAGCTTCATTTCCTTCTTCTTAGTTTTAACAAAGACCGAGTCAGAGCTACTTGCAAAAGTCTGAGGGGTAGTGGGTCAGCATGAACATGAAATAATTCTCTCCAACATGTTTCCTAACCATCTTCAATTGTTTTAGCCAAGAGAAAGTGGGGACTTTTTCACACAAGCTCCTTGGAGCATGCAGTGCAGCACAACTGTGCCTCCCTGAATGTCATTGCCCCCACTGAAAATTGGCTCTGAAAAGACCAGTCTGTGTTAGTTTTACCTGCACATTTTAGTTGTCACTTGCCTACTCAGGAGACCAAAGAAGAAAGCATTTTCCAAGCCTGGCAAGTCTGCCGGGGTCTGAGAGTGGGAATCTGCCAACAGAAAACTGAAGTAATAAGGGAAACACATTAACAAAAGCTCTTTTTCTTTTAATAAACATTACAAAAAAAAACAGTGTCCCAATTGGCCTGCCTTTTTCCAAGTGTTACTTTAGCTGGTGATTTTTTATTTTTATTTTTTAATTTTCGAACTACAGAATATAAGAAAAGAGAAACTGTGGCTTCAATTTTGTATGTTTTTTTCTAAGTGGTTTAATATGCTAATTATTTGTACAACCCACTCTGCTTAATTTCACATGTAAGTTACAGATTTAAGTTACTGAGTGTGTTAGTTCACTGTAAATAGGATCACATCATTAATAATTCACTTCATTGAATTGGGGTGACTTTACCTCAAGATAGACCAGATCCTGGATATGTATTTTGTAGAACTACACATTAAAACTACACAAGAGTAAAGTGTTTCTTTAGTTTTGTTTTCTTAAAGAAACCATCATTTTTTTTATTCAGCTTTGTTTCTGCCTGATTATTTTGCCCTTTCAATTTAATGGTAGTGCTTGGAAATAATTCAGGAAAATAAAATTACCAAATCTATCCTCTACAGCTCCTGCCTTTAATAAGGGAAGCCTACAGACAAACATTAGATAGGTGAGGATATAAATGGCGTACAATTCCAGAGAGTGCAAAGCAGCTCTTTAAATGTTCTCTCTCTGCCCTGTTAATTCTGCCTTCTGATTAATGAAGGCTTACAAGGCACCGGGAAGACGGCAGTGGCAAAATGATGGCATCAGGAGATCAAGTTTTATTCCCAAGGCTTGAAGAACGCAGTGTCTTCCATAGCTTGTGTTTGAAGATGATGAAGATAAAGAAAAACAAATATTCCCACAGTGCTGGGAACTTACAAGCAAGACAGGTCAGATAGGTCAATACAGAATTAATTGTACTTTTTTTTTTGCACAGGCAGGATCATTGTTCAATTATTTCTGCTAATGAAGAAGTGTAGTAGTGATGGCAATCTAACATGACACTGAGAATCATTTATAGTTGAGTCAAAATGACTTTTTTGTAGTTACATTTGAATATAATTGTGTCTGATATTTTGGGACTTGTAGATGAGCACCCAGCAGGCAAGGAAGTTCCCGTGATGCATTTACTCATTGTACCCTCACAGAAGCGAAGACAGAACATGTGTCTGCATGTGGAAAACCTGCTCAGGCAGCAGCCAGAACTCAGCTGTCTGACCTAGTGACTGGGAGCAGGTCTGCTTTGTTTTGTTTTCCTATTACATGGGTCTTTACCTCAGGGAGACTGGGAAGGAGGCGTGATGGAAGACCCATTTCTCTTGTCTGATAGTCTGTGTTTGTCAACCATCAGTGGATAGTATCGATAATTTCTTTTAACTGGAAACCAGCTTAATGAAAGTGAAATGTGAATTAAAACAAAGGGCAGGAACAGTTCTGCTGCTTCATTAACACAGGATTTTATGGACAATAGACCACAGTTCTTTATTTACCCAACAACAGAAGCATCACCTGTTCAGCCGTGCCTACCATTTAGTAGAGGAAAAGATGTATTCTTTCATTTCCCCAAACTGTTATCTTTCCTCCTTTTCGGCTGATTTCTGTGTTAGACCTACTTCTTAAAGCGGGGAGGGGAGCATGGGCAGGAATTTCTGCACGTGCTTTCAGGAGATGGCAGACACATCCAGATCATGAGGTGCTGGGGATAGGTCAGAATTGGGACAGAAGCAGTGGTCCTCTGGCCTCACTGTAATCAGGCTAGTTTACAGAAAGACTGCAATGTGGAAAAGAAAAGGGGACAGACACACATACACAGACAGAGGCAGACAGACAGAGAAATGGAGAGATTACTTAATAATTTTCTGCCTTCATTTTTCCTGGTAAAAATAATTTTAAACCAAGTTTGCTTATTAAATAATGTTTGACCCCATAACATACTTGCAACTTAATAAATGTATCACTTATAACGATTTCAGATATTTTAAAATGTATTTTAAAAGTCACGAACAGAGAAAGTTACTAATTGGATTTCAGGCACCAATGTGAACGCTATCAAATGGCTGGTTGTATTTTGTTTTGTTTGTAGTGGGGAGCTTTACCACAGCTTCAAACATGCTAGGCAGGTGCCCTACTACTGCCTGTATTGCTTTAACAGTTGTTCAAAAAATATTTCCAGATTAAGAGAAATCTAAGAAAACTGTGCTTAATAAATATCAATCACCAAGACAAATAGAGAAAACAAAAAGACGTAACCCATTGCTTTGTATAGAGACAGAAATAATGAGTTTTGTGTTGCCTTCCATCAGATACCTGTAAGCCATGATATATTAAACAAATTAAAGTTCCCTTTCGCTTATTCCCAGGAAGTGATTGGGTCTTACACACCATAAGAGCATGTGCTCTCTGTTACATCAAAATCATTACCTATTAAAGGTATACAAGTGAAAATCACTTTTCAAAAATGTGAAGAAGTTCAGTGATCATAGTGATCATAGTGGATCACAGAACAAAAAAAAGACATGGATGTCAGTAAGTGACAGGTAGGAAAGAGACAGAGGTGGGAGGGAGATAAGAGAGTTCACGGGCAGTGGAACAGCCATTTTTAATGTCACAAAATGTTCCCCTTTCTCCTTTAAAACTCAGCTTTGTAAGCAAATCTG
This sequence comes from Pachyuromys duprasi, assembly GCA_028658305.1. Lineage (NCBI taxonomy): Eukaryota > Metazoa > Chordata > Mammalia > Rodentia > Muridae > Pachyuromys > Pachyuromys duprasi. The sequence continues at coordinate 81,635,995 of CM053764.1, forward strand.
AATCTACACGTTCTTTTTATTGTGTGGTGTTCAGTTGCAAATACAGAAAGGTAATTCTAATAGTACATTCAAATATGGTAATTTATTGGATCGTTTAGGGAGAAGTCCATACATAATGGATTCAGGCACAGTTGGATCTAACTAGAAAAACAATATTGCCAGGGATGTCTATCCCTTCTTGGATCTGTTCTCCTCTTTTCTGGCTTTATTTCAGGCATTTTCCTCCCATACCATAACAAGCTGGGTATCAAAAAACCTCAGGCTTACATCCTAAATTTATCCTGTCACATTGCAACTGAGTACACCACTTCCATCTATTCCACCAGAGTCTTTCCTGAGAAGGAACGATTCAGGTCAACTTATCTTGTGCCACAGGCGTTTCTGGAGTCAGTTTCCGAATCCTAAAAATATGGGCCAGATAGATTGAACAAGTCCTGGTTTCCTTTTTGAATGAGGATGATTTACTCTCAAAAGAAAGATCCTAGCATATCCTTTACCTCTGGGAAAACTTGAAATCATAGGTTTCATGTGAGGCCAAAACAAAATAAAATAAACAAAACAACAACAACAAAAACAAAAACAACAACAACAAAACCCAGAGGAACAAAGGTGGTGTTTGAAGAAATTTTAGAACAAGCATTAAGGACTCATAATCCTGAAGTCTCATGATCGTCCAGCTTAAAAAAAATTCAAGAAGACATAGCGATGTTAGAAAATTTAGCCATAGATTTATGGTTCCTGTTTGGGGATGAGATGTTTTTTTTTTTTTTTCCAATATGTGAGAGAAATTTCAACATAAAGTCAAGGGATTCAACCCATCTTTCAGAATCGCCCTAGGTTTTCCTAACTAGCTAACACTTAAAATAAAGAATGCTTTCACTAGCCTTTTCAGCAGTCACATTTTTTTCAATTCCTTTCCCCTGATTTATTTTCCTACTTGATTTTGTTGACATTTAACAGCTCGTATTTTAGCTTATTGCACATTCTATATGTTCATTTCTTCTCTGTCTTGTGTCATTAAAACAGATATTCCATGAGAATTTTATTTGATTCTCACTGCTCACCTAAGTGATTAATATATGTTGGATAAATTGTTTTTAAATGCTGAAAGAGTAGGGGATGATAGGGTGTGTTGGTCAGTGTTCTATCACTGTGAAGAGACAGTCTGACCACCACAACTCTTATAAAAGAAAGCACTGAAATGGGCGCTGGCTTACAGTTTCAGATCTTTAGTGTATTACCCTCAAGGTGGGGATCATGGTGGCAGGCAGGTAGATGTGTCAACTAAGAGTTCTGAATACAGGTTGTCAGGCAGCAGGGAGAGACAGAAAGACACTTGGCCTGGCTTAAGATTCTGAAACTTCAAGTCCATGCCTAGTGACACACTTCCTCCAACAGGGCCACCTATTCTAGCAAGCCCATAGCTCCTCTTCCTTTCAAATAGTGCCATTCCCTAAGTATTAAACACGTGAATCTATGGGAGCCATTTTTATTCAAACCATGTGAAGGGATAAATTAAAAATCTAAACTAAAATCCTTCAAGTGACCAAGTTTAGAGTTTCCAAAGGCCAAATTAATTCAATTCTATAATGAATTGATAAGGGGTCATTATTTTCATTAATAACACTCTTCAAAATAGTTGTATATGATGTAATTAAAGCACACACATGGTGTTAAAGCACACCTCTGTGTGTTGTATGTGCTGATGCCAGAGGAAGAAACTGGGCATCTTCCTCTACTGTTCGTTGCTATCTTGACTTCAGAAAATCTCTTGCCAAACTGAAAGCTACTTATCTGGGCCAGGCTGACTAGTTAAAGAATTCCCCATATTCACATGCCTTCCCCTAACCCCCAGTGCTGGGGTTTGCAGGTAAGTGCAGCCATGCCTGAAGTTTTACATTCCAGTGATTTGAATGAAAGTCCTCATGCTTACCTGCAAGCATCGACCCCCATCTTTCAAAGACACTCATAGTTTAAATGCTGGAAAGGATTGAAACTATTTAACATACAAAACTTTTTGATGTCTTCTACTTTATGAAATGCAATGGCAAAACCCTACTCTACTATTTTGATCACAATAGATTACACTGATATCATATCCATTATAATCTATATTTTTGCTTTGCTTTCTATTAAATGTAATTAACATCTAGTAACTGTATTGGGAGTAAATAGTTTCATAGTAGTTTTATGGTAGTAGACAGAGAATAACTGGGGACAACTAAGAGTACACAGCTTCTCACACTGAGGCAGTGCAGGTTCATCTTTCAATAGTACCTCAGAGAGAACTGTGTGTCTCCCAAGCAGCAGAGACATCCTTCCTATCCCAGGCCATGTTCAGAGAGTACCAGAGAAATTATATCTAATTGAAAAGATGAGTGAAAAACAAGATAAATCAGTGCATTCGGGTCATGTTAAACAATTTGGGTCATTCACTGCTTCTTTATAATCTGTGTAAAAGAAAGCTAATGTCATAAAACACCTGCTGCAATCTAACTCATTCTTTTTTTTTTTTTCTGAGGTTTGAGTATACTGGCATTTCCTCTGACGTCTCAAATATGTTATCAATGAAAATCCTACTTCTCTTTAGTCAACATGACATGTGGTGTATTTGGAGTATGTCTTATATCTCTGTTCTGCAGTAACTTGTCATAGTTACCAGAAGAAAAGGCATGTATGTGTTTGATAAGATCATGAAGGGAGAACTAAGAAAATGTGACAAAGATGAGCAAGAAAATGCCAAGAATATAGAACCAAAATGTGGCTTCTAAGGCATGGGTTTCTTTAAGAAGGCTGAGGATCAAATACAGGAAGTGGCAAACTTCCTCTTTCCCTAGTTCTCACAATCTTTGAGTTCCCTCTTCAATGATTATAAGCCTTAAGTATGGCAGCTGTACTGTAGATATATCCACTGAGATTGGACTCCATAACTTTTGATTGGTTGTGTTTTTCTGTAATGGTCTCATCTGTGGCAAAGGGAAGGTTCCTTGATGAGGGGTGAGGACTGCAGTTATCTGTGGATATAAGGACAGATATTTAAAAGGTAGTTAGGTGTTATACTGGTGTTTGTAAAGCGCTAGCTCTAAGTTCTCCTCCAAGATCCGTGACTTCACTAGAGAAATTATGCCTGATATTGTGTTAGGTGTTTCATCTTTTTAATATATACCTGCTATCCCATTAATTTCCTGAAACCTGGCCATTCAGGGGAACATTCTAGATCCCTATGACTAAAATAATCATGAGTACTCATTACATTTTGCTGATGCGGATGGCATTAATGTGTATGTTAAGAATTATGGCTTACAGCCTATAGTGCATGTTCTTTAGAAAGGGTCACAGATTCAAAGGAAATGAGATTAAAAAATAGTTAAGGAATGGGAAAATTAATTTTTAAAACTAGGAGTTAGTTCTTTACACTTCTTATTTTCATACATTTTGTGTTAAAATATTTTACTAAAGTACTTACTTGACTTAAAATACTGTGAATGCCAATGTGAGAAATTAAATAAAATGGGGTCTGATAATATGCCACATGTTTTATAGTCCCAAATATTTTAATATCACCTTGTCATGGTATTCATAGCCTTAATTTTTCCTTAACAATTTTGTTCCTATGAAAGTTGTGCTTAAAATATCATGTAAGATTTAATTGCATGTATTCCATGGATCCCTAAATTAAAGAATATGAAAAAAATTACAGTATTGTTAGATTTTTTAAGTGTTCATAGTGTGGAATGGCCCAGTTCTTTTGTGCTAAATCTTTTAAAAATTATTCAACTCCACTGAGGTAGAATCTATTTCTCTTTCTCCTCTAATCTAACCCCTAGGGCCACTGTTATATGAACATCTTACCGTGCTAAATTGAGAAGCCCATCCTTGTTTTGTGTGTACCTTATTTAGGCCATCAGCAGACAAAATGGAAATTGTATTTTGTAACCCACAGTGTGGTCCACAGGGGAAATGAGGAGTTGATAAGTACATATCCAGTACACTTACTCTAAGCGATAATTAAAACCAGAGCCCAGAAACACAGAAGGAGCCATGGAATGAAATTGTCAATCTAAAAAATATCAAATTGAAGACCTCTCCTAATTTCTCTGCAAACAGCAGCTTTGGAGAACCTTATCAAAGCTCCATCTCTGCTCCCCTGGGTACAATTTAGACGAGTTTTAAGAGCAGAAAGAAATTATATTTGTCGTGCATGGGGTCCTGTTAGTGTGTGAATGCTTTGGGCCATGTCTATTACCTTTTGAGAGGAAATATAGAGTAAAAGATCAAAGATAAAGGCAGCTTATGTCCTACATTAATACATTAATCAGCTAACTTAGTTATCTGTCTTCCAATGAGAAATGGCATTCTTTTATTTGAAAGAATTGTTTATCACAAATGCTTTTTATCTCAACATAATCTAATGTACTCCTTCCAAAACCAGGTTTTATGTAAGGTACACAGAAATGTTTGTTTTATCTGCTTCTACACCTGAGTATTGTACTTGAAGAAGTAATTTTTTAACTGAAATGCAAAAATCAAGGGAATATATGCATGCTAACTTACACTAATCATCATTACCTCCCAACTTGGGATTTTTGTTTCGTCTTAACCATTCTCAAACAATTATTATAGAAATTCAACATTATACACCTTGTAAAGATATTCAAAGTCACATGTCTACTACTGAAAAAATTAAAAGTTAAAAATCAAGAAATAGTTTAGAATTATTGTCAGGGTTCAAACCTCAGATTTCCCTTTACTGGATGGACTGCATACTTAATTTCTCTAAGCTTCAGTTACTTCCTTGCTTGAAAATGAGAATAAAATAGTACTCAAATCTAGATGCTTCATGAAATTTAAATGTGTAGAGGCTGGGGATGCAGCTCAGTAATGCAGTACTTCCTAACATATACAAACCCCTGGGTTTGCTCTACTGCTGGGAAGTATGTGTAGCATCATCAGAAACCAGTAGGGTATTTTCCACCAAATAAACACTCAAAGCCTGGCAGGTGGTCCAGGATCTAAGAGTGAGGTTGTCAAGGAGCTGCTACAACCAAGATGCACAGCTAATGAAGGCAGATTCGAAACCAAGACAAACCAGAATTTAGATTAAAATATAATAAAATGACTTCTCTATGCATTCATGGGAGAACTTTACAGATGCTTTCCTATCTAATCTCTTCAGAAATTTTTTCTGGGGACCATGAGACTTTTAACACACCAGCAAACTCTGTACTATGTAGACAGATAGTAGGATTATGATTTCATATCCAGAGTGGCCTACACAATAAGAATTTTTTGTCAAACAAATGAATGAATGAATGAGTGGATAAATTAAAAAAAATAAAATCTTTTCAACATGATTTATCATTGCCATATGGGGTAGAATATTGGCAACTCTTACAAGTACGTGCAAAAGTCTGAAGATGGGTAAATTCCTTCTTTGAGAATCTGTAAATTTTGTAAGGTATACAAGATCATGTGCATTCTTGTTATCGGAAAGGAAGGTGTGGAGAGGTCACTGGAGCCACAAAGTACAGATAAAAAAAAAGGAAGTAGAGAAGGATAGGAGAGAGAAAGCGGTGGAAAGAGAAGGGACAAGGAAAAGAAGACAAAGAAAGAAGGAATGGGTGGAGAGAGGATGGAAGGTGTGGGGATGGAAGGGACATAACCTCCCATGATGCCTCAGAGAGAAAATGTTTTATAGGACAAAATTAAAACCTCCATATCCAACTTTCCTGGAAAATGAAGCCAACACTGACATTGTAATAGAGGACAGCTTCAAAACTCCAACAGAAGTGCCGATGGTACCTGCCACAAAGCACATCCTGTTTGAAGAATCTCCTAGTCCTCACTGAAAATGAGAAGACAGAGCAGCAATAAAGACCAGCAGGACAGCTGTGTGCATGCCTGGATATTCTCAACGCATGCTCACCTTGTAAACAAAAAACCTTATTATCATGACTCTAATATATTATTACAACTTGGATCACAGATTCAAAACCCATTTGCCATACAGGTCTCTAGTCAGGAGCAGCACAGTGCGGTTGTTGCTTTCAATCAGAAACATTCCACCAGATGTGAAGTACACCGTCACTTGGTTATCTAGAGGGTCTCATCCATATGCCAGAATGACAATGAGAAGTGAAATTTCAAACCAGGAAATACACTAAGCACACTGCACATTTATTTTGCAAAGTCCATGTACTGTAAGGATTTCTGTTTAGTGGAATTTTGTTCTTTGATTTTAATTATGAGCCAATCCTAAATATCCTACATATCTTCAAACATTTTCAAGGAGAAAAGATAATAAATAAGAAAAAATAAATATGGGCCACACAGCATCCTGCATGATTTATTCAAGTTATAGTCTTTAATTCTCCCCAGCCCACTCTTGAAATCTAGCATGCTGAGTTTATTATAGAGTTATGAGACTTGTATAAATTGATATGTCCATGTGTGTCTGGACATGTGTGTGTGTGTGCATGCATGTGTCGGGTGTGTGTATGTGTGAGTGTGTGGTGTGTGTGTCTGTCTGTCTGTCTGTTATTAGCAAGGTTTGACTCTGTGTATCTGATTCTCCAACTTACTTTTCATTAAGCCTGTTGGTTCCAGCTTGAGAATTGTAGATATTTAGGGGAATATCTGATTCAGTACACATATGGTTCACTCCCCAGAAAGCATATTCTAAAAATTAATCTAAATAGCTTGTCTCTAAGTAATGTCGTGCATTTTCTGTAGGTGTTATGATAAATAAAACAGAAATTCAACTAAAATTTATAAACTATGGCATTTTTGTTTCACTTAGTACTCTGTAACAGTAGAACTACTAAAAATGACAGTACCATTGAAATTAACATTTAAAATTAGTTGCTACAAAGAAGGGAATCTATGAAACCATATGTAAGTGGATACACAGTTTTAAATATTTAACCTCTTTAAATATTAAGTAAACAGAATAATTTCATTTAAAAAATAGTAACCCAAATATGATCACATTCTGGCATGCAAGAAATATTATGGGGCTCCTGTGTAAATGTTTGGAATCAGGCCCAAGATGTAACATTTGAAGCTGCCAATCAACGGCAGTCTACATAGCCACCACTAGTGGAAAGATTCCCTTGTCAGTCCTTGGAGTTATGGTGTCATGTAGACACCGTGGTAAGGGTACGGAATGCTACTGACATACCTACTAAAGCATAGCGCTTGAATTACATCTTAAGGAGAGAGGACACGCCTTCTTTTAAGCCACCACAATACCTATCTCACATTGATCTCTATTTCTACTTCCCTGACTACCTTTTGAGTAATATTAAGAACTTGACACCATAAAATATCATTTGGGAGACCTTCTGTCAGTAGTGTATTGCAGACCAGATATGGGAGGAATGTCTTCTTTTATGTAAGCACTGTATTCTATAGTAAATAAGAATTTTGAAAATGTAACTTCCCAATGACATAAAAATAGCATTTTAATGGCTTGAAATAGTTAATCTTAACAGAACAATCTTCTAACTTAGCTTTGAAATAATGACTCTAGGCACTGGGGAGAAACAGAAAAAATATGTTTATTTTGCCTTTTATTTCAATAATTGTTTTGATTTTCTTTTTTGACCTCTATCAGACAGCTAATGAAGGGGTATAGGCAAATGAAGGGGTATAGGCAAATATTTCAGCTTGTCACACTTAAATTGCTAAAAGAAATTTCTTTGTATTTTTTTTGTGGGGTTGCTGAAGTAAAGCCTAAATTTTTTGTGCCAATCTGAAAATGTCAACCACCACTATGTGAGTGTGAGCATGGGGGATGATGAGCACTCAATTGAAAATCAGAGGCCACCTGTCTATGATTTCAGACTGCTGTCTGCCAGTGTGGACTCAACCATGTTATCAGTCATTAAAATCTCATGTAGACCCTTCAGTGTCCTTCTCTCCTTTAAACTATTTATCCTCTTAACTTGGACCACCTTGTACAATGGAATCAAGATTAGAGACAATCAAAAGTTCCAGGTATGAATTCTGATAATTTGATTAAAATGAATTGTAGATAAATATTACTGGAATAACTGATGGAACAGGAGGTTTCTCTAGTAGGCAACTAAAATTTGGGAACAAGGATTCAGAGCGGCTTATCCATTGGCTTATCACATAGTATTATATGTCATATATCTGACATCAGTAGCTAAACCAGAGTCTTATCAAGGCCATGGGCATAATGGGTACCTGTCTACTGGGTAAGGTTTTCAGCAATGCTATGCTGAAGATCTTACATCTTGCTTGCCAAAACCTGGTATAATGGTAGACCTATGCTACCCTTCAGTTTCCAATCTTCTGTTAGATGATATCAACTGCTACGTTATCTAAATTTAATCTTACATTTAACATATTTTTAGAACTGCTTTTATCTGAAATCATAATTTCCATCTTTTTAGTACATCACTTTAAAATACACACATGAAGGTTTCTTTTTAAGAGTGAATGATTGATAGTTAGATAATGAAGTCTGCTCGCTATTTATCATACATATAACACCCATTTCAGATGAGAGAAGTTAAACTTGTACAGAGACATTAGGAAAACACTCTTGTGTTTGGTTCATGCTTGTTGGATATTAATTCTTTTTTATTTTTATTTTTATCCAAATATTTTTCATTATACCTCCCAATTGAAGCTCCCTCTTTCAACTTACCCCAGTCCAAGCCACCCTCCCTGTTCCCCTCATCCCCTTCCCCTAGTCCACCATTGTCATCTGCCCATAGCTTGCTAAGTCTCATCAGTACTGTCTGGGTCCTCTTCCTCCATGGCCTGGCACGGCAGCATCAACAGGGGCGAGTGATCAAAGAACAGTCAACTGAGTTCATGATAGAAGCAGCTCCATATCCCTCACTTGGAGATACACATGGAGACTGAGGTGCCAATCGGCCACAGACAAGCATATGGTCTTCTTCATATATGGTCCTCTGTTGGTGTAGCAGTCTCTGCAGGACTCCCTGGGCTCAGATCCTTTAGCTTTGTTGGTCTCCTTGTGGGGCTCATGTCCCTCCCTCCCAATACCCCTCTTCTTCCATAAGACCCCCTGCGCTCTGCCCAAAGGTTAGCCTTGAGTTTCAGCATCTGCTCTGCTTGGGTCCCCTCTTGGGTGACTCATTTCAGAGGACCCTCCAGAGTAGGCTCCCATCCTATTTCCTCTCTTCCACTGCTTGTGATGTCTATCTTGTTTGCCATTCTTAATGAGATTTAAGCATCCTGCCTAGGGTCCTCCTTAGTGATTAGTTTCCGTACATCTATACATGGCTATCCTATATTACACAACTAATATCTGCTTCTAAATGAGTGTATACCATACTTGTTTTTCTGTTCCTGGGTTATGTCATTCAGGATGATCCTTTCTAGTTCCATCCATTTACCTGCAATTTCATGATTTTCTTGTTTTTAATAGCTGAGTAGTATTCCATCGTGTAGATGTACCACAATTTCTGAGTCCATTCCTCCATTAGGGGCCATCTAGGTTATTTCCTGATTCTGGCTATTACAAAAAAGCTGCTATGAACATAGTTGAGCAAATGTCCTTATTAACTAGTGGGGCATCTTTTGGGTATATATCCAGGAGCAGTATAGGTGGATCATGAGGTACTGCTATTCCTAATTTTCTGAGACAGAGCCAGATTGATTTCCAAAGTGGTTGTACTCCCACCAGCAATGAGGAGGGTTCCTCTTTCTCCACATCTTCTCCAGCCTGTATTCACTTGAAATTTTTATCTTAGCCATTCTGATAGGTGTAAGATGGAATATCAGAGCTGTTTTGATTTGCATTTTCCTGATGACTAATGATGTTGAACATTTCTTTAAGTGTTTCCCTGCCACTTGATATTCCTTTGTTGAGAATTCTCTGCTTAGCTCTGTAACCAATTTTTAAATTGTATTTTTTTGGTTTGTTGGTGTCTAATTGCTTGAATTCTTTATAAATTCTGGATATTACCCTCTATCAGATGTAGATCTTTTCTCAGTCTGTAGGCTGTCATTTCATTCTGCTGACAGTGTCCTTTGCTTTATAGAAGGTTTTGATTTTCACTAGGTCCCATTTATTAATTTTAGATCTTAGAGCTTGAACTTTTGATGTTCTGTTCAGGAAAATTTCTTCTGTGCCAATGAGTTCAAGGCTCTTCCACAGTTTTTCTTCCAAAAGACTTGGTATGTGTGCTTTTCTGTTAAGATCTTTGATCCATTTGAACTTTCATATTTTGCAGGGTGATAAATGTGGGTCTATTTGCATTTTTCTACATGTGGACTTCCATTTAGACCGGCACCATTTGTTGATGATCCTATCATTTTTCCGTTGTATGGTTTTGGCATCTTTATCAATAATCAGGTTTCCATAGGTGTGTGGGTTTATTTATGGGTCTTCAATTTGATTCCATTGATTTACCAATCTGTTTCTATGCCAGTACCATGCAATTTTTATTACTGTTGCTCTGTAGTACAGTTTGAGATCAGGGATAGAGATACCTCCAGAAGATCTATTATTGTAGAGGATTGAAGGTGTTTATCAGCTGTAGGAGTTCCCTGGTAGAATTTTCTGGTAGATAGTATATACTCATGTATACTATCATATCATCTACAAATAGTGATGATTTGACTTCTTCCTTTCTAATTTATATCCCCTTGATCTCCTTTAGTTGTCTTATTGCTCTAGCTAGAAGTACAAGTACTATATTGAAGAGATAAAGAAAGAGTGGGCAGCCTTGCCTTCTCCCTGATTTCAGTGGGGTAGATTTAGATTTGACTGTGCTGGATTTTATCAAATGCTTTTTCAGCATATAAGGAGATGATCACATGTTTTGTTTTGTTTTCTGTCAGTTTGTTCACATGGTGGATTACATTGATGGATTTCTATATATTGAACCACCCCTACATATCTGGGATAAAGCCTACTTGGTCATAGTGGATTGTATCTTTTATGTGTTCTTGGATTCAGTTTGCAAATATTTTGTTGAGCATTTTTGCAGAAATGTTCATAAGGGATATTGGCATGGAATTCTCTTTTTTGGGTCTTTGTGACATTTAGGCATCAAGGTTACTATGGCTTCATAGAATGTGTTTGGTAAAGTTCCTTCTGTTTATAGTTTGTAGGATAGTTGAAAATCATTAGTGTTAGCTCTTCTTTGAAGGTCTGGTAGAATTCTGCGTTGAAACCATCTGGCCCTGGGCTTTTATTGGATGGGAGACTTTTTGATGACTGCTTCTAATTCCTTAGGGGATACAGGACTTATTTTTAAATTTATTTATTTTTATATCAATCACAGGTTAGTTTTTTCGCATCCCATGCATAGCCTCCTCCCTCATTCCCTCCCACCCTCTCCAACCCTCCCTCATCTCCTCCCTACCCCCTTCAAGTCCACCAACTGGGAGGGCCTCCTCCCCTTCCATCCAACCCCAGCTCATCCTGTCTCCTCAGGGCTGGCTGCAATGTCCTCCCCTGGAATCTAACCAGGCTGTTACTCCCTGGCATGTATGGGGGAGGGTCAAAGAGTCAGCCATCAAGTTCAAGACTGAAACAGTCCCTGTTTCCCTTACTAGGGTCTTCAGTTCGACACTGAGCTATCATGGGCCCCATCTGAGCAAGGATTCTAGGCCATATCCACATATGGTCCTTGGTTGGAGAAACTGTCTCATATAAGACCCCTGTGCCCTGCTCAGTTTGGTCTTTGTGGAGCTCTTGTTCTCCCCAAGTCTTACTAACTTCCCCTATTTTTATTATTACTTCCCGCCCTCTGCCAAGGACTTGATTGTGAGTCTTAATACCTGCTTTGATACATTGCTATATTGATTCTTTCAGAGGTCCTCTTTGGTATGCTCCTGTCCTGTTACTTGTTTTCTCCTCTATTCAATGTCCATCCCATTTGTTCATCTATACGATCA
>CM053764.1:81648401-81719904 GCA_028658305.1 Pachyuromys duprasi
ATATTAAGACTCGAGATCAAGACTTTGGCAGAGGGTGAGAAGTAATGATAGATCTGGGGCAGGTTGGTGAGACTTGGGGAGAACAAGAGCTCCACAAAGACCAAACTGAGCAGGGCACAGGAGTCTTGTATGAGATGGTTTCTACAACCAAGGAACATGTGTGTATGTGGCCTGGAACCCTCTGCTCAGATGGGGCCCATCATAGCTTGGTGGAGGACTGAATACCCTAGTGAGGGAAACAGGGACTGTTTCAGTCATCAACTTGATGGCTGACTCTTTGACCCTCCCCATACAAGCCGGGGAGTGACAGACTGGCTAGATTGCAGCCAGCCCAGAGGAAACAGGATGAGCTGGGGTTGGATGGAAGGGGAGGAGGTCCTCCCCTGTTGGTGGACTTCGAGGAGGCAGGGAGGAGGGAGATGAGGGAGGGAATGGGAAGGTGGGAGGGAATGAGGAGGGGGCTACGCCTGGGATGCAAAGTACCTAATCTGTGATTGATATAAAAATAAATAAATTATAAAAAATATGGATCTATTTTCATTTTTCTGCATACAGATATCCAGTTGGACCAGCACCATTTGTTGAAGATGCTGTCTTTTTTTCCATTGAATGGTTTTGGCTTCTTTGTCAAAAATCAAGTTTCCATAGGTGTGTGGGTTCATTTCTCGGTCTTCTATTCGGTTCCATTGATCCACTATTCTGTTTCTATGCCAATACCATTCAGTTTTTATTACAATTGCTCTGTAGTACAGCTTGAGGTCAGGGATGGAGATACCTCCAGATGATCTGTTGTTGTAGAGGATTGTTTTGGAGATTCTGGGTTTTTTGTTTCTCCATATGAAGTTGAGTATTTTTCTTTCAAGGTCTGTGAAGAATTGTGAAGCTATTTTGATGGGGATTGCATTGAATCTGTAGATTGCTTTTGGCAATATGGTCATTTTCACTATATTAATCCTACCAATCCATGAGCACGGGAGTTCTTTCTACCTTCTAATATCTTCAATTTCTTTCTTCAGAGATTTGAATTTTTTTTTTCATATAGGTCTTTCACTTGCTTGATAAGAGTCACCCCAAGGTACTTAATGTTATTAGTAGCTATTGTGAAGAGTGTTGTTTCCCTAATTTGATATAGGACTTTTTAATTTTTTTTACCTGATCTTGATTCAGCTTTGTTAAGTGGAATTGATCAAGAAAATTGTCCATTTCACTTAGATTTTTAATTTTTGTGGTGTATGGGCTTTTTTAAAATTATCATTTAATATAATTTATTCAGTTTGTATCCTGGCTGTGGCCCCGTCTCCTTTCTTCCATTTCCTTCCTAACTCCCTCTTCTTCCCCTATGCCCCTTCCCTAGAGGCATATAAGCTTTTAAAGTAAGACCTAATGCTTATTTGGATTGCCTCAGTGTTTTTATGTCCCCCCTTTCATTTTTGATTTTGTTGGTTTGGTTAGTGTCTTTCTGCCATTCAGTTAGTTTGGTTAATTGTTTGTCTATCTTCTTGATTTCCCAAAGAACCAGCTCTTGGTTCCATTGAGTTTTTGAATTGTTCTCTTTGTTTCTAGTTTATTGATTTAAGACCTAAGTTTGATTATTTCTAGCTGTCTACTCCTTTTGGGTATGTCTGAATCTTTTTTCCCTAGGGCTTTCAGGTGAGCCATTAAGTTGCTTGTTTGAGATGTTTCTAATTTCTTTGTGAAGGCACTTAGTGCTATGAATTTTCCTCTTAACACTGCTTTCATTGTGTCCCATAAGTTTGAGTATGTTGTGCATTCATTTTCATTGAATTCTAGGAAGCCTTTAATTTCTTTCTTGATTTCTTTCCTGAACCAGCTGTCAATGGGTAGCGAATTGTTCAGTTTCCATGTGTGTGTGGGCTTTTTGCTGTTTCTTTTGTTGTTGAGGTCCAGCTTCAGTTCATGGTGGTCTGATAAGATACATGGGATTATTTCAATCTTGTATCTGTTGAGGCTTGCTTTGTGACCAGCTATATGATCTATTTTCAAGAAGGTTCCATGAGGTGCTGAGGAGGAGATAAATTCTTTTGTGTATGGGTAAAAAATTCGACAGATGTCTGTTAGTTCCATTTGATTCATGACATCTATTAGTGTCATTGTTTCTTTGTTTAGTTTTTGTTTTTATTGACCTGTCCTTTGTTGGTGTGTTGAAGTCTCCACTATTAATGTATAGGTATCTATGTGTGGTTTAAGTTTCATTAATGTATCTTTTACAAATGTGAGTGCCCTTGTATTTGGGGCATAGGTGTTTGAATTGTGAGGTCTTCTTGGTGGAATTTTCCTTTGGTGAGTATGAAGTGATCTTCCTCATATTTTTTTATTAATTTTGGTTCAAAGTCTATTTTATTAGACATTAGAAGGGCTACTCCTGCTTGCTTCTTGAGACCATTTGCTTGGAAAGCCATCTTCCAGCCTGTTACTCTCAGGTAATGTCTATCTTTGTGACTTTAGTATTTTTCTTGTATGCAACAGATGGTTAAGTCTTATTTATGCATCCATTCTGTTAGTCTGTGTCTAACAGAATGAGTTAGTTCACTGATGTTAGAAATTAATTTCTCAACTCAGTGAACTCAGTTAGAGCTGAGTTCACTGATGTTGAGAAATTAATGATCAGTGGTTGTTAGATCTTTTTATTTTGGTGTTGGTTTTGGTGGTGTGTTTATGTGCTTGGCTACTTTTAGTTACGCTGTAGTGAGGTTATTTATTTTCTGTGTTTTCCTGAGTGTAGTTAGCTTTCTTGGTTGTGTTTTTCTTTCTAGTATCTTCTGTAAGGCTGGACTTGTGGGTACGTATTGTTTAAATTTGTTTTTGTCATTGAATATCTTGTTTTTTCCATCTATGATTATTGGGAGTTTTGCTGTATATAGTAACCTGGGCTGAAAACTGTTTTCTTTTAGGGTCTGTGTGATATCCATCCAGGCCCTTATGGCTTTTATAGTATCTGTTGAGAAGTCAGGTGTTATTCTGATGGGTTTACTATGCATTATATGTTACTTGGCCTTCATCCCTTTTAGTACTTTTTCTTTGTTCTTTATACTTACTGTTTTGATTACTATTTAGCGGGAGGAATTTCTTTTCTGGCCTAATCTATTAGGTGTTCTATAGGCCTTTTGTTTGCTTATAGGCCTCCCCTTTAAATTGGGAAACTTTTCTTCTATGATTTTGTTGAAAATATTTTCTGGACCTTGGAGATGGGAATCTTCTTTTTCCTCATTTCTACTACTCTTAGGTTTTTTTCTTTTCATGTTGTCTTGGATTTCTTGGATGGTTTGTGTGAGGAATTGTTTTTTGGTTTTGGTTTTGGTTTTTTAATTTAACATTTTCTTTGATGGATACATCATTTTCTTCCATTGTATCTTCAACACATGAGATTATTTCTTCCATCTCTTATAGTCTGTTGGTTATGCTTACCTTTGTAGTTCGTTTTCTTCCTTATGTTCTCTCTCTGCATGATTTCCTGTTTGTGTTTTCTTTAATTTTTCCATTTCTATCTTCAAATCTTAAACCATTTTGTTGATTTCCTTCACCTGTCTTACTGTATTTTCCTTCAATTCTTTCCCCTGTTTGTTTGAACTTTCTTCTATTTCTTTTATCTCTTTCAGTGATTTAATTATTACTTCTATAAAGGCCACACACTGTTTGACTATATCTTCCTGTATTTCTTTAAGGATGGCCATAATCTGTTTGACTTTATCTTCCTCTGATACTTCACGCATTTTATTCATTTCCTTCATTATCCTCTTCATAAGCATAGATTTAAGGTCATCTTCTTGAATTTCACTTATGTTGGGGTAACCAGGACTACTTGCCCTTAGATAACTGAGTTGTGGAGATGCCATATTAGTTTGGCTTTTGTTGATTGTGCTTTTATGCTGGCCTCTACTCATCTGGCTGTCTCAGGTGTTGGCTGTTAGTTTCTGGTGCCTGATGGAATCCAGGGGTGGAGGAAAATCCCTTTGGCAGGACAATGGTTGTTCCTGAAGGAGCCCTCCTCAGTTTTTTGGTTATGGTCATGGAATGGCTGGTGCTTCTCAGGCATTTGCCACAGCTCTCCTCAGTTGTATGGTACTCGCCAATGTAAGGACCAATTTATGAATAAATGAGGCTTACAACAGATCTTATATGAAAGAGGTTTATTAGGTGGATATGAAGAGAGGGAGAGGAGGGAGAGCAGGACATGATGGGGGAAAGAAGAGAGAAGGGGAGGGGGTGCCCCATAGAGAGAGAGAGGCAAGAGAGAACAAGAGAAGCGAGAGAGAACAAGAGAGAGACCACATGTCAGATTGTCCCTTTAAGAGGCCAGGTAACCATGCCTCTCAGGTGTGGCCACCTGGCTGGGTGACACAAGATGACATCGTAAGTTGCTAGGTAACCCAGAAGCAGGTTCTGTTTCAAAATACTAACAGTAACTGGGCTCATTTGGGAGTCCAGGGGCTTTTCTCTCACCAGGAGAAGTCCTGGAGACAGCTGCCCTGCCGCTGGGTTTCTAGCTCTGAATTTAGTGGGCTGCTGCTCAATACACTCTGTTTGCTGGGTGCAGTCCTCTTGAGAAACCAGGGTGCCCTCAAGTTTGGTCAGTTTAGCTAGAGAGACAGGTTGTGCTTTAGAGCAGCATCTGGGGGCTGATCGCATGGGTCTCAGGCATTTGTAGGTTATAATGCTAAAGAAAAAAATTTCACATGCAGTGCACAGAAAATTCCAGAAGACACATTCATTGTATTCAGAGCTGTGGCTTATTCTAGTCACTAGTTCCAAATGCCGTACAGTTTATGTGGTTCCTGAAAGTGATTAGCTAACATGGTTGTGGAATCTTAAAGTTAATTGTCTGTATTTTCTAAGGGCAGTTGAAACTTTGATTGAGTTTTTGGAGGAGAGCTGTCAGTCAAGCATTAAATTATGTAGAAGACAACTTAGTTTCTAATCCTCATCATTCAGATTGAAAGATGTTTGACTTATTTACATAGTTCCTCCAACAAACAAATACTGCTATCTTCAAAGTTCTTGGAATTTGTCACTTTCCAGATCTCTGAATAAGGATCATAAAAGCCTACTTGTCCTTACAGGCAACATTTGCTTGTTGATTTTTGTAATAGTTAGATTGCATGCAAAGACTCTTACCAATACCTTGGACAAGCAAGGAAGAATATATATGTGGTTTTAGAACCCATGGACCAAGAGCTGGTTTAAGATTGGATGATTTTTCACTTAATCTTTTAATGGTGGTTCATAGATCTTGCTAAGCAAGGCATACAAAGTGGGTAGGGTAGGGCTAGGGTGACAGCTCATCAGGTAAAATCACTTGCTGTGAAAACAAGAGAATGTGAGTTCAAATCCTCAGCATCCATGCAAAAGATGTTCATAGCAGAATATGCCTATAACTCCAGTACTGTAGGAGAGGTTAGGGGTAGGAAGATGGAGACCAGGGGTTCCCAGTTTCCCACTGCCACCTGTCCTTGGCAAAAGGATGTTTTTTTCAGGTCCAGTGAGAAAATATGTCTCAAAAATGAGGGGATAAGTACAGTAAGAAACCTAATGTCCTCATCTGGCCTCCACATGCCTGCACATGACACTTGAAACTGCATATCCATAAATGCTCATCCAGACACACACACACCAGAAATATTTAATAAATTTAGTAACCCCTGTGCTTTTACACTCATAAAATTCCTGAAACAAACAATAAAAAATATTGAATATCCTATAATAGTAAAGATATGGTAACGATATATTAAGCTGTGGAGTATGTATGGTTTTGGTTACTAGTTGAAAATGAATGACTTCAACATCACCTAATTAGCATAACTGTGATACACTGATTTTTTTTAACTTCAAGCCATCATTGCAAAACCATATTTCTTAATTTAAGAATTGAAACAGCCATAAATATTTGAGGATGTTAACTGAGAATTTGCATTGCATAATGTTTTTATAATTATCATCTGTACAACAGAAATAATTCAGAAATTATAGTCACCATCTCAGAACCACATTAAAGAAGACAAAGCCAGTTTATCATTCCAGCAAGGTTTTTAATGCTGTACTGGTAGAGATTGTTCTCTTTTTTTCAAATGTTAAAACAAAGATGCTGGATGGAGGTCGCAGGGCTCAACCAACAATCTACTCTTTCTCAAGGATATAGAATCTGAAAAATTAAAAATGAAGACTCTGGCAGATTCTCTGTCTGGCAAGGATCTTGCTTATTTTTTATTATTAAAAATGTATTCTTCTCTCATACAAAACATCCCAACCACAGTTTCCCTTCCTTCATCTCTTCCTACTTAAAACTTCCCCTTTCTCAACATCCACTCCCCCTCCTTGCCCCTGCAAAAAATAGCAAGCCTCCAAGAGACAAAAACCAAGCACAACAAAACAATAAACAATAAGACAAGACAAAAGCCCTTCTATAGAGGCTGGACAAGGCAACCCAATAGGAGGAAAAGAAACCCAAGAGCAAAGTAAAGAGTTAGAGACACACCCACAGTCACTCCTGCTGTTAGAAGTCCCACAAAATACCAAGCTAACAGCCATAACTTATACTGAGAGGGTCGTGCTTCTTCATTCATTCTCTCTGTGTAAGAGAAACAATGGTGATCCCTGAGGTCTCTGTAACACCACCAAACTTGTTCACACTTATCTCCTAAAACTAGTACATTGTCAAGTAGGATTTTAAGCTCTGGATTTGGGGGAATACACACAGAGGAAATTTAGGAGGAAATGGAAAGATTGTGAGCCATTTAAGAGTCCATACCTCTTTTAGAGAAGCTAAGTTAAGTTCCCAGCATCCAGACACGGTGACAGACTCACAGCATACTAACCCCATCTCTAGGGAACCTGACACCTTCTTCTGGCTTCTGTGGGCACCTGCACTCATATGAAAAATCTATTCCACATATGACATAAACATATAATTTTAAAACAAAAATAAATCTTTACAAAAGAGAGATTTTTGCAACATATTTCACAGCACACAGAATTACTTTATATAGGAACTCACTAAATAGCACAGACATATCTCCAGCTCTTTTCTCTCCCACCTCTAACTAACTTGATTACTAGTATGCCCTATGCAATGGTGACTTTAACTGCCAACTTTAGACAAACAAGGATCACCATAAGAATCTCCATGAGTAATTATTTATATCAAGTTGTCCTGTGGTCCAGTTTGTGGAAGATTGCCCAGTAATTGATATAGCCTACAGTGGGTAGCACTATTCCCTAGGCTTGACTTTGAAATGTATAAATGAAGAAACCTGCTTGTGCAAGACCTCATCCACAGTTAAGAGTAGAGTGAAAAAAGCACATCGCTGCTCTCTAGTATTTTGGTTACAAGAGAGTGTATGCACGAAGATAACTATGCTGTGGGCTGTTACTTCACAGAAGCTGAGATCAGAAGATTACAAACTTCTACTGTATATGATAAGGTAAAAAAAAAGTCTTTTATTCCACAGAGCCATTGAGAACAATCCCTAGTATAAAAGTTGAGTATGTCTACACTACATACATCTATTGAAAAGTGGCAGAAAATGACTGACTTCTCCTCTTAAATTATAATAAAAACAAACTAAAAGAAATCCAGAAGCTTTTATAGACATTTTTTAAAAATCCCTTTCCCTAATTACTTAGATTGCAAAAGCCCCAGTGGGAAAGGGAAAGGTCAGAACTTAGTACTTTTAATGGTCAATATTGCTCTTTTAATATTTAATTTCAATGATTTTCAGCTAGCTCCCCCTAGGGGAAGCGTTCCGTGGAATGATAATAGGAAGAGAATGAAAAAGGAGAAAGGTGTCTGCGAATGGACCCCAGGCATGGGAGGGCTCTAGGAAATTCCTCTTGTCCCTCACACTTATCTAGTTCATATTTCATTGATATTATTCATTTTAAAAGTTTGTTTTGAAATTCAGGCATATACTAGTGCTTCACAAAGAACTTCCTGAAATATATTTTATAAAACACCATATGAAATTAAGGCTGGAAAATAACAGAACACACTTTAGTTGTAAGAATCCCAATTCAGAAGATGCTCCACTTTATATTGAGACCCTACTGTGACCTATTTATGCATCATGGGAATATTGTTGTAAGTAAAATACACAATAATTCTAAGGACTTCTATTTTTTTCAAGAATTGAAAGCCCAAGATAAGCATCCAGCTTCATATTTCTTAATTTTGAAAATGGATTAGCTACACATGAGCCTTAAAGTATACGGTACCTAGATTGTACTAGGTAATTTAACCAACCAGTATTTATTAAGCATGATCTGACACTCAAAATGGTGACTGGCATAAAACAAAACAAAACAAAACAAACAAAAAAAACAATTACCCCCTCCTTTGAGTGGTGGATAAGAGGCAACAATAAAAGACTGCATGTATGAAGGACAGAAATAAGAAGCCTTTTGCCAGCTGCCCAGCCAGGATTGTGCTAATTGAAAACATTTACTGCCTTCCATACCTTCTTTCTTTTTTTTTTCTTTAGCATGCACTGTTTTCTAGCTCATCTGCATTTTATGTAATTATCATGTGAGTTGTTGGAGTCCTTGTTAGAGCTAAGCCACTTAAGCAGGGAGACTGAGCACCTGTTGTATTTCATTGCCTTGTCCTCCCTTGGTAAAAGGTACTCAATATGTAAGCTTTTATCAAACATGAGTATGGTGGGGGGTGGGGAACAACTTGATGAATGTAATCTTTGCCCCATCAACATATGCAGGGTTTGAAGTGTTTCTGAGCAAAATCTGCATGGAGAGTCTCTATTGCAGTAGCTGAGGAAGATAAAAGCACACCTGACATTCATGGCTATTAAGCACTGAAAATATTGCTGCCAATTGAACCATGGCTTTAAATCTCTGTTGAACTTGACTCTAATGAAGATAGAAATAAATAAAAGAATAAAACCAACTGTCTACATTACTCATAAGAATGCCGTACTTTGCATGTGGATACAGAGGTCTGGCTCAGAGCACGTGGATCATAAAAGAGTTAGCCTACAGAACAAAGTGTTTGATAACCCTGGAGAGCAGCCGGAACACTGGGAGATTCTGGCTCAGTATGTAACAGAATTGGGTTAAGAGAACTATATAAGGCTTGAAAAAAAAACACAGAATCACAGAAATTAGAAATAAAAGCGACTCTTAGATCATATTGTCCATCCCCTGCCAAGGCAAATTGTTGCTGACAGTATGTTACAGCTTTATTCTTTGCAGTAGACTTTTACTGACTTCCCAAGAGAGGTTTCTGATCTGTCCAAATAATGAATGGGATGATTTTTTTTTTCTGTTGGCATCTAATCATTAGAAAGCACAGCTTTTTACTGACAACACTAGTTTGTGAAAGTCATTGAAGTCCAACTCCAACTTCTATTAGCTTTGTGTGTTAGATAAAATAAAATGGTAGAGTCTGTTAGGGAGGAAAACTTATGAGAGTTCTTTCTACTTTACTGCTTTTCATAAGAGATAACATGCTGAATGGATTAGCTGTGTTCAACGGGATCTCAATAAACTTGAAACATTAAAAACTGAAAAATATATAAATAAAGTTCCTGCTACTTCTAAGCCATCTGGATAAGATCAGGTGCACTAAAACTCCATATAGAATTAATGTAATTATTTTTATTTTATTGGCATGTGTGTAGAAGTGGTACCACAAACACAGGCAGATACTTAAGTGATTTTCATTGTTTTCTCTTAATCTACTCAATGGATGCTTGAGTCACCTCAGTGGGACATATGACAGAACTTCTTTTAAATGAATTGATGATGATGGGGAGCTGAAGAGCATGCTTAGGTAGAGAGAGTGTAAAACCCTGAACACAGGACTTCCACACCCTGGCCAACTATCTGTTTTATTCATTGATTCTGCTGAGAAGAATTTTGTGAATGTGAAATATTTAAAAAGAAATGTGTTATAGTTATTTCTCATAATCACTTGTAATGGTTTTTTTAATTTGAGCAATTGAACTCTAATCAAAAAATCAATTGCATCCTTTCTACTATGTTCAAGTCTAATTTAAAATTTTTGAAACATATCTGTATTTTGGTCCCACAGTTTGACAACTTAGTATAAAAACAAAAGAAGTATATAACATTAAAAAGAAAACAGGAGGAGGGGAAGCAAAGCTTTCCTTGTTACTAATGAGCTAGTACATTCTTTAAACTAATCTGTTTCACCAGATAAATTCACTGTCACATTTTGTCTCCAGCTTCCTAAATGGTCGTTGAGACATTTTAACATCTTACTTACACTATGTGGATTTTCTCATAGTTTTATACAATTAATTAATTATGTATTATAGTATTGAAGTCTGGGCAGAAAGTCTGTAAGGTTATGAGACAAACTAAATAATGACGATTAGACGTACGGCAGATCTTCTATGAAAGTGGTTTATTAGGTGGATATGAAGAGGAGAGAAGGGAGAACAGGACATGATGAGGGGAAAGAGAGAGGGGTGCCCCGATAGAGAAAGGACGAAGAGAGGGAGCACATGTCGGGTTGTCCCTTTAAGGGGACACCTGGCCTGCGACATATGATGACATCATAAGTTGCTAGGCAACCCAGAAGCAGGTTTTGTTCCAAAATCCTAACAGAGTCTACTATCCAAATTGCAGTTTAAAGGATAATGGTTCAAAGAGTTAAAAATGTAAACTTTTTCCAGAAACAGGAAGGTCACTAAAATGCTTGATGAAATGGTTAATTGGTAGATCCAGGCCCAACTAGAGCTATTTATTATGATAAGATGCTCTTTCTTGTAGTTGACAGATCCTGATTCCTTCAATTGCTACCACAACCTCAGTGAGGATGTACAACTATCATCCCCACTTTGTTGTCAAAGAAACAAGGCAGAGAGAGGATAGCAGTTTCAGAGGTTATCAGAGCTCCAAAGAAGCAGAAACAGAAACCAGCCTAGCATGTGCTGCGTAGCAATGGTGCAATGGACTACTCAACTCTTCCAGCTCATAAATGCTAGACCCATGGTGTCATCCCTCAAAATTTTATAAATTTCTTAATTTTTAAATGTGAACAATCAATTACAAATATCATAAAACACAATGTAATTAAAAATATCATAAAACATCTCCAGGCCAAAAGTGGCCATAGATCTTTAGTTTGTGGTCGTGCATTATTCTTGTATCTGTAATAAAGATTTGCAAAGTTTACAGAACCTTCCTGGTCAGGATGATTTTAATTGACCACTTCTAGTACCCCTTCGTGAAAGTGTGTTCAGAACAGCAAGATGCTCATCCCTCAGAGTTTTTGCCTACAGAGCATCCAAGAGGCTTCTAAAAAAAAAAAAAAACCAAAAAGAAGAAAAAATGCTGGCATCCTTGAAGGCTTGTATGTAGACGTGTTCTGGAACATGCACCTCTGTCCGGATGCATGGTGGTATTGAAGGGACGCTGGCCAGCTCAAGCACGTTGAACAGGGCTCTAGCAGGCTTTCCTGGCCTAACTCCCCATTCCCTCTGCCTTGCTAAAAATACTTATATTGCATTCCTAAAGCTAGCCACCAAAATCTATTCCGTTATTTCGCCACTTCCTACTCCTGACTATGAAAGTCCAGCTACCAAAGTATTAAAGGCCAGGAATCAAAAGCCCCCTTTAGCTCACCTAATGAACATGCCCAGTTAAAATTAAACACATTACCCTAACAATGGGGTTTCCCTTTGCACCTTTATAAACTGCCAATCCCCTGTGGGCCACTTCTGTCTCTTCTCTATCCAGAGGCAGTCCTTTGGCATACCATCCTCTCCCCACCCCCAGGAACAAACGCCACCGCTCCCTCTCCCTTGACTCTTTCCCCTTCTCAAGCTTTCTCTACCTCCCTCTTGTCTCTTCTTTCCTGCCCTCTGTCCTTCTGGGGCAAATCAGTCTTTGAGGTGAGAACTTGGTCTTGGGGATTCTGAGCCAATGCTTTCTTTCTTTCTTTTTTTTTTTTTTTTTCTTTTAGGCGCTATTGCCAGAGGCCTTTTTGTTTCAAAGTAGATAAATTGGAAATTACAGCATATTTGAAACAGACACTTACAGGCCCAAACACTATTCTATGTTTCCATAGCTAAGAAAGCATTGACTGAATAGGATAGATTGATATTAGATGAATGGTGTCATTCTCTTCACTATTGTTATCCTTTTAAATATCTTTTGGAGCTAATAAGACTTACATTTTAAAAATTATTAATCATTTTCCAAAATCAATTAATATATTCCCTTACTTAATAAATGGTGTTAATATAACTTAAAGATTCGTATTGGATCATCCAAACGCATATTGTAAAAAGAAGAGAAGAAAAAAAGAAGGAAGAAGTGGAGAAGAAACAAAAAGTATTACCTCAGATATTAAATCATCAATATAAATTAGTTATTTAACCTTTAAACATGGTTCTGAAGGAACAGACAGAATTTGTTCAAGTTTATGGACATAAAGAATTATGTCTAACCATCTAGCCCACCAAACATGAAACTCTGTTGTATTAACAATGTAGTAAAACAATAAAGTAAATTCAATAAGTATCTTGCTAAAAACTAAAAATTAAAAGGTCACAAATACCCATGAACTTAAGCTTAATAGACACTTATAATATTTATTGATTTGGACTAAAAATATTTCATTTTTCTTCTTCTAATGCTGGAGATAGTAAATTTAACAAGGAAGATATACTTTATTCTAAGAAACAGCTATTATGTTGTGATAAACTAAAGACAACTAATATATTTAAAGCAATCTGTAAAGGTAAAATGAGATATTTTCCTTCTTTGAGATTTTTCTACAGCCAGGTAACAAGATATTCCTCTCTGTTTTGGATGTAACTAAGATGACTATTTTAACGTGTGTTTTTTGTTTCAAGCATAGGTATATTTTTTTATTTCTTTTTCTTTGAGGCAGGGTTTCTCAGTGTACACTTGCTGTCCTGGACTCACTTTGCAGACCAGGCTGATCTCTAACCCATAGAGATCCAGCTACCTCTACCTCTCTGAGCGCTGGAATTAAAAGCATTCCCTACCACACCTAGTTAGGTACATTTCAAAACACTGTGGAAACATAAAATTGCTCGATAAATTTGCATTCCACTAAGACAAACTGAAATAACCTCACTTATACATCAGTAATGTCGATGTTATTTCTTGACTTTTTTTTGAAAATGTGGTTTTGAAATTCATTTTTTGAGTTGCTTTCTATCAGTAGAGATTAGTAGATTATATGGTCAAAACTTCCCAGTGATACATAAATGCATTTGAGGTTGTTCAAAATTTAGGGTCACAAATATTAAGATCTTATTTTCATAATACAATGCCTATCAGTCAATTTCAGGCACAAGAAAGTAAATAGGTGAAAATATTTTAAAGTACATCCATGTTGGTGTGTAATGTGGTCCCCTACTCTACTCTTTCTTGACAAGAAGGAATACTCCAGTCTGCCTTTAAATTTCCATCTCCAATTCCTACTACCATGTGTCCAATTACAATGATTGCTATTTTATGAATAGGTGAGCAATTAAATAAGTAAATGGGAAGAAGCACAGGGACATGGAGAGAGAGACAAAGTCCCTTGTGCCTCTCTTCATAGTGCCCACACTTGTAAATCATAATTAAGATAGGGCTTTTGACCTCCCCTATCAGTGGACTTGGGGAGGGGCATGTGTGGAGAAGAGGAAGGGAAGGTGGAATTGGGAGGGGAGGAAGAAGGGGTTTATGGGGGGATACAAAGTGAATAAAGTGTAATTAATAAAAATAAAAATTAAAAATTAACTTGAAAATAAAAGAAGATAGGGCTTTTGTACTGAAAAGCACCAAGAAGAGAAACATTTAGAGTGCTGCATGCTCCTGCAGTCTTTCTCATGTCTTATATAGGTCTGAAATTATCTTTTTTTAAATGTAATTTATTTATTTTTATATTAATCACAGGTTAGGTACTTTTAATTTTTAAGCCAAATTCACGGCCCCATGCAGTGCCCAGGAAGTTGCTGAAAGATTGGTATAAGTTAGAGGCTACCCTGGGCTCTGGTAAGGCCAGCCTGATCTCCAGCATCATAAATCTCTCAGATAACTGAAAGAAAAATTACCTTTTAAAACTGAATTATGCTTGCAAAGATTTCGGCACAAATGACTAACATGCAGTAGGTGTCAAATGTCACTTCTCTTTCAATTCCATGGTTGAGCAGATGATAGCCTGAGTTATATGTAACTTGCCAAATGTAAAGGGAGTTATTTTTTAAATATACAAAATAAAGTAAAAAATATCACAAACACATTGAGAGTCTTAATAGAGCATAAATGCCTAGACTTGGAGATACATTGCTCTGTATTATAAAGTTAGCCTCAAGGACAAAATTGAAGTCTTGCAAACATCATGCCCAGCAACTGCACATTAAAAGAACGTTTCGCCATCTCTTATCATAAAATGGTAAAGAGAAATACAAATTAACTTATCCCGTGTTGTCATATGAAAAGATGTTCAATGATTCACAAATATGCTGCAGATTTCTTTGTCATAGAGCACTGATTTGAACAGGGTAAATGTCTATATTTAAGCATAAAGTTTGACTTGAAGCTTTTCTTCAGGAAAATGAAAATCATTCATTGTAATTACTTTTTTTCAGTGGTCTGGTGGGTAACATATTGAATGGCATCCACATGTATTCTTCTATAGGCAAATTTATTTTGTATTAAGTATCGTGAAAATATTTTTGAATTAATATCTACACTGTAATGAAAATTCATACCTCCCAACGAGGGCCTTTTGAGAGTAGGCCAGATTTTCTTTCTGAGAAGTCTTCAGGGATTTGGTTGCTTTGAGGGAAATAGAATGAAATCAATCTCATGCCTTGTATATTTTATCACATGATACCATAGATTCTCTTCTGTGATTACTTTGCAGGTGGCATAGTTCTTTGATGCTGTCACGGATTGACAAACAGATTTAAGTCTCCAATGAGAATGATGACTAGCTGATAAAAGGAGACCATAGGTTTATAAGGGAAGATTCTAGCAATTTCCTAGCTGGAGGTGATACTTGCAAATGATGCAGAACTACAGAAGAAGCAGTTTGCATCCCCTTCTTGACACTTAGCAGAAAGGTCTAAGGTCTCTATTCTCCCAGCATCAGCAAAGCTGACCCTATGGGATTTCTCTCCCTAACCTCCTCTCATCCTTTCGCACCCTAGTTTAGTGTGAGTGCTGGCTGGGGCTCAGTGTGTCTGTTCTTGATCAAGCTGAAGCTGGGCTGAGGAAAAGAACATAAAAAGGAGGTTTCTCTGATGCCTAAATCAGTCCCTTGGGACTACCAAGGTAAATCTTATGCAGATCCTTAGCAGAAATAGTTCAATGTCATTCTAAGCAATTTGATTAAGTCTAAACCCAGCAAGGGAACAGGAAATCTCTTCTCTTGGTTTCCTACTACATAGGCCAGTCACTCAAAAGGAAAAAGTCGTGGCAGGGATTCAGCAATCAGAAAAGGCCTTCCTCCAGTTTTCTGCAATAGGAACAGACCCTGTTGTTGAATAGAAATACTGTGTTCTTTATGGTGGTGTAGCTAGATAAAAAATATATATAAATAATTGGGCCAGGAGGTGGTGGTAAACAACTTTAATCCCAGCATTTCAGAGACAGGTAAATACCTGAATTCGAGGCCAACCTGATCTACAGAGAGAGTTTCAGGAAAGTCAGGGCTATTATACATAGAGACCCTGTCTCAAAAAATAAACAAACAAAAACATAAACAAGTAAATATGATTGCAAAAGCCATCACATGTAGAAGAACACCTTTATTGAGAAAGATACAAATTTCAGATTTCTATTAGTTGTATCAATGAAAACAGTGATCCAGAGGAGTTTTTGGTATATGTGTGACTAATAAACTTTATGATAAAGGAATGATATATTTACATATTAACATATTTCTGTAACCTAATTAGAAATCTTTTATGACTTCAAAATGTAATGTATAGCTTTTAACAGGCCAACTTGATCACTGTGGAACGTTACAGGAAATCTACATAACATAAAATTCCAATGACTAGGCCAAGGGACTAAGAAAAAGGTGAAATGACTAGTTAGGGAAAAAAATCATTCCTTCTTCATGAATTATTTTATTTCTGTTGTATATAGCAGAAACATACTTTTGAATCCAATTGTAAAAGCCGGCAAAATGTGTACAGGATAATCTCATCTAGTAGGTGGTTATCATTTGAGAAGGAAAAGGCCACAATGCAAATTTTAAATTAGTATTAGAAAAAGCACCTACAATGGTTTTGATTATCCAGTCAGCTATGAATAGAATATTACTCTTTGGCCTTTATCAGTGCGTTATTTTGTTACTGCATTAAATTATTCATAATGTATAGTAATAAACCCACAGCCTTTGATATGGCTGAGTGTCTTTTTGTCTTCTGAAGACAGAGACCTGAAGCTCAAACTATTGATAAAAGGGAAAGGAACAAAATGGTCAGTTCACACCTCAGCAAACCTCCTAAGCAGCTCCTAACAGCAATTTATTATGTATCTTTAAAATGCAATTACGGCTCCTGAATTCTTTTTCAAAGAAATGCTCCACTAAAATGAGAGAAACCATGCCTTGCCTGAGAATGTGTTTAACCTCATGAATAATAGTCCATAAACATGCACTGTGCACATTCAAGCTAACCACTTAGTTTTCTCTCTCCATTGTGGAAAAACACAGAATATAACATATTGAGAGAGGTAATTTAGCGCCTGTGTCACTCTGGTAGCCTTTAATGGTTCTGTTCCCTGTTTTTGCATGAAGCAGTCAGTAATAGGGTGACTGTCCTTAAGGGTGACCAGGAATACGACAGGCAGGCACAAACACCTAAATGACACGTATTTTTGCCAACAGCTCTGTCAAGCAGACACCACTGGGTGTCTGACGGTACTAGGCTTATGGATAGGACTACTGGTCATGAAATGCCCATTCTTACCATAATTACAGGTGAAGAGAGGATGGTGTATTCAGGTAAAAAGGCCTGAGTCAGATAAAGGGGCTCTAGGGTCTGTGAATGGAGGGAAGATCGTGACAGCAAAGTGTTATTCACCAACTAAGCGTAAGAGAAAAAGGAAGTGTTACACTGAGGCCAATTTATGGAAGGCCTTTCAGCCTATTTGGAAGAATTTTTGCACTTTATTATACAGGCAGTAGAAAATATCAAATCACTGTGGAAAATAGTGGATGTATCTAGATACTAATACATAGGAATTCTTTAAATGTCAGACTTTCTCATGTCTATAGATTGCCTGCCAAACAGTCCTTATGTTTTCTCCTCCTGTACCTTTTGCGTTTATAATTCTTTCCACCTGGAATTCTCTTTTCTCTCCAGCACCCATTTGCTGTAACCCTTCCAGTTGCTTCAAAGTTAACACATCTGCGAGGGTGAAGCTCAACTAATAAGCTTAATTGATCACATTTTAAGTTGAGCTACTACTGCAAATGCGTGTATGCCTTGATACAGTTTGGACATCCAGAATCATTTTGTAGGATTGCTGCCCACCAGGCAGCAGGTGCAGGGTGTGTGCTCAGCTTTGGCGTGTTCTAGTCATAACTGTCACTCCTTTCATTTCTTACATTGAGTAATGAACCTAGTTAGCACTAAACAAGTTAAGGTTAATTGCTACTTTACATTGCTTAAAAAGAATCTGCTGTGCTTCAGTAGTGAACCCATACTGCCTCTGTAGGAACAGCAGGGGGGCATGAGATTTTATATTAGTGGGGGAAGTATTTCAAAGTAACAAGTTCTTTATTACACCCAAGGAAGGAAGCTGCCCACAAGTAGATGAAGCTGAGTTCTTTCATCATTGAGCCATTTGCTAACAGACTACTACTGCATGCCAAGCGATGCTGCAGCATGGCTGAATCCCTGAGACTGGAGAGAGGGACTTTAAAAGCAATATAAACCTTGTTGGAATTATTGTGCTTTTGTGGGACTAATGTGGAGGCAGGCTGCAAAGTTAAGGCTAAGTGGCATTTCTCCATTTATTATAGCACGAGACACAATCTATATTCTTAATAAGAAGAAACAAGCATTACAGACTTATTATTGTATAAGTTTTGGGGCTTCAGGTGTGTGACGTTTCTTCTCCTCTTCCTCCTTGTTCTTCTCCTCCTTTTTGCTAAATTTTCCTACAGATCAGTGACAATCACAACCAGATTACAGCGAGCTCTGTGCATAATCCTTTGTGTATTGTTTTTGTATCACTCCTTTGTTATTTTCTTGATGCCCTCCTTAAAACATGTTAATACATAGGAAACTTGCCTCATGTGTGTCCAGAAGAAAGAACTGCAGCTTTGAGGTGGGCCTGAGATCATACAGAAGCTCAGCCACTGACAGATCTACAAATACCATAAATAGGCAAAGTTACCTGAGCTTTCTAAACCCTGCTATACCAATTACAAAAAAGAGACAAGGGTACAGTTCACAGTAGCCATGTATAATTTCCTCTACGTGTAGTACAGCTATGAATGTCCATTCTCACCTCCTCTGTCCCTCTTGATTCTCTGAAAAAGAATACGGGGAACTAGTTGTGTTCTCTAGCCTTGGCATAACTGCCATGTGTTCTGTAACCCAACAGAGTTTGGGCTGTGTAGTAGAGACACAAGTTTTACATTGTGGAATTACAATTCATAGCCTAGAATGGTGGACAGGAATATGTATTTCTTTTCTGAGTGTGTATGTGTGTTTGTGTGTGTGCACATGTATGTGTGTTTTTTTAATTTATTTATTTATTTATTTTTTTATTTTTTGTTATCAATCACAGGTTAGGTACTTTGCATCCCATGCCCAGCCCGCCCACTCCCTCCCACCCTCCCCAACCCTCCCTCATCTCCTCCCCGCCCACTCCAAGTCCACCAGCGGGCGAGGACCTCCTTCCCTTCCATCCAACCCCAGCTTATCCTGTCTCCTCAGGGCTGGCTGCAATGTCCTCCCCTGGGATCTAGCCAGTCTGTCACTCCCTGGCTTGTATGGAGGAGGGTCAAAGAGTCAGCCATCAAGTTCAAGACTGAATTGTATGACTGTGCACATGCACAGGGAGGCTAGTAGCTAATGTCATTCCTGCACTGTTCTCCACCTTGTTATCTTAGAGGTGGGTCTCTTGCTGGCTGGAACTGCTGCCCTGAAAGCTCTCCCCTGTGCTAGGCTTACAAGCAGAGGCCGCTACAGTGGACTTTGACAGGAGTTGTGAGGATTCAAGCTCAGGTCTTCATGGGTGTGTGGCCAGCCATCTTCCCAGACCAGGAATCTGCACCTCTAAATAGCCCCCTAATCAGGTGACTCTGAAATGCTTTGGAGGTATGAATTCTGAGTTCGTTAATAATAGCTATTATGATCATTCACCATAATTTGAAGGTTAAAGTTGAAAATCTATTTGGAGGGATAGTCGAAGGACTAACAATTCAAAAAATATATTAAAAGTGCCATTTGCATAGTACGTTAAGGACTACTTTCTTTAGGTTTGCAAAAAAAAATAAATCACAATTTTGAGTTTCTTGTTTTCCCTTCACGGTCATGTAGTACTTAGCAATAGGTTTTTGAAGATGCATGCTAAAATGTAGTCCTTAATTCACACTAAAATTAATGGTTACAGCTTTGTCTTTAAATATTTAAGATAAAATCTGCTCAGACACATCCGGCTCCTATCCTTCATATAAATTCCAGCTACCACGGACTGTTGTAATGTCTCCCAAAGACCAGGGGAGTGTTGTAATATTTAATGTGGACACAGACATTTTAAATTACTCACATGGACCCAGGGATGAGGGTTAATAAAGGAAATGGTGCAATGATCATTTAAAGCAGTTTCTGTTTTCAAATTTCCAGAGAATCATCATCATTAGATGTACCTTGATAGTAAAAGCACACTTCTCTAGACACACTAGCTAAAATTATTAATAGACATTATGTTTGAAGTCCCTTGACTCAATTTCCATAAGTACTTGAGCAGTATATAACCAAGAAAATAGCAGGCTACTTACTTAGTGCTCTCTTTCCAGCCAGGAAATATGCAAAGGAATTTATGCATAATAGTACTTAAGGAAGGAAGTATTTATTATCGCTGAAACAATAAAAGAGAGAGAGAGAACAACGAAAACAAAAGAACCAATTTTAATCAGAGAGAAATCCTGGAACTCCAAAAGCTAACTAATTTGCTGATTATGTGGACAGACATAACAAGTAATGTTCAAAAGGTTTTCTGACTCCCAAACTATTGATTTTATGCAGGAATCAGAGGGGAAGGCAAGACACTACTCTGAGTCTGCCTCAAGCTTGGGGAATTGTTATATCAAAGATACGAAATCTTCCCCATCAAGGAAACTATTTCAACCATCATGGGGTCCTAATAAAGTGGAAGGCGGTGTGTCCAGGATGCTGGGAAGACCTCTTTGCTCCCCATAGTCTCCTGTGTCTATCTGTAGCATGAACAAGTTATCTCTTGATACACAGGATTTCTCTTTGAGAGCTCTACTCAGTAGCTTTAAGCTTGTGCCTATTCAAATGTTCCTTCCCCCGGGAGGTGTAACACTTAAAGACTGTCATCAGCCATTCAGATTTCAGTTTTGACCTGGGGATTACGAAAGAGGAAAGGAGGGCACCAACGCCTGACTGGGGAGAATCTCCTAGAATAGAGCTGCTCACTGAGACTTAAACTCTCACCCAAGAATCCATGTAGCCTAAAGCCGGCTTCGCGTTCTGCACCCTATAAGGTGGAGTAAGTGAGAGGATTTCCACTTGTCCCAGATACAGAAACTACCCCCACCCCCCGCGAAGTCTTAAGCCTCATGGAGTCTGGGCTAACCTGTATATTTGTTTCAGTTATACATTCTCCTATTCTGTAAAGGCTTTCTCCCAAATCATTGTTTGTAGGGAGAGTCATCGTTGCCTTAGAAATAATCGTTTGTACAGAAAAGCGGTACCTGAAAAGTGCCTGTATGATACTTTAGCCATAGCAGTTGGCCATCGGTGAGTCAAATGCGTGTCTCCTCCAGTCAGATCTCACAGTGCCTGCCATTTTTCACCGTGGACGAACCTCGGGAGTTGTTAAGGTGGTCACATTTTAGGGGAGCGAATTAGTGCAGAGTCTCTTTCTCCTGGGGAGAACTGTGGGGGGCAGATTAGGAAACCGCTTATGTAACCTCTGGGGCTTCTTGCCTGCCTTGCTCAACTCTGACAAAACCTGCAAATGGTTCCAAAAAGGGAAATACGGGGGGAGGAGGGCAGGGGCTAGAGAATATAGAAAAAGAAAGAAAGAAAAGAAAGAAAAAGAAAGAAAGAAAGAAAGAAAGAAAGAAAGAAAGAAAGAAAGAAAGAAAGAAAGAAAGAAAGAAAAAGAAAGAAAGGGAAAAAAGCAGGTAATTTCATGTTCCTGGCTCGTGGTGCTGGATGTCTTTATCTGAGAGTTGATATTAGCAGTGATATTTAGTGAAAAGATCCTTTTTGAAAGTAGGGCTGGCATTTGCTTAGGCAGACCGTGTGGAACTCCTGTACCACAGTGTGGTTTTCACAAAGATAGGAGGAGGAAGAAGAAAATACACAGGATGTCTATTTTCTTTTCTTCGTAAATAAAACATGCTTGCATAAAAAGATGTTCAGATAACTTGAGAAAACAGCTATTTAATGTTTTCCGTAGTTGCAATGATGCAATAGACGAATTATAAAGGAATGCTATTTGATAACTTGGACGCATGTCCATAGGGAAGAGAATCATTATGTACATCACTATGGTTTTAGATATGGTCTATCAATAACTGATTATTGATGATAATGAAAAATGTGTGCTTGTTATAAATGTGAAAAACTCAGTACTAAATATACACATTTATGTCAAATGTAAAGCTTAAACATGCTCTGTGATCTTAGCCATGAAACAAAATAAAATTGGGGAAGCACCATGTGTTCAGGCAATTTAGGGTGATGTGATTCAAAACAATTTTTTTTCTTTCCAAATTTTGTATACAATGGTGGTTACTCTAATCTTAGAAATTAAAGATCTCTAAATGCATTTTCAAAATGAACATGCAGGATACATTAAATAATTTAGATTTATCTGTCAATGCAATTGAGTATAATACATATTTTTAAATTATTTAAAGATAATTAATCTTATTTGTACTGAAGTGAATGTGGTTCTCAGTGTAGAGAAAGGACAATTTAAGACTGAAAGCTACTTGGCAATTTCTGCCTGTCTGTGCATAAACTGAAAATGAGGTACTATACTATTTTAAATAGTATTAATTGAAGTAAGATTTGAGACATCTTTCCATGGCATTAAGACATCAGGAACAAAAAGTGATGAAATACAGTCTAAAACCTAGTTAAGGGGAGGTATGAAGAATGTATTTCTGCCTTTTTTTTCCTGTTTCTTTCATTCATTTTTGTTTTGTTGGTGTTGTCTAGCTATTTTAATTCTTGGTTGCGAAAGATCTGTTTGAGATATCTAGCACATAAGAGCAACCACCGAAAGAGCGATTCAAGTAGATAAAACTGTGGTTCAGGGCATGATAGGTTTGTCACTCTCCTAGCTGGTTTAATTGAATCCTGGCTGTTTACATGTGGCCTTTGTACATTTCCTCATCAGGAACCAGTAATTCAGGCTAAGAGTAGAATGATCCCTTGGTACCTGAATAACTCTTTTCAGGAGTGTGAGAAAAATGCAAAGGGACCACACCATTAATCTAAATCACCCCCACAGCTTTCAAAATACAGATGGGACTTTATTAGCAGTTGAGAAAATAGCTAAGAGGAAAATAATGCATGCAACATGAAATCTCTTTTTTAGTTATTCGAGAGTTTAGTTGCCCTTTCTGCTTCTTAATGACTGAGTGATGTCTTAATTTCTGAGCCTGATTTTCTCATGCCTCTTCTGCACTTTGGGTTCCAAGTAAGTCAGCATTTTCTCAGCTGCAAAAAACAACCAACCAAAAAGCAAAACAACAACAAAAAGCCCCCCCCCCTCCAGGTAATTAAAATGGTGTCTGAGTGTGCTGATGCTTGAAATGGGGGAGAGGAAGGAAGGAGAAATAGAGTAGAAAATGGTAGGAAATTCAGGCAAAAATAATTAAATGACACTTTTTTCTTTAAATTAATTTTTTTAATACTTAAGCATTTCCATTGGTATGTTATGCTCATTCATATGGTGTGATCTTTAAAAAAGAAAAGTATACGGTGGTAGTTAGCATGGAGTTCTGATTGCAATCACTCTCTGCCAAGAGCTTATAAAATAATCCCCAGAGGAAAGTGATACATAACTGAAATAAAAATTAAAGAAAAGCTTATGTGTGTATGGAGGGAGGGGCTTTTCTATTCACCCACGCTATTTCCCAAATAAAAGACACAGACTTTTTAGATTTAGTAATAAGCTTTAAGTTCAAACTGGGCAGATATCCATTTATATTAATCTTCTCAGATAGTCTTGTTATTTCCCAGCCACACACCCTGAGTTACTTGCTGTGTTTGTCCTGCCTGGACTGGTTCCGCTCAATCAGGCTAGTTCTTACTGGCCAAGCAAGTCCTTTCTCTACCTTCTCTTCCTTCTTCTGCTGGGCCCTCTGCTGGTCCCTACCTGATACCCCAAGACTTGCAACAGAAGTTCCACCTACTCTCCTCTGCCCAGTCATTGACTGTCAGCAACTTTGTTAACCAGTGCAAGATAAGTGGGGAGCAAACTTTACATGGCATTGATCATTGCATCTGACAATACCCACATCCAACCGGCAATCAGTTATTGGGGCCCGGAATGCAGCATCTACATGCACAGAGCATCAAACCACCACACTGTCAAGCATTAATTATTATCTTCTAAGTGCATATACATGTTCTGAAGAAAATACAAAGATTAGGTCATTTATAGGAAAGAAAATTTCCCTGAAGATAGAGAGGAAACCCTGAAGACTGATTTGTAGCCCAAAGTTTTGATTTTCTCCTAATGGTAAATTTGAAGCATGTGTGAACTTTCCTCTGTATTCGGCAAACTAGTATCTGTACTACATGTGCAACGACCCACACAGCGGATACCAGCACTAGTTAGGGCATTTGTCCTGTTGCCATAGCTTCATGCCTCCTCATTTAATGCTGAGAACCCACACAAAGAGGCAGGTGTGTTTTATCTTAATGTTTGCTGAACACAACCAGGCAGAATGAGAACTGTGATGTAAAGACACATTTCACACAAGTTCCATTCTCAGCCTCTTCACACCTCTTATGTCTAAGGTTAGAAGTTGTGTATTAGAAAATATGAATGTAAAAGTTGTATAATAACTTTATTTCACATATAGAAATTGTTTATGTAATCATGGTGAAAAAATATACTAGCATGGTTGTATTGTGCCTGGGATAACTTTGTCTTTGAACTCAAAGTTGAGTACAGGTGTGTTACTGTGTACCTCCATTATCCTTAGCCTGAAAAAAATAATTTGAACTTACTGTATATTTTACAAAGTTTACCATTTCCACATCTTTTTCACTTCCATTTTATTTTGTCATGTTAGCATTATCATGTTGCTAAAACAAAATTTGACTTCATATTAATAGCCTTCTGGAAGATTTGTGCATTAATGTTTTCTATGAACCCTCCCAATTCTTGCTATTTTGAGATAAAGCTTTTAAAATTGATATTATATTGACATTTTTCTAATACAGCAAAGACACTTGTTTTGGATTCAGATACCTGAATTTTGGCATAGGTTGGAACTAATGAACACTGAAGCTGTCTGGATATTCATTAGTTTCATGTGAAACATGATAGATTAGAAATCCCAAAGGACTTCAGAATCTCCACATAATGTCTCATCTACCATGCAAGACCTGTACTCTGATGCTTCATATATGTACAATGTGAATCACTGAATCCAACTTTATCATATCTTCCTCTGCCTTGCATGGTTTTAAATGACTAAGAGAACGATCACTCTGATTGAGGTTTGCTAAATCTGATTTTATAGTTGTCATCTATACATTTTCAAATATTATTTTTAAAAGTTAAAATAATTTATTTGCCTTACCATGACAGTTCTATGATTGCCAACCTGTCCATAAGGCTCAGTCTCTTTATCTTCTAGTGACATACATATTTCACCCATTTAGTAGAATATTCTAGGAGGTCCATAAACTTTAAGTCTTCAAATGATTGATACAACTGTTAAAATTGTCTCTTGCCTGTGTTCCTTGCCAAAGAAATGATTAAACCCATAATTTATGTTTTTTGTAATCTTTTAAAGTAATAGGAATCATAAAATAACAATTTTTTAAAAACTTAAATTCCTGGTACTCTTTTGGGATATGTTATGATCTACATACTAATTAGGTAGTTTTTTAGAATTAAAAAATGTAATTATGTAGAAACTTTGATTTTTTTAAAGTGTCAAAAATCATCTACTTTAAGTCTAATTGGCAAATATAATTTTAGAAGTAAGTACAGGCCTCAAAAAATACTCACTTTACAGTATTTCTTCCTGTTCTTAACACAGTAATTCTCATTTTATTGAGACAATTCTCATAACAATTTCAAATTGTGAATTGAAACAATGGGGGAAAAGTCCTTATTTTTTAACTAATATTCTATCTAAATAATTTCAGAGCTTCAACCCCTTAGTCATTCAATACTTAATTTCCATAGTAATTTCCATTTGCCTGTAAAGAACAGTTGGCCTTTAAGCTAATTTGTCCCCTTCCTTGCACTGATTGGAGAAAGCTCATAGCAAAGATCCTGGGCTTAGAATACATTTCACATCAGCTACCCTCCTTGCTGCATTAAAATATTTTGTTTTAAAAAAATTCAAGTATAGATACAAGAAAAAAATAAATCACTGACTAAAATTGACCCTCTTTCTGGATGCTCTGGCTTAAAGATGAAAGAAATTATTCTCCAGCCATCCTTGACTTCACTTTTTAAAAAATTCCTTTATAGTCAATCATTCATAAAATCTGTCTTAATTCCCAAAACTCTGTAAACTCTCTCCTTTTCTTCTCACTGTTTCTTTAGAAATTCTAATACCTTCACACACACTGTTTCTCATTTTTGATACTGTTGTCAAAATGGCATTTGAAATCAATGCACTCATGACCACACATTTAACAGTTTAACATATAACAAAGAATCCCACAGTGTGTAAGTACTTTCTGGTGACCTACAAGACCAGCACCTACACATTTTCTCACAAGTAGAAATTTCTAAAAGTAGCTATTTGGCAATCTATTCTGAAAGAACTGCATCAGTGAAGAGAGGTCTAAGAGGGACTATATTGGAGACTCTAGAGTATAGATATATTTTCAAGAAAGTTGTTTTGTATAAGGTAGTGTCTCACTATTGCTCACTCCAATAACAAAACCTAGGTCTTCACACTTGTATTGAAACTGTATACACACTTGAAAAAAAGAAATAAGTGCAACTTTGTTAACTGCTCCCCAACTATCCCCAGGTATGGTCCAGGTATGCCCTTATAAAATTGGCATATTTATAATCTTGATGCTATGGGGGAAGGTGAATAGAATCATTTGCAGAATTTTCAGTGGTCAGAAATAGAATGACCTGAATCCAGGAACATGGTGACAATGCCAATATTTTTAGGAGCACACTTAGAAAGAAACCATGACCCTTAGTGTGTGTGTGTGTGTGTGTGTGTGTGTGTGTGTGTGTGTGTGTGTATGTGTGTGTGTGTGTATTTCAGAAGACCCTAGCTCTTGAATATGCTAGCTAAGGCCTGGACCACTGACCTATATGCCTATCCCCCATCTTGACCTGTGTGAACCTTTGAAAACTTTCTTGTACCTGACTCAACATTGTACATCTAATACGCACAAGCACTGCTAACTTCCAACTTGGGCAAGGAGAGTGAATCTTCATCTTCTCCTGTACTAATGTTTCAGATCACCCAACTGATCAGGGATAAAGAATCATTTAACTGGACCTCTCTTCTTCAAGCATGCTCTCAGCTCTAATTTCATAGACCTTAAA
This sequence comes from Pachyuromys duprasi, assembly GCA_028658305.1. Lineage (NCBI taxonomy): Eukaryota > Metazoa > Chordata > Mammalia > Rodentia > Muridae > Pachyuromys > Pachyuromys duprasi. The sequence continues at coordinate 81,675,360 of CM053764.1, forward strand.
TCGCTGGATTTCCTCTTCCTAAAGGCACGTTGGTAGTGCAGTAATAGCTCACTAGAGAGCAGACTTGCTTCAGCTGTTCCCACCTCAGCCAGGTGGTAGAAGGAAAAATAAATTTGCTTACCTGTGAAAACAGGTTGCCTATAAATCAAAAGGGGTCAAGTTATGTCCACCAGATGGTGGTTTTAAAATCTTAATGTGTAAGTTAAGGTATAATGGATTACCGGAGGTGAAATTTCAGTTAGGTTGAAACCTTTTGTTGTCTTCTGGGATCCAAGGGGGGAGCAAATGGTTACAGTTAGAATGAACAAGCATGAAGTCAGAATTTCATCTTATATGACCTAATTTCAGAGGATGTGATTTTGACCCATTAATTTTCAAAATCATATCTAATTATCTATCAGTATGGCTTACTGTGCATGTATGTGTGGGTCTTTTCTGTTTAGTCTGTAAGTTTGGTTTTTTTTTTTTGCTGTTGTCGTTTGCAATAGTACTGGATTCAGTCATGCAATATTTTATCTATAACATTATTCTAATACGAATATCTCTCCTCTTGGCTTCCTTCCCTGATTCACCAGTCCTTATCCCTTGCCTCTATAAACCTGAATGATTACAGAAATAGTAGAGAACCAATTCATTCTGATTTGTGTCATTTTTTTTGAGACAGTTCTATGTTTTGAGGACTGCTTAACATAAAGAGTCATTAACTGTATTTCACTTACTACTGCTCTGTCCCTAGCATTAACTGTGTAAACACATTTGGATATGAATGACTTTTTTATTATGAAAGAGATGGTCACAAGAGAAGCTGAAAGAATTCATGAGCGATGAAGAATACTAATCATTAATGCCTATACATTGCTGTCTACAAAAATCGTATCTGTATAACACAAGTAACCTTAGATGATTTTAAAGGCAAACCATGCTGGAAATTACATCAAACTTGATATTTTTTGCTTAATGATCTATCATGTACTTGGTCTCAACTCTCTTTTTGAAATGTCTGAAAATTTGCATAATGATAGCTTTCTCTTACATTCCATTCTGGAGCTGATTTTTTTTTCTTTTTTAATTCTCTATCTTCAACTCACAAGTTTAATATCTTGCTGCATGGGAGACAGTATACATTTTTTTCTCTCCTCTCCCTGTCTTTCTCTTGTTAAGCAGAGAAAGGAACAGTATAATATATAAATTTCTCTTAGGACTCTTCATACATGTTCATTTCTTCTCTACACCTCAAACACCAGCATGTCTACATTTCAGACTTTTGTTGAAAAAAAATTTACTTAAAACTTTAAATTCTCTTACATTAAAAGAAAAGAAATGTCTATTTTAAAAGGACTAGGGTTTTTGAAACACTTAAAATCATTAAATAGACACCATTACCCTAATGGAAAAAAAGAAATAATACACACCTCTAATTCCCTTTAATGAACTGGCTTTTAATGAGAACAATGGGAATATAATTGTGATTCTGGGTTTAACTCATATTTTGACACTGATTCCTGACTTGAAGACATTTAACCATGTCTAAGCTTCAAAACTATTTTCTCAGTTAATACTTAGGTATAAAGCAGATGTGAATTTTTATTTTATTTACATTAAAGTTCTTCCTTTCCATTGCAAATTGACTTCTAACAAATATGGCAACTGTGTTCTTATTTACTTATTTTACTTTCTTACCATGTGTTTTTGGCTTTGAGACAATCTCACTGTAAAGTCCAGGTTTGTCCCAAGCTTGCTAGGTTTGTGTCTTACCTTTTTCAGTGTTAGGATTACAGATATAAGTTTGGCTCTGCAGGTACCTATGAGTCTAGTGTGATGACTTTCAAACCCGATAAAACAGGGACCAGTTCATTTGCCTGGTAATCTGCTTATTTTTCAGCATGCTGGAGCAAATATAAGGAAGACTTCTATCCATAATAGTCCATTTGCAAATAAGCACACAGATATTTGCTTTAGGAGGTCCCATATTGCTTAGTTTTCCATTTCCATTGGTGGAATATATGTTCTTATATAATCCTTCCACTGGTTTCAATAGTCTTTCTATTGGTATTTAGAGAATTATGGAGCAAAACTGCACATAATTTTGCATTTAAAAGCTCAGGAAAGGAATTCACTAGGATTTGTCTTAAAAACAAAAATGAACACCAAGAATAAAGTATGTTTTTATTAATTACTTTTAAATAGTAATTAAATGGTGCAAGCATTATGTTTAACATTATTAGTCAGTGGACTATTAGAATAATTGTTAGGGTAACAGATCTCATTTTCCAAAGCAGTAGGAAAAACTCCTCAGTTGGGGATATTGTTTTTTTTTCTGTATTAAAGAACAATGGCCATGTTTGATCTACATGGCCTGTTCTACCAATATTTTCCTTGTCCTCACCACTGAAAATGAACGTTTCATTGGGTAAGTGAAAAATCGCTGGGCCTTGAAAGAGAAATCTATTCATCAGTATTTTCTTCCTATACAGCTATATCTTTGCAGAAATGACGATTATTTTATTATAAAATGAGAATAAATCATATGCAGATCTCTGATGGGAATATAAAAGAGTATAATTAAAGGATTTGTTCAAGTTAACAAATGAAGAAAAGCATAGGTCATTCCCAAGTCTTTTGAGGCTGGTGAATCAAATTCTTATGATTATTTTACTTGAACTTTTAATAATGTTACTATTGGGGATAATAACAAATGTAAAACCACATAAGTGATTTACTACTTGAGAGAATATTCTAAAAATGTATTCATAAGTGGTTTATATCTTTCAGATATGTCTATTTACTTGTCAGACATCTCTAACAGGCAGAACCAACAATTAGTCCTATTTTTTTAAATTTTAGATAAAACCAAAAGGCACAAATTTATCAACTAGTAATGATAAAGGTTTTTACATCCACTTCTTTCTGTAGCATCCTCCATTTTTGAATAAATCTATTTCTATGCACACAATAACCTGAAACTCAGGACTTAGCTACGGGTTGTAAAGCCCAGACTTGAAAAATATTGTGATGTTAAGGTGCTGATCCCAAACTAATTATCCTCGTCTTCATTATTGTCTACATACTATTTTTTTTAAAAAGCATAACCATGACAACTTAAAAATATATTTAATTGGAGGCTTGCTCTGAGTTTCAAAAGCTCAGCTCATGCTGCCAGGTAGGCAAGCATGGTATTGGAGCAGCAGCTGAGAGCATATATCCTGATCCACAGGCAGAGGTAGAGAGAGAGCAAGACTTGGCCTAAATTGAGCTTTTGAAACCTCAGAGGCCATCTGCAGTGCCATACCTCTTCCAACAAGGCCACACCCCCTAGTCCTTTCTAATCAGTCCACTAACTGGGAGACAACTATTCAAATGTATCACCCTGTGGGGATCATTCTCACTCAAACCTTTATAATCATGGGGCCCAATGAATATTCATTGATTTTAATACATATTGAATTTCCTGAACAATTCCAATTCACAGTTCCCCAAGCATCTATTCTTATGAGCTACCTCCTTGTCTTATTAAAGATACTCATTCTAGTAAATGTAGTCTTCAGGAATCGTTTCTGAATTCAGTTGAGAGTACCTTTGAAGCAGCTCAGTTCTAGATCTATTCTTTCAAGCACCTTTCCTGTTTTTCAGCGAGAACATGGTAGGCTTTAGAGAAAGTCCTAAAAGGAACTGCTAGCCAAGGAAGCAAGAGTCTATTCACTATATCTTTGAGATTTTCTTCAAGTGAGATACTAACACAGATAAAAAAATAAAGGAATAAATATATACATTATAGTAAGATACAAGGAACACAGAAAAAACAGACTTCAAGAGGCAAAAGCCTTTACAAAATTTGCTTGGTATGTTTACCATTTCTATTTTCTATGGATATTTGTGAATTCAAGTGCTGAGTCAAAGATAGTGAATGACCTAGATAAGCATAAACCAAACAATAAGGCTTTTAATGATCTACTGAGTCGGTAGGACTGGCAAGAATCTAAAGGACTTGTAAATGTATAGCCAAATTTCTTGAGAAGCCATTTATTGTGTCCTAAAGAAGAACAAGGTGGATATGGAGGTCTTTTGCACTTTTTCAGATAATAAAAAGCAAAATACCTCTACAGATCCTTTGCCACAAACACAATAAATAAACACATTATTAAGATGGAAAAATTTGAAGCTTTGTCCAAACTCAATAGTAGTCTAAGGAATTAAACTCAAACAACATAAGACTGTAGTCTTTCAAGAGTCAGTGAACAAACACCTGTCAAACACCTTAATCAAGAAAACAGGAAGTTTCCTTTATGAGGGATGAAGACTACTACACTTATCTGTGGGAACAAGGACACATATTAAGATTGTGGAAAGGGATCATGTTAGTTTAGTAAGGTGGTGGTTATAGGTCTGCCTCCAGAATCTGTAAACTTACTAGCATTGAGTATTTAGTTGGGTTTCCAGTGCCAGACATGATTTCCCTTTTGTTGAACAGGTCTTAAATCCACAGGTAGCTAAGGAACATTGAGAGCAGAAGAAATCATCTTCCCCAGGAAGAAGCACACCAGCTGGCTATCTAATACTAAATAGTCAACTTTGAAAATTTACACTCAAGTAAAGACCAAGCAGGTTATATTTAGGGGTATATATATATATGTATACATATACACATGAGCATATAATAACAATTAATGTGAAAAAAGGTCATGAGTTGTAAAGAGAGAAAAGAGTCATATATGGGAGAGTTGGGGAGGGGAGAGGAAAGAGAAAGGAGGAAGATACTTATGCTACAATCTCAAAAAATAAAAGAAAAATAAAAACACAAGCATAAAAATGTACTAGAAGGCCATTTCTCCAACTTTTAGCATTCCTTAATTTCCTGTAGTTCTTTGTGTAGGGTTTAGGGCTCACAGAGTTTCCTGCCTACACTTTATCATGTCTGTTATTGTTGTCCTTGTTCACTTCATGTTTAGGCAACCATGTTGATCAAATTTATAGATTTAGCTTTTGACATTGTTAAAAGACACAATCTCACATAGGACTCCCTGATCTTCTGTTTCCTACCACCTTTCCACCTCCTATTCTGCAAAGATCCATGAGCTTTAGATGCAGAAGTTGTTCTGTAGATGTATGTAACAATAGTTAATAAAAATTAGAGTCCATGAATTTGAAAGAGAACAAGGAAACATATATAAGACAGTCTGGAGGAAAATACAGGGAAGAGAAACTTATATTATGATTTCAGAATATATAGAAAAAATTAGTACTGCTGTTAATAATAAAGAACACTAAGAAAAGTGATTGCAAAGTCCTGGAGGCTATATTTGAAGAATGGGAGTGTACAGACAGGAGTAGCATTTGACCAAATCTTCAATTCATTATAGACCAGGCCCTGCATGTGGAACTGAGTGTCATCTAAATTCTACATGTCAAAGGACCATAGGAAATAAAGTAGCATGTGGAACAATCATCAAGATATTTTTTAATACTTTTGAATTATGTAGATACTGGAGTGAGCAGACAGTATATGAGAACTTAAGCAATGACTCCTTTAGGCTTTTACAATGTCATTACACTAGAAGTCACTGAGAGGTGTTGCAGATATAGAACTACACCAGCATTCTCTACCCAGAGATTCACCAGCTTTTAAGGGAACATGAGTGCTTAATCAGGATCGAAACACAGCTAATTGTGTCTTATATCTTCACTTTCTGATGCTTGGGAAGATGAGCTGAATTGTGGAGTGTATAATGAGCCACACTATTCACAACACTCCAGGAGATGATGACTGTAAATCTTACTTTGAAAGACTTCTGTGCAGTATGCAGCTCTCCTTTTGATGACGGGTTTTGTACACATGCCTGATCTTTGAGTTACTAAAAAAAATACCACTAGAAACTGCATTCCCGGGAACAATGGAATCCCTGGTGAAGTGTTTCCTCCCTTAAGAACAGTAAAATGTCAAACAGACAAAAGTAGGAAAAATTATGTCTCCAGACAGCTGCCTTGCCAGTACAACCTCAGAATGTTCCAGTTCTTTTTGTACTGCAGTCTGGGATCCATCAAATCATCTTAAAAAATACCATTTTGATACAGAAAAAATATCTTAATTATTCACTGATCTTTCCTCTTCTACATAACTAATGAGAATAATAAAAAGGAATCTGCCCATTTTGAACACCTGTAAGTCAGGCACTTTATACACATATCTATTATTTAATCCCATCCCTAGTCTCATTTTAGAGTTGAAAAATCATATTCATAAGCAGCGTATGAAAATTTCCTTTAGTTCACCTGGGCATTTAGTAGAAAGGCTGGGTTTAGACCCAGTTTTTATGAGAATTCCTAATTCTTCTTCCTTTTTTTCCCCCATAATGGTTAGCTGCCTTAGCAATTATAGCACATAATTACAATGATAATGCCTTGTTTACCTACACCTTTCTATGAGTGGTAAAATGCTGCACAAAGCATGCAACTGATTTGTCTCTTTGCCCAAGGGGTTAGAATCTGTACGTTTTCACTCTTAGGCAGCCAGATGCATATATTGCATTGAAATTAGACTTGTGTCTAAAGACTCTCGATGCAAAAAAGGGAGCAGATATCTAAAACAAATTAAATGGGACAAACATATAAACCCCACAGTATATTGCCATGTAACCTTATTGTTTATTTGATATTAGTGCTTTTGTGCTTTGGTTGTATTATTCTTGTTAACCATAGTTTTTGAGAATATCATCTCTATAACATCAACTCTTCCGGCTCTCTATCCTCATTTCTTTTCCATTATTTTATTAAAAATAGATTCCTCTCTCACAGAGTACATCCCACCCACAGTTTCCCCTCCTCATAGCTACACCACCACTTCTCCTCTCTCATTACACAGCCTCGTTCCCTTTCCTCTCAGAAAGGAGCAGGCCTCCAAGAGACAACAGCCAGCTAGGACTAAACAGGATACAATAAGACAAAGCAAAAATCCTCATATCAAGGCTGAACAAGGCAGCTGAGTATGAAGAAAAAAAACATCTCAAGAGCAGCCAAAAGAGTCAAGACACACCTGCTCCCGCTCCACACTGGCCCACCTGCCATGGAAATCACATAATTCCTTTGTAGAAAATGTACTAACAAACAAGGAGAAAATACCAGTTTCCACTTTGATGCAAAAGGAAAACTGTTACGTTTTTGTACTACTTCATAGAGTCCCAGCATTGTTATCACTAGGACCATCTTTATTTCTGCCTTTCTTTTCTTTATTTCAATTCAATCACTTTCCTTTTCATTGTTTTATTATTAATATTGTTATTAGTACTTTTTGCAGTTTATTCACTCTGCATCCCTGTGGTGGCTACCTCCCTTGCATCCTCCCAGTCTCACCTGCTTCGCTCTCCTTCCCCTATTCCTCTACTCTAGTCCACTGATAGGGGAAGTCCTCCTCCCCTACTGTCTGACCCTAGCCTACCAGGTTCCATCAGGTCTGCCTGGATCCTCTTCCTCTGTGGGCTGGCTAGGTCACACAACCAGGGAGAAGAAATCAAGGAGCAGGCAACCGAGTTCATGTCAGAGACTGTCTCTTCTCCAATTACTGGAGGACCCTCATGGAGACTGAGCTGTCTATGGGCTACATCTGAGCAGGAGTTCTAGGTCCTCTCTATGCAAGGTCTTTGGTTGATTTGGTTGATGCATCAGCCTCTGCAGTCTCCCCCTGGGCTCAGCTTTTATGGTTTTGTTGGTCTCCTTGTGGAGCTCCTGTCACCTCTGGATCCTTCTACATTCCCCTTCTTTTATAAGACTGCTTGTGCTCTGTCCAAAGTTTGGCTGTGAGTCTCTGCATCTGCTTCTAACCCCTGCTGGGTGGAGTCTTTTAGAGGATATCTGTAGAAGGCTCCAGTCCCATTCCCTCTTTTCTGCCACTTTCAGTGTCTATCCTGTTTTCCCTTCTGAATGATAATTAAACATCTTTCCTAGGATTCTCCTTTTTGTTTGGCTTCTTTGGGTCTGTAGATTTTAGTATGTTTATCCTATATTATATAGCTAATGTCTACTTATGAGTAAGTATATACCATGCATATCTTTCTGATTCTGGGTTACCTCACTCAGATGACCTTTTCTAGTTCCTTTCATTTGCCTGAAAATTTCATTATTTCAATCTCTCTATTTTCATATTGTTTTATGCATTGTTCAACTTCTTCATATTCACTCCTCGTTCTGGTCAAAAGGATTGGGGAGGTGCTGAGGAAAGATGAAATAGACCACATGTACTGAGGATCAGGAAGCAGGCAATATTTCCCTTGCAGGTCTGGATATTAGATTTTCCACAAAAGATAGAGAATAACATCATTGCCACGATTATATTTAGTTTCCAAAGTGTGGAGCAGACCATGAAACTTAAACCTGGAGAGACCCAGATGACTTGGAGGGTAGGAATGGGAGCAAGAAACAGTATAGTTTAAAGGAAGAGAAGTGAGATATCTTCAATATTATAGCCTACACGGTTTCTTATTGGGAAAGGGCTGGGCCTTAATCTCCCTGAGGGCTATGTAACACTCTTTAGAGGATCTGGGGTTTCCCCAGATCAGGCAGAGAGGAGGGGACCCAGCTGGAAAAGGGAGGCTGTCATTTTCACGTTGAGTTCAGGGACTTTCCAGTAAGGACAGGTTTTGACCTTAACAGCAGGGTCCAAGATATAGGAGCAAACTATTTTATAACAATTCCATGAGGCAAATTAAGTCAGCTTCATGGTTCTGCAGCAAGTTATGTAAAAATCATAATCCATGTTAATAAATGACAGAATGGCATAGCAATTTAGGTAATGATTACTAAGAAAGGTGATTTGAAATTTAACGTAGCATTAAATAAAATATATTGTCATATAGAGTAAGGCTAATAAGTAGAGCTAGTTTCAAACTCAATACCTGTTTCCCAAATTTTCATGCATTCTTGTTTTTTTTTCCTACTTGTATTTTTTAAATTGAAATTTAAATTTTGCAAGTCTCAATTCTGACAAAATAGTTGACTAGCTTTCTATCTAGGGCGTCTCTTCATTTGTTTGTTTTTGTTTTGTTTTTCTTAGCTTTGTTTTCAAGCCATTTTAGCTGCAGCAGTGTGTGGCAATTCTCATTTTGAACACAAACGTGTAATCAACACCTGCCGTCAGTGTGTGCATTAGTTCACTGCGCTTGCTGCAGGGAGGGAAACCTGAGAACATTTCTGATAGACTACTACATGCAAGTGTACCCTCCAGGGCCTGCCTTACCTACCTGTGCAGGAAACAGCAAGTGGGGCTGGTTGGAAGTATTTACCTTTCTTTATTATCACAAAGAGTTTGTTATTGTTGAAACACATGAGCAGTTCATACAACTGTTATGTTGTACACTAACCATTTATGTGATCAAGAAAATAGATGGCGGACAGCATAACTGAAACTATCTGAGATTTCCACTTGATTTTTCACTCATTTAGAAAGATATTTTCTATTGAATAATTTTAAATGTTGCTTAATAAAATATTGTCTGGTGCATTAGTATTTTAAAACAATAAAGAAATTTTCACACATTGAATGACTTATGAAATCAGTCGCATAAACACAACACCATAACTATTACAATATAAGTGCTTTCTACTATAAAATAAAAAATATATAGGCTTTTCTCAAGTAGAATTTAAATCTGAAATTCTACCCTATTAGATAGAAGGCAAAGTACATATATATTCAATTTCAAATATAGAGTAAATGTCAATTTGCTTTACCACAGAAGAGAAAATAATTTTTGCTTGGTTTGATTTTAATTTTGTTTTGTTTTTGTTCCTGAAAAGGGGGGAAATTTCAAAATATAAATTTCCTGGTTGTAAAAGCAGTTTTCTCTTCATTCTTTCTTACTGAAAACAAAACTCTACAGAGCAAATTTGAAGTTGTGTTTCCTTAGACAGGCCTGTTTTGAGGTCAACTCAATGACCAGAGGTCTATCTCCAGGCAGCAATAAACAAAAAATAATCTGTCTGCATTTCAGATTTCTAATCTAGAGTGCACAATTCACTGCTTTATAGCAATTCATATTGTGTGGTAATAAGTTAAGGGTTTTTTTTTTAACTCAAAATTCTCTCAGGACCTAAAGATGAGAAATGATATTTTTGAATGGAAGGTCAAATGAGGCTGTCTTTGCTTATTCAAGAAACCGATCATATATGGAAGATTTATTACTAGATCCTTCTAATAAGCCTCAAAAATGTACTGAAAGGATCACCTTTAAAGAGCACAGTTCAGAGTTATTGTGACATGATTAACATTTTGGAGCTCTCACATAGATAAGGGGAGTTATGGGCAGCCCTCATGCTGTTTTCCAACCAGCTGGAGTGATGGCACGTTATTACATGATTCTCACAGGCAGTTTATCAAACCATGGTATAGTAATTTTGCCAATGTCATGCTCTATTCCTTGCCCATCACTTCAAGGAATAGGTATTGATGATACGTAATCCCAAATACCATATTAACATAATTTAATATTATAAAAATAATCAGTGTTGAAAAACGTAAGAAAAACAAATCACAAAACAAAATTCCAAAAAAAGGTAAAGAGCATTCATTTTGATTGACCTAATATAAGTGGCATAATTGACAAAGCATTAAGGCTAAAAGCTGAGGCAGAGTGACCGTAGAATATTGGGATGCAGAGACAGTGGGTGAGCATTGGTTAAGTCTAGGTAAAAGCACCATGTACCGTTTGCAGCTGTAGGTCTCTTTCAAGATTGGCCTTTGAAGCTCAGCTCATGAATCTGTCCTGGTAACTGCCCCTGATTTGTCTCTGCAGTGTGAATATCATCTCGCCATGAGCTCTTCGTATCCCAGTGGCTCTTTCATGTTAAATAATGCCTTGTGACTCTCCACTGCTATGATGGGGATGAGATTTCTCCCCCTGTCTTGCAAACCATAACATAGCACCTTTGCTGTAACAGGCCATAATAGGGGTTAATGAATGAATTCTACCCTTTCTGTGCTATGCTGAAATCTCATGGACCACTGGACGAATCCTTTTTTGCTACTCACACATTCACCATTTTTCTTCAACGAGAGGTAAAAAGTACAAGCATGATATGTTAAAATATATGCTCAATATAACCCTATAGGGAGATAGAGGCTTTGTATTTTAATGGGCATGTTCTTTTGTTATTTTCAAATCACTAAATATCATATTTATTGTTAGCTACACAGTGGTTCTCTACAATTTTCGAGTCTTAATATTTCTATCCGCCCACCCCTTTTAAAGCATCTTGTCAGAATAACAGCAATAAGTAGTTAGGGTTTCTTAGGCTTGTCTGTGCAAATAAGCTCATTTTCAACACTAATAGAAAAGGTCACTATGGTAGCCGAGATCATCAGAGAGACTTTTACAATAAGAATAATTCCATCTCTCTCTAATCGATAGATTTTTATATTAAGCAATTGTTAGTCATAAAGTTGATACCTTGGTTTAGTTAAGTTTTAACTAGAAATAATACTCTGAAAGCAATGAGGTATTGATTTTCTAAAATAAAATTTAAAAAAAATTAAAAAGCTGGAAGAATCTATGGTATTCCTTCAAAATGAGGCAGCAGGTGGTGGGCGAACATATACTAGCAGGATCCCCTTGGCAAGTCTCAGCACAAGTGCCACTGGGGACTGCCAAGAATAGTAGGAGAACAAAGTACTCTTAGGAGCCTCTGATTTGTGGGTGGGTTTAAAGAAAACAGGCTTCCCTAGCCTATCAGGTTTCATCAGGACTGGCTGCATTGTCTTCCTCTGTGGCCTGGTAAGTCAGCTCCCCACTCAGGGGGAGGTGATCAAAGAACCAGCCACTGAGTTCAGAGGGAAGGGTTGGGGGAGGAGGACCTTCCCTATCCAGTGGACTCTGGGAGGGGATAAGAGAGGGTGCTACAGCTGGAATACAAAATGAATAAACTGTAATTAATAAAAAGAAAGAAAGATAAGAAAAGAAAGAGAAAGAAAGAAAGATAGATAGAAAGGAAGGAAGGAAGGAAGAAAGAAAGAAAGAAAGAAAGAAAGAAAGAAAGAAAGAAAGAAAGAAAGAAAGAAAGAAAGAAAAGAGAAAGAAAGAAAGAAGAAAAGAAAACAAGCTTCAGACCCATGCAGAAATCTTCTCAGGGACCTTTGCCTCCCCAAGGGAACCTGAAACTCAAAAACCTTTATAGAAGTTAGGTGGGAACTCAAGATACCTACAGGTATGCAGACCCAAACTGTTTGCTGATTTTATCCCTTTGTTTTCACATCAGTTCCTCCTGGTCAGAGAGGCCACTGTTGGAGACAATGGAGATCCTTTTAAGGAGGCAGGGGAGATCTACATAAAAGGTTGTTGTTGGAGTATAGCATTTGGCCTGGTTAATGTTTTGAGTATTGGATAATGTACTGGATAAAGCTCACCTTCACTGAACATTTAGTTATTTCCAAATTTCGCTATTAAGAACAATATTCCAATAGGGTGTTTTAATTAAAATATTTTGAGAAGTTCATACATGAATACTGTATTTATAGCTGTCTTTCTTCTAACTCCGTGTTCTCCGCTTGTAGGTGAGTGCTACTGCACATGAGACATCAGAACTGAATTTGGGGGAGTAGTTTCTCTCCTTCTATCAGATACAGGCTTGTTTGCAAACACTTTCCTGGCCAACCTATCTTGCCTGTCTTGTTCTGAAATCGGCGTTCTTTAACTATCATCATCTTACATAGCAGAGAGATGTCAGAGGTTCTATTCTCTATGTGCCTATAATTTAGTGCCCATTTAACTTTTACCATCCCTTTGTCCCTCTACTTACACATTTTTAAAGAATAAAAGTTTCAAAATAGATCTTTTGAAAGTTTTAGCAAATTATTTCTAAATGTGTGTAAGTCATCACTATAATAAATGTTATTTCATAAATTACATCACCTCTGTTGCTGGTTACACATCTATATTTTCACCCTCAGGCACTTTCTTTTATCTTCTCATAAATTTTCATATTTTCTCCTGGAGATAGTTAAGTTCTGGGGAGTAACAATTTTGCTCAACAGCAAACTGATATTGTTTTTCTTTCTTTCTAATTTGTACACTTTTTATGCTGCTTGATTTATTGATCTGAGTAACATATTCCCTGTAAGCTAATTTGTCTTTTGTGCTGAAGTTAATGGAACTGGAATTAACTATTTTACAATTAGAGACAATGTTTGCTATAGGGCTTTTACAGTTACCTCTTATTACTTTAAGTAGGTACTTTGCCACTTAAAGTTTTTAAAGCGAATCCAATTGTGAATAGATGCTGAATTTTATTACTTAACTTTTGCATATATAGACGTAATATCCATTTTCTTATTTTAAGATATTTTCACAAAATATCACTGTTATATTTTTTCATGTCAGTGGGTTGATATTATTGTATTGTTCTCTCTTTCTGGGGAAACACTATCCATATTGGGTATGATGTGATTTTTATCTGCAGTAGTGGTGTTGTCGATAACCTGTTTAAGATGTTTACATTTATATTCATGAATGAGAATGGGCTGTGAATTTCAATGATACACTCATATCTGGTGATACCTGAATTAAGCTTTGAAGTCTTTCTACATCAATAACTAGATTGGAAGGGGAGGTTTGCAGGATGGAGCAAATACTAAATGTGATTAGAAAATAAGTATGTATTTCTGAAGTGCTATTTTTAAGTATCTTTATATTACATATTCATTAACTTCAGAGATTTGTGAGCGTTTAGATGATAGTATATTTCCTAGAAGTCGGATAGTATAGCTGATTTTGAATGCTGGCTCTGTAACTTTCTTACTGGATGTGCTGAGCATTTTCCTTCCATCCTGTTAGCCTCAGACACCTTCTGAAGTGTGGGTGAAGCATGGGTACCAACTTCAGTGACTTTTAAATAAGTAAGCATACATAGAAAGAATGGAGGCTGTGCCGTGTATGTAGTTCAGAATCTCAGTGCTAGGTAGTACTATCATTTCAACTTCAGTGAAGCAGTTTATGCATCAGTTATAAAGGAACCAACACATTTCTTTTTCCTTTTTTTCAGTTTGGTTATTTTGCTTTTTTTTAAACCTTAACCAATTTCTCACTATAAAATCCCTTGGAGGATCACCACTCCTATTCTGAACTTCCTCTCACGGAAACTTAAATTTTTTAGTTGTTTTTGCTTGTTTCTATACCATTGCAGAAAGATAAATTGGGTTTTTGTTTGTTAGTGTAAATTTTCATTTATCTGTGCAGGCCTTTGACCCTCTTTTATATCCCTTGCTGGGAACAACAGGACACTGAGAGCTTCTCACCAGAAGAAACAAAAAGATATCATAGTGAAGAAAGTGTTCCCAGATCTGAAATTTGCTACAAACAATAAACACTGGATTTATCTACCGTTCCCTCATCAAAATAGACCCAGTAATCAAATTTAAGTAATTGATAATGTATTACAACAATTCTGCTAGCACTTCTGAACTAAAAGAGAAACCCTTGCAGGTAACCACGTTGTAGGTCTGTAAGTATATACAAACAGCAGGATGCAAGAATGAGACTTTTAAGTTGCATAGCAAAGGTCAAACCTCAGCTTATGACATTAGACAAAGAATGGCATCTGGGCCTCGGTTTCCAATTTAGCAGAAAATGACATTTATTTGGGAGAGGAGCTTAGTTAATGTGCTACAAACTGCACTAATTCATTGTGAGCAATGATTAGCTTCAGCATCCATTAATCATGTATCTCTTATTTCCTATTAGCGTCACACTTCTAAAAGGCAGAAGCTGCCACTTGTTTAATTTTTCAGGGTTACCCAACAGCATATTTTAAAAAGTTATGGATAAACTGTTACTTTTTTTAAAGCAATTCAATTTTCTTGTTAATTTTAACCCCTGTTCATGATGCTCCTAAATGTGCATTAACCCTAAAGATCCAATTATCAGATTGCCACATAATGGTCTTACTTTTAGATAACAAGTATCTTTTAATTTATCCTTATAACAATCATAATTTAAAAAATGCTATCTAAATGAAATTACACCTCAAAAATATTCTTTCAGGACTCTATAAAGAGTATTTTTAATATTTTCAACCTGATAACTACTTTCCAACCTAGAAGTATATGATAACAGAATCCAAATGATTTATATTGCATCT
Organism: Pachyuromys duprasi; assembly: GCA_028658305.1. Taxonomy (NCBI): domain Eukaryota; kingdom Metazoa; phylum Chordata; class Mammalia; order Rodentia; family Muridae; genus Pachyuromys; species Pachyuromys duprasi. The sequence continues at coordinate 81,690,474 of CM053764.1, forward strand.
CTCTGGGAGCAATGTATCTGTATCAATGTCAAAATACTATGGACAACAAGTCATTATTCCAAGTCCAATTTTTATCCTTAAACCCCAAATATATATATATATATTTTCAAATAAATGTGCTGCTTCAATCCCCAGTAAATATATTTTTAGAGGAAATGAAAGTCAGCTCAATGATACCCCTCGGCACCTAATACCCTTGCATAATCATTCGGACTTGGTTGAGAAGAGTTGCTGTGTGGACATTACCTACCTTCTGAGAATGCTGGGAGGATTAGAGAAATATCTGAAAAATTACTTGGGCTTCCACTGGAGAGATGTTATTAATATGAGATGGTATTTGTATTTGAATGAGTAAGAGACTGAAAGAGGATTATTCCCTGAAGTGGAAGGGAAGCGTGGTGGGGAAGAAATCAAACACTGTACCTTAAATAAGATGGATTTGGGTGATAACAAAGAGACACCAGCTTCTCCTGACTGCAGTTGTGAGCAAAGGGAGGCAGGCTCTAATCCTCAGTCCACCCTGCCTAGTTTTATTGAACAGTTTCACTCTCAAAGACAGGAGGTATCAATGGAGAATCTCTGGGGTAGAGAAGACTAGGAACTATTGGGCTAACATAGTGAGGCAAGCCCACCTGTCCCACTTCACATTCCAAATAATATCTGCCATAATTTATGTAACATTGCCCTGGAAGTGGAAGGGAAGAGGGCTTTAAAACCTGTGATTGAGGTGGTATGTGTGAAGCAGCTATCAATGCATGGGAACTTTAAGTCATTGTTGGAAATCTGCTCAAAGTCATTCAGTGTAGGCATAAGAATCTAACAAAAGTATGTTGATTTGGTAGCAAATTAGTTTCCCATCTCTTTCATTAATACCAAATGACAGTAAAAATAAAAACAAACTAACAAACACAAAAACCCAAGAAGTTCATTCTCATATGAGATACTTAATAGATTTGAAACTTGTTAATTTTAAAAACAGAACACTAGGGTAAGCACACACATATGAGTGTACATATATATATATGCTACATATACATAAAATATGCATATATGTATACATATATCATGTATATATATACATGCATACATTATCATTTATAAACATATGAGGGAGAGGGACTACTTTAGACATAAGTTAAGAATTGATTTATAGATTTGTGGCGGTGAAGGACTGCCATCTGCAAGCCAGAGAGCAAGAAAACACAAGAAATAAGGCAACTTGAGAGAGGGGCAAGTAGTCCACAGGTTTGAGAATATGGGTCTTTACCATCCCAGTACAAGAGAGAAGTTCAAGAATCAAAACTGGACATTTGCCCTCTTAGCTGTTTGGCACCATTCAGACCCTCAGTAAATCAATTGATGCCCTATAGCACTGGTGAGGCAAGTTTCCTTTGCAATCCTCCTGCTTCCAATGCTATTCTTTTTCACAAACACATTCTTAACTCAGTCAAGTTGATAGCTAACAGAAACATGTGAGTTTTCCTCAGTTGTCGCTTTCATTGGCATTTCACTACTTAATTACATTCAACCATCATTCTTGCTGACAATTATATCCCAATTATTTTCATGCAATAATATTATTGAAAGTTCAGGACAGGGGTCAGCATCCCTGTCCTGTCTAGAAGACTCTATCTCAGTAGGTGTCCAGGTCCTCTGGCTCATACAATCCTTCTGCCCTATTTTCTATGCACTCCCTGAGCCATGGGTGTTGATTTAGTTGTTGTAACATCTTAACTGCAAAATTAACCACAGAAAATAATCATGCAGATGATATTTGTTCATATTCCCAAGGCTAAGTGTATCATGGGAGTGAGGAATTAAATATATTTTAGTCTATAATGGCTGCAAGTATGGTATGACTTGCAGATAGTAATTCCACATCCCCTATACTGGTTCATAGCATCTGAACCCTCAGTATATTTATTAACTCAAAGGTGTGGATTGTAAAATCACAAATACCACCTTCCCAACACTGAACCAGGAAATGACTGTAGATAAAACACTGAGGAGAGGAATTGGGCTCTGAAAGGATTTTAGAATGTGGTACAAGATGGAGGCAAACTAATTCCAAAGCTTAGAGCCTCCTTAATTTTTTGCTTCTTAGACAGGAATTATTTAGTTTAACTGTTTTTGTTATGTATAATGAGACAATGTTTGTAATAGATATAGCATAGGATAGGGCTGGGTTTCAGTACTCAAAATTAGCTATTACAACACTGCTTCAGATGACCTTTAATGACTCCCACGAGGTTCTGGAGAATATAGACCCAAAAGCTTCCAACATCATCTATAATGCTACTGTGAGGAGAGAAGTGAGAAACAGTCAATAGAATGTCTAGAAGATATATAATGAGATTAAAAAATGCTTTCCTATGTCTAAAACTGGGTATATAAACTGATAGTTCTTCAGCCAAGTGCCCTTCTCTTTCTTACCCTCCGGCTATGTCAAATGGATAGAGCAAGCAAAGCACAGACTATGAGATGGAACTCCAGTCAGAAATGGGTACAAACAGAGACCCTGGCACATCTCTACTTCAGTCTCTTAAAAGCTGTCTTGTCTGAAGCCTTTGTGTATGCATAAACAACAAAAAGAAGAAAAATTCTTTTAACACAAGTAAACAGCATCACAAGCATAAGTGTAATAGACATGAAGAGATGGTAAAAATAACATTCCTTCTAACTATTGACTAGGAACAGGGAAAACAGTCAACCTTCCTCTTGTCAAATTTTAAAACTTTTACAAATGTTCTTGGTTGCACCAGCTCTTGGCCAGGAGTTCAGACTGGTTGTTTGAGCTTTCAGGCCTTCACATGAGTCAAATGCCAATTCTTCGACTATCCCTAAAGGCCTCAAAGTATGTACTTGGTTCCATCTCTTTACAATAACCCTTTATTCCTATTAAAGTTAAATGACCCTCTAGTCACTGTCTGAGGGACTCTCTCCTAATGTATATCTGACAGTTTTAGTTGTCACTATTCTCTGCAAACACACCACACACCACACACCACACACCACACACACACACACACATTTGCACAGCATATAGCATACGAAATAAAATTAAAGAGTGTATTCCATACTGAGAAAGAAAGAAATACAAATAAATATTTACTTATGATAATAAGTAAAAATATGTAGGGTGGATTTATGTAAAAATCATTGGGATATAGAGTGCAATCAAAAAGAATGAAAACATACAATGCATTCCTGGTTGTCTTCTTTAAATTCGAGTTTCTGATGTTATGGGCAAAATAGATAAACTGGCAAAGTCTTGGTTCTCTAACAATTAAACTCACCATTACACTTAAATTTCCCACATTAATTAAAAAACAAAATATTCTGATTAAAAGTCCTGGACACAGATAATTCTAATGTGTGGGCAAGGTTGATAATCTGGTGTATGGAGAGTGGAAGGAACATGTCAGACTTTGCACTCCTATGAGAATCAGAATCTGTGCAGAGCCTGGTATTTCCTGTTTGCAGTAAGACTTCGTGTGCTGCTGTTGCTGCTCCTGGTCTCTGGACCACATTCTGAGTAGCAAAGGCATAGATAAAAGTCAAGAGACTGGCCAACGCTGGCAGGAAAAACTATTCAGTTGGGCTGTGCTTCATCTTCAGTAAAGGAATACTCACCTGGACTCCAGCATCTCTCTTTTCTAGAAACATCAGAGCACCCCAGTGGATCTAGCTGTGCTATTTCAAGTTCTACCAGAAAGGCCTGACAATAATAACCAATTTCCACACCTTTGGTTCATAGCTGTTGTAGCGAGCACTGAGGGAAGCATGTCATGAGAAGTTGTCATTTATGATAGATTTATCTATCACATTACTATTCTCTAAATACCAACCTAAACTTTTGTAAGCAACACATTCTCTCATTTCTTTCTGCAGGTACTTAACACTCAATAGGATATCAAACTGTTCTATTATACTTAAAATCTTCCATTCCTTGAGGCTTAAAGCATTCTTTTGCTTTGATGCCATTACAGAAAGAATGAATTCTAGTATATTTCCAGTGGAAGAGTAAAATCACTCATTTGTTTCATTTCTTAATAACTTGTATAATTATTTACATGCAAAGGTATAAAAATTCAAAAGGTATTAGATGAATGGCATTATACATTTAATCTTTGATTAAAAACCCATATTACTTTTACAGAAACGCAAATCAAATGAGTGTAGCTCAAATCTCTCTTTTCATCTCAATTTCCCTTTAACTTTTTTCCTTTTGTTTTTGTTATAATCGGTCAAGTAAATTTAAAAGTACATGTGAAAACTGCCCCTGAAATGTGTTGTAATTCTATTTCAATGTGACAGTACATTTTTGGAAGGACCTATTTTTGAGGTGATCTGGGATAGGTTATAATGCTAATCTCACAGCTGTCTCCAAAGCTATCAGTGCTCATAAATCATATGGTCTGTAATAAGAGAAGCAAGCTGGAGAGGTTAGATTTCCTAAGAAAATAGTGACAGAACTGATAGATGGTACGAAATGACGATGTTCTAAGTATGTTACATACAAGTTAATGAGCTGCATTTGTGAGAAATACCATCAGCACTTTTTCAAAAGCAGAAGCATATTAGTAATATAAAAACTTGACATATTTCAGCAAACTTATTTAATAAATTTTAATCATTCATGCGTTAAATATTTTTATTCATAATCAAATTTCAACTGAGTTTTTGGGAAGTCTGAACAGCCATTCTGATTTTGAGGGAGTATGTATCACATTCTAAAAGATACATTTTCAGAGGCTTTTTGTAGAATTTTTGAATGTACTCAGTCTGTTTACCTAGTTTGGATTAATTAAACAACTTGAAAAACATCTTAAAATATAACGTATGAAACAGAAATCCTAAATATATGTGTGTGTGTATCATGGAATGAGACATCTTTTGATTCCTGTCCTGAGCTGCTAGGGAGCAATGAAGCAGATCACACTGAGCCCAAAACCTTCACTATCATTACTCAGAGCAAAGGCACAGCATAGTAAATGCCTAAGGCAAGAACATGGCAAACTATTTCAGTGTTTGTGTTATTTCAGCCTTTGAAATGGGTAGTTTGAATTATAATAGGAAACACAATAACATTTTCAATAATAGATATTAATTTTAGTCATTGGATTCTTTTGGAAAGTACTGTGAAGTGAATGTAAATTTCACATCCAGGAATATACATTGTGTCGACCTCCACTACCTGTGGATACATTGGGAGAGGAAATTCAGACCAGAAGAAACTCTCCCGGGAGTTCAAACCATAATCACATCATTATTTATTCTCAGTATTTCATTTTACGTTTTGCTTTATTGTTACTAACATGGTCAATTTTATGGTTCTTTTGAATTTCATAAATATATCAACAACATACACATGCATACATACATAAACACACACACACACACCAATGCAATCATGCCCCCTACAACGTGCTCATGTGGAGAGATTGAACTCAGGGCTTCAGTTCCAGTTAAAAGTGGGTATTCCATCCAGAAACCTCACTGGCTCCACCTCAGCACATTTTAATCAGTGATTTTTTTTTCATAGCATAACACTAGGAATAATAAAATTTAAGTTTTATACAAATGTACACATATTAATTTTCTATAAGTGATACTTAAAACAAGTTGCTTGGATCCTTCCTTGTTCTTGAATTCTTCAGACAATTCCTTTTAAAATCTTGTTGAAATATGCAAGGATGCTATCTTTCCATTAGAGAAAATCTACACCAAATTTTATAGTATTTTCGTAATCTCGATGTATCACAATGTTTGCTCTAAGTCGATATGCACTAATGATCAGCTGCTTGTGTACATTTTACGTTTTCACAATTTTTTGAATAAATATTTATAGCAATTCTCATTCATCCCTTCTCCAGTTTTTTCTGATACTGATATTTTCATGAGTTTTCTGCATTTGTGTTCAAAATGTATGCATTATCACCAAGCATAACCCATGCTTTATTTGTTTTTTTGGTGTTTTTTTTTCTGTTTAAAAGACAAGGCTATTTTTGCTCCATGGTCCCCTTATGAAACACCGAGTTACAGTACATTCTTGTAGCTCTTTAGGTGCCTTTGGCTCTGAAAGTCTCTCCTATGTCTGTTGTTTCTGATGACCTTCACAGTTTTGAAGAGCAGTAGTCAGTTATTTTGTAAAACGTCCTTCAGCTGGGATTTGCCTGATGTTTTTCCTTGATTAGACTGAGGTTAGGGGTTCTTGAGAGGAAGATCACAGAGATAAAATGTCTTTTTCATCACACCGTATCAAGGGTATATACTATCAGCAAGAGTTATCACCACTGAGGTTTACCTTGATCATTGGACTTCAAGTTGTGTTGTTAGGGTTTTGACTGGAGGTTATTTGCCCTGAGCATTTTCTGTTCTATTTTCTCTGAAAGAAAATCATGTTGCTCAGTCATGGACATGAGAGCTCTACCCAATGCATCAAAGACAGTGCTTACCTATATCCTTTTACATTATTTGTTGGTGTTTTGTTCATTGGATCCCATCTGTTTATTTACTCACCTTTTTATGATAACCAACTTATGGACATACATACCTTTTAGTAACAATCCAAGTCTACTATTTTGTTATTCTAATTTCTATCTTGGGTCTGGGGAGATATTGCAGTTGGATCCTTTATGCCTTTGAAATACCTGAAATACCTGAAATGTATCTTTAAATACATTTAAAGATAGGACTGTGACATTGTCTATCAGTGAATTTGAGATGGTAAGAACCTGTTTCAATCAGCTTGGTTTTTAAAATTTAATGCTCCCAAAGTTGTGAATATATACCAAGGAAACTAGAATATGGCATATAAAACCATGTAACACACCACTAATTGGTCTTGATCAAAAATTTAAACTCCATGAGCCTTCATTGTTTTATTGTTAACTTGAGAATATGCATATTTTTGGGCACATGTGCTTGCCAATATTCAAACTTTTAAACTATAAGACCATACCTTCACACAACTTATGAGACTTGTAAACACAAAAGGAAATCATATGTTCAAGTCCTTTTTGTAGGACTGTTCATGCCCCTCATATTATGGCTACTGTGTCCCGCAAGAGAACTGCTAGCCACTGATCTGAGAGCCAATATCCAAGTTAAACTGTTGCTGTTAAGGAACATGGAAGAGACTAAAAAATCTATAATACCCAAACCTAGTTTTCCCCATCAAATATCAGAGTCACATAATGACTAGTTTTGACCATATGGTCTTCACTATTGTATCGTATTAATTCTTCAACCTAATTAATTAAAAATAATAATCTAAGAAAATGATCTGGTATGAATCACATACTGAAAAGAGATTGATGCTAGTTTCTCTAAAAATTGATTTTTTTTTTCATTTTTAAAGTTGAAAAAAAAAACCAATGGAAACATCTCTTAAAATAGTAAAGTAGTTTGGGTAAAATGATCTGAACTCAGAATATTGAATATAGATTCTTTAAATGCTATACGATACCTGGTTGTTCAATTCAAGAGGAACAATTGAGGTCACTTCCCTACTTCCTGTTTCTTGGTCAGTCTTTTAGAGTTTACCTGTGGTGAGATCCAAAAAAGAAAAAAACGAAAACCAAAAAACATGTATTCCATTATTTATACAGATAGGAGGGCAGACATTTTACACTTTACATGGATTTATGGCATGATGACCAAGAGCTACACTACAGTTTCTTAATTTTAGATTTGTCAGATTAATGAAAGTAAACAGTATATAGTCGATTTTATTTATTCTATGACAAATCCAAATTAATTGCCCGTCGCAAGAAAAAGATAACCCTGTGTGTGTATTGTAGATACATGCGGTATATTTTATTTTTCTTAGACAGGAATGGATTTAGAAAAATGAAGAACCTGAATGTGAAATGAAAGTGTCCTGAATGGCAAAAGCTGGCATGATCTTAGGAGAGCCAATGTATTTATGAACTCACTACATCTTCTATTTCGTTCGACTACCTCTTGACCCACTTCAATGTTGACTTACAGACAATGTAAAATAAATGAGAGAATGTTTTAAATATTTTATTTTATTTTATTTTATGTGTGAGATTGTGCATATGTGAGTGTGTGTGTGTGTGTGTGTGTGTGTCTGGTGCAGAGGAAACTAGAAGCTAGTTTTGCATGCCTTGGAGCTGGAGCATTGAGCAGTCAGGAGCTGCCTGATATGAGTACTGGGATCTCAACCTGGGTCCTCTGCAAGAGCAGCAAGTTATCTTAACAGCTGTTTATTTCTCTAGCCACTGGAAATTAATTTTTACAGTAAATAATTTGCATCTGAATATTAAAGTACCTTTCATTACAGGAAACATTATTGCCTAATGATGAAAAAACTGACAGAACATGATAGAAAGTATTCCATGAAATCTATGGTGCTTTAATTCCCCTATGGCTTTGAAGATTGAGAAGAGATAAATATTCTCCCAAAATATTTGTTTTTTTCTTTCAGCTCCATTGAAGCCATGTGATTTCCCCCCGTATGGATCTCCATTAAATTCTCATTGCACTTGGAATCTTAACATGTTGAACTTTACTATCCTCATCTAAGATGTGAGTCTTAACGTTAAGTCCCTTCCATATCTCACAGTAGAATGCAGATTCCCTCCCCTCTGGTTGTCTCTGGCTATAATCTAGCCTTCCTTCTGTTCATAAGATAAACTTCTAACAAGACTTACTGACATACAATACCTTCAACGTTTGTCCCTTCCTATTAACTTCCTGATTTTGCTTTTTAGTGACATGGAAGTGGCAGGAGTTCTTCCACAACAACCTCCTTTTGCTTCACTCCTTAACCTGTGTCCAGTTCACATTTGACTTCAAATCTTCTGGACCACTGGTCGTTCATGTGAAATTCTTTCCTGTTTTGGTTTCAGGAATGTTCTCACTGTTTCTCTCTTTTCTCTACTGAATGCTTTCTAGTTTTTGTAGAGGTTGTTCATGTGCATGTGACCATTAGTACAAGTTCTTTTGAGAGTGAGTTCATGGGTCCACAAGTGTACATAAATTGTTGTATAACGGAACATGTTAAGTATATGCGCATATGAATATCAGGGGATGACATGGTAATTTTGTTCTCAGGCACCAGCTGCATTTATTTATTTATTTATTTATTTATTTATTTATTTATTTATTTATTTGAGTGATTGTTTGTTTGTTTATATGCTGGGATCTCTTACTGGCCTGGAGCTCAGCAAATAGGTAACTGTCTCTGAAACCTAGGGTTCTGCCTGTCATCAACTCCCCAGAGCTGGGATTAAAGACATATACAACCATGCTTGTCTTGTTCACTTTATTACTTATCTACTAAAATTTGAGCAAGTAAACTTTGACTAAGACAGCTTACTCTGCATAAGGAGGGTGGGTGTTAGCCCATCAGTTGAATGGCTTAACCGAAAATTGGGCTGATAGATGATTCTGCTACCAGCAACTCTTCTTTTCCAGGGTAGTGGCCTTCCCTGCAGACGTTAAACTTGTCTCTCAAAACCACAATTCCTAATCACACACTCTGATCTGCACACATTCCCCCACCTCAAAAATAAAGCAGTAAAGAACAAATAAGGCATTTGTTCTTCAGTTAGTTGAGCCTCGTAGGTCTCTGTCATTCACTTTTTGATAGTTAATTAAAATCCTGAGTGAGGTATCCCAGAAGCAGAAAGACACACATGGTATATACTCACTTATATAAGTGGACATTGGACATATAATATAGGATAAACATAATAAAATCTATACACCTAAAGAAGGTAAACAAGAAGGACAACCCTGGGTAAGATGATCAATCCTCACTCAGAAAAACAAACGGGATGGACATTGGAAGAAAGAGAAAACAGAGAACAGGACAGGAGCCTACCACAGAGGGCCTCTGAAAGACTCTACCCAGAAGTGTATCAAAGCAGAAGCTGAGACTCAAAACCAAACTTTGAGCAGAGTGCAGGGAATCATATGAAAGAAGGGGGAGATGAAAGACTTGGAGAGGACAGGAGCTCCACAGAAGAGCAACAGAACCAAAAAATCTGGACACAGGGATCTTTTCTGAGACTGATACTGCACGAAAGGACCATGCATGGAGATAACCTAGAACCCCTGCACAGATGTAGCCCATGGCAGCTCAGTCTCCAAGTGGGTGTCCTAGTAAGGAGAACAGGGACTGTCTCTGACACGAACTCAGTGGCTCATTGAGAGCCCTACCGCCTGAGGGGGGTGCAGCCTTGCCAGGCCACAGAAAAAGACAATGCAGCCAGTCTTGATGAGACCTGATAGGCTAGGGTCAGATGAAAGGGGAAGAGGACCTTCCCTATCAGTGGACTTGGAGAGGGGCATGGGAAGAGATGGGGGAGGGAGGGTGGAGTTGGAAGGGAATAAAGGAGGGGATAGCAGCTGGGATACAAAGTGAATAAACTGTAATTAATATGAAAAAATAAAAGAATAAGTGATTGGCAGATATCAAGTAGTTCCAAATACCAATGTTCAGCTATAACTTTATTTTGAATTTTAAAGCCACATTTCTTTTTTTTAACATTTTTATTTTATATTAATCACAGGTTATATACTTTATATCCCAGCCATAGCCCTGTCCCACATTCCCTCCCTCTCCCCCCCCCTTCCCTCCCTCATCTCCTCCCTGCTCCTTTCCAAGTCCACTGATAGAGGAGGTCCTCCTCCCCTTCCTTCTAACTCTAGCTTTTATCAGGTCTCTTCAGGAATGGCTGCAATGTCCTCTTCTGTCCTCTGGGGTCGGGGGGGGGGGGGAATCGAAGAGCCAGCCATAGAGTTCATGTCAGAAATAATCCCTGTTCCCCTTACTAGGGTACCCACTTGGATATTGAGCTACCATTTGCTACATTCAAGCAGGGGTTCTAGGTTATATCCATTCATGGTCCTTGGTTGGAGAAAAAGTCACATTTCTTAACCTACTAACTGATAGCACTATGTGGCTATTGCATTGGAAATGTGAGGTCGACACAAGTAATTGAGGCTCCCCATCTCTTCCCCATCCTGTTTTTGACCATAATCTTGTCTGTGTTAGGAGAGTCACTTCCACCTATGCTGAGAAATGGAGAAATGATTGATTCTTCTGAATACATAGCTTTCCCCAGTTCATATCCATATCATACTCTCTCCCCTGGTATATAAAATCATCCATCTAATCCTACTGTACATATTCTAAAATCTATTCTGCTCTCCCAACTTTCACTCTCGGGTCTTATTTCAGATTCTTACTGCATATAAATTAAATAAAAATCTAATGTGCATTTTTGTCTTCCCATTAGATCTTATTTTCTTTGATCCTAGGCCCCATGATGCTAAAATATTTCCAATTATTCACAATCCCCAGAATTTGCTTCATTGTTTTAGATAACTGTGATTTTACACATAATCTTCTTTGCTCCAAAAATTCTTTTTCTATCATCACTTCTCCATGACATCTCCAATTGTTTGCTTTTTGTTTGTTTATTTGTTTTATTAGTTCTTAGGAGCTCCACAAGGACCAAATATATCTGGCACAGGGGTCTTATATGAGGCTGTTTCTCCAACCAAGGACCATGTATGGATATAACCTAGAACCTCTGCTCGATGTAGCCCATGGTAACTCAGTATCCAAGTGGGTACCCTAGTAAGGGGAATAGGGACTATTTCTGACATGAACTCAATGGCGGGCTCTTTGACCTCCCCACCCTGCAAGGGAAGAACAGCCCCACTAGGCCACAGAGGAGGACTTTGCAGCCAGTCCTGAAGATACCTGATAAACCAGGGTTAGATGGAAGGGGAGGAGGTCCTTCCCTATCAGTGGACTTGGAAAGGGGCAGGGAGTAGATGAGGGAGGGAGGGTGGGATTGGAAGGGAATGAGGGAGCAGGATACACCTGGGATACAGAGTTTATAAAATGTAACTAATGATAAAAAGACAAAAAAAGAGAAAAAGGATTTTGTACAATGTATTTTGCTCTTATTCACTCTCTCCCTTTTTCACATCCATCCCCCTTTTCCTTGCCTACCCAACTTTGTGTTCTCTTTAAAAAGTTGTGTTTTTTTTTCCCCACACATCAAGTACCATTTGTTCAACCCATATATTCTTAGATGCATGGCCTTACACTGGAGTGATTTTTCCACTCTTTACAATGCTACTAAAACAGCAGCCCTTTCCCTTCTTACATAGATTGATGGCTCTGCATTAAATGCTATTACCACATTCCCCTTCCTGCATCTAATGTTCCTATGATTTCTACTTAAAACATTGTCTGTCTGCATCTCTATTGCCTTGTAAGACTTTTAGGAGAAAATGAATCATTGTTTCCCCACTCTTAGAAGACAAGGCATTCAAAGAAGGCAGATGGATTCCAGGGCATGAATGATCAGGGAAGAAAAAATATTTTAAGTAGATGAGATGATTTTAGGGATATAAAAATATAAATATCCGAAACTATTTCTACAAATCTTACATAACATTTTCTGGGGAGACAGAATAAAATAATATTAGGGTTTTTTTTAAAGAAAAGTTTTTAGAAACATGGAAAATTTAAAACAGCTTTCTGAATAATATTGTATTTTAAAAGAATTCAGGATTATAATTAAGCTATTTGCACAACAGAGGGAAAAACAGCAAAGTACATATTGCCCCCTTGGTGAACCAACAGCATGTTATATACATATACATATACATATACATATACATATACATATACATATACATATACATATACATATACATATACATATACATATACATATACATATACATATACATATACATATACATGCAGGAGGAGGTGCCAATCAAATTCATCCACACAAGAGAAATGACTACAAACTTTTGCCATTTAACTATTTTTACTTATCCTTATTATTTTGCAGTTAAAGATATTTCAACCAATCAGGACATTTTAAAATACACTTAAATCTTCTCCCTGCAAATACTGGACAGATAATTGAATTATATTCTCGAGGATGTTATTATTGTTATCGTAGCTATAATGGTGTCTTCCTTGTAAAAATGCCTTGTGTGATCAGAGTTCACTTAATTAGCACAGGTAGCTGAAACAGGAAAATAATCACTGTTACTTCTATTTTAAAGATGAGGAAAGAAAATTCAGAGGACTTAACACAGCCTCCTGATGTTCAAGCAGCTAATTGATGCCAACATAGACAGAGTCAGCTGGCATCTAAACCAAAGCCCTTGTGTACTCTGACATGGAAGATTTGAGATTGTGCCATCAGTGTCCGAGACAAGTTCCTTATGTTCAATCCTGGCTGTATGTTTCTCCAACAAAACAGGATTCTCACCTCATGTTTACTTCTAAATGGGCATGTAAAAGTCTTAACCAACATTCCAAGCCCTGATAGCTTTTTCTAGCCTAGTTCTCTACATCTGGGCTATGGGGTTTGGTGGGTGTTCAAGGGCTTAGGTCAAGTTTGCATTCACACCTTGTGCTCTTGAACTTATGTATATCTTGCCTCTGGAACAGCCTCTCTTCAGATTCTATGCTCTGTATTCTGACATCTTTATTCAGAGAGCTTTAACTTTCAGGTACTAGGCTATGCATGTAATAGAGAACACCTTCGCAATCACTCTTTTTTTTTCTTTATTTTTTTCTTTCTTTTTCCTTTCTTTCTTTCTTTCTTTCTTTCTTTCTTTCTTTCTTTCTTTTCTGTGAAACAAAGTATTTGAAGGGTAAAGCACGTTACTTGTGACCCTACTTTGTCCTGTCTACTCCCTACAAATCTTCACAGTAGACAGAGTTCAAGGTCTGACTAGAATTTTAGCAGAATATATTTACAATATATTTACAGTTGTGACCTTTTTTCTCTTCTTTCATAATCAATTTTTCCTTTTTTAAAAAATGTATTTATTTTTAAATTAATTACAGTTTTTTCACTTTGTATCCCAGCTGTAACCCCTTCCCTCATCCCCACCCCATCCCACCCTCCTGTCCTCATCTCCTCCCAAGCCCCTCCCCAAGTCCACTGATAGGAGAGGTCCCTCTCCCTTTCCTCTGACCCTAGCCTCATCAGGACTCATCAGGTCTCATCAGTCCTGGCTGCATTGTCTTCCTCTGTGACCCGGTAAGGTTGCTCCCCCATCATGCGGATATGATCAAAGAGCCAGCCACTGAATTCATGTCAGAGACAGTCCCTGTTCCCATTGGTAGGGAACCCACTTAGAGACTGAACTGCCATGGGCTACATCTGCGCAGGGGTTCTAGGTTATCTCCATGAATGGTCCTTGGTGGGAGTATCAGTCTCAGAAAAGACCCCTGTGCCCAGATTTTTGGTTCTGTTGCTCTCCTTGTGGAGCTCCTGTCTTTTCCAGGTCTTTCTATCTCCATCTTCTTTCATAAGATTCCCTGCACTCTGCCCAAAGTTTGGCTATTAGTCTCAGTATCTGATTGATAGCCTGCTGGGTAGATGTCCTAATTTTTGTTGGATTTGTTTTACACTGAACTCTAGCCATGTGCCTATCCATAATCTTCGTTATTTGTTCCTGGGGTCTGTACTTTAGACTGTGTCCGATTGTGTTCATCTGTCTCTGGAGTCTGGAGTATTCTTCAGGCAGATGAGAGAGACCCACTGGTTTGAGAGTGGATGTTGGTGTTTCTTCTGTAGCTAAGGGAGGAAGGTCACAAGGGCATGTGTACAAGCAAGGGTGAGTATATGGAAGTGTGCCTTGAAGGACAGGGTGCTAGAACGTGTAGGTGCCTGGAATGTTGGAGCGTGTGGGGCTCTGGTGCTGTTTGTGGCCACAATGCACATGCGCAGGTGCACTGAATGCCTCAGTGGCCCACTTGTCTCCACTTGTCTCTCTGGCTTGTCCTCCAGGTATTCAGATCTGTGGGTGTTGCACCATCTTGGCTCCAGGAATTGTTTTTATGGACTCTACTGGTAGACCCACAGAGCAAGAGATTCGATGTTGGGAACGCTCTCCCATGGATCCCTATGTTGCCCACAGTGGGGCTGTGGGTGGGGTGGATCCATTGTCTGGCTGCTAGCATAGAGGAACCCTGGGTCTGGGGCTCTGTATGTACTCACTTAACGGTGCACTCACTCGATAGCAGACCTATGCAGAGAGCCACAGGGATTCCACCTGTTCTCTACTCCCAGGTTTGGGCACGCAGGAGCAAAGGAAAGTGTAGGAAATCCCTCAGCTCAGTGGTGTCCATTGTTTGGCTGCCAGGCAGGGAGACCTGTACTTGGGGCAACCCTGTCTGCAGTCTCAGTCACTGAGCAGGGAAGCTCCTGCTTGGGGCCGTGCTTGGGGCAGAGGCCACTGCCTGCTGCTTCTGCCAAGCAGGGAGGCCCATGCTTGGGGCAAGAGAGACTGCAGTGGTCGAATATTCACCACTCTCAGGCTCTGGAGATGTCCATGGGTGACCTGGATCCAAACTGTCCCAGGCCACAGGTTGTCCCCTCTTGCCCAGAAAAACTCAATGTCGATGTTCTGGCTACCGCTGTGCCTCCACTTGCCAATTTGGAGTTTTGGATGCTGTGCCCCTCAGATAAGGTGCATGCTGGTAGCTGCCATCTTGGACTCCCGAATCAGAAATTTTTCTTATCCTTGCAGCACCTCTTTAAATCATTTCAGCAAAAATGGGAAGACTATATATTGTAAAAGTATGTTTCATTCACCTGATTAAACTGTCATCTTGGAGGTTTACTGCCTCAGTCTGATAACTTGGGCCTACTCCTAGAAGCTTCAAGCCTCCATATTATCTAACCTAGGCCTAGAATATTTCTATCCTCTGAGACATACTGATGAATAAGCTCACCCTTTCTAGTCCTTTCTGAAATTTGGCTGGCTTGCTCAACTCAGCTTTTCTGGCTCAAACTCCTCTCCAAGTTGACTGATTCAAACTGGCTTCTCTCACCTTCTGAGTGAATTGATCTGCTTGGCTTTAAACTAACTCTACCAATCTGCTCTAAGCTTCTGGCTCCTTCTCATTCTGTGGTTGCTGTGTCTTCACTTGTGACTAGCTTGTTCTCTTCAACCTGTCTCTGTAAAACTTTCCTGGGAAAACTGTCTCTTTCTCTCCATCTGTCTTTCTCCCTGGTCTCTTAAGTTGTGCTCTTTCCTGTCTGTTCCCCTGAGAGTTGGGTATATCCTACCTCAGACTCATTCTGTCATATCTTTCTCTGATTCATCACTGTCTGCCCCTTAATTACACATCACTTCCAAACATGGGTGCTTTCTTTGAAAAACTAACCTTACCTTAATTGTTGGGCATTAAAGGTGTGTGCTGAGGGTATGTCTGCCTTCCAGCAGGATCATACAGACTACACGGTCAGAGTATCCATGTAGCTCGATTAAAAGTCCTCTACAACATTTTTCTACTGTAACAGCTATGAGTTTAAACAATCATCAGGCATAAAACAAACCAATCAATAAATATGCCGAAAACAGAGAGAGAGAGGAAGAGAGCAAGAGAAAGACAGACAGAGAGAAGAGCTCTTATTCTTTTCAAATATAGACTGTACATCAATTTATTTTTAAAATTAATTTATTTTTTATTAATTTCAATTTATTTATTTTGTATTTTTATTTATTTATTTTGCTATAGTCCTCTCCTCCCCCAACTCCACCATCTCCTCCCAACCCCACCCTTCCTCCCTCTTCTCCTTCCATGCCCCCGGCCCCCAGGGACTGATAGGGGCTGTCCTTTCCCCCTTCCATCTGATGCTAGCTTATCAGGTCTCATCAGGACTGTTTGTTTTAAATGCTTTTTTTTTTTTGCCATTTTTCATGCATGAACTCCTGTTACCAACTCAAGCCAAGACAGTAGACCCTGACTTGCTAAGTTTGCTCAAGCAGAATCTTATAAATGCTCAATTCTGACTTACTTCACTCACTGGCAAATTTTCAAGATCTTTCACCTTCCCATGGCCTTTAAATAGTAGTTAAATTTTTATACAAATCTCATGTTTCTTTAGAAAATGTTTGGAAAACTACTTCCTTCTGACGCCATTTCTGGAGGTTCCCCAAATGTAGTTTTCTATTAACAAAAAAGTACAATTCATTAAGTGTACCCTAGTTATGAATCACTATGATTTGAAGAGAGGAAGCATGAAAGGCGATTTTACTTGAACTTCAAATGGGCCTTCTTCCATAGGGCCGAGGGTCCTAAAGTGGGACATGGTTATGTCTTTGCTTTCAACTGCATATTCCTTGAAGTTATGGTGACTTTAGTCCTCAGTTTGCCAGAGCTGCCTCTACTCATCATGTCTGTTCCACTGTTAAATCCTGACAGCATTAGTAATGCATTCTCTTTATACTTTCAAAAATATGCATCTAAACTTTATAGCTTTCTAAGTTTACAAATTTCATAGGTACACAGTTATATTAAGTTAAGGCCCACATTAATTGATTTAATTTTATATCAATTATACCTTCAGAGACATAGTAGCCACATATGGTGACATTCTGAGGTATTGTGGTATACGGCTTCAACATACAGGTTTGGAGATGATAACTGAGCTCATATTGGACATAAAAAAACACCGTGTATCATAACATGCCATCAGCATAGCAATATTGTTACCAGATATCAAGGTCAATCAAGAGTGGCATTTTCTCAAGGATTGAGTTCAGATAAATCAGGGGCTGTTTTCAGGCTTCCTTAGCATTCTACTCATATGGCAAGCTTAATTCAGATTAACAACCCAGTAATTCACATCACTCACTATGTCAGCTGGACTTTCACTCTCTGAACTCTGTTATTTATCTAGATCCACATTCATCAGTGTGGTCTGTTTAGGAACAGCCTTTGAACCATCTGGAAGGTTTCTTTAAAATGCAAACTCCAAATCTGACTACATAACTAAAAGTGAGGAAGACAGCATCTGTGTATCTTTATTTTAAAATCTCTTCTGACGATCCTCCTGGATTTGTCTCATCTGGGGATAATCAAATCTACCACTGTCTTTATAGATGCCTATCACATTGGTATTAAGGAAAAGAATAATCATTGACTTCAAGGCAAAGTGAAAGAGGCACTCAGGGTCTTCACTTACATACTACACAATTGGGCCTTATGGAAGTTTGTTAGACCAGTGTATACCTCAAGTTACGTAAAGTTATTCACTATGGTAAGAGATAAGTTGGTCCTCCAGGGTCTTCGTATTTATTCTAATAGGTTATATGCCATTTGAGAAGTCTCAGAAAACTGACACACTAAACTTAATCTAGATGAGTATTTTCAGAAAGAGATTTTCTTAAACACAATATTCTGAGAACCCAGAGAATCACACTTGGTTTTTGTCCTTTTATTTATACATCTTGAATGTGAATGAACATTTTGGAGCTTCCTGAGTAACTATGACACTAGCGAAAAAAGATAATGATACCAATTGAATGGCTGCCTTTAAAAAATTAGCATAATTTTCTTATCTGGAATCGACCTTGTCACAAAGGATGCCAACATATTCTATTCTCGTTATGAAGAGATATGGTTGTGAGATCATTAGCATTTATGTAGAAAGGTAAATGTTTCAAGCCAGGGACTGTGACGCATGCATGCAACTGTAGTTTAATGTGTATTACAGAAATCCAATAATTACTACTGATTTAGGCTCATAAATTTGAAAAGATGGAAAAGGACTACAGAATAAGATGACTTTATGTTTGAAAAAAATGAGTCTAATGTACTTTTTGACTAATTCATCCATGACAACCAAATTTGGTCCAGAGTTGCACATACACAGCTTCCATCGACATCCACAGGATTTGTGCATGAGTTACTGAGGTTAGAATTAAGCCTCAAGGAAATAACTAAAGATTTTTGGTGAGATATACTTGTGAGATTAAATAAAATCATTTTTATGGGCTTTGTTTTCTTGTTTTCAGACCGTTCCTTATGAAGATAAATAGCCCAAGCACACTGAGGTTAATATAGCTTTTAAGCTATTTGTCTCCATTTGGGAACTAAATGCAAAGAAAAATGAGTGTTTTAACTCTCAAAAGCTTTCTTCAGTTAAATGTTCCCTGAATTCAGGATCTAGCGCACTTTGCCAATTACTGGGGAACAGGTATTAGTCACCCCCAAATACTCTTGGAAAATACTAGTAAAATCTCTATAGTAAGCAGACAGTCAATTTGCTATATTTATCATATATTATTGAGCTACCTGCTGACAGCTGCTAAAATAAGAGGCAAATAACTTTATTAAAAAAAAAAAAACGAGATGATGAGTACTCCTGGAGGGAAGAAGTGCAACTCTGATATACAGCCTTATTTGAAACATTAGAAACAAATCAAGAATCACAAATTGTACTAACACTGGGTAACTGTTTAATTTGTGTGTGTGTGTGTGTGTGTGTGTGTGTGACACCCTTACAATGCTTGCTTTGTAGATGAGGAACTATATGAATCTAGGAAGAAAGTATTAGGTTCTGCTAGCATATTGTATTTGTAATCCAAATTGTTTCATAAAAGTTTCCAAATATTCAGACAACGAACTCCAAACACAGTGAGTTTAATGGAATTCTAACTTTTAAAAAGCATATCGAGTATTGTATAGGGTCTTTTGCAACACAGTTTGATTTTGTTGTTTCTTTCCTACCCTGCCCCACTCTCCTGGATCTCCTTCTTCCTCTTGTACCCATTAGCAACTTTTCTACTTCACCTGTGTCCTTTCCTCCTTCTGCCCTCAGTGCCACTTATTTCACTCTGGTATTCTTCTATCTCTGTTGTTTACCAATAATAATCCATACATATATCTAGACTACCTATGTGTAAATATTTATGTGTAAATAAAAATTATGAATGATTTGGAAGTCTCTTAAGGTTTTTAGGTATTTAATTGAGTAGGTATTTCCTTTCTTTAAAAAAAAGCATCATTTTAGGGTATTTAAATATGTCTCTAGTCACATCAGAGGTATCACTTTAAATGCATTACAGGCTTACTAGTGTTTTAAAGAGTCATTTAAACACTTGAAACACGGGCTCAAAAATCTTCAAAGTGTGCTCAAAACACGCTTGGTGAAAAAAAGGGGACTATACTCAACCATACAGCCTACAAATACAGCTGGGGGTAGGGTAAGTGACTGGCAATGAGAATCACACCACTTGTTACCCGGCGTTAGTCAGCCTTGAAAACAGAGACAAGCGACATTATATCGACTCAACAGGACATAGCTAGTTATACACAAATGTATATAAAAATATATATATTCATGAAATAACAATTAATGAAAAAGACGCATAATTTGAAGGACAGCAGAAGGAGTCTATAGGAGGGCTTGGAGGGAGAGAAGGAAAGGGGAAAACACAAATCAGAATCTCAAAAATCAACCCAAAACTATGTAATAATTAGAAAGAAATGTTAAGATGTCTAGCTACATATTGGAGACACTTTTCTCAGCCCACTTTGGATTTTTATGACTGTTTGGAGAAATAGGTAACCCAGTTGTGCAATATTGGAGGTACTGTATTGTCCTGAACAGCGTTTTCAATTTAAATCAAGATCAGTGAGTAGCGAGAGAATCCTCTGGGACCCCCAATGTTCCTCCAAGTTGGAAGGTGCTTGCCTACTGTCCAGTTGCTCAAGACAGCCAGAGAGGTAGGAAAAATTGGAGGAAGAGTGAGCCTGTTTTCTTCTCACAAAACCAGCAGTTGATGAAGCAACTAGAATGTCAGTATCAAATGGGTCTCAGGATTGTCGTCACTTTTATTGCATCACTTCAAACCATTGCACTTTCTGAAATAATATCAACTCCACTTTAAAAAAAATCAGTGAATTTCACCGTTTTAATAGTACCTCTTTATTATTAACAAGATCAGCCTATTCTACAAACCTGTTTTTCCCCACTGATACAGAAAGAAATTTTCCAAGATTATTGAATTTTATTTACATCGACATAGACCATTGAGGTTGATTCATGCTATTGTCAAAATTCTATTCACAGTCAAAATATTCATGTCCTGAGAATTTTTAAGGACTAAATGTATCTACAATAAAACTTAGCTCATATACTAACTAAGGTATTCTCTCCTTAATAAATTAAGGAGACCTATAAATTTACCTAACCATAGTTTTGGGATAAAGAAAAAAGTTTTTTTTTTAATATTTATGCAATATTTTCTTAGGTTTCTCAAAGAAATGAAAGATAGGCTTGAATACAACCAAGGAAACTCTTCCCCCATTGTAAGAATCTTTTAAGAAAATAATGTCAGGAATCTCTTCAGGAATGTTTCTTACTTTTCAGAAAGAAAGAGGACAAAGGAACTGCTTGGAAGTCTGAAATTGCTTATACATGTTTGTGAATTCTCTCACTGACAGTCTCATCTCTTGAAGGTGTTTAAATACACCATTTTCTTTCACTAATGGATTTACCCTTTTGAATTATTTCACAGTGTTCTCTACTCTAAAACATCATTTTTCTTCATCCATCTATACTATGTCATTTGAATTCAGGCCTGCACGTATATAGCCTTCCTCCTTCAACCTGATAACATATTCCAGGCTTAGAAGTGTATACATAGAATTTATAAATCGTTAAATTTCCAAAAAACATCCATTTTTCATATAAGAAAATTCAAATTCTTTTCTTTAACTTTTTAAATTATACAATAAATATATATCGTTAGTGTTCTTCACAATTTTTTTATGATTACAAAGGAGGTACTGTGAATACCTGTGGTCTGAAATTTAAACTCCAAATAACCAATAAACATTGGTTGTAAGAAAATGGCCAGGGGGAGAGCGTGGGAACTCCAGTCAATCCCACCCCTTTTCTCCCCTTAATTAGCATCTTGTTGGGATTAGTTTGAATCCCCTGTGCATTGTGAATTTCATTCTAAGTCCTTAGTATTTCCACAATCATAGCTGATTCACTCTTAGACACACACACACAGAAAGAGGGAGACAGAGAGAGGCAGAGATAGAGAGGGACAGAGAGGCAGAGAGAACAACAAAGACAGAGAAAGACAGAGACAGACAGAAAAGACATAAACTGACAGCCAGACACAGAGAAAGATAGAGAGAAACTAGTTTCCTTTCTTCTGATGGAAGCTAAATAATGTTCTCTGAATCCATACACCCATGCTCTGTCTCTACCCCCAGGCTTCTTCCAAGAAAATATGAGCGGCACTATTTGTGTATGTGCTGTAAATCTCGTTCTTTCCTTCCTTGTCGGAAGGCTTTACTCTCAGTTCCTCGACCTTATGTCTTCAGTACCCCTCCTCCTCTACAGATTCCTCAATGGTTTGCAAACATGCTGGAAAACAGTTCTTATAAGTCAGCAAGAGGGTTCAGCAGCTATAGGCACTTAATGTCAAACCAGATGGCCTGAGTTCAATCCTTGGAACCCATTTCAGGATCAAATGGCTGACGGTAGTCATAAAGACTTTGGGATTCACTGGGGAAAGCACGAATGTCTACACAAATGATAGCACAGGAGAAAAAGAATTCAACCCTCACATCTGATCTCCAATAGTAACTGCAACTCATATTTTAGCAACTGAGCTATTATTTTTTTCAATTTTCACAGTAAATTACGTTCATGATAGTTCATGTAGAAGCATGAGCTTACTGTGAGCATGCAAGTCCAAGGCTGTGGCTTGCTCAATGCTGCCAGGCCTGTGAAGAGAAGGGGCTGAGAATGGATTCATGTGTGAATTTGCATGTCCTGTGAATTATGATTAAGGAAGAATAGTAGGCTATATGAAGAAGAAACAACAGGCATTTGGGTTATGAGCCAAGGGATTGTGCGTGAAGCAGCCAGGAACTGGAAGAGACAGGAGGGACTCCATTGGAGTAGAGAATAGCAGCACCTTGGGCTTAACTTCTGTCCTATCACACAGAGAGAAGACATTCTGCATTTTAAAATGTTTATATGTGTATAGAATGTATCTTGCTCATACCCGTGCCTCTCTACCACTCTCCCACCAGCTCCCCAGGGTATCGCTTCCCCCTCCCCAACATCCTTTCTAGCCTTTTCCTGTTTCATCCTTTAGGACTCTTTCTTTTAGGACCACCCCCTTGTCTAGGACCTTCTGCCTCCTCTTCCCTACCTTTCTCCTCCAGGGAATTGCCCAAATCCTATACCAGTGCTCTCTGAGACCCTGTGCCTTTTCCTTCTGCCCATCTGTCAGAGACTCCCCCAATCCTCTCCTGGATGTGAGAGATCCTCCAGATACAATTTGGAGACCCTGATAACAATCCTGAGCCTCCCCATCTGTCCCTTTATTATTCAGGAGCCCCTAATGCCCCTGCCAGACTGAAACACTATATTTTATATTTGTCTGGACCCTCTGCATTCATTCAAACAAGGCTACTGACTTGTTTGTTAAACTACTGGAAAGAAAATTAGACTAAAAACTTTCTAGGAAATATTGCAGTGATTACAACAACAACAAACAATGTTTCCCCCTTCTCTATCTGCTTTTCTTCTATTTTTATTTACCTTTTAAAAATGTTCTTCATTTTTAAGGTCAATCAAAATTGAATAGGACTTCTGTTTACTTTGAGTACATGTGTATTACACTTGACATTTCTATATGACTCAGGCATGTGTGCATATTTATAGAATTGAAAAGGTATTATTTGGAAAAACTTCCATTATTTGCTTGAGTAGTTTTTTAAAATTATTATCATCTTTGTTTAATTCTGTCTTCTTATTATCTTCTCTCTCACTTTTCTCTAATTCATGAAATGTGTTTTTCTTATTTTTTAAAACATTTTGGCTCATACAATAGAGCCTATCTCATTTTTTATTAGTTAATTCAACTTATATTTCCATCACAGATACCCTTCCTCTGCCCTGCCCCTCATGCCCGCTCTTCTCCTTCTAGTTTCACCCTCCCTTCCACACCCCTTTCCCTGATTCCTCGGAACAGGGCAGCTCCCCTACCCAGACACCCCAGCTCATCTATTCACATGAGGACTGAGTTTATCTTCCTCCCTGGTAGGGCAGTCGCATCAGGGGGAAGCAATCAAAAAAGCAGGCAACATAGTCCATGCCAGAGATATTCCTTGTTAGTGTATACTTTTTATTATTATATTTTGAATTGTCAAGATATACTTTACCTATCTTGGGTGTTTTGCCTCGTTTACATGGGGCTACAACTTATTCAAATACAGTCTTGTGTTGTTCACTCTATTAGCCCATCCTCTGACTTACTGCTTTAGCAATCTTTGCTCCTTAATGCTAACATAAATGAAAGTGGATCAATAGAAATACCAAAAAGCTTTCAGTTAAATGACTCAGTGTATTCTATATAAAATGTGATCACAGATTAGCAAAGCGGCATATTTGCATGGTGACCATTTACAACCATGTGGCCTAAATCTCTCATATTCAGCTAATCTAAGATTCAGGAAGATTCAATGATTTATGTGCGGTTACTAACAGTAGTACTAAGCATCTAGGTAGTGCAACTTCAAGTTTAATTCCCTTTGCAACTCTCTAGGCATTCTAAACATATTCTTAATCAATAAAGTATTAATGTATATGATGGCTGAATCAATGGCAACCATAGTTTATGGCTTAATAAGAAATAGAACGTATTTGATTACAAAAAAAGCAAGACATGTGGTACATGAATCATGTCCCTTTACTGAATCAGAAGTAAAGGATTTATATGTCCATAATTTTAGATGGTGAGATTCAAATGGCTTTAAACACCCTGAATAGCTTACCCCACAGAGCACTGGGCCAGGACAGGGGACACATAGGTCACTGTACTTCACTAGCCTCAGCTGCACAGGTATTTGCCCTTAGCTGATCTAAACAAGATGTTCCTTGGTGTCCACTTACATCTACCCTGGCCCAGATGCAATGCTAATGGCAGGTGAGCATGGAATGTTTTCTAAAGGCTGAGGGAAGCTGTGCCACTGGACTCAGCAAGGAAGTCATTTCTGTTTTCATATATGCTCCTGATCACCTCATCAAAACAGAAAACTTGATGTAGAACAAATTTCTGATCTTTGTGAAAACATAGGCATTTACCTTCTGGCTGGTTGAGGTGAACTTTAACCTTTGAAACTACTGTATGAATACAGTCAGGAAAAAATGAGAGAGAAACCGTACCTTTCACATTCATGGATGACAAAGGATTCCAGGCAGTTTATTCAGTTCTGTTAAAATGATCATTGAACTACTAGGTTGCTCAGACTTTCCATGGAGACCTGAGGTTTTGGTCATCCATTCATTCTGGTTCTCTTATCTTTGCCTTTGGAAAGTAGAGCTCATGGGCTTGAGGGTTTTATTGTTGTTGCTGTTGTTATTTTTATTTAGCTCAACACTTCAAGAGCTTAGCATGGATACAAGGGCAAAAGTTGTCACTAATGATTCAACTCAAATGAGATGGTTAATATAGCTGTTTTGTTAAGTAATACTTCGACTTAAATGTAGCGCCAAACTTTCTGGAAGGTAATTGCAATCCGGAAGATAATACATCTTAGCATTTATAATAACAGAGCAGCAATTTTCAATCAGTTCAGATTCATTCCAATGTGATCAGAATTGATAAAATAAAGAATGTTTATAAAGTATTCATATCATATTAAAAGTGTGTTAACTTAGACTGAGCATGCAATAGAAAGTGAAACTTTCACACAGAGCCACGTTTTGTTGAGTTTTAATACTTTCATTGATTTTTTATTATTTTTAAATGATCTTATTTAGAGAATGTCATGTAAGTGTTCTGTTGTTGCCGACACTCCCTCAGTAGAAGCAGACTACAGAAATACATGAAGATGCTTATTGCATTGCTAATTATGTAAAATTGGCATACCATGCATCACAACATGAGTAAAACATTCAATACTATTGATCACAATTATACAAAACAGTATGCAATGACAACAAGCAATGGCATCTAGTGATTTCTCCTTATTAACCCAGTTAATCTTCTCCACAAGTGCTTTAGATGGGTTCCATTATTTTATCCTGGCACAGATAATACTCTAGAAGTAGTTAGCAAGGTGAAGACCTGCTGGTCAAACCATTTTCCTCTACATATATAGAAAACAAGGGGACAATGCTCACAAGATTCATTACATTTAGCCTGAGGGATATTTATATTGTTATTAATTGTTTTTTGGTATTCTAGACTCTTTGAAAAACAAAGCCTGCATTTAGTACATAATTTGAAAAGATAGTATTTCCTTAGATATTTGTTTCCTTCTGTTGCAGCCCACTCCTCCACCATCTTACTTTTAACTGAGTAGGGGATAGGAAATTATTCAGTAGCCTAGATGGTCTGGAATTTGTGATCCCCTGACTTTCTGGAAGGTAAGTGCAATCCAGAAGATAATGCACTTTGTCTTCCAAGTGGTTGGAATTACCTGTGTGTACCTGTGTGCATCACTTTTCTATATATTTCGCAAAAAGAGGGAGAGGGGTGTAAACTCCTTAATCTAGGAAAGGAATTGTTTCATAGTTCTGAAGATTGTTCAGAAGGTGAAGTTAAAACCACGTTTCCTCTGAGTCCTACAGGGAGCCTATTGTCATTTCTAGCCTTAGGCATTTGTCCACAGGCCTCGGATTGAATATGGCTCTGCTCATGGTCTTAGCCCAGTCTTCCTTCTGTTGCTGACAGCAGTCACTGGACTTAAGAACCTACCTTATTCCAAAACAATCTCTTACTACAAACTCAAATCAGCAAAGCCTTGTTTCTAAGTACAGTTTTATTTTCAGTCCAATATTAACATAGATTTTTGTAAAATCTATTAACCTAACACAAGAATAAGGCTTGGGGAACAGAACTGAGTAAGCAAATGGGAAATGATAACATTTAATCACCAAGGCTTCTCCAAAGACCCCAAAGGGAAATTAATCTGTCATAGCTGAAGTCAGTCATAGACACCAAGATATGATAATGTCTTCAGAGTTACCCAACAAGTAACTCCCTGATGGTTTCATCTCATTGGACCTACTTACTTTGGTTTTTCCATGAATCTACATTTTTTTGGACATAGTACCTCTGTCGGGACAACTGTCTGTAGATCCCTTCATTCATATTACATCACTGCATATTTTACTTCGTTGTGTCTGATATTTAATGCCATTTTGAAGCACTGTTGCTTAGTTCTTAGTAGAAAAATCCATACCAAAATTCTGGTGATTCTAGAACATGAGGCCTCAAGCTTGGCTTTTCTTCTGGATGTAGGATTAACATTCTTAGAGAGGTCAGTAAACACTTTCTCTGAAGAGAAAGAAAATACTCTGAGTATGATAAACATTCATCTACAATGTGACCACATATGTACTCTATTGCATTGCAAAACC
The DNA here is from genome assembly GCA_028658305.1 of Pachyuromys duprasi. NCBI lineage: Eukaryota > Metazoa > Chordata > Mammalia > Rodentia > Muridae > Pachyuromys > Pachyuromys duprasi. The sequence continues at coordinate 81,717,698 of CM053764.1, forward strand.
AGACACAGTCATACTAGCAAATGGGAATGATGATATTTCAGTAAATCGTCATTTTAAAAATGGGATGTAAACTGGATGTGGCTCAAAAATTATATTTGGCATACATTCCATCCAGTAGAAATATATTAGCAACATTTCCTATAATTTTTATAGTGGATAAATCCATGCACTATAGTAATAAAAAGATTGCAAAGTGAACGTTCTTTAATTGGAGGTTATATTCATTGATTTTGAGTACTAACTTAGAACTCAGATTAAGAAGAAATATCACTATACCAATCTGTGATAAGTAATTTCCATATTTACATAACTTATTTCAATTAATATTTCAATGAGCCATGAAGTAGATATGATTATCTCTGTGTCACATATAAAGAGAATCCAACCAAATTATGTAAATGTGTCTAAGTTCATTCAGGGAGTAATGATAGGATTCAGTTTTTTATATATCCCAGCCCATGTGTGTTATCACTGCAGTATGTCTTTAATACATGTGTTTGTAGACTTATCCTGCTTTATGTTCTATGAACATCAGAATTTTGAAGTTAAATTCAAAGCATGGTATTTTTCCCACATTCTGTGCATATGTAATACACATACCAACTCAATGGGATGATATTTGGGTCAATGCCAGAAGAAAATTTTAGATTAGACAGCTAATAGGTTCTGAGGATGTCAGCTATGACATGAAATTTGTTATTTGAATTTCATCATATTCAGATTTTAAATGGAAACTGAGAAATATATGTTAAGGAACTTATAAATGTCAATTAGATGAAAGGTGAGACACAAGGTCAAATATAGACACTGAAATCTAAATTATAATACTGGAACATGACCAACCATAAACAAGCATATACATCCTACTGGATAGTAAAGAAATTTATATTTAAGACCACGTCACACAGGCACCTGCCTTGGATATCATTTGAACAGTCACCTTGAAAGCTCTTATCTATAATTATAGCTCTTATAGACTGTTTACAAGGTGCTCACATGGCCGTAAATGGGTATACCATGGAAGAATATCTTAAAAATATTATGTACAGACACAAGGACATCAATTCAGATCTCTAGTATCCACCTACAAAGCCAGGCATGACAGTGACAATCTGTAATCCCAGATATTGAGAGGCAGAGACAGGCAGCTTGCTGTAGCTTACTGGACAGCCAGGGAAATTGTAATCACCAGCTTCAATGAGAGATTCTGTCTCAAAAGTTTTGGTGGTAAGTAACTGAGGAGGACACCCAATGCAGACTTCAAGGCTTTACTTATACAAATACATTGCAGGCCTCTACTTATAAAAATGCGTGCGCGCGAACACACATGCGCGTGCGCGCGCGCGCGCACACACACACACACACACACACACACACACACACACACACACTTGTTATGGAAAATTTTGTTAATGATTAACATTCTTCAATCATTCCAAAACCTAGTTATCTCTTAGGCTTGTGAACAGAAATGGTCCAATGAATTAGTATACTATTCTGGGTTACTACTTATCTCTATGTACTGTAATTTTGTCTTATAATTCTCCTCTTGAAGACCAATGCTGGGCCTAGAGAGATGGCTCAGCAGCCAAGACCTCTTCCAGCTCTTAGAGAGGGCTTGGTTTTGGTTCCTAACACGTTTATCTGGTAGCTCACAAAAGTTTCCAATCCCAGCTCCACTGTCCTCCTATGCATAAAGCCCACACAGACATGCATGTCTACATATAATTAAATATTTAAAGAAAAAAATCAGTGTTTTATTTTTATTTTTTTAATTTATTTATTTTTATATCAATCACAGATTAGGTACTTTGCATCCCAGGCGTAGCCCCCTCCCTCATTCCCTCCCACCCTCACACTCCCTCCCTCATCTCCCTCTTCCCCGCTCCCTCCAACTCCACCAACAAGGAAGGACCTCCTCCCCTTCCATCCAACCCCAGCTCATCCTGTCTCCTCAGGGCTGGCTGCAATGTCCTCCCCTGGGATCTAGCCAGGCTGTCACTCCCCGGCTTGTATGGGGGAGGGTCAAAGAGTCAGCCATCAAGTTCATGACTGAAACAGTCCCTGTTTCCCTCACTAGGGTCTTCAGTCTGACACCGAGCTATCATGGGCCCCATCTGAGCAGGGGTTCCAGGCCACATCCACACATGGTCCTTGATTGTAGAAACCGTCTCATACAAGACCCCTGTGCCCTGCTCAGTTTGGTC
>CM053764.1:81720404-81759890 GCA_028658305.1 Pachyuromys duprasi
GGTTCCTGATCTTTTCTCTAAGTTCTCCAGTTCCAGGTTCTTCTCCCTTTGTGTCTTCTTTATAGATTCTAATTCCGTTTTCATGCTTTGTACCGTTTCCTTCAACTGATTGACTGTGTCTCCTCTTTTGGATGTTTCCTCTCTGTTTATCTTTGATTGTTCCTCTATGTGGGCAGTTAATTTCTTCTCCATTTCTTTGAGGACCTTGTTCATTTCCTCTTTTTGTCTCTCCTCTTGTTCCTCCAATATCTGCATAATCAAATCTTTAACATAATTTTCCTGTGTCTCTGCTGAATTAAAATCTCCACTGCTTTTGGGTGTTTCTGGTGGGGCCATGGTGTCCCAAATTTTGTTGGGTGAGTTCTTTTGCCGATTTCTGGGCATTTGTTTATATATAATTAGGGAGCTGTTTGTGCTTTAAGGCTGTACTTCAGTCTGAAACTGTCAATCTCTTGTGTCAGGAGTATTCTTCAAGAAGATCAGGGATTTCCGGTGGTTTGTTAATGTGTGTTGTTGTCTCAGTTGAACTCTTTTGTGGGCTCTGTGTGCCCGGCTTAGTGCTCTGTCAGGCTTGTCACCCCTCTCGTCTGGAGTCTTTACTCCTCACTCTGTGCTAGAGTCTGAGTGTCCAGGTTTGGGATGTCAGCTGGGGGCTGTGCACTCTGCCCTGGGCTTGCTGCTAAGGGATCTCCCCTGGAATGGAGATTTGGCGCTCTCTTCTGGGCCAGGGGCTGTGCACCACAGTCTGAGATGATATTTGGGGCACACACAGTGGGTTTGTGTTGGTGTGCATCCATTGTATGCAGGCCTGTCTGAAATGGTGCCGAGGCCTTCCCTGTGTGGCCCGTGGACACACAGAGGGACTGAGGTTTTTGCTGGCAGATGCGTGCAGTATTCGTCCTCAGTGTGCAGTCTGGTCAAGATGTTCCCCAGACCCTCTCATTCTGGGGTGGTTCTTGCGATCGGTGTGCGCCTGCAGTACACCGTGGATTGAAGCAGAACTCGGGTCCTTCCCAGACTTGCCTGCAGACTGGCACACGGACTGAGGTTTTTGCTGGCGGAAGCATGTGGTGTGTGCCCGCAGTGTGCAGACTGGTCAAAATGGTCCCCGGACCCTCTCAGTCTGGGCTGGTTCTGGCGGTTGGTGTGCGCCTGCTGTACACCCGTGGGTTGAAGCAGAACCCGGGTGCAGTGTGTGCTCACAGTGTGCAGGTCAGTGAAAATGGTACCCAGTTCCTCCTCAGACTACCTTCGAGACTGTGTGATCCAGTCTATTTTGGCGGGTGCGGGGCCCAGCGCGGCTGCTAGTTCAGATCAGAGCTTTGTGCTGCTGGTCACCTGGAGATTTTTCTGGGTAGTAACTGGTGTCCCTAGGGTTTTCCCACTTGATTTTCTCACTGTAGGAGTTCCGCTCACCTGGCAATCACAAATGCTGGCGTTTTAGGTCCCAGAGTTCAGTCTCCTGGTCGCTGAGTTGTTTCTGCTGTCCTACTCCTCAGACATGCTGTCCTCTCGTGGCAGCCATCTTGGATCTCCCAAAATCAGTGTTTTAAACAACTGAATAAATGCCTCTGTAGGCTCAAAATTGTGAATTTAAAGCTTTGTGGGTTTTATCTACTCCATACAAAGAATTCAATAGACTCTAAAGAGGTCAATACCATGATAGACAAGTGCGGCATGCAAACATGAAGGACAAACTGAAGTTTGATATGTTGTGGCATGCGGTGGCCGTATTTACCATACTGGCATAGTTTTTAATTATCTTCAGTGAACTCGGGGTTGGATGATGTCTGTTTTAGTCAGGAAAACTTTCCACGGACTACCTGGCATTTAATGTTGACACTGAGTGTGTTGCCTAGACACTGACCAACGATTTGTATTTGAAAAAGATTTATTGATCTTGGCTCTTCATAATGGCTTGTCACAGGAGGCAAATGGAGCCCACTTCTACCTGAGTATGTCTTAAACGAACCCTCCTCAATGAAAAGCACTGACCTTCCTTGGTGGGAGGTAGGAGAGATTCCATGACATCTAACCATAAATTTGAGGAGTCTCATTACCAGTTTGGTTCTTCCAGGAGACAGATGACAAAGTGGAGTTAAAAGTGTTTAAAATTTATTGAAGAAAACATCTGTGGAAGATAAGCATAGGAAAAAGAGAGAATGGGCAAAGAGGGCACATGTAAGTCTGTTAGCTTTGGGAAGAAAGGGAAGATGGAAAAGAGAACTGAGAATCATCTGTGACAGAACAGCTCTGAGATACTCTCCCAGGGAGCGCCTCTTGAAAGCACCCACCAGTTGCTTGTGCTGCAGCATGGTCAGGCATTGGCTGGTGGTCATCCAGTGGGGGCATGATAGTGAACATTGAGACAGCAGTGGATGGAAAATGCCACTAGAGCCCGTGAGCACAGAGCAGTGGGATGCAGGTCCCTGCTTACCCTGGCGGTTCCAGGTTTGCAGTTCCTAAGAAGGTGCTCTTCTGTTGCAATCCACAAGTCTGAAATGTTCTAAAATATTGAAAATAGCAAAAAATCCAGGAACCTAAAATTTATGATAAATGTCCACCATGCAACTTCTACACACAAAATTGAAATAAGCCACTACTGGGTTATATTTGGTGGAGGCTAGATGTTGAAATTATGGAAGAATAGAAACTGCTTTTGTGTCCTCTGATGCTTAACAAAAAGCCTTAGAATATTAGATGAATATTAGATTTAGAGTGCCATATAGTTCTTTTCTTTTTTTAAAAATGAAAGGTCAGTTGTGGTAATCCTTATCTAACCTTCATAAGACTCACTTTCCACAAATCTAGTTCTACCTTGTTTAATTACCATTCACCCAATGCATATTTATGCCAAGTCTCATCAACATGGCAAAATACATAATTAATGAAACTTTAGTGGAAAATAATCTATAAATGGTTTAGTAATCACTAACTTCACTAGTTCTTCCTCCTTGTGTGGTGGTAAGGCTGCTGTAGTAGACACCCTCTCTCCTTAAACTTGTTCCATACGCAGACATTACAAACAAAATAGAAGATGGCCACTGAGAACTATGATACAGCATTAGTGTTCTTGAGTCAAGAGAACAGAGTTTGGACCAGGACATCTGGAGCCTGAAGGGTCCCAGCTCTGGTTGCTATGAATAGTTTCTCCAGTGTGAGCTATCTGGCCCCACCTGCAGCTTCACATTCAAAGTTGATGAAGAGGATGATACAGAGCCCACGCTTGCATTGTTCACACTCTGCCTTAATTGATGGGGGCCTGCTAACAATTTGATAAGACCAACAATAAACATGGGACCCGAATCAGATCTCAAATTGTTAGTATAAGCAAAGGTCTTTCTGAAGCAGAGTGAGGAGGACGAGAGTGAAGGGGAGGGCATGAAGCAGTGCTGCATCTTTCCTGCCCAAAATTATGGAGTCATGAGTTAGTTTTTGCTTAAATGGCTGTTTGCTGCAGGCACCTCATGCTGTATTGTTCATAGATAAGCTTCAAGAATTGCTCATGTTTTCTTGGTTAGAGAGAAGACTTTGGGATCAAGACTTGAGCCCATGTTAGGAGACAAGAGAGCTTTCCACTCAGGGCTCTGATGCTTTCATCCTATATTCGGCCTGGGCTTCCCTTTTCTATAGGAGCAGAAGGGCTGATGGCCCTGTACTCTCCGCTTGTCCAGAGTGAAAGTTTTGTGAACGCTTAGATTCCATTTTCAACTGTGAACAAAAGAAAGGCAACTGAATTTTAGAGCAGCACATTTTTCTTTCTTTCTTTCTTTCTTTCTTTCTTTCTTTCTTTCTTTCTTTCTTTCTTTCTTTCTTTCTTTCTTTCTTTCTGTCTTTCTTTCTTTTATTCACTTTACATCCTTGTAACCCTTTCCCTCCTCCCCTCCCAATCCCATCCTCTCTTCCTCTTCCCCTTCCCCTTTTACTCAGAAAAAGGAAGCTTCCTTTCCCATTCAGCCCAGTTCATCATGTTGCATCAGAATTGAAAGTGTCCTCTACCCATGTGCCTTGTCAAGGCAGTCCTGCCAGGAAAAAGTGATCAAAAGCCCAGCAAGTGACTTCCAGTCCAATTTAATCCCCACTTCCCTTACTAGGGAACCCATTTGAAGGCTAAGCTGCCCATCTGCTACATCTTTGTAGGCGACCTAGGCCCAGTTCATGCATGATCTTTGGTTGATTCTTCAGTCTCAGCAAGCCCCTTGGGGCCCTGGTTAGTTGGCTCTGTTGGTCTTCTTATGGAGCTCCAGTCGCTTCTGGATCCTTTTCTCTTTCTTTTCACTATTCCCCAAGACTCTATGTTTCATCCAAAGTTTGGCTGTGAGTTTCAACATCTGTTTTGAGGCACTGCTAGTTTGAACCTCTCAGAAGGCAACTCTGACAGGCTCCCATCTATAGGCTTAGCAGAGTATCCTTCACAATGTCAGGAGTCTCCGATAGGATGGGTCTTTGTTTGGACCAGGACTTGGTTAGACATTCCCTCAATCTCTACTCTATCCCTGCACATCTCATAGGCAGGGTAAATTTTGGGTTGAAGTTTTTGTGGGTGAGTTGCACATTTTTAACACATTTAGATAAGGATTTAAATAAGTCTTTTTCATTTTGTCTAAAATGAAAAAGAAAAAAAGAATAAAAGTTCAAGAAAGGAGTAAATGACATAAAATATAAAGTGAAACAAGCATGTAAGGTTTGCTGAGTTCTGCCCCGCTACCTCAGAGAGGCAGGTCCCTCTCAGTTCAGCTTGCTTCTTCCGAATCCTTTTTTCAAAGAAAGGATTTCCACATAATTTAACCTAGAGGGCTGCACTTACATTTTCTGTAATATCAGAAAATTAGATCCTGCTTTGTTCTGATTGAAGACCACACATGTCTGCAGAAGAGCTCCTGGGGAAGTCTTCTGAAGCAGGTTAAATGTCTGAAGTATCTGCAAGGATTTCTGAGTAGATCATGGTCCTCCTTGAAACAGATATCTGCCTGTATATTTTAGGCTTGATTTTCACAAGGGGAATAGAGAGTTCATGTTGTTTGGGGACATGTTTTGATTCTTCAAATGAATAAACATAGATCACTTTCAGTGCCTACTTCTGTAGCATGGGATCAAAACAAAACTAAAGTGGGGACCTGGAGAGAATGACTCATCCATCAAGAGTAGTTCCTGCTCTGGCAGAGGACTTGGGTTTAGTTCCCAGTATCCACATGGCAGAACACAGAATTCTGTAACTCCAATTCCAAGGTATCGACACCGTCTTCTGACCTCTGTGAACACCAATTGTGTACAAACATACAGATAAACAAAGCACTCAGACACATAAATTAAATTAAGTAAATAAATACATGAAATGCAATAACACAACTTCTTTTAAAGAATTTTAAATAATTTATGTACTGCTAATAGAATATTCAAATCGCTATTGGCAGTGACCTTGAATGATATGTATGTGTATATATATATATATATCATTAATATATGTACACAAATGTACAATCTACATTAAGAAATTTCCTTATATGGTCTAATAATTTCTGTGGTTAAAAGCACACTTTCAACATTACTCTCTATATGCACATTTTTACCACTGAATCACAGGTCATGACAAAAAAAAATTTCAGTGACTTTTTATCACTATTGCCAAGTAGTAGACACTAGAGAGGGATTAATAATGTTAATATACATCTTCTCATAAAGATACCCAGCAAAGAGTACACAACTAGAAGTTGTTCCAAGAGACTGACTGTAGCAAGGTCAACCTACTTAACATCTACCTTTACTTCAGAACATGGAACTGATAATTCACCCCTGTTTTGTTTAAAGAGCTTTCCTCATTTTTTCCCCATTTTTTTTTTTGCTAATTAACAAGGAGAATTTGAACCTCTTCATTTCTTATTTTTTTTTGCAGGCCTCAACAGTTTGATACCAAGGGGATCGTTAAATTGCTAGGCCCCATGGGAAGGCATTGGTACTGTGAATGCACAACAATGGAGGTGGGGGATTGGATAAGAATGTGAAGTGTGCTGGGTAAAAATGCAAACACAAATTAGAATTCTTTAATTTGCATGCGGGATAGATAAATAATGATTTGCACCAAGCAGGGATCTCACATGGCTTTGTTCATATTTTAATAGTGTGCTTCTCTTTGCAGTCTGAGTAATTAAGTCTTGTGACATTCCAGAAACCATAAATCCTGCTGAGATGTTTAAGTTTAGAACAACCTCTTGATGTACAATCAAAATAATAAAAACAACAACAACAAAAAAGGACACTTCTCCTGTTCTTAACAAGCTGGTTTGTTCCCACCTCTGCCACACAATTGGATGTGGCCCACTCCAACTGTTTAGTCTCATTGTTAACTAGAGGCTCCTTTTGAAATTCATTGCCTTCAATTACATTTTTTAAAAGAATTTTAATTGCATGGCTGTAAAGAGTAAAGACGCTCTAGGCTCCATTTGTTTATCATGGAGAGGCCTAAAGAAATGAGGGCAGAGCTTCCCAGCTCATGCAGGGGTTGCTGAGAAAGGGAGATGACTTTTAATTCGACAAGTTCAGAGAGATTTCTTAGTTTGACGCGCTTGGCAGGGGGTCTTTGAGCGCATGGCGGTGTTTCAGCATTCTGAGCTTTGAAAGTCTTTCCCTGCAGCAGAAATTGTATCAAAAGCCAATGATAATATTCCCTGCAAGGTAAAACACCCTATTGAAGATTTTGAGGGCTGTTTATTTATTCATCACAGTTTTTCTTTTAGGACATATGAAGCATCTAGGTAATAATTCACATAGATGATAGAAAATGCAAAAAAAAATCTCCTCATTAATCTTTCACCTTTTCCTCCTTCTACTTCTCTGTAGGCCACATGTAGATATAAAAGGTTCTTTCTGTTTGGCTCAAACATATATATCTTTATTCTGGATCTCTGTTTCTTCCCTTCTCTTTCCATTTTTAAACAAAATTGTCATTTCCCTCTACTCCTTACCACCAGCTGAGAGTGTAAGATGTTTATGGCTATTTCCTCCTGCTAAATCCTCAAAGTGATTAATTAATTTTACAGAAGTTATGTTCAGAATCTAAGGCCCCTTTAGAATCTGCCTATTGTGTGTCTGTTTCAGAAAGCTATTTTCAAAGCAAATGTTCGAAATCATGTTGCTCTCTTGAAGGATATACATATTTTAATATTCTGTATTGTATTTTGCACACATCACAGGAGAAAAAATGTTTCCTCTCTTTCAGTGTTCATAGGTCAGAACTGGGAATAAGGAGCCATGACAGCCTATCCCTCTTGTATCGTCAATGTCTGCTCTCTGGCACAGTCAGTGAAGATATGAACAGTCCCCTCACCCCCATCTTTTATGGCATTAAAGGTGACCTTGCCTTGCCGAGTCATCCCGTGGGAAGCAGTTGCTATATAAGAAAAAGTTTACTTGAAATATATACATATTTAACATTTAATATTTGGGGGCTCCGGGACAGTACATTGCATACAATTGCAAGTTGTTGTATTTTTACTTTTTAGAACAAAATCAATGAAGGAAAACTATATGTGCAAAACAAGCTTAGAAAAATTCAGTACCTCATCACATTCAGGAATACTTAAGCACATTTCACTCTACAAACATGAGCCAGGTTGTAGACTGTATTTAAATATCAAAAGTTGAAGAAGAAATTGCCATGCCACCTCACTAACAAAATATCCATAGGAGAGCATCAGCAAATATTCATTCATTAATATTAATTGAACTTCCACAAACTGCAAAGCCAGCCACAGGCACCTTACAAATGCAGTCTTGTTCTCAGGATTTTAAACTTGTTGTTTGGTTCGTGATCATTTTTTCACATATGCAGATGGGAAGAATCAGGATAATAAGAAACCATGTAGTCCTAAACTGCAAATAATAAAATATGTTCACTTATTATCAAGTTTGGGAAAAGAATGGATTTTTGTGGAAATATGTATGTGCTTTAAATAGAATAATCCAAACACAGTATTTGGACCTGAGAAAGGATTGAGGACCTCCCCTCAGTCCACCCACTCTGTCACAACCAAGAGCCACCACTGTGTGCCTCAATGTGAGCATGCTATGTAGAGCTTTCTCTTACTTACTGCTTATCAATCAGTGTGATAACTACAGAAGTCTGTAATGAACTTGGGTGTTTAACAAATCTAAATTTAAGGCTCACCAAAAATGTAGGTGATTAAGATATTGTGGAATGATGACTGATATCAAAGATGGCTGTGTCACAAGCCTTTGATTACATCTGGTATGGAAGAACAGTCTACCACCTAGACGTTGCTTCGCTATAATTCCTTTCACTGTTTTCATGGAAAACGCAAAAAGTAATAAGAAGAATACATTTTTACTCCTGTGTAATGTTCTTTGTTGCCCTGTAAAAATGTGGATGTAGATATTTATATGCTCATTTAGATCTCCGTTAATCTGATTTATTCATTTATATTTGAATTTCTTTCTGTGTGTAACACGTCAAGCAATTATTTTTTGACAGGGTTTCAGTAGGTAGGTTTGGCTTTCCAAGAACTCACTCTGTAGAGTACACTGGCCTTGACCTCAGATCTGTCTGCCTCTGCCCTCTGAGGGCTGGGATTAAAGGCCTGCACCACAACTGCCTGGCTAGCAAGCAAATTTTCAGTATGGAAAGTAAATGAATGGACTTAAACATATATGAAACAAGGAATTTTAAAATGTTATAACAGAGTCTCAGTAGATCTCTCTCTAGATATAACCGTGTGTGAGTGTGCATGACGCTGTGTGGGCACATGCTCCTAAGTGCAAGTGCCTGGAGAGTCAAGTAGACAGTGTTGGTTTCTGTGATGCTGAAGTTACAAACAGTTGTGAGATACCCAAAATGGGCACTAGGGCCAAACTCAGGTCTCTTATAAGAGCAATACTTATTCAACCACCTCTGAGCCACCTCTCCAGCCCCCTCCATGGATGCTTTTTAAAAAAAAATAACAATTATATTTTTATAGTATATATATCAAGATATTTTCTTATTAGCTATGAAAGAAAATGAATGATTATACTGAAAACATAACTTTTTTCACAAGGTGGTATAGTAATTACTTGAAAACTAAAATCAGCATGCTTTTGAGTTTGTTGTGGGTTTTTCTTTGCTTTATTTTGTTTTTAGTAAGAGTTAAAATTAATTCAATACACTATAACATTTGGACATACATTTTATGTGTCCAATTTGATAACATAATTTGATACACTTACATTGGAAGCTTCTCAAGTTAATACATAAATGAGATCAATATCCAAAGACATATTACATCATGTGAGGTATTTAAGATAAATATAAATCATCTGCATGCCAATAAAATAAAATAATGAATAAAACTGAATAACAACAGCATTGTGAGGGAAGTCTGCTTAATATCTCTAATTTTTATATCCGAGAATAAAAGTTAAAGTTATCTAGGCTGTTGGAAAGGCAACATTTTGGAGAAAAATTTTGGAAGGGAAATTGAGACGCCAATAGTACGGTGTGAAACACCGCCATTGTCCATCGTGCACTTATGTAGTATTTTTTCTTAATGAAATATTGACTGTATTAAACAACAATTGACAGTGATTTATACGATGGAACGGACATGTCAACACAGGATTTCCTAGGTTGTCTGTTTGCATTTGTTAAAGAGGATTCTGTCTTTTTCTCGGCAGATTTTCCCTTCTCATTTAAGGAAGTATTTGTCATATCATGGGGGCAGGGAGCTTTCAGGTTACACAGGGGGAAGAAGTGGCTCATGAGCAGGTTAAGCAGGTGCTATGAGTTCGGCTTTTTTAGGCATTGTGGGAACATGACACAGATCACAGAGGGACAGAGAAACGAGGTCTGTGAGAAGCATTTGCTGTGGCTTGTGCATCCTCAGCACACGTATTGCGAAAAGCAGAATTCTAGAGCTGCATCTTGAATACTACACTGAATTTCTTTGCAAATGGACCACATGGATGGACTGTTATATCAGCTGTATTTTACACTTGAACTGTGGGAATACATTGCTCAATCAATCATTTTTAATAAGAGTGACTCTGAGGACCAGAACTGCTCATTCTGGGAGTCAGTGCTGTAGTAAAACCTCAGATAGGTTATTTGAAAAGTTGGCAGAAGCCAAAAAAGTGATTATACCTTCTTGCATTTTAGAGATCTTCACATCTCTTCAGATACAAAGGATCTTAATGTGTTTTTGCGTAAAAAGTTTAGGAGTAAGTTGAGAGTACAAATGCAAACATGCCTTTATTAGAGCACGTCTTTAATCCCAGCAATTGTGTGGTCAGATTTCTAACTAAAATCCAAGGAGAAGGAATTTTCCTCATTACCTGTGACTTGATTTTTGAAAATATTTTACTTCATGGGATTGTTTTAGTAGGAGGTGGTGGTATACACCTTTAATCCCAGCACTCAGGAGGCAAAGGCAGGTGCATCTCTGTGAAGGCTAAGTAGCACAGAAGACTAAAGAATTTGCATTTGGAGATATAGCTCAGTTGTTATGTCCTTGTCTGGCATAAAAGAAGCCATGGGTCCAATCACCAGATCTGCAGTAAAGCACTGTAGAAGCAGAAGCAGGAGGATGAGGATTCCAAGTTCAAGTTTACCTCTGACTACACAGGTTGTTCAAAACCAGCCTGGGCAACAAGAGCCCCACATCAAAAGGGAGCAGAGGGAGAAAGAGAAAGAGAGAAAGAGGTAGGAAGGAAAGGAAAGAGGCAGAGATCTAGAGTTTGATCTTACTTCAATGGTAAATGGGTTTACCATTTTTTTCAACACATAACCTCTCCAAAAATGATTTCATCTTTAGTTTCTAATGAGGAGCCCTCAAATTTCAGAGACTAAGAAAGATGTTTATAATATAACTCAGCTTCTTAAACTATGTGTTTTGACCCTCATATAGGATCACATAACTCAATATGGAAGTTGCTAAATGTCAAAGATCCTGGAAAATGCACAACCCAGAATTAATTCAAAATAAAACATGCAATGATTCTGAGAAGTCCGTGGCAGGATTACTGTGTCACTCCACAGATGTCACTACAGCTTTCCTCCTGAACACACACAGTGACACTCTACCTTGGTGTCACATCATGCGCTGTCAATGAATGCTGCTACAACTCAGCTCTAACACAATACCACTGTATATCATGGTCTGTAGTATCTCCTCTGCAGCAAGTTTTCTAATTGAGTAGATTCACAATGCTTAGATTTAATATATTCCTAACATCTTTCCCCAGCATGTATTAAATTTTCACACATTTGGATCATATTGTGTTAGTGTATTTGATCTTAAAAATTGCTGTTTGAATTGCTGACTTGACTTTCATTTAATTTTTTGGTTTAGGATTAGGACAGAGTGCCCAGCAATTTTCAAATGGCTCAAAAGTATTTCTGTCTTTTGGTATGAAGCAGTGCTCTCAATTTTAATTATAAATTTAAAAAAATTTATCAACTCTGGAAAACTAGTGAAGATACTTTTTGCTCTGCAGTATCAAATAACCTCCTGACATTTGGTGTTTCATTTAAAAATAGTCACATCTATTTCATTAGCATTAAAATTTGCTTTCATCATTAATAAATGATAAAATTATATGTTCACCAAACACTCATTTTAAAATATCAAACTTTGGGCAGAGCACTGGAAATTTCATGATAAAAAGACCTGGAGGAGACAGGAGTTCCACAAGGAGAGCAACAGAACAAAAAAACACCTGGGCTGAGGGGTCTTTTCTGAGTCTGAGACTCCAACCAAGGACCATTCATGGAGATAACCTGCACAGATGTAGCCCATGGCAGCTCAGTATCCAAGTAGATACCCTAGTAAGGAGGACAGGACTGTCTCTGACATGAACTCAGTGTCTGGCTCTCTGATCACGTCCTTCTGAGTGAGGAGAAACCTTACCAGGACACAGAGGAAGACAATGCACCCAGTCCTGATGAGACTCGATAGGGTAGTGTCAGATGGAAGGGGACAAGGACCTCCCCTACCAGTGGACTTTTGGAGGAGCATGGGAGAAGATGAGGGAGGGAAGGTTGGCTAGGAGGTGTTGAGGGAGGGGGCTACAGCTGGGATACAAAGTGAATAAACTGTAATTTATAATAAATAAATAAATTTAATTAATAAATAAATGTAAAACATATAACCCAGCAAAAAAAAGGAAAAGAAAAAAGAAAATTCTTAATTTGGAAAGCTGCTTTATATTTCTATATACTACAAGTCATGTGTTGATTTGTGGAGCAAAAGAGTTGTAAGTGGAAAATGTTTAGGAATTCATGAAGTGCACAGAGATTGCAAAGACTGTATCCATCTGAGGTAAATACTATGAGGATGGACAACTGGATAGCGCTAACTTAGAAGGGAAGAGATACAATAGCTTGTCCTGTTCCATTTGTGGTGCCAGAATAAAACGCCTAAGGTTGGGGTAATATATATATATATATATATTACAGAAAATTCTTTACCGGGGAACTGGAGACAATAAGTTTTAGATTAAGTCAAAGGTAGCTTTAGTGTCTAAGGTGAGTCCTCTGTCCCCTAGCAGGAATGAAGGTTGTGTCCCGAGATGATAATATATAGAGAGAGTGCAAACAGCCTAGGATGTTGCCTTTGATCTCTCTTCCAAGGTCAGGGAGTGTCCAGTGCAGATGTCACCACTGGCCCAAAGCCACACCTACATTGTCCCTTTGGTGATAGTTCAATGTAAACGCACACACATATATGTATTCATAGTTAGTAGAAGCCAAACACTTAAACATTTTGTAGAATTATTGCAAACATAACCTCACTAAATAATGTTCTTTAGAAAAAGAGTTATTTGCCTGTGTTTTTTAATCTTTAAAAGTCATTTTTCAAAAGGGGTAGCAGGTACATTTCTAGAATGAGAATAGAGTGTAATTGATTACAGCGAAATTCTCTTCACCCTTGCATAAATTCCTAATTATTTTCTTTTTTCCTATTATTTTCCTTAGTTGTTTTTTGGTCTTTTCTCACAAACTTGGTTCCTTCCTTTCTCTTTCTCCATTGTTCATTTTTTTTATTGCTATTATTTTCCCCCTTTCTTTTTAAAAGAGAAATGTGGCTTACATCTAAGAGGAAAAGAATGATAGGCAACGACAGGTCAGAAATGAAGCCTTACTTAACAGAGAGATAATTCTTTAGCTAGATTGAATGAACCATGAATCTGACCAATATGGAAATTTTGGGACTTGTAAAATTCAGCATCTTAAGTGGGAATATTGATTTATAACAGAAACTACAGAAAATGGAATCTTCATTTTCCTTGGCAAAAAATATAGGAAGGAAAATATTAAAAATGAATATATATGTATATATGGTCAAGAAAGAGACCAAAACATTTAACTGAAAAGCTACATTCCAAAATTAACCTACAAGTAGAACTTTTAATATATTGTACAACTCACAAATTTGACTATGTTTTTAAGATCCAAAAGTGAAGATGAAGATAATTTCCATTTGTCTGAGGGTTTGTATGTTTTATGGGTTCATTATTATAAATGGATTTCAAGTCTACTAAATATTCCATAAGAATCTACCAAGCAACATGGGAACAGATACTAAACTTTATTAAAGGTATTATTTCTCTTTGAAGTCAACAAAAACTATGATATGACTAGTGAATTTGTCCTCTCCCAGGTGTTCAGCTTCCAATATCTCTCATGCAAAGTGAGATAATCTTTAAAACACAGACTTGCAAGGAGAATTCTCCAGTCCAGTGCCTATCATAGATGTTATTGCCCTTCCATACATGTTGCAGCTAAAAGCAAGTGTCTTTCAGTTTCAACTGAGGCTTCAAACCAACTCCGATCTTCTTTAGGGATTAGAATACCTATATTTGTTGTGGCAGTCAGCGTATTTGCCATACACCTATTTGTGCTCACTGACAAGAAACCCACCTACTCACCCAGGACAATGGTAGAAAATAAAGTAATTTACATGCTAACTGTATGTTAGAGAAAGTTGTAGCTATTTTTCTGAGTACAAGGAAAGGCAGACCTAGCCAGAATTTCTTTTTGGCACTTTATGTGTACACACACACATGCATGTACGTATGCATATATATCAGTATATATGTATGCATGCATGCATGTATGTATGTATCTATGTACATATATATGTATGTATCCCATATTTCTAGGAAGTATAGAAGTGTGTTAAGACAAAATGTGATATTTACCAGCCTCTTAAATGTAGTATAGAAGAACTGGGAGTTAATAATAACTTGTTCATTCTGTTTACAAACACAAAATTCTAATGTTTCATTGCTTCTTCTTAATTAACCAATTGATTAATTAATATAGACATTTTCTATTGTGAACAGCTATTTGGATGATTTGCCTAATAATTTATATCTTGCTATGTTTCCTTTTATATCCTTTTACATAAAAATGTACTCTATATTTTATTTCAATTTCATATTTCATTTTAATTTCACTTCACCTTTCATGCTCTATATTATTTGAGCTTAAGCAGGCGTCTGAAGCGGATTACCGTGTACGGAACTCGACTGCTCTGTCTTTCCACTGTGTGGACTTTCTAGTCAGTTTTCCCCCAGTGCACATGAAAATGGTTGTTTTGTTTCTACTCCCATTGTGAAAATAAAAGCAATCTGCTGGCACTTTCAGAAGGCTTTCTTTATCTCTCATTTCATTGTCTGGTGTCCTGAGAAGAGCAGCTTGCATTTGAATGTTCATGATTACCTCCAATTTCTCATGGCATTCTGAACAGAAATTCTACTGTATCTCATTTTGGATAAATAATTACACAAATGCTTCTTCAAGAAAAGGTAACTTTTAGAATACCTGCAAATGTAAAAAAAGAAAGAAAGAAAGAAAGTCATTATAAAGCTTGATAACTATGTGGTCATCTTGGAACCAAAATAGAGAGGAAAAAAAAATCAACTCAACTTCCGCCTTTCACATGAGGAGTTTGTACCTCTGTCATCCAGACAATGCCCAGATGGGTCCCTGTGTCTGACTGTGGAAAGAAACTTAAAATGAGTTTTATGCAAATTTCTTTACAGTGAAACATTTCTAAGTCATTATACTAAAAGGAACTTTTTACAAAGCACTTGCAAAATAAAATCAGCTGATAATTCAGCAGCATCTGAAGAAAGTGTGAGACAATTAAACTTTTTCAAGAATCACATGAATCCTTAGACGTCCTGGTATCATCACAGTTGTGGAAGGAAATGTCTCCCTTGGTTTTCCTCCCTCAGTTGCCATTTTCGCACTTAAAAGTGATGTTTAAGTCTATTTTTAGTCACTTTCTGACTGCTACTGATACATCTAAATTATATAGCTTGATTTTTTTTATTTTAGTATCATGAGAAATAATTTCAACTCGGGGAAGCCCAAACTTCAAAAACCTATGGAAGCAAGATTAATGCAGTTTGAATTTGGCAGGAAAATAATTTCAAAGGTGGCCTTTTTGTTGGAGGTACTAAAATATCTACAGTAATGGTTTTAGCCAAGTGTTAGTCTAGAGCATGGCTCAGGGCAACAAAATCTACAATCTACTATAACTGTCGCAAGGCAAGCCAGAGATGGATTTATAGGCCATACTTAGCACTGTCACCCTGAGAGGGAGGCACTTTGAAAGGCAGAATGAAGATGAACAACCCACCTCTCTGGAAGAATTTGTGCCATTTATTTTTTATTAGTTTTAAGAGTGGTGCTGTGTTGTGTCATGTGGGGAACACCATCCAATAAGAAATCTCTGCTGTGCTTTGCAAAACAGCCCCTGTGTCCAATGTCCCCTTTTCAAGCATTCAAGTGAGGACGTGTAACAACAGAAGGATGGCACTTCGGGGCCCCTTGGAAGCTTCTGAAGACCTGGGCAAGGGAGATTGTTTCTATTGATTTCCCTTCCCACCTTCTTCTTCTTCTTCTTCTTCTTCTTCTTCTTCTTCTTCTTCTTCTTCTTCTTCTTCTTCTTCTTCTTCTTCTTCTCTCTTTGTGTTTTCTCTATCTCTACAAAAGCTAATGCACTGGTCCAGAAGGTGTGCTCTAGTTTGATGAGCAGACTTGGAGAGCTGTACCTGAAGAAAACCCCCATGCTTGTTTTAATACTCAGCTGTTATCATCAAGATATGCTAACAAACTTTGAATTGGAGTTCCTCTCTTCTCATCTTGACTGGGCTTCCAAATTAAACAGCTGTTCCTAATAAAACAGTACAGCGCATAACCTATGAAGTGTTGGTTGAATAATAACTAGGAAACTTATTAGTGCCTTTTAAAGAAACATAGCCAAAGGCTGTGTGTCACAGGAAATTATTTCACAGTGAATTTATGTTCCAGCTTAACTTTGCATAATGTGAAGAGTTTGGATGGTAGGATGGAAGAGAGGAGGGCATTACAGGAAGAAAGAGACCCAATAACCATATGTGTTTCTGTTATATTATTCCAGCTCTCAATGTAGGGGGAGCAGTGGTGGAGAATGCTGGTGAGCATGGTATAAGAGAGCAAGTTAGAGCATTGTAATAGAACATGAGTTCCACAGAAGCCCTCTTTGACAAAGAGCCTAGAAAGGATGACAAGGAAGAGAACAAGAAAAATGAAGATGAGTCCCAAAGTCAGTAGTATTTCTGTGTCCATACTCCTGTCACTGTAATTGTCACCTGAGATGACAAGAGGTCCGTGGACCATAGAGTGGCTATGATAAAAAACATGAAATTATGTTATTTTATGTTTGAAAGGAATAGAAATAATGTTTCAGAAAGATACATTTCCATAGCAGAACTAAAACTTGGGTTTTGATTTCAATAAAGATCAAGGAAAAAAGGAAGAGCTGGAGGGAAAAGGGAAGCCTGGGGGCAGACATTAACCGATGCCATGCAACCTTGGTTCCTGGAAGAAGGAAGGAACCCTTGGAAAGAAGTTTGAGAGCAGTTGCAACACAGGAAACACAATCTCAGCCTTTTATTCAATTAGAAGTGGAGTGTGTTAGTTAGTCCATGCAGAGGAGTAATCAGATGGCTTTTAGAAGCATTTGACCAAAACTGTCTGTTTGCTTTGACATTTTACAGTCATTTATTGAACAAACTGTATTAGACAAATACTTTGAATAGCAAAACATCTCAGCATTTTGAAAGTGAACCAGAAAGTTCCTGGTAGGCAGTTTCCGCTGTCTTGCAGAGCATCACACAATTTGAATATCTTTTTAAAGGAGCTTACGGGAAAAAAAAAATATTTGAATTTTATGTATACCTAAGACATGCATGCTGACAGAAAAATTGTCATCTATTGGTTTTCTTGAAAGTAAAGGTGATTACATTCCATGCCTTGCACAGTTACGAGGAGTTTTGATTTCACTCACCTCTTTCTTAATATTTCCCCGTGCATACATATGCTAAAATGAAATGTATTGTCCAAAAGTAAACTGCCGATGCAAATGAGCCACAAAGCTCAACTATTTTTTTTTTCTTGAAGAGAAAGGATTTCAGGCTCTGTAAATTTATGCATCACTGGCTTCCTTCCGTTTCCTCCTGATAACGTCTGATTGACACCACCACAACACCGCTTTTAAAGAAACTAAAGCGAATCCAGCAGCCTCATGCAACGGGGCCTTACCCTGTCAGTGCACAATGACCACTGAGGCCTGACTGATGGTTCCAGCCACTGCATGAAACGTTTTCCATCATTTAGAAGATCCACAGTGGGGTAGGGTAGCCTGCATAATTAGATAGTGGGAAGCAGAGTCTGAAATCAAGAGTATTGCCCCTGGAACTTCTTGAATTGTCTCTTGAGTTGAAGGAGATGAGTCACCCCTGACTTCTTTTTCTACATGGCTTGAGGCCAAACATTGTGAATCTCTATTGATTAGCCAAATAACACTTAATTACTCAAGTTGTGGTCTGTGTGTGAGCTGCGATTCTTCTTTATGGTTCTACCGATTTGTCCCAGGTTCATTGCTCTTCAATGGATAGACAAAAAGAAAGAATGACAAGTCAGGCTGAGAGCAGTCAAATCTATTTATTCATTTATTTATTTATTTATTTATTTATTTATTTATTTATTTATTTATTTATTTATTTAATCCTGTGTAAATTCACAGGTGAAGTCAAAACCATTAACCAAGGTGAGACCATCTAAGTTGATTCTAATGACTCTTACATTCTTGAGTATGCATGCATATATATTTTTCTTTCAATGTTATGTTTTAAATTAATCAAATTATAAGAAACCAGTGATGTAAAAACCACACAATTGTATAAAGACAAAACAAAATCTAGAAAAATGAAATTTAAATGACAGGTCTTATTTATATGCATGGTTTCATTTTGCAGAGAAGTAGTTTTTGATGGTGTGGATAGAAAGCCATTGCTACTCTAAGATAGCACCCTGGTTGTTCTTAAACAGCACTGATTTAAGAAAAACGTCACATTTGGATATTGACAAATGCATTAGCAGTGAAAGCATAAAGAGAACTGGTTTATACAAAGAAAAGTATCCACTGAAAGTAATGTTTTAGGCCATGAAATAGCTCAATGAGAAAAGATGTTTACCACTAAGCCTCATGACCTTAGCCCAATCCCCAGGACCAACAGAGTGTTTTTGTCTGTGTTGAATGGATGCTGGGGTGGGGAAAGATATGTGCACATATGACTCACTAGGTTTTCCTAATATTGAAAAACAAAACAAACAAACAAAAACAAACTGTGGTTCATTAGAAAGAAAGGATTGTAGGAATAGGTCGATCCTGCAGAGTAAGGATATGGCCAGTGTTAGCCTATGGCTATACACCTAAGAACATGGAGATGGAACAGTTCCTATTTCAGTGTTTAATTAAGCTCCTTGGTATAGATAAGAAACGGAAAGGAAGAGCACAAAGGAAGGAGGGAGAGAAAGACAACTGGGGCACTGGGGTAAGGAGAGAAGGAAAACATTTTTCAGGCTTTTACCTTGAGATACTATGAATGACTGGTGGAGACTGAATGACTGAATAAAATTTTGCACACTATGAAGAAAGCCTGACTCAAGGAAGAGGGAGTGCAGGACTGAGATCAGAAAGCGTTTTGAGAAACAGGATATGGTTGAATTTGACAAATGCTGCAAAGAAGTGCTGGAAAGATGAGGTTTCAAAATTGAACTGGCCCTTGGGCTTAGCTGTAATGAGGTCGTCAGAGACCTCGCTGAAGGTCATTTCCTCCCCAGGGACAAGGGCTCAGGATGGACCAAAGTTGAAAAGCTGTTTTATGAGTATTGGGGACAGCACACAAAATGTATTCTAGGATCCCACATGTGATAAAGAGAATGCTCATCAGAAAACTTTATGGTGCTTGTGAAGACTTAACAAAGCTTTTCGGTTACACACACACACACACACACACTCAAAAGCATTAAAAGAAATCACAGAGCTCTGCAAATATTCTAAGCTAGAAGGTTGTTTTTGGTTTTCACTGTTTTTTAAAGTATATGATACATATATATATACATATATATATATATACATATATATTTTTTTTATTTTTCCACATACCACGAGAATCTGATGAGATAAATAACTCTGGGATTCTCAATGTTTCCAACATAGAAGGCATGAGATAAAAAATGAAAAGGCAAGAGGAGAAAAACATAGCACATAGATACAAAAGTACATCAGTACATAAAAAGTAAATGAAAATGATATTCAAGGAAATTGCTTGTCCGTGATGTATTTTTATAATCATGACACCTATCTAACTGAGAAATCTTAAATTCTGGACACAGTTTGCCAGTTAATCAGCAAGAACATTCTCAATATTGTCTGCTTCATAATGTGTGATGTGCAAGATCATACTTGATAACAAGAACATCTAGTGATCAAGAACTGACGAAAATAAATCAGCATGAAGAAGGGTAATGAATTAAAAACTATCCAAGACCATATGCTTTTAAAAATATGTCAGCAGGGTTGCCTAAAATCTGACAACTTTTTAAATTATTTCTCTGCCTGGGCACTATTTTAGGTAAACTTGTTTTCTGAGTGGAGGAAAAGATGATTGAGGAGCATTCTGTATGGTGTTGGGGCACAGTTATACAGAAGTGGACCTTTGACTGAAATCACACCAGGAATTGATAAGTGTGAGCATATCAGCAGCTGACCCTTGGGTGAATGCATGGTTGAATCAGGGTACCCGTTATTCTCCAACCAAGACAACTAATGAGAAGAGCTGCTAAAACCAAGTGATACCCTCGTCTGTAGATTCCGCATGCTGTATTGAGCTGTTTAGTTCTAGGGTCTTGCCTTCTTTTTGATAGTCGTAGAAAACCAGCTTTTTAATACTCTAAGAAGGATGTAGAAGTCAAAGGTTTACATTAAACAACGAGAAACTCTAGGTTATCCATTTTCTTTAGAAACTGTGTTTAATGCAAAGTTACAACAAGGTTGTATGTCATTGGGTGTCACTGCTGAATATTCTTTTTGGGTTTTCTCTGTTGGCTATGCAATCTCAGTTAAATGTTTTGAAGAGGAGGAATCAAATAAATTGCCCTATTTGGGGTCTTTCTCATCTGTATACAGTCGCACAGCTCCAGTAGACCTGAAAATTGCCCAGAGACAAACTTTAAAAAAAATGGAGTGCTTTTGAGGCAGAAAATTGCTTTTCTGCAGCATGGTCTAAAGGACAGACAGTGACAGGAGAACAAGAAGTTGTCACCATGCAGTGACATCGTAAAGCACAGCTCCCATAACCGAAAGGATAATTTGTTTTTATTTTCTTCCTTATTAGACCACAAAAGGATTCTATACAATAGCATTATGTCTGGCTTCAAAGAAAACCTTTGAAAGCAAATGTACGGTTAGACTTTCAAAAGTCTATTTCTCTCCTGCACATGGTGCTTAGTCTCTCCACAAAAACAGATCGCTTAATATAGTCGACAATTCTGTATTTCTCCATTTTTTTTTCAACATCCAGAAATACGTGTAGGCTTTGGGATAAAAAAGAAACTAATTGTAGAGGCCTCTCGGTTTCGCTGTGTATAAGTCAGTTTCTTAGTAACATTGCAGGAAAGGCTTGTGTAGCTCAATATTAAAAAAAAAGTATTTTATGTATCTGGATTGGACCCTTGATATTTTTGGAAGATTTTTATGTGGTTTAATTTCCATTTTTATGGTGGAATGAACAAAAAAAAACAGGGAGAATAGATGTCTTTTCTGTGTTAGGGGATTTGAAACTCCTTTGGGTTTGTTATCATGTTAATGAGACAGTTGAGAGATATCAGGGTTTTGTGTATTAATCTTAGCAAGCATTTGCACACCAGAAGTGCTCATTTAGAGTTTTAATGGTGTTAATGCTGAATTTGCACAAAATTAACAAAAGAAATGTTTCCATATAATAGATCCCTAATACAAGGCATTTTTAAGGCTTTTAAAAATATACACATATTATGTATATATGTATATGAACATAGACACTGTGAAACCTTTGTAATGTTAATTTTTTCAGTTATGTTTTCTAAATTTAGAAATAATTTGTTTGAATTATTGACAAGCAGAATTTTCTGTGCAGTTTTGATGCCTGATCAAGAGATGCATTCCTCTGAACTCAATGATTTCTTTGAATCTAAAGGAAAGCTTCTATGCTATATACAACCTGTTCTTGCCCACACCAGTTTACAGATGTGCACAATGTAACAGCGCTGGTAAAAATTGACTACTCAGCAATGTAGAGCACCTGGACATCCTTTACTTCCTAATAATCACTGAGATGCTGGACAATTAATTTACAGAGTAGAAAGGGTCAGATAAGACTCCAAGGTCAGTTCTCATGTTCCTTGTGAAGGACTGACTACTTTCCTACAAGCAGAGACTTGAAATTCACATTGCAGTTTATTATGACATTTATGCAAGGCATGCTTAACTCCAGCATTTCATGTTTTTCTTTTTGTTCTAAAATATCTATCATTTTATATTTTCATAGAATTAGTTTATTCTTTCCTTTAATAAATATTTGCCTACTCCTCCACTCTCCTCTCTCTTCCTCTCTCCTCCCCTCTCCTCTCCGCTGCTCTCCTGTGTTGTCACGTTGCCTAGGATAGTCTCCTTCATCAGTCTTCTGATGCTCTAACTTCACCCTGCCCATCATCGGTGTTTCAGTCATAGACGGCAATACTTCTTTAAATGACTATACAAATAGTAACACAATTTGATCATATCTTATCTAAATTTCCAAAATATAAAAACTTTCTAAATCCAAAAATTTTAAGCATGTGGTAAGGTTTATGGACATATTATAATAGAAAAACAAAAATAAAACCCAAGTCTAAGAAACTTTTTTGAAGCCTTTCAGACACTGACTTCCAAGCACTACCCAGGCATGTGTGATGGTTAGGATCGGTTGGCAGCTTGACAGATCCTGAATCACCTGACAGATGGGTCACTCGGCACAGTTGTCAGAGATTATATTGGTTTTATTAATGTACTAGAATCCCACCCATTGTCGGCGAAGCCACTCCCAGGCTAGGCACTTCTACATAAATGGCAAGCGAGATCTGTTCATCAATGTGTAGTACTTCATCACCCTCTCCTTTTGAATAGCCTTGACTCCAACATTGTCATGAGCTGTATGTACCCTTGAGCTATGAGTCACAACAAATCCTTTCTCCCTTAAGTTGCTTTGGTCATACCAAGAAGAAAGAAAACTAAGCAAGGCAGTTTTACAGTCTCATTCCACATTTTCATAGAATTTGTAATTTTGGAGAACATGAAGTCAGTCTGCAGCTCTGATGGCCTGTGGTCCTTGTGTTGGACAGTCATATCACTTTGGGAAAGATACTGGAGCACTGACAGATTCATCATTTTTAGAGACTTTCTGTTTTCATGCCTTGTCCTTTCATGATGATAAAATAATTACCTAAGAGGCATATTTTCCTTGAATAAGTATAACTTGATTTGTCACTTATTTCTGTTCATCTTTCCTCTATTATTTTTTTTACGAAGCCAGAGGTATCTGACTTGTATAAATGCCTACTCCATAAACATTGGATATGTTTGCTGAATGACTGACAGTCATGTTTCCGTTCTAAATTTTGAATGAGTGTGTCTAAGAGATAACTACTTCATCTATAGAACACAATTATAGTGCAAAAAAAAGAGACTTATCTTTTATTTATGATGAGTTTACAATTTAGATGGTAATTGCAACTTTTTTTGTTCCATTGAATGTTTACACCATTTCTCCTGAAATGTTAATGAGTATCACGTTAGGGAACGTGTATGAGTTTCACATGGAATCCAAAAGGAGACTAATCTGTAAACACCACTGTGGAATTACTGTGCACTCACAAACCTCAGGTGGGTCTCATCTTCATTAGAGTCTTAGGTTTTGAGCTGTAATTGTCCTGAAGTTGCTATGGTCTCAATCTGACTCATGTTTTTGCAGCCTCTTCACCAGCCTCTTCACCATTACCTTCCTGCACACTGTAGTTATTATAATCTTACTCCTTTGGTACAAAATGCCCTATTACTTTCAATTTGTACTATGCCCATCTCCTGCTTTAGCCTATTAATCCATGCCAACCACAGGGGCAAATAGTAGAAGTTAATGCATGCTCAGCACCCCCATCATTGAATTTCTATCACACTCTCTGAGACCTTTGCCGGAAGTATACTCAGAAGATTCTAATGGTACCAATGGGGTTCAGTACACAGACCATCTCTTGTCAGTATTTTAGATCACCATGTACGTAACAGATATGGGGGACATGGCACACTTTTTAAATGATAAACTGTAACTGAATATTTTCAACATTAGTTCAGTAATAAGCCATCTTTATAAAAAGATTTTACTATGCAGAAAGGGCTAATAGACATCCTTGTTTTTGTTTTTACAAAACAAACTAACTAACTCCCCGTTCTTTCATATGATTCCCTGCACTCTGCCAAAGGGTTGGTTATGTGTCTTAATATTTGCTTTGACACACTGCTAGGTAGAGTCTTTCCAAGGCCCTCTGTGGTAGGTTCTTGTCCTGCTACTTGTTTTCTCCTACATCCAATGTCCATCCCATTTGTCTTTCTAAGTGAAGATTGATCATCTTACCCTAGGTCCTCTTTCACCCTAGCTGTACAGATTTCAGTATGTTTATCCTATCTTATAGGTCTATATAAGTGAGTATATACCGTGTGTGTATTTCTGCTTTTTGGATACCTCACTCAGATGATCATTTCCAGGTCCCACCATCTGCCTGCAAATTTCATAATTTCCTCATTTTTAATTGCTGAGTAGTATTCCATTGTGTAAAAGTACCACAATTTGTATATCCATTCCTCAACTGAGGGACATCTGAGTTGTTTCCAGGTCCTGGCTATTACGAATAAAGTTGCTACGAACATGGTTGAGCAAATGTCCTTGTTGTGTACTTGAGCATCTTTTGGATATACGCCTAGGAGTGGTATAGCTGGATCTTGAGGAATCACTATTTCTAATTGTCTAAGAAAGCACCAAATTGATTTCCAGAGTAGTTTTACAAGACTACATTCCCACCAGCAAAGGAGGAGGGTTCCTCTTTCTCCACATCCTCTCCAGCATCTGTTGTCACTTGAGTTTTTGATCTTAGCCATTTTGTTGGGTATAAGGTGAAATCTCAGGGTTATTTTGATTTGCATCTCTCTGATGGCTAAGGATGTTGAACATCTCCTTAAGTGTTTTTCTGCCATTCTACAGTCCTCTACAGAGAGTTCTCTGTTTAACTCCATACCCCATTTTTTATTGGATTACGTGATTTGTTGTTTTTTAATTTCTTGAGTTCTTTATATATACTGGATATTAGCCCTCTGTCAGATATAGGGTTGGTGAAGATCCTTTCCCAGTCTGTATGCAGTCATTTTGTTTGATGACAGTGTCTTTTGCTTTACAGAAGCTTTTCAGTTTCATGAGGTCCCATTTATTGATTATTGCTCTTAGAGCCTGTGATATTGGTGTTCTGTTCAGGAAGTAATCTCCTGTGCCAATGAGTTCTAGGCTCTTTCCCACTTTTTCTTCTAACTGATTTAATGTGTCTGGTGTTATGTTGAGGTCTTTGATCCACTTGGACTTTAGTTTTATACAGGGTGATAAATATGGATCTATTTTCATGTTTCTGGTCCAGCACCGTTTGTTGAAGATGCTGTCTTTTTTCCATTGAATGGGTTTGG
This sequence comes from Pachyuromys duprasi, assembly GCA_028658305.1. Taxonomy (NCBI): domain Eukaryota; kingdom Metazoa; phylum Chordata; class Mammalia; order Rodentia; family Muridae; genus Pachyuromys; species Pachyuromys duprasi. The sequence goes on from CM053764.1 coordinate 81,745,532, forward strand.
CTTCTTTATCAAAAATCAAGTTTCCATAGGTGTGTGGGTTCATTTCTGGGTCTTCTATTCGGTTCCATTGATCCACTATTCTGTTTCTATGGTAATACCATACAGTGTAAAACAGGTTCTTAAGGTCCTTTTAATATCATCGACAAATAAAAAGGACAGGGATAGAGAAGACAAAATCTCTGCTGTCAGGAATATATTCAGGTCTGTATTTAACATTTCATCCTTTATGTCTAAAATGTACATAATATATAATTGTTTTAGAGCATCTACTTTAAAAGATAGGTTATATAACTTCATTTTTTGTGTTTTATCGAATTCCTATGTGTAAAATGTGTGTTTTCCTGAGTCTATATGTGTTTTTATGCTTTTCTTTAGCTCTTTTTCTTTTTGTTTTTTTTGTCCCTTTAAAATTTTTTTTATTAATTACAATTTATTCACTTTGTATCCCAGCTGTAGCCCAGTCTTTTGTCCCCTTCCAATCCCTCCGTCCCTCTTCTCCTCCCATGCCCCTACCGGAGTCCACTGATGGAGGAGGTGCTCCTCCTCTTCCATCTGACCCTAGCCTATCAGGTCTCATCAAGACTGGCTACAATGTTCTCTTTTGTGGCCTGACAAGGCTGCTCCCCCTTCAGATGGAGGTGATCAAAGAGCCTGCCAATGAGTTCGTGTCAAAACAGCCCCTGTTTGTTCTTGATCTATTGTTTTTATCTTAGTTTATCTTATTGTTCTTTAGAAAATTTTGCCCCAAAGCATGAGTTCTCTGATCAGCCCTGGCTGTCCTGGACTCACTTTGTAGACCAGGCTACCCTCAACTCATAGCAATCCACTTGCCTCTGCCTCTCTGAGTGCTGGGATTATAGATGTGGGCCGCCATGGCCATCTGTGTTCCTGCTTAATTTTTAATGAGAGACATAGTGGGAGTAGTTTTGGATGGGAACGAAGGCGAGAAAGGTCTCAAAGAGTTGGGGGAGGAAAAACCATAGTGAGAATACATTTTATGTAAAAAAGTTTTAAAATTTATTATTATTGTTATCATTATTAATTATTTACAATTTATTTGCTTTGTATCCCAGCTGGAGTCATTTAGTGGTTCACAAATGCCTGGAGCTCTAGTTGCAGGGGATTTAATAACCTCTCTATGCCTCTGTGTATAATTGACACACTCTCATACACTCAAATATATGTATATATTAAATATGTATATATGTATACATATTTATATATGTATGTATAAATTATATATATATATATATAAATTAAAGCAACCTACCTTATAAAAGAACTAGTGAATATATATTCGTTGAAAACTTTCTATCAGAACTTTTTGTTACATACAATTTTAATTGACTTTCTACCACCAGGGCTAAAATAGTGCCTCAAGAGATGGTTAGTGTCCTCTAAATTTTACTTATAAGGTAAGGAACCTAAAGCAAAATGCTATCTCCTAGAACATTATACTTACTGGATTCAATACTACTTAGTTCTCAGGACATTTAAATGCACAAAAGGGTAGCTATTAGTCACTTCCTGATGAGTTACATTTTTATCAAACGACTTTAAATATAGTTGAAAATACATTCTTTCAGTTATAGCTACCCATATTTCAGGTTCTCAGCAGTCACCTTTGCATCTGCTGAAATGTCTGTGAGACACTTCTACTCACAATGTCTCAAAGTTGCTTTGTTTTCTATCTAAGGTGATACAAAAACTAATAATAATAAAACGGCTGAAAATGTTGTTACAAAGATATATAAAACAAATGTATGAAAATCCACTGTCAGATAATATGCGTGCAATAAATGTATTTCTTGTTTTCTCTCTCTGTTTTTAAGATTGGCTCCTTCATTTCAGGAGTATAACTATGCCTTCAATTAAAAGAAAACAAATCATGAGTTCATATAAAAATGATCTTCTGATTTTAAGGTAGTTTTATGAGGTCTTTACTGATACCTTCAACCATCTTACTATTTTATCCTCTTGTTTGCTATTACGGTAAGCCACTAGTAAATGCACATTATTATCACTATTGCTGTTTGGTTGTTAAAAGTTCTATAATAAAGCCATCGGGGAAGGCATCTCAGTGGATAAAGTGCTCGCTATGAAAGTGGAGTTGAATCCCTGGAACTCATATAAAAGCTGTGCAGGTGTGAGAGGTGCTTGTGACCCCCACTTCTCAGAGGGTAGAGACAGGAGATCTCTGAGGCAAGGTGACTGACTAGATGAGCCAGAGCAGTCTTTTCTAAACTCAGGGGCAGAATCAGCCTCAAAAAAAAATTGAAGAATGAAGAAGACACAGCATATCAATTCAAGGCCTACATATATACAGGCAGGTATGTACATGCACTCATATACAACCATTGGAACATATACTCACATGCATACACACTACACACAGAGAGAAATAAGTGAATACATATATAAGTGATAATAATTAATTTCTAGAATGCATTATAATGTGTAGGCAAAAGGTTTGTTGTAATTCAAATGCTGATTTCTGTACACCCTCCCCCCATATCTGGCTGCAAACCCTGCTCTGAGGATTTCCTGTCTCAATGTTGTGTAAACATTGCTCCCCTATTGTCTCCTGATATGCCAATAAAGCAACTTATAGCCAATCACTGAGCAGGGGAGAGAGTAGTGCTGCACTTCCTGTCAGACAGGAGAGGAGCTAGAAGAAGAAATAGGGGATCAGCTATAGGAGACTTCCAAGAGTCAAGAGATGTGCTGTAGCAGAGAAAGCTACAAAGCATCTCTGAGATGAATGCTGGGAGGAAACCAGATTAGCTTACAGTTTAAGAATAGAGTAGTAACTGCTCAGTCATTGTGTTGTGAAGCATATTACTAAACAAATATAAAAACAAATCTCAGTTATTTGTGTGATAGCAGAGTTAAGAGAGAAACCGAAAAACAAACACACTTTTGTAAAAATAAAGACTTCTGAAGTATCCCAAATAATTTTAGTTTCCTATTATTTTTCCTCAAAGACTCAGCCAAGCCCTAAAGAGTTTATGTCTGCACATGAATCACGAATCACCACTGAACTCTTTAGTGGGACACTTAGTGTTGATCTTGTTCTTTTAGATATGTATGCCCTTTGTTTTATGTATCAGCATTTTGTCTGCATGTGTGTGTGTGTGTGTGCGGTCCATGTGTGTGCTTTGTGCTTGTGGAGGTCAGAAGAGGGAATAAGAGCCTCTGGAACTGGGGTTACTGATCATTATGAACCATCATGTACATACTTGAAATCAAAGCAGGGTCCTCTGCAAAAGCAACAAGTGCTCTTAACTGACAAGTCATCCCTCTAGCCCTGAACACTTGCTTTGCAGGACCAACTTGCATTACACAATTGTCTTCTTCCATCACCTCTTTTGTCAAGTGTGAAAAGGGAGAACCAATGATTAGACTTTCTTATTAACACAAATATGTTTAATCCAGTGAATGAATCCCCAGCCAAGAAAAAAATTAAAGAAAGAAAACAACAGGGGATGGGGATTTAGCTCAGTGGTAGAGCACTTACCTAGCAAGCTCAAGGTCCTGGGTTTGGTCCTCAGCTCTGGAAAGAAAGAAAGACAGAAAGAAAGAAAGAAAATAACAAACAAACAAAAACGAAAACCATTTAACTTTAATTGAGTCAGTGAAACCAGTTGAAACTTTTTACAATTAAATGAGTGGATTTGAAACTACCAAGGCATGACTTAGAACTTGCTAATTTTTCCCCACCATCATTAATGGTAATTCTCATGACTGTAAAAGTTCAAAGAAAGATACAAAATGCATAGGGAAAAGGATGAGAGGGACAGCAGCTGCAGTCAAGACCAAGAGCCTCAAGGCTTCCCAGCTGCTCAGACAGTCCCTGTGGACCAAGGATCAGCCAGGCATCCTCAGGAGGGGGACTGGGATCTTCCTTAAGCTTCGTCTTGCCTTTCCACAGCTCTCTGAGCTTAGCTCTCGGAGGGTCAGGTACACCCAGGGAGCCCGACAATCCATATTGTCTTTACCATAAAAATGCTCGGGAGCTGTAAGAGTCAAATGCTGCCTAAAACTAGTTTTACAGGTGCCAAGCATGCTATTGTGAGCAGCTGCTTCAGGAAGTAGAAAACAAACATTGATTAAAGAGCCTAATAGAATGTTTTGCCTTAATAATTGTAGAAGCTGCAGGGAAGAATGCACATTCTGCGTCCAACTTTGCTAAATGAGGGTCACTAGCTCTAAGTTTTTTGCAGTAGACGCTCAGCCTGGCAGTAAGTGAATCTTTTAGCTGCAGGAACCTGAAAATTCAATGATATTTTTATAATTAAAATTCAGATAGTCAATAAACACTGTAATCTGAAGTAGCTCACTTTGAAGGAAACTTGATTGCCTCACCAAAAACACTCTAGCGCATAATATTAATAAACCTAACGACTGAACTCTGAATATAATAGAACAATTACCTCCAGAAAGCATGAGTATTCATTATGCCTCTAACATTAGTTTACATAGACAGCAGCAGACACAACACACATAGCACAAACACAACGCATTGGAGATAGTCCCTATAATAGTATTGAAAATTTTTGCACACCTTATCTGTCTCAAATGCTTTACTATTACAGTGGCATGGCTGAATAGAAATAATGTTTATCCATATAATAGATATTAGAGAGAGGAAAAGGATAATTATTGTAATCTATGAAAATTATGGTAATCTATAGAATGAGTATATGCATTTATTTATTTTTTATGCCCAGATAAGAAATATTTGTTAAAAGAATACTAAGTTATAATAAATGACAGACATCATTAATTGTTTTGTGTTCCTCTAGAAACCTAAATCACCTTCAAGTCTTTGGCTTCAGTTTGAGCTCCCTGTACTTCTCTTTATTTAGTGGTGCGTGAATTTCAACAACTCATCAACTCATTCAGAGAGATTTATCACAAAGAATGGTGTAGAATAGGTATAGTTCTCTAAGTACATGTTTTGGTTCATAGTCAACAAAGGAAAAATGTGTGTTCCCAAATTTCTTACATATGCAAGCAGCTTGTGAGAAATCAAACTCATTTACTAGTGTAGAAGGTAACACAAAGAACAGATGTGTCACAGCACCCCAAATTACATTAACCAGAAAGTAAATCGATGTAAGTAAAGGGGGGCTGAAAGAGGAAGGGGTAGGTACCACTTCAGACCGAGATGAGAACTCTCATCCCCAGTGACAACTCAATTCACAGAAACATGAGTGTCTGTTGAGCTATTTCCTACTTGCTCTTTGGTCAGTTCTAAGATGTAGCATACAATTTTATGTGCCACCTTTAGTGTCCTAGAATTTAGAACATTCAGACCGCATAGCTATTTGAGGTATACCTTCAAACTGGCTAACAGGTTTGCTGGAGAAAAAGAGAGACAGTTTTTTTTTTTCGGTTTCCCAGGGTCAGTGTTGTCCCTGGTAAGTGGAACAGTCTCCTGTGGAAGGGTGCACGTCTAGAAATTCCTGGGAAGTGGAAATGACCTTAAAGAATTGAAACAAAATGACACAAATTTTGGTGGGTGGGAAAAGAGGTGTGAATTGGAGAAGGCTTGGAGGAAGGGGTTTTAAACATGGTCAAAACAGGTTGTATAAATACCTCAAAGGAATAACAATTTTCTTAACAAAAGAAGTAGCACACACATACACAGAAAAACACAAATACAAGGAAAATCCAAGTTGAGCACTGAAATTATAGAAGGATGTTTCCTTATTTCTGTTTTTCTGTTTTGTTTTAAGAAAAAATAATATTTTCCTTATTTATACTAGTAATCATTTATTATGTTTCATTTAAATAAATTTAGCAGCTTTAAACTATTTGTACTAATTCTTTGAAATTGTATACATGTGTCCTGATCATATTGACATTCCTCCCAATATCTCCAGGGAGATCTCAATACAACTTCCTTTCTATTTCATGCTCTTTCTGTATTTTCTATATAAAGTACTGAGTCAGTTATTCCTATATGCATGAGTGTGGGGCCAGCCACAGTGGCAAGAGCAACTGGCCAGTGGTCATACCCACAATGAAAAGTGACTCTCCCTCACTTATTAGCTGACACCTACCATTTAACATCAACTGCCAATAGCTCCTCAGCTGGGGTGTGGCCTTGGGGAAGCCTCTTCTATCCATACTGGAAGTTGTACTGGCTTGATATTGTGTAGATATTATGCAGGTAATCACAGATTCAGCAGATTTTTTTCATGCTCTATGTTATTTTAGTCTTGTCTTCAGCATTTAGGTTTTGTTCATCATCTTACCTTTAACTACAATTATTATTAGGAAAGAAAAGCACCAAGAAAACCACGAATCAGATGAAACTCAACATACACATAATATGTCAGCTACCTTTCCAATACAGTCACAGATTGCTGGTGTCTATGTTAAGTTCAGAGTATACAATTAATTATAAGCTGGGCACAGTCGAGCAGACCTGTAATCCCAGCTCTCAGGGAGGCAGCAGCAGGCAGATCTCCGTGAGGTCTAGGCCATCCTGGTCTACAAAGCGAATCCAGGCCAGTCAAGGCTAGACAGAGAAGCCTTGTTTTGAAAAACCATCAAATAAGTAAATAATTAATTATAATACGTGTAAGTCATTTTGATTTGCAAATAGTAAAATAAAAGGATCTACATCATCCTAAATATCTTATCAGAATATGATTATGAATATTTTATCAAACTTAAGAGCCATTCCCTACACATCTACATATGATTTACTTATATTTATATATTTCTTTTTTTCTGTGTGTGTATGCTTGTACTTAACTTGCTTATGTAATGTGTTGAACTTCTTTTCAGCGATATCAAACATCTAAAATAATGTGTTTTACTAACCAAATAGAACCCCTTAATACTAAATACTAAATATTTCTAAATCTTATTGTTTTAGCAATTTCGCAAATAAATTTACACTAATATAAATCTTTTTTTGGAAATAGATCCTAGCAGGATTAAAAACACAATACTATTATGTAAATATATAATTATATGAGAAGATGATGCAGGAGGATCACGAGTTTGAGACCTGTCTGGGCTACAACACATAGCCCTATCTCAAGGCAAAAACCAAAATTATATACAAAGCTGGTAAATACATATCAAGCATAATTTTTAATGCCATTCCCTGTCATAGGGAGGATGTAGACAGAAAGAAATGGCCCAGTTGTAGTAATTTTTCTCCGCTCTGTATGTTTTGATATGTCATGCTTACCAGTGTTACCTTCTCTATTGTTCAATGGACAATGACCAGTCATATCACCTCTGTGGCAAATTGACGTTTATAGGATCAGAACATCCTTTCCATTGTAAAATGCATCCTATTCCATATGTAAGCTTATTTTTATAGATTTTAATCGGGTCGTCATAATTTGTTTTAAAAATCAAAATTCAGATTGGAATCAAGCTGAGCTATACCACTATCCCTCTTCTAATCTTTTCAAGAATTCGACATGAGATGTTAATAAGTTGTCTAGGCTGATCTTGAACTCACTCAACAGTCAAGGCAGGCTTTCAAATTATGATCTTCCTGATTGACCTCCTGATTGTCTCAGGGCACAAGCCCACAACATCAGGTTCCAATGAGAGATCTTAAACTAGTCCAACTAAATGAGCCTTAGCAAATCTACTTCTAGGTAATCTATCAAAAAGGAAAGCATCTATACTTTTTTTCATGAGCAAGATTACTCAGAATGTTCCTGTAGACAAATCTGGCCAATTTTTATAACACACATAAGTGTATTTTTTAAAAGAATCCCCAATAGCATTATTAATGTCATATTACAATTTATTTCTTTGCATACAAAATGAATGTTTTATTAAATGAAATGATGCAGAAGCAGGTATTTCAACAAGATTATGTCCAAAACCTATTAGTGGAGAAAGTAATTGTTAACCATAATAATCAAGAACTTTTCTGTGCTATTATTCCCAAGCTCCTAAGTCTCAGAGTAAGCAATTGATTAAAGCCCAGGAAGAATTGAAGGTGGCTAGGCACATAGTATAAAATAAAACTGTATCAATGTGATTTTATTGTTTAGTTGTTCTTGTTATTTTTTCATATATGTGTGTTGGCAAGTAACTAGAGACTGAGCCAAACAACCCCAATTAATTCAGCACCGTTTGGCACAAGTGGCACCCCCTGCTAAGACAAAAGCAGATCTGAGCAAAGAAAAAGGCCTGAATTGGCTCTTCATAGCTGGGAAAACGTACCCCCCCCCTCCGACTCACAGCACTGAAATCACCTGCAGTGCATTCTGGGGTAACTAACATTGCAGGTTGCTGGTATTATACTCTGCTAGTTCATTAAGAAGGACCAGCACACACTCCTTTCCTGAAATTTAACAAGAATCTGGCAGTCACAGATTTGAGATCCGCTTGTGTGCTTAGTGTATACCTGTAGGTGTGCAAGTCAGTTTATGATTAGAGGGTAGAATTGTTAAATTCGCTGAGTTTACTCAAAAACTACCACAAAGATCCAGTTTTGTGTTTATGTAGGAATATGAATTCTCTTTGGGGTGACTGCCCGGGACACACATTTTCACTATTCTGTACATTAAAATCTATTATCCTCCTTTCCCATGTCTTAAGATCATTTCTCCCTGTGCCTTGGCAATCCAGTGTCAACTATTGGGGAAGCAAATCCACAAGGACTTTCAAAGCAGTCATATTTGAGTTTTATTCAAAGAAAATCAAATTTATTAATAGAAAGCCAAGAAATCAGTCAGTTGGTTTTGCTTTTCTTTAAAGACAAGGCTGACAGCTCATTTATTTTTATTAGTGTCTAGAAATACCAGTGAATTGGAATAGTTTTAAACTGGACTTTCATTAATAGGCAGGAATCTAGTGTAATTTACTTAGGTAGGGGATTCAACATGCTTCATATCTTTGTGTTTTGTTTTAGAGGTAACTGACATTAGCATAAATAATTGTGTTAATTAATAAGGTAGTTTGGGGCATGAATGATGCTTTTAAAATTTCTTACCAGCACATCCTTCAAACACTCGACGCCTTTGGTCATCCCCAGAATTGTTATACATCTCAAAACTATTAGTATTTTACCTGAAATTATTTTCAGTAGCATAAAATGAAGTGTTCCCCTTTCCAGTTCCTACAGTTGAATATAGGAGTTGGTATGCTCTCTTTTCCATAGCCCTCCGGGCAACATACGTTATTAAACCATAGACAGTCACCAGGGAAAGCAGTGAGCATGAGGGAAATCAGAGATCCTAAGCAGGGAGGAGTTGGTAAATCTGTAAAACTGTAGGTAAGCTCTCTCTTGAGCCATCTCTTCACTTTAAATTACCCATATTAACCAAAATTAACTGAGGGAAACCTTTCCTTGCTTACTGTGCTCTGAAATATTTTGTTCAGTTGTTGTCAGGAAGTCAGTGTTGTATTTTTATATTGAATGTTTTCTCTTGGCACTCAGTAGTATTGATTTTTTATGGCCAAAGGGATATGATCAATGAACTGACAGCTGAATCCTAAAAATGAGTAAGGCAGAAAACACAGTAATGATAAGCTAACCTCCAAAGGCTCAGCACAGAGATGTTCATCTGGACCTCTTGCCTTCTTAAAATTGGGAGGGAATCCTGTGAGAGCTACTTTTAGCAAGGATTCCATTGACACATACTTCATGTCAGGTCAAAAACACCATAAGGGGCATCTTTTCTACTGTGTTTTAGCCACGGGGCAATAAGCAGTTAAAGGGCACCACAAGAGGAAGATAAAGTAAAGTTACATTTGTTATAGAATGGCAAGAAGTGACAGAGTTCTAAACTTGAAGTTTGGCTTCTGTGAGAAGACTCAAAGCGCCATTCCTACTAATTTTCTACCATAAATATTGTCTTCCCAAACTAAATTTCCCTTTTGGAAATACGGGTTGACGTCTATTTTTATCAGCACTTCCATATGATAGAATATTTTAAATTCTGTCATTGAATTTAGCTAGCAGATATGTTATTAAATAATTGGTACTAAGGCAGATGCCTAGAAATAAAGGGTGTTTTTAACACAAATTCTCTTCAACTTGCATGAGGAATTTTAATCTTGAAAACCTAGTAGTAAGTTGAAAATGTCGATACCTTTAACACAGAGAAACTGCCATACTCATAGGTCAACAGCACAGTCTACAAAATTCTCTTGATTGTTTATATGTCAGTGCTGTGGCCAGTGACAATTGTCTACCAACTCTTGAGTATCACATCACATCTGGTGAGATTAGGAGAAAATTAAAATGCAAAATTTTAAGTATTTTTTCTATCTAAGGCAGATCACTTTCATACCAAAATACTGTCAAAACACACCAAAACACTACAAGAACGCCATAATTTATGATTTTGGAGAACCTATAAACAACACTTTTGCTAAAGAAGCACAATCACTAATTACGTTGTAGATGGGAGAAGGAGGAGGAGGGAGAGGAGGAGGAGCAGAGGGAAGAGGAGAAGGAGGAGGAGGAGGACAAATAAATGAGGCTAAAATCATACCTGGTGTTATGCACCAGGCTAAGGAACACAGTTTTCCCTGAAGGCGCAGGGTCCTCCTTAAAAGTATTTCTGAAAAGACTGATTTGGGTGTCCGACAATGGGAGAGTTGCTTGTTCCTTGTCACAAAGGAGGTACTCAAAGGTTGTGAAGCTCAGGCTGTTATCATTTTGTCTGAAAACATAATTGGTATACTTTCCAGAAGCAACATACATCTTAGGGAACTGATGTCTTGACAGTAACCTTAGTTGCAGTGAATTTTGCATTTTTCTTAATATTTAAGCAATATCACAAATTACTTAAACGCCTCATGTACATGCGCATTGAAGGGAATTTGCTATCATAGAAGAGTATTCACTAGGTTTATCTATCTGCCTGATTTACAAATAGTTCAGCTTACCACTTGTGTAGATTACACACTTATGGACTGAAAATGTCTGCCTAATGCATTGTCACAGACGAAATTTAGGTTTGTCCTAGACCAATGTATGTATTATATTTTAAAAACATTAAAAGAAACATTTTCCAAAGATATATTAAGGCTGTAATGCTTATTAAGACCATCACACCTGTGAATTTTTGCCATTTAGTCTTATAAAGTAATTTTTGTTATATAAAAATCCAATCATGTTGTTATAAACAGCAGGTTGATTCGCTAAAAGAAGTTTCTTAGAAGCCATTTGTCTAATATCATATCACTTCTGGATTCGGGATTTTTGAGTATTATTTAGATATTTCATTGATATGAAAACTGAACACTTGAGACTATAGACAGTACAATGCCTTAGGCAACCAAGCATATCAAAATACAGTGCGCAGAGAGATTTTTACTGCTCCCGCTATTTAAAGACCTATTTTCATGAGCTTATTAGCTCCTTGCAATCCCGAAGGAGAAATGCAATTAAAACTTAATCATACCAAAAGCTGGGATTCTTCTGATTCAGCGAACTTGTAATCTATTATATAGTTTACTTGTAAATGTCGGAATGCTGAGAATGAGACGCCTATAAATGAATTTCATTCTGCAGTGATACAGTCTTATTGCATTCAGTGTAGGATCTGCTTAATTTGTGTGCACTTTACTCCTTCACTCCCACCCACTTGATACTTTCCCATTTTTAAATGGTAGCATCTTCTTTTCTTTGGTGAAACACAATGGCTCCTGTTCCCCTTCCCTCTCATATTTCCCTGCTCCCTAGATCTCAGATATGAAACCAAATCCCTATAAAATAGATGATGCCGAGGAACTTGATATCATATATATATGCAAGTCAAGCAAAGAGTTCAGAGATAAAAAAAAAAAAAACCACACTTGAGTGATACTGTATTTGCCCAAGAGCTCTAGGTGAACCGGGAGATTTTATTACTCAGGGTATGAAGAAGACAGCCCTGTTTCCTTTACACATATTGATTCTCATGTATATCCTTACCCTTTCCCTACCTCCACCTCTGATTTTTTGTTATGGGATAGTTTGACTTTCAATAGAGCTATGCAAAACAGCAAGCAACCATGAGACCAAGAATGAGGACGTTTTCTTCCTTCCATGAAGAAGTATCCTCCAGTTTTCATTCACAAGCCACTATGCTTTGATATGTGGAAGGAAATCAGGCTAGAGTAGCCAGGCACAACAGAAGACGATGAGCTGCCAAGGATTCCACTGATCTTGTGTCTATTAGCCAAGTCAATTCTTCAAATGCAGCTTTCAAGTGGACATGGATTTTGATATTTTACTGGCAGAGGTACCCAGAAAGTGCTTTTGCTTGCTCACTCTTCCTTCCTTCCTTCCTTCCTTCCTTCCTTCCTTCCTTCCTTCCTTCCTTCCTTCCTTCCTTCCTTCCTTCCTTTTCTTTCTTTTTCTTTCTCTGTTCCTTTTTTCTTTTCTAACTCTCTTTCTTTCATTCCTTTCTTTTCTCCCTTCCAACTCATCTCCCCAAACTCTGCCATCTCCTTCTTTCCTCCTCTTCCTCCTCCTCCTCCTCCACATTCTCCTAAATTAGAACTGATATAGCAATGCCCATCGAGAGTAGATGTTGATTTTTCTCTGTCCGTTCTACTTTTGAATATTTCACTTTAAAAAAATTAAGCTGTATATGCACTTAAACTTTCAGTAAAGTCGAAATTATTTTTGGAGAGAATGAAGTTTCAAGAAGAGGGAGAAAGAGGAGATAAAGTAAAGAGTACCGGGCTGTTGAAAGCAGTTACAGTGCATCACTGCTCCTTTCCTGAAATATTGTGTATAATTATAACTTACAGCATCAATGGTTTATCCCATTTAACTTTCTTTGAGCGATCCCAGAAGTAATATTCCAATTCAAATAAAATGAAACAATGTCACATCAAATACACAGCACTGAATGGTTCTAAACTCTTCACAAACTTTATCTAAATGTAATATTTAATTTTTTAGTTATTATTTATTGCAATTTATTCATTTTGTATCCTGGCTGTAGCCCCCTCGCTTGTCTCCTCCCAGTCCTACCCACCCTCCCTCTTTTCCCTCTATGCCTCTCCCCTAGTATACCGATAGGGGAGAAGGATCTGACCCTGGTCTATCAGGCCTCATCAGGACTGGCTGCATTGTCTTCCTCTGTGGCCTGGTAAGGCTGCACTCTCCAGTGAGAGGTGATTAAAGAGCCAGCCACTGAGTTCGTGTCATGGACAGCCCCTCTTCCCCTTACTAGGGTACCCCTTGGAGACTGAGTTGCCATGGGCTACTAAATTTAATATTTTTAGTAGATCATACTATTGTCATTACTCTTTATATGGAAAAATAATATAAAACACTGAGAAAAAAATACTTTTTCAATTACCAGTGCTCCACATATTGTGAAAATGGAGCTTGAATTTAAATAGAGACAGTAGGTCGATGAGTTCACATTCTTACATCATACATCTGCATTGTATCTTAACACCATTAAAAACAGCAGAATTGAAATTAAGATACACTATTGTGAAAATACAAACCTAGACCCAGAAAGAAACACATGGTACATAGTTAAATATAAGTGGATTTTATCCATATAGTACAGGATAAACAGACTACCATTCACAGCACCAAAGAAGGTAAGTAACAAGGAGGACCCAAGAGAGGATGCTTAAATCTTATTCAGAAGCAGTAATAGAACAGCCAGCAGAAGAGGTTGAAGAGAGGGAAAAAGGTAGGAGGGGAATGTGGAGAGAAATGAGGTGGTAGCTCAGATTTGGAGAGAGAAGGTGGGGAGGACAGAGGGTCTGCAGACAGAATAGAAACTGTGATCATGGGCTTCTCTGTGACAAACTGAAGACCTAAGACAGGGTAGGTTTCTGGGGGGGGGATATGGTGTGACTCTAGCAGAGACTCCTAGTAGTAGGGGTCATGGACACCAAAAAGGACATCCTCTAACTACACAGAATTCCTAGTGGAAGGAGGGGAACACCATCCCATGCACAAAAACTTCAATCCCAAATTTACCCTGCCTAAAGATAGTCAGGGATAAAAATAGAGCAGAGATTGAGGGAATGTCCAACCAATGCCTGACCCAACCTCAGACCCACCCCATGGGAGAGCCAACCCCTGAGATTATTAATGATAGTCTGATATGCAAGTAGAAAGGAGCCTAGCATAGCTGTCCTCTGAAAGACTCCACCCAGGAGGTGATAGAAATAGATGCTGAGATTTACACCTAAGCATTGGGTGGAGCACAGAGAGTCTTGCAGAAAAGTTGGAGGAAGGATGAAAGACCTGGAGGTAGATCATCTGGAGGTATCTCCATCCCCGACCTCAAGCTGTACTACAGAGCAATAGTAATAAAAACTGCATGGTATTGGCATAATAACAGAATAGTGGATCAATGGAACCGAATAGAAGACCCAGAAATGAACCCACACACCT
>CM053764.1:81760390-81794955 GCA_028658305.1 Pachyuromys duprasi
GGGAGGAGGTCCTCCCCTGTTGGTGGACTTGGAGTGGGCTGGGAGGAGATGAGGGAGGGTTGGGGAGGGTGGGAGGGAGTGGGCGGGCTGCGCATGGGATGCAAAGTACCTAACCTGTGATTGATAACAAAAAATAAAATAAATAAAAAAAACAAAACAAAAACAAAAAAAAAAGAAAGAAAATTTCTCTCCTTTTATAGGTCATTAGAAAATAATTTAAGGAAAAGTAAATGTGAATTGAGAATAAAGAGCTAAGTGAGGCATACAAAGCCTTGTTTAAAATATTAAAAAGAGTCCCTAATGATTTAGAAGATATAGATCTATGCTCAGAAGTTGTAAAAGTATAAAATGAAGATACATTTACCCATATGAGACAGTATTCACTGTAAACTAATGGAAAAACTTCACAACATAAGTAAAGGTAAACAACACTGTAAATGTCTACATTTGGTTTTGGTAACTTTCTTCTTGAGATTCATTCTAAAAATCAAAGTAAAGAAAAGTTTATACAACATATCATTTAGTAGGAAAACCTAGCATTCTAATATATTCAATGTATAAATGTACTGGAAATGCCATGTTATATTATGTGGAGAAATAAGAAAATCAGGAAAGATGACCCAACAATAATTAAAACCAAACAACAAAAATAAACAACGGAAGTATGATCTGGCATCTCATCAGGGACCTCCTTGGCCGTTTAGAAGAAAACTTTGGGGATTTGTTCCACTCTTCTCATCATATCTACAGTTTACACAGAAGGACATACACAATGCTAGATGATAAGCCATTCTTTTCATTGCTAGCCTTGAACTATCCAAACATTAACCCTTACTTCTAGAGTCACTTGTAATGTACTAATGGTACAGGAGACATAGAAGCTACCATGTGAAAAATAGCATTTCTTACAATGAAAGGAGACATGGAACATCAGTTTCAAAAAATATGTTTCCCAAGGATTCTATCTTACAGATTACTCCCTCATTCCTTAGTGGTCATAATATCACTTTCCTAACAAATATCTGTTTGCAAGTGGGAGTTATTACTGGGGAAAGAAGTGGAATGATTAGATGTTGAGGGCTCCCAGCCAAGGCTGAGGGCTCCAAGGAAAGAGCTGATAGAATGATAGACTAGGGTCAGAAGGAAGGAGAGGAAGACCACCCCTATCAGTGGACTTGGGGAGGGGCATGTGTGGAGAAGGGAGAAGGAAGGTGGGATTAAGAGGGAAGGAGGGAGAGGTTTATGGGGGGGAATACAAAGTGAATAAAGTGTAATTAATAAAAATTTAAAAAAGAAAAAAACAATATCTCATCTACAGTCATAGAGAGCAAAAGAAAGATTTTCAAGTAAAAATGATTGGGTGAATGCTTTCTAGAATACCATGTGTTCATCATAAGTGCCCTCGTAGGTGCTAGTGTGTGTGAGAAGCTATCTATGGCATCATCACCCATCATGCAGGAATGTTCTCACTTGACAGATAATATAGTCAGTTTCTATGACTTCAAGAGCTTGTTTGTATGTTTATTTTAAATGTAAACTTAACAAGGACATATGTCTATTTTAACCTGTTATGATTTTACAATTCTGTTCCCTGAATTAAGGGTATATATTCTTAAAGCACTTTCAAGTACTATCTATCTGCAGTTAGAATACTGCTAGAAAACAAAATTAACACAGTGATCAAAGGCCCCCCCGTGGAAGGCTCCTGTCCTGATCCTTGTCTTCTCTTACTTCTGATGTCTAGCTTTGTCCTTCTGAGTGAGGTTTCAGCCTCTTCCCTAGTGACCTCCTTGTTGTTTAGTTTCTTTAGGACTATAGATTTTAATAAGCTTATCCGATATTATATGACTAATATTCACTTTTAAGTGAGTATATACCATATACTGTGTGTGTGTTTATTCTTCTGAGTTACCTCACACAGGATGCTCTTTTCTAGTTCCCTCCATTTGCCTACAAATTTCATGATTTTCTTGTTTTTAGTTGCTGAGTAGTATTCCATTATGTGAATGTACCACAATTTCTGTATACCCATTAGGGTATGGAAGGAGATACTGAGACTAATAGCCATACTTGGGCAGAGTGTAGGAAACTTTGTAGAAGCAGAGAGGAATAGAAATACCCGGAGAGGACAGACCAACAGAGCCAAAAAATCCTGGGTCTAGGTGGGGGGGGGGGCTGCAGAGACTGATACTCCATCCAAGGACCATGCATGGAGAAGACCTAGACCCCTGTTCAGAGGAAGCCTAGAGGCTGTTCAGTTTCCAAATGGGTTCCCTAGTAAGGATATCAGTCATGTCTCTGACATAAACTCAGTGTCTGGCTCCTCCTCCTGTGGTGTGCAACCTTGTGAGGCCACAGAGGAAGACAATGCAGCCAGCCCTGATGAGACCTCATAAACTAGGGTCAGATAGAAGGGGAGGAAGACCTCCCCTATCAGTGGAAAAGGGAAGGGGCATAAGGTAAGAAGATGGAGGTGGGCAGGACTGGGAGGAGACAAGGGGTGCTACAGCCAGGATACAAAGTGAACAGATTGTAATAAACACATTAATTAATGTAAAAAAATACAGTGATCCAGAGCTAAACTAGATGGCAGAATGTCTAGAAAAATGATTTTAATGCTAACTTATGTGAAATACCAATATTGGAAACATCTATTTATATTGTTTATTAATTGATTATTGCTACATATGCATGATATCTAGATACATATAAGTTTGGAAGTCAGTGAGTAATTAATTAGACAATATATCTTAGAGAGATTCTTTTTGTTGTTTTTAGGAGAATGTGTAGACCCAGTAGAAGTAACCCAGATTATAAATAAGAAGTAACCCAGATTATAAATAAAGTAATGTATGTCCTGAAACAACCAAACGGAGCATGAAATACTGTTAAATAACTGAAAAATCGTTAAGAATTCATATGGTAATGAATGTGTATCAATCAAAACTCCTGGGTAAGGCACCTAATATGCAAACGTGAACAATAGATGTCAATTTTCTACCATGATGAAAACCCAGAGCCCAGCAGTAGTCAAAGCCAGGAAGTGTTTTGTAGGGCCATCTAATGCAGACTGGGAGGTAACTCCAGGAGAGGCTTCCAGGTTGGGTGGGGATGGGGAGGGTGTTCTTTTGCTTTGAAATCAAACCCGTGGGGTTAAAAAGTAACATGTTGAGAAGACCGGCAAGCGCTGACGTTTACAAGAGGCTAGGCAGAAGGACATGTGACGATGGGCTGGAATGGGCTCACAGTCTGTGCCGAGTGAACAGCAATAACGAATGTAAGGAAGACTGAAATGAAGAGAAGTGTGTTTGGTCAGACAGTGTTGGTACACACCTTCACTCCCAGCACTCAAGAGGCAGACGCAGGCAGATCTCAGTCTGCTCTACAGAGTGAGCTCCAGGATAGCCAAGACTACAACAGAGAAACCCTGTCTAGAAAGAAGAGAGAGAGAGAGAGAGAGAGAGAGAGAGAGAGAGAGAGAGAGAGAGAGAGAGAATTTGTATAATAGTTTACATATTTAAAAATAACCTCAATAACTTTGTTATTTAAATATTCCAGTTAAATAGAAGCAGATACAATTTTCTTTGTTTTTATTTCGATATGCACATGTGCGAGAGATTGTAGCACGCTATGCTGAAGCATCTTTATAATTTAGACAACTAAATGAATTAATGTTTGAGAAATAGAATCTCTAAATAAATTCATCATCAATATTTGAAGTTAGCTTCCAAATGTCATTTACTAGAGTGTGGAAGTTCAGTGATGTTTCTATGTTTATCTCGTAGATAATTATTTTAAATGAAAATGTCATACTTTCCCTCTGTTTTCCTTTCTCACAAGAGGAAAACACATCTCATTTCCACATAGCAGATGCAGGTAACTGAGTCCCTCAAATTTTTAGTCCAGATGACTGGGTAAAATCTTATGGATTCTGAGTGTCCTCTTTATATGCATATGAAATGGCTGTTACTTAAACCTGGAAAAGAAGTTTAAGTCTAGATGTTTTTTATAAGTTCATTTATGGACTTCTGCCGCTGTGGGTTCAAAAACAAGGAAGTTAATTTTAAAAGCTCATTATATTAAGTTAACAGTGAATTAAAAAAACCAATGAAATTAATTTTAGAGCCATTTAATTTAGTTCAGGAAAGAGTGAGTCTCTTTTATTAACTTAATTATTTTGGAATTCAGTGTTTTAGAGTCCAATAAATGTTATGTATTTTATTTCCAATTAACTTCATTGTGTTTTGAATCATATTTCCTTTCTCCATGTGGCTGAATCTCACCTCTCGTTTTGCACAGGCTGTGTATTAGATATAACTATAATGCAGTAGGAAGGGATTTAGTGTCTGTTGGCTTTTATTTTAGTTCCATGTTCTTTTGAAGTGTGGAATTAACATATTCCTGTCCAACGTACTGGGGGAAGCCAGCATTTTTTTATCTATGTCCAGGGATGCAAACTGGTTCGTGGCCTTTCTCTGTGATACTCCAACATTTCAATTTCTCATGACAAGGCATTAGTTTAAATATTTGTAAATTAGGTTAACAGAGGATATGATATGGCAGGCCTTTTCTGTCTAATTTTAAGAAATGAAAGTCCAAATGATACAAAGGATTGTAACTGATAAATCATTGTTGTTTAATTTAGAACTATATATAATCCAAAGGGGGAGGTTACTCTGATTTTTAGGGTAAGATTTTTAAGATCTGAAGCAATGTGTCTCAAAATGTGCTGAGCCTTGGGTTTTGTTTTGTTTTGTTTTTCAGAAACTCTTAGTTTGATGTATTAAGTTGGAATATCCTCTATACTTGTCCACTGGGATAATGCTAGTGCATGTTTGTGGAAAGATTACCTAAACTGTGGAAACCCTACTGTATGTTCTTATTTTCAGTGTTGGGTTGTATGTATGATGGTGTTGACATGAGCAATCTCATGAAAAAATCTCAAGGTCTTTTATTATCTGCTTTTACCTCTGAATGAAATACAAAAAAAATTAGAATTAAAGAAACACGGATCTCTCTGGTTGATGCCACAAATGGAACTGTCAGACAGGATGCCTGCTTAGGGCAGCAGCCATGTAAAACGTCACCACTAATTGGCTGACATTCAGAGCCTGAGTATCAGCAGCTGTTGAAGCAAATTTAATCTGGATATAAGACAGATTTTTTTCATCTATTTCAATTAATTACCACACACATCAGATTTCCTACTTAAAATATTTTCAAATGGGTACCTCCAAGGAAGAATCCATGCTTACTTATGCAAATACCTGTACTTACTCTATCGATATATAATCAAATTGTTTTCATTCATTTAGAGACTTGACCTTTTTTTGAATTATGGAAATCATTTATCTCTACATGGAGTACAATTTCATCTTGATTCCAAGAAGAAATAACTAACATTGAAAAATAGGTGACATAAAGCAAAGTGAGTCTAGAGGCAATTGCATGTATTTAGTATGTATGTCCCTGTATATGGGAATAATGGTTTCATAAAACAACAAAAAATCATCACCACCGCATGCTTTTAGTAGTGATAAAGCATGCAGCTTGCATATTACATTATCTGTGCACTTTGAAAAAAAAAACAAAAAAGTCCTTTACCTGGAAATAATGTAATTGTGTACAATGCGGTGCTCTAATTAGAACAGAGCTTTATGGGACAAAACAGTGAATAGGCCAGCCCAACCTACACATCGCAATATGTAAGAATATACAGAGCATACTGCATTTGCCTAGAATGTGTATGCCTTTTAATTTTACGAAATTGAATTTCTTCATATATGTGACCTGAAGGTAGCCATTTACTATGTGTCTAACAGTTGTTTAAGAGAGTTGGAGAGGGACTTTTGGCAATTAAAATCTCATATATATGTATATATGTGTGTGTAATATGCAAACACATTTTATTACAATTAGGTCATTATTTATTCTATTATGCATTCATCTAAATATAAGTTACTGCACATCCTTTTGTGATTTAAACATTTGCTAGATAGATTGTTTTATGAATATATGAATATAAAGGATTACTTCTGCTTATTTTTCACTTATAATTAAATCATTTCTTTCTTGCCTTTCCTCCTTCACACCCTTCATATTTTCTTTCTCGCTCCCTCTCAAATTCATGGACACTTTTTCTTTAAATTATATATGATATAAATTATATATATTACATATTCATGAATGTAATAAATATAACCCTCCAATTCTGTTTATTGTTCCTGACCACTTGACATTGGGTCACCAATTAGGGGGGCTCATACCTAGAAAAGATTTAACTCTTCCACTCTCATCATTGCTTAGTTGCTTGTAGTTTTTTTTTCCCCTAGGGTTGGGGCCCCCTAAGACTTTCCTCTTCCATGTTAGCAAGTCCTTGGTGTTATCCTTGCTTAAATCTTGTTTAGGAAACCATATTTTTGCTGTGCCATGGGTAAAGTTCCCTAATCATTTCTAGGGGACTTATGTAATGTCAGATATACTGTCCTCTGGCTCCTAAAATCTTTCTGCTTCCTTTTCTTCTATGTTTCCCAAGACTTCAGTGCAGGAGTTGTGTTGTAGGTGTATCCGCTGAGGCTAGACACCCTGTGTTCAGCTGTCCTCCACATTTTGACAAGTTGTCTGTTTCAAGGAGACATTTCTTTGATGAGGGATAAGACATACACCTATCTCATCCAAATAGTTTTGAGAATATTGTGTGGTCCCTTAGCAAGTCAAAAGGGGGTTTCCCATTTCTGTTTAGACAGTCTATGGCTTTGAGGTGAAGCAAAATCAGTTCCACTATAGACATAAATGTACATGCACAGATATTTATGGGTATAAGCATTTAGATTCTAGTAAGGAATTATGTTTGTTTAGCAAAATGATGATGGTATATTCTTTAAGATTCATGACCTCATTAGTCCTAAGTAATTGGTAAGTTTCCAGGAGCAGGCATGGTTTTTCTCTTGCTGAGGCAAAATTAGGCAAATGTTTTTATTACGGAGATATGAGTGTCGCCATTGTGCCATTGGGAATATTCTGCCATGGTGATCATACTCTGCTTCATAGGAATCACCGCTGGTTAGGACTGTTATTTGCTACTCTCCATGGCAGTTTGCACAGCATCTTCCAGTACTATGAAAGCTAGACCTCACAGACAAGGCTTTCAGGTCAGATCCGTCTTGGATTCTCTGAGTATGTAGTGTTTTCCAGAATAGGAACTTTGTTCACTATCTGGGAGGCAAAGACAACAGCAGTGTCCTGCATTGTTTTGGGAGGACTTTGTAGTCTTCTAATAACTTGAAATGGGATTTCTCATGCCTGTTAGTCTGTGGCTTTGAGGAGAAGCAATATCAGTTCAACTACAGATGTAAATGTAAAAACAAAGAATAACATAGATGCAAATGTATAAACAAAGGTAAACAAAAATAAAAGATTCCTTATGGCTACTTCAAACATTCTCATTAGTTGTCCTTCTGCTTCCCCTCTCTGTTTGGATCTCTGTCTCCTTCCCAATTTAAAGCCTCCTCCCTTTTTTCTCACTTCTCACTTCGTGTCACTTACAGTAAAGGGATTCTTTAGTATACATAGTCAAAGTAGGCATACTACTAACCGTTTTAATCAAAGAGAAATGAAAGCCATCTAAAGTACTCATGTGATCCCATAAAGCCTTGTTCTCTATATTCTAGAAAATCTGAAGCTATTTAGTGAGACAGATAATGATGATGGTGATCTCTAACTGCCCCCAAACCTCTCCTCCTATCCATTTTCAAGTCCACTAAAATATTTTAAAGCTTTTAACATAATTATACATCAGTTTATATATGCAGTTATGTATACAGTTTAAGTATGCAAAATAGCCTCATATATACCCACTAAGGTGCCTAAGAATAAAACTTCCCATAATTCAATCTCCTTTGAACTATTTTGATAACATTCTCTATCTCTCTCTATGCTTAATTCGGTATTATAAAAATATGTTCAAATGTTTAACTTCTTTTTCCTTTGAAAACAATCAAGTATTTAACTATTCCTATTTAATATTAATAAAAACTCCTGTCTACTCTAATTAACTGTAGACGAAGCACAATAATTTAGGATGTTTTTCAGGGACACTTGTAAATCAATAGAAGGCTAACAAACCCAGCCCTTTTGGGGGGCTTGCAAGTATCGCTCTCTGAAGTGATGTTTAGCTAATGACTCAAGAGGACAACACAGATTCGTTGAACAGAGGTTCCCGAACAGATGTTAAATGGACTTTTGCAGGGTTCAGCTAGTCGAGCCATCAGCAGCATATCGAGTTGGAATAAACGGAACTAAAATCAACAAAGGAGCGTGCTGCTTCTGCATCTTATGGAGTCCTCTTTCCACCTTGTGGGAATGTGGGCCAGGGTGTCACAGGACAGTGAGCATCTTCCTGAACCCCAAAGCATATGTAAGAATCATGACTCCAGTTTTGCTTCTCTGTAAATTCTGTTACGTGAACACAATGCAATTATCGTTTTCCCTGATTAATCCTCGTAATTGTATTGTCTGTCACAGTGATTTACATTCTATTAAACAAACCATGATCTAATAATTTGTTTTGCCTATACTAATAATTTACATTCTATTAAACAAATCTACGAGCAGTCATGTTTTTATTGGGGGAGGCGGTGAGGAAACATGAGCATCTGGCAGCCACACCTTGATTCATTTTAGCCCCTAGAGTCCTGGTATGGTGCATTAATTTCTCAGTTTGTAATTTACCAGCTGCATTTAATGGAACCAATTTTCATTACATCTGTTCTATGGTTCAAAGAGCTCCTTCAGTTGCCAAAGGGGTCCAGCTTCACACAGAATTGAGAGGGGATAAGGCATGGTTTCTTGAAGTATTAGATAACTATGGATGATTCCTAGTTTTACAGCAAACAAATTATTTTGACAGAGGCAAGTTTTATATTCATGACTTACTACTGGTCGTTTTCAAATCAAAAGTATAGTATATGCCCTTTTCCCAGGAATTACATATTGATCTTCATGTCATTCTCCTCATAACACCAACTGAAAGCCTGTCTTTGCAATCAGTGGTAGATTTATTGTTTAGAAGCTAAAGGAAACATAATTTTGCTTAAGTAAATGCTCTTGGTAAATTGCAGGTGGCTAACAGGCATTTCTTAGGCAAATGCGCAATTTATAAATGGTTTTAAAATTTATTATCATAAGCAGTATTTGTGGACAGGAGAAGGTCATAGCTCTTCATAGTATCTGGTGGAGACATTTTAATAGTAGAAATGGTTTTGCTTGGGCAACTTTACATTCTTAGTGTGTAATTTTAATCTCCATAAAAATATGTCACTGTTGTGTAATACCAAATGTAGGATTCCAGTTAAAAGCAACTTTCAATGCAAAGGGTTTTCTCATGGGCAGGAGAGAAATTTGAAATGTTCTACAGCACTTTGAAGTTCTAAAGCTTCAACTGGGAGAATTATAAAGCATTAAACCTGCACAGTTCCCACCTGATGTTCATGAAATAGTGTGCCTATATGAAAACTGACTCCAGCTCATGCCCTCGGGCATTCTATATTTTTTTCTTTTCAAGAGTTTTAAAACTATCATGTATCATGTCATATTGAAAAGATCATCTTGGAAAGGCTTTATCCTTTTGAAATTATTACAGCACATAGCATAATTGTATTTATAAATGAAAGCTCAATGACATAATGATTTGTTTGCTCTGGATGTTACACTATTAATGAACTACTCAAGCTTGTGGCCAAATTATGGATAACTTTATATTTTATAAAATAATTTAATGGACTTATAGTCTCATTTTCATAATTTCCAGAGATAAAAATAGCAAATTACACTACAAATTATAATCCAAATTTGTAGTTGTATTTTAACTTGTCACCCACTTCACCAATTTCCATAATTTTAGGTGTTCCTTAACATAGTATGGACAACATTTAAACAAATAACCCAATATAAACTTTTCATCAGAGCAAAATAAAATTCTGGCTAGTATCATTGCAATAGGTTACTAAAACCTTTGAAATTCAGCAGACATTAATAGTAGGGCTATGCAAAATAGATCTAACACAAAACCCCTGCTGCCTGGAAACCAGACCAAGGTGGGAAGATGGGCAGTAGATTTGATTTCAGTGATGTGAAATCAAAACCATTCTTGACACTCAGGAGTCACATAGCCATCCTGAAGCCAAATTATTTGGTCACTCATAAAAGAACTTTTACGGCTTTCTGTTAATCATCAAATGCACTGTTTATCTTACTCAACACAAGTGATCCAAGTCCATTGTCTGCATCCAACATGAAGTCTAAGGGGTCCCCAATCACCACAAACAGGATTCAATGTTTGACAAACAACTCACCTTGAAACCTATTTAGAAGGAAATGGTTAAGATTACAGTGTTTCCACATTTAAAAAGTTAGTTTAAAATAGCTTCCCTGAATAAGACCTTTGTGTTGTGTGGAAAGCTTACTATACTAGTAGTCTATAATAATGGTCTTTCTTTTAGGTTTATTTCTTTTATTTTAAAATGTATGTGTTTGTTTGATTGTATACCTTGTATAGGATGGTGCCCAGGGAGGCCAGCAGAGGGCATCAGATCCTCTGTAACTAGAGTTAAGGCCAGTTATGAGTCATCCAACATGGGTACTGGCATCTGAGCTTGGGTCCTCTGGAACAGCAGCAAGCATTCTTGACTCCTGAGATATCTTACTAGCACCTGGGTTTCTATTTTTTTAAGTAGCTCATTTACTTTGGGAGAGAGCTCACCCATTTCTCAATTGCATAGTGGTAGGAATACTTCTATAATTGTTTCTTGGAATATTATGTAACCAATAACAAGTGAAAAATTATACTGTAACAGGGTAGAGGGATCCTTAGTGGTTAAATTAGTTACTGTTCTACTGTAGGACTCAATGGGTTCTCAGCATCCATGTTTGAGACACACAACTCCCCAGTGACTTCAGCTCCATGGAATCTGGTGTTCTCTTCTAACCTCTGTGAGCTCACACAAACACACCTGCATAGACACATTCACATTTACATACATTTCTTTAATTTAAAAAAGGAAAACATGGCATACTAAAACTCATTTTAATATTATTTTCACACTTAAGGAATTATATCATAAAGCAAAATATAATACGTTTCAGATAAGCTGTCCATGACAGCTATAAAGAAAAGTAGTTTTCAAAGTCTTTTTAAACTTTACCTTTGCTATGGCACTCATGAACTCACGACAGATGCTGTTGCCTGAATGGTACCCTCACAAGACCAAGCCCATAAACATTTCCTCATAGATGGAGAAAGGCTCATGGGGCCCCGTCCTGCCCATAGAAGTTCATGACACTAGAAGTTTGATGGAGAATCCTAAGACATTGTCTTTAGTGATGTAGCCACTGGGAATCCAGAAGTTAGTCTCCACACACATGCCCACAAGAGCTGCACTAGTTAGACTCAGTGAATAGGGAGAGAGAAAAAGATCAAACTCTAGCAATAAGATATGAATGTGTGATGGGATCTTGGTGGAAGAAGGAGGTGGTGGTGGAAACGATTAAAATATAAAAGAGGGTAGAGAGATGAGTGCAACCAGAATTTATTACACTCATATATGAGCTATCACAGGGTGAAATGAACTGGATTTTATACAGACATATAGAGAGCTGTAGCAGTTTACAGAGGTGGGTGGGTTTAAAGTGTTGCTACTGAAGAAGGAGTTTGATTCCTAGCATCCATCTAAAATTTTGGGCTAATGACTTGTTTATAATCCCAGTGTTGGGGGCAGTGGTAGCTTTGTTTACTATTCTCCTAAAATCTTTTTATGCATCACTTGTAATTATTATTGCACAAAACCCAAAGATGCAGTGTACACCAACTAACATAATAGTTCTCTTAGCACGTGACAGGTTCACTGGCATGCTTAGAATACATGCTCGAAAACTCAGAAGGATTACAGTGTCATTAGTACTATCATTTAAATATACACTGGAAAGAATGCCCTCTGGTGCTATGAGCATCCCACGGACAGAGAACCTATTGCTAATTTAGGTAGAGAAGGAAGCTGCCTCTGGAATAAGGAAAATGAAATATATCCAGTAAATCACAGGGAATGGAAAGCCATGGAGCTCTGCTTCAATAGGCAAAGAGAACAGCTAGTGCAGGAAGGGAACCAGGCAGCTCCTTGATCTAACATTCTTAACCAAAATGTCCAAGGGCTTTTAGAAACTATACCCCTACTTTGGGGTTGGTGGGGTTTCTTTAAGCCTCATCAGACATGTTTTTCTTTACTAATTTGCTGTGCTGAAAGAAAGGTCTGATTGGAGGCTGAGTAATAGGCCAGATGCTAACACACTTCTTGCACCTGTCTTCAGTCAGCTCTACACATTTATCTATAAAGGAAGCAAGGAAATGCCACACACACACATACACACTGACCATATGTTTACGTCTGCACAAAGCACTACAAAACACACCTTTTCCTTTTTAATAAGCCCCCTCAAAATTAGCCAAGGGATGAGAGAACAAAAATATTTCACCTACAATCTCCTCTTAAAAATACATATGTTGCAAATATAACATATGTGTGCATCTATTCATATTTCCTAAGTACCGTTAAAATACAAATTTCTACTGTCTTTCCCTCCCCAGAAGTTACCTTTTAGCCTATTTTCAGGCTTTTTTTTTTTTGCCTCCCTTGAAATGGAACAGCCGAGATTATCCGTGCAATCCCTCATCAAATTAGAAAACTGTGTGAACATCACTATCACCATATGAATGGCAACCTAGAAGAGATAGACTTCCACATTTTCGGGACTCTGTACCTAGTGGCCAGACATTTCCTCAGCCAGTGCAAAGTAGTCGCAGTATCACAAGGGTGTCTCTGAGCCGTGTTCACTTGATTTGGAGTGATCTGGCGACCACATTTTCAGCCTTGTAACATGTCAGTCTTCGATGCTATAGATGATATATATATATATACATATATATATCTTCTATCTATATATATATATATATCCTTCTTCCAAATAAGAGCAAAAATTCTGTCAAGCCCTAAAAATTCTAATTCTAATTCTAGTGTCTTTTTCCATTACATGGAATCAAAAGAAGAAAGGCAGCCCTAGTGGGTTCTAAACAGTCTGGAAAACAGCAGGGCAGTTGTGGTGTGAACTATGCGCAGAATTTATTTCTTGTTTGGATTATTTTATATGGTGAGCTAATGATCACATTTGCATTTTTTAGAAGTAAAAATATGTCTGGTGAGGAATTGACACATCTCTGGAAAAGCCTAGAGGGGTCAAAATTCAGCATATATAATCATAAGGAATTATTATTTTCTGTTACACTTTGACTAGTCACAGAAATTTGCTCCTCAGTTGTCCCTCTGTTATAACTTTAAACAAGATATACTGAAACAAAAGAAGCAGAGTCTGGAGACTGGAATTCAGGTCCAATCATCCCTTTTATTTTACTGTGAGACTCAGGAACACAAACACAGACAATAGGGTTTTTCAGTAGATTTTGAAACATGAAAGAATCACGAAAAGGGACAAATGGAAATGCATAATAAGCAACAGACTGTAGGAGTGTGAAGTGGAAAAAAAGAACAAAATTCTGTTTCATAGAGCGTGGCTTAGGGAGGTCATTGTTTCCAGAAACAATGGGATTGCAGAGCTACCCTTTCGTATAATAAGGACATTGTTTTGCTTATAGGATATGTAATATCTTGTCACCTTGCGTGTTAATTTCTGAGATAGGGGACAAACCCTGCTTCTTAATAGCTCCTAACACTGTTCAGGTCATTGCTATTCAACTCCACAATAAGACATGGTGAAAGTCCAAACAGAAATAGGAGAGCTTTCATTAATGCTCCGTATTAGTGGAGAAGGAGCATTCTTAGACCTTCAGTCTACAATGCCACTTTATATCAGGATGTTATAGGGTATTTACCCTGAAAGAAGATGATGCTTTCATTCACTGAAACTTAGTTCATCTTATCCTGTTCCATAAACTTAGTATCCTGGGTACTGTAAACGATACATGAAAACCAATTTTAGCATTGCTATAATAAAAAGTTGAATTTGAATATTATCTATATGTCCTTCCTTCCAGAAGTGACATTTTAAGAAGACCTAAAGAAGAAGTACCTAAAAGTTTTCCTAAACTAAAAGGGGTAGAATTCAAAAAAGTAGAAAACAAACAAGCAAAAAAATTTTTTTAAAAACAATCAAACAAACAAACAAATCCAAACAACTCCACATGTGGCACCAAGGAGGACCTTCTGAGACAAGTGAGACCTAATCTGAGAAATGAGGAGGCATCCATGAACACATGCCCTGTGGCGAGCCAAGCAGGTATTTCATTGTGAACCTTGATCTTTAATGGCGAAATCATCCCTCCAGCCTTATTTCATTAAATCAAACGTCCTTTAAGAAACCTGATGAACAATATTCAGGAAAACTCCAGAGCAAAAATATATCTTTATTACTAAAATTTACTATGATCTTGCCTTAAATTTTATGTCAATTTAATATTTTGGTTAATTTTTGTTACTAGTTCCTTAATACCTAATTGGAATAATTGTTACAATGCTTTAAGAACCTCTACTCTACTTCTGACCCTCAAAACTCTATAACCTAAAGTATTCATCAAAGTGTATAAAAAGGATAGGGATGAGAGGGTGTGAAGGACATGTATCATTACTGTTGCAGGGTTGTTTTATACACTGGCAAAGGAGGACACTAGTGCTGAAATCTCCAACCACTGTGTCTGCTTCACGATCTCTTGGAAAAGCCATTCCTTAATCACTGCTGGACCCCTGAAACGCATCGTTATTCCATTCTCCCCTTCAAAAGTCAAAGGACTTACTTCAGTGCTTAGGGAAATAATCAGTGAATATCCTCCTCATACAATAACTTGTTATTAGCATGGAAACATTATGTATTTCTTCTTTATCTTCCTAAGCAACTCGTTTAGAGGCTACAATAGAATATTGTGCTTTGGTAAGCATCCTGCTATGTGTTAAACTCACAGGCAAGCAGGCTAATAAGTAAATAAACAAGAAAGGAAGGAAGAAAGAAAGAGAGAGAAAGAAAGAGGAAAGAAGAATGGATAGATAAATTTCTGAGAAGGGACATCTTGACAATTGTTTCCTAATAAGGATTTATCTGAAATTCCTTGTGATGGTCCAATGAGCTGTGGATGTAACTTTATCCTCCAGTCATAGTGCTTGAAAAAGAACCTATACTAAACACTTAAATGGCTTTGATTTGAGCTTGAGATAGCCCTCTGAGCACCTCCTTGACTAGGCTTACACTAATCTCTGCTGGAGTTTGTGCTCCTTGTCTTAGAATTTTCAGATGTCACTTGAATGTGCGCATTTGAACCTCCTCACATGATTCCCTCTTAAATCTAAGTTGCCAAACATAGCAAAATATCTTTTGAGACTATGTTGCCTAAACCAATATGGAAAGTAAACCACAATGAAAATGTAATAAATATGCCCCACATAGAAACAGTCATTTCTACAGTCTCAGGAAAATTCATATGAAAGTCCAGATTATCAATAGATCTAATGTTTCAGTTGATATCTCTAGACCTTTGAGGCACATGACACGAAGGGCTATGAAGATAAGAGTATATAAAATCCTGGAAAAGCCTTTAATACAATTCATCCAGCTTAGCCTGAGTGTTTTCGGGGTTTCTTGTTATTTATTTATTAAATATTATTTCAATAAACTCATAATCATTTTGAAAGATAGAACTGTTGGTTAATGTAATTGTCTGTTCCTTATTTAAAATAGATTAATAGAATACTTAAAAAAAGAAACAACAGCTCATGTTCTCTGTCATACTGCTCATAAAATCACTGCCAGGCTTTGGTTGTACTGTGTCATAAAGCTTTAAACTTTTCTTCTGAACACTGCTGTTCGTTCTGTGGCAAGCTTGCTTTTTGCTTTCTTCAAATGCTTGTGCTTATGTATTATATTTTCTTCAATTTTACCACGCTATGTAGTGAATCTAACATTCTTTGCTCTATAACATATACTCTGTTTTTCATTTGGTTGAACATACCTACATAAAATTGTGCTAAAATGTGATGTCTAAATGTTGAAAAACTTTAGCACCTCTGTTATCTAGGGAAGTATGCCCTTATTGTTTAATATCAGATTGAAAAATACTGTCTTAAATGTAGGTAAGTGGAAAGATTGATGGAAAACCTAAATTTTAAAAATACATAATTTATGAAAACAAAAAGTGAGACTCTATCCAGCAAGGTATCAACGCAGATGCTGAGGATGATAGCCAAACTTTGGGCAGAGTGCAGGGGATCCTTTGAAAGAAGAGGGAGACAGAAAATCCTAGAGGGGACAGGAGATCCACAAGGAGACCAACAGAGCCAAAAAATCTTTGAGGTCTTTTCTGAGACTAATACTTCAACCAAGGACCATTCATGGAGATATCCTAGAACCCCTGCTCAGATGTAGCCCATGGCAGCTCAGTCTCCAAATTGGCTCCCTAGTAAGGGGAGCAGGGGCTGTCTCTGACATGAACTCAGTGGCTGGTTCTTTGATCACCTCCCCCTGATGGGGGAGCAGCCTTACCAGGCCACAAAGGAAGACAATGCAGCCAGTCCTGATGAGAACTGATAGGCTATGATCAGATGAAAGGGGAGGAGGACCTCCCCTATTTGTGGATTTGGGGAGGGGCATGGGAAGAGATGAGGGAGAGAGGGTGCGATTGAGATGGGATGAAGGAGGGTCCTACAGCTGGGATACAAAAAATTAACAAAAAATTAATTAATTAAAAAATTTTAAATCAGAAAGATGCATTTATTTTACCTATTTTTAATAAGAGTGTGGTGTTGCTTTTGTTCCTCTTTAAGATTCAAAATAATATAGGAAGCTTTAAAACAAAAGTAACTCTGACATCTAAAACAAGGGCACTGTCTATGGAATATAAACACTGTGTCTCTCTAGGCTGCTTTTGACAATGTCACCTACAACCGAAGAAAAGCTTCTTGTTCATAGCCAAGGCACACTGTGCAGTGGTACTGAAATGATAACCCAAGACAAAGGCATTTTTCTAAAACGATAAAAGTTTGCTGAAGTATAATGCATACTGAGGATTAGCAGTTTTCCCTTTTTCATTAAAAGGGGAAAAAAAGGCCCCTATAAGTTTAAGGCTGTGAACTGCATAAAGAAGTTAGTCCAGGAAGGCAGGGACAAACGCCTAACATGTTTTCTTGGTTGAAAGCAACAATACAGAGGGAAACACACTGAGCCATATGTGGCTTATATAGTTCAACATCTTGCAAAATCAGCTCTCTTTCCACGCACAAATGTGCTACAGCTGATTTTACAAAATAGGCAGCAGTGTGTGTCCAAGTATCTGATTCAGCAGCTGGCCCATATTTTTTTATTATGAAAAATGAGGATTTATTGATGAGAATGTTGACCTTCCCTCTAAAAAAAGGAATTAGGCTTTTTTAAATGAAGCATCTTTGTTGGAGTTGGCAACTGAATATTGTTAGACTTAAATGTTTTATTTAAAGAAAAGATAGAAATGGCAACAACATGCACAGAAATTTAAGAGAAAATGAGAACATGAATCACACACTTTCCTTCTTTCCTTCCTTTTTACTACGTTTAGAGCTGCTGCTTAATATTCTATTTTCAGTTACAAACTGGAAAGGAATTTTGGCAACTACCATGTATGTTTGGAACATTATTTGACCCCAATTGTTTCTTTGTACTGATAGAGACCATGATAGAGACCAGATTATTTCAATGAACACTGATTTGGAAAGTAGATAAATATTCTATGAGCAAATCATTAATGGTTTAAAACACAATGAATATATACTGAGGATTGAAGGATGGCAGAGATTGATAAAACATAAATACCATATTCAAGGACAAAATGTGTTATGAAGAGAAAAGGACACATATACACACAAACATGCACACAGGTACACACACACACGCACACACACTTTTACATTGTCATTGGACATTGGAGGTGGCTGATTCCATCAGTTCTATTGTCCTTGACTTCTCAACTTTTAAAATGGTTTATGCATTATCATAGTTGACAAATACTATGATTTCCTGGATTTTTTAGTGTCAAAAATGAAAACATGTAAGTTATTTTTAAAAATAGACATCTCTGCTAGTTTTCTGTTTTGCAAAAAAATAAAAATAAAAAATTTATGGTAACTTTCAAAGTGTGGAGACAAACAGGGGTGACAGGATAGTAAATCTTATTTATCTCATAACTGAGGTTTAACACCTATTGTTTCTTTTCCTGAAACATTCTGTTATAAATTACAGACATCATGACACTTAAGTCATGACCACATCAGTACACAGTGGCTCCAAAAACTCATTATTGAACCTCACAAAATTAATCAGGGTTACGGTTACTAAATACCAAACAATACTAAATGCATGTTTACTATTTTGTAATGTACTCCTGTTGTATATGAAAACTCCACCAGTTTCCCTTGGCTATAGTTAGTTGTTATACCTTGAGAGATTGACTTGGGTCCTTCTGTCCTTCCTGTCTCCTCCTCTGGTTATTGTTGTGGGTGTTAATTGGTCAAAACATACTGATACTATCAAGGCATCAGGTCGTGAATTATGCTGTTAACTTTTCTATGCTTGAGGTTTGTTTTATCTCTTTCTGATAAGCTTTATTAATTTTTATACATTTTTCTATTCATGCCTTTCCTCAATAGTAACCTTTTTAGAATTATTGCTGAAAAAGTATTATTTCTTCAAAAATTATAAATATACAAAACTATATGCACATATTCATGTGTACATTTGGTTTCATTTTTAGTTGTATATATTGTGTAAGATATTAAATATTTTTTACAAAATCTTAAAAAATAAAATCTCTTGACTCTTCCCAGTTTCCACTTTGCAGAGGTAACCAGTCTTAACTTATACAGTGGTCCTTATCTGTGGTCCTTATCACTTCTTTTAAATGTGTGTGTGTGTGTGTGTGTGTGTGTGTGTGTGTGATCCTCATGCATTTAACTGTATAATGTGTGGTCAGGAGACACCATCCAGGAGCAGTTCTTACCCTGGACAATGTTGTTTGAGGGATTGAGCTCAGCTCATCTGACCTGGCAGCTAAGACCATTATCCACAGGCTCTTCTCTTCAGCCCAGTCCCCACCACTCTTAATCAAACGGTTGCAGTGCTCTTCCCTGCATATTTGGTTTTAGATATTATCTCTACATGTATCAAAATGAAAGAAAATTTAGTGTTCATTCATTAATACAAATGGGGTTCAAACATACAACATCCATGTCCTGCCATTCTCCTTAATGATTCATATTGTAAATTTCAAATAAATATTATCTATAGTAATGATACTTTAAACACTATATAACAAGCTATTAGTTCCTTTTTCCCTACCGAATTTGATTTTCCGTGAAAATTCAAAACTATCTTGCACTTTAAAAAAATTATTTAATTAGAAAGCATCCTCTTCAGTCTCTAGGGACTCTTCTGCTAGGAGTCTTTGCTTGAGTCTCCCTCATATGCTCCAAGGGGCCTACCCTGACTTAGCTTGTCACGGGGATACCCCACCCTCCTTTTGTCTTTTCTGTGCAGGCCTTCAGTCTTCTTACCCTTGCTCTACCCAGGTCTGATCTCTACACTCTTGCCTCTGTACCCACTCCCCCCACCTTGCTTCCTCTCTTCAGCCACTACCTCTCTCTGTTCTGTCTCCCCTCCCAAGTGAAAGTCATGCATCCTCCCTTGGATCCTCCCTGTTTTTTATCTTCTTTGGGTCTGTGCCTCATAGTATTTTTTTTCCTTGTAATAGGTGGCTAAAATCCCCTTATAAGTGAAAACGTACCATGTGTGTCTTTCTGGGTCTGGGTTACCTTATTCAGGATGATCTTTTCTAGTTCCATCCATTTGTCTGCAAATTTCATGATTTCCTTGTTTTTAATTGCTGAGTAGTATTCCATTGTGTAGATGTACCACAATTTCTGTAACCATTCCTCAGATGAGGGACATTTGGGTTGTTTCCAGATTCTGGCTATTACAAATAAAGCTGCTAAGAACACAGTTAGGCAAAAGTCCTTGTTGTATGGTGGAGCATCTTTTGGGCGTATACCCAGGAGTTGTATAGCTGGGTCTTGAGGTAAAGCTATTTCCAATTTTTGGAGAAAGCGCCAGATTGATTTCCAAAGCAGTTGTACAAGTTTAAACTCCCACCAGCAATATAGGAGTGTTCTCCTTTCTCCATGCCATCCCCAGCATGTGGTGTCAGTTGAGATGTTGATCTTAGCCATTCTGACAGGTATATGAGATGTAAGATGATTTGCACTTCCCTGATAACTAAGGAAGTTGAATATTTCTTTAAGTGCTTCTCTATGCTATTAGAGATTCCTCTTTTGAAAAATCTGTTTAGTTCTGTGTCCCCTTTTTTAATTGGTTTATTTTGTTTACTGGTGTTTGATTTTTTTGAGTTAATTATATAGTTTGGATATTAGCCCTTTGTCAGACATAGGATTGATAAAGATCTTGTTCTAGTAGAGGGAAGGGAACTCCAACTCACCCACAAAAACTTTAACCCCAAATTTACCCTGCCTACAAGATGTGCAGGGATAAAGAGAGAGAAGAAATTAAATGCCCAGCCAAGTCCTGGTCCAAACTGTCCTCTGTGGTAGAGTGTCAAGCCCTGACTCTATGAACGATACTCTGCTAAACTTGCAGAGAGGAGCCTGACTGAGTTGTCCTCTGAGAGGCTCTACCCAGAGGAACCTGAAAACAGATGCTGAGACTCACAGCCAAACATTAGGTGATGTATAGAGAGTCTTGAGGAAAGTGGGAGAAAAGAGAAAAGGACCTGGAGGGGACAGGAGCTCCACAGGAAGACCAAAAGTATGAACTAGCCAGGGCCCAGAGAGGCTTGCTGAGACTGAAGCACCAACCAAAGACCATGCATGAACTGCTCCCCTACAAAGACTTAGCAGATGAGCTGCTTAGGCTTCATGTAGGTCCTCTAGTAAGGGAAGTGGGGACTTCATGGGACAAGAATTCACTTGCCAGCTTTCTGATCACTTTCCCCTGGTGGGACTGCATTGCTAGGCACAGTGGAAGAGGACATGCTCAAGCCTGATGCAACTGGATGCATGGGGTAGATGATAAAGGGATCTCCCCTTTTCTGAGGAATAGGTGAAAGTGGGAGAGGGGAGAGAGGGAGGGTGGGGCTGGGAGGGGAAGAGAGATAGAGGTACAACCAGGATAGAAAGTGAATAAAAAATTAATTAATTAGTAAAGGAAAATAATATTTAATTTATCAGAATTTTCTGTGAAAAAGAACTGCTAAGACAAAAAAAAGTCATGTTACAACTGAGGGAAAATATTAGCAAATGGCATTAAAGTGACTCACATCCATATACAACTCTTAAAATTCAACAAAAAGAAAATAAATATATTCACACAAGGGGAAGCTAACAATCCACACGAAAATGGTAAATATCTAGCAGATACTTTAATAAACCTTTATTAACCAAATAGACATGAAAAAGAAAACCTTCCCAGAACATGTCACTGGTAAAGGTGATTTTAAGGAATGAGATGTAGTAGAGGTTCTGAAATTCGAAACCCTGATCGTACCAAGTGCTGGCGAGGCTGTGGGGCCACAAACATTCTTCTTATTTTCACAGTTGCACAAGACCATCTGGTGTTGATTCTTCCCAAAGCTGAATATTTCTTACCTGAATATACTCCCTATCTATAAAAATTCTTTCTTTTCATATCATTAACCCAACCTCCAAGATTTTCCTCAGTGACAAATTTATCACATTATGCTCAAATGCTTAAAGTTTTTGACATTTTATTCAACTTGAAGAAAATGCCCATCAGGCCCAGTTGAGGTTTTAAATGGACATAGACTCAAGTTTACAAATGTTCTCTTCCTTAGGAGTTTCGAGGTGTTGTTCTTATACTGTTCCTTGGACAATTACAAGACAGTCTTCTATTTTTCATGATACTTTGAAAATTTTTAAACATTGTAATAATTCTAATGGTCAAAAACCAATATTTCATCTCTACTTTTGGTTATTCATGGAATAAATACCACATGTAAACTTACATGCGTATATTTGTGGAAAGTATTATTAAGTTATTCTTTCAAAAAATCTCTTATTTTTTAATTTTTTGAGAATTTCACACATGAATTTATTTACCTCATTTCCTTCCTCTTGCTACCTATTCCAGCTCCTCCCATTTCCTCCTACATAATCTTTCTCTCAAAGGTATTACCTCTTCCTGTTTATTATTATTGTACACGTACACACACAAATTTTACACAACCTATAGAGTCACATTTAGTGTTGTTCATCTATCCATTTGTTTAGAGCTTAAAATTTAGGATTTACTAACCTACCAGGGAGTTCATCCTTGGAAAAAACTGATTCTAACTCTCAGTTCCTTTGTTTATACCTCTTCATCTAAGAGTGGAACTTTGGGGATTTCCCCATCCACTTTGGCAGGTCACCTGTGTGTTATGTAGGTTTTGTTTAAGTAAATATATTGTTGAGATTTTACAGCTTCTTTTGCATTTACATAAGAAACTATCTCAGGCATCCTGGTTCTCTGACTCTTACAATCCACTCTGTCCTCTCTTCCATGATGTGTCCTAGCCATCTGCATTGCAGATAGTATTTTTATTGGGTTTGGACACTGAACCATCACTTATTCTCTGCATTTTGACCAGTTATATATCTCTATGATGGTCTCTGATGCAAAAAGCAGCTTCTTTGATAATGGATGAAAACTACTTTTATCCAGCTTCCCTGGTCATTTGGTTGGTGTATTTCTGAAATATAGCTTTTAATTTGTCCTACTATTTTTGTTTTATATTTTGTCTCTAGTAGTCTCTATTTCTGATTATTTTTTTAATTTTTATTTTTTATATTAATTACAGTTTATTTACTTTGTATTCCAGCTGTAGCCCCCTCCTTCATTCCCTCCCAACCCCACCCTCCCTCCCTCATCTCCTCCCTGCCCCTCTCTAAGTTCACTGATAGGGGAGGTCCTCTTCCCCTTCCATCTCATAGTAGCTTATCAGATATCATCAGGACTGGTTGCAATCTCCTCCTCTGTGGCCCAGCAAGACTGCTTCTCCCTCAGGGGTTGGGGGGCAGGTCAAAGAGCCAGCCACTGAGTTCATGTCAGAGACAGTCCCTGTTCCCCTTACTAGGGAAACCCATTTGGATACTGAGCTTCCAAGATATCTGAGCAGGGGATCTAGGTTATATCCATGCATTGTCCTTGGTTGGGAAATCAGTCTCAGAAAAGACCCCTGAGTCCAGATATGTTTGGTCTACTTATTTTTAACTTTTGTATATTTTACTTTCAAAACCTCCTCATACTGCATACTGTGTGTGTGTGTGTTATTGTATGCATGTGTGCATGTGCAGGTATAGATGCACTTGCCTGTGGTGTTCATATGGAGACCAAGGGTGACACTGAGTATGTTTCTCTATTCCTTTCTACCTTAATTTTGAGAAGGAGTCTCTTACTGAACCTAGAGTTTACCATTTGGAACATCCTGGCAGATTGGCCTGTCTCTGTCACCCCACCCCTTGCCCAGGGCTGCAGTTAGAGTTACATACTTTTGCCTGGCTTTTATGGTTTGTGCTGGAAATTCTCATTCAGATCCCATACACACACAGCAAGCACTTTAACCACTGAGTGTCTCAAGCCTCTACAAAAGGTTTCATATTTTCCTTTTTATTATCCTCTCTTTCTTTTTCATTGATGCAATATCTCATTCTCTGAAGATATTATTGCTAATTGATGTTTTTTTCTTTGAAATGTTTCTATTTTATTTTAATATCATTAGCTTATTTTTGTTGCTTTGGGGTATTTTGTACTTTGTATTATGCATCATCAAAGTAAAAGGAACCTTTATCTGGATAACCATGTCTATGAAACCTGAAAAAGAATGCAACAAGAAGACTGTACGTGATTTACTTGAGCTGCAGCCACCTCCCTAGGCTGACCTGATTTATCCAACAGCTCTGACCACTTAATTATCATCTGTAGAAGCGGCCCCTGATTTGCTACAGTAGGTCTACCAGACACTCTGTGTTATATCATGCTACAAGAATTGTGTTGGATAAATTTAAAAGATTAGAATTACAATTCATCAAGTAATATGCAATCTCTTTCCTCAGTCATCCTGGAGTCTCTAGAGCCTTCTGTTTTGTGATTTCCCAAGATTAAACCTAAGGTCTTGTACTAGGGAGAAATGCAAGATGTTATCCCGGTGTAGGAAGAAGTAAACAATGTAACTACTCCTTAAATAATGTTATCAATTCCAAGGCACTAGGTATAATCAATATATGTGATTTTATGTGACCCTTTGATATGCATTTGGTCATGCCCACACTTGCTCAATGGATAAAGCAATAGTCACTATACTTAAGTCAGTTACTAAGTGTCCCTTCAATATGAATTTACTTATTAAACAAAGAAGTTGCCTTCTTATTCAGATGTAAATACTGGTGATTAGATTTCAGTTTAAAAATGGGGATTGCTTACATATAACTTGCTAGATATAACTCCCAATCATTATTTTTAAGACATCATTTCTGCCATTGCCCTTTTGGTTCCATCCTTCTCCATGTTGCAGAAGATGGTGTACATTCACAAGTCTAACCTAAGGCTCTCTAAGTCATAACTTATCTCTTGGTTTGCAGATTCCTCTTCATCTCCATTAAGTACAAAAATCTAAGGATTGAAATCTATGTTTCCAACCTAGATGTCCTTATTCTTGACTAATTTTTAATACCCAGTGGTTTTTTGTTATGTGTATTAAATGCATTTATGCATTATAATGCATGACATTATAATGAACCTAAGACAACTAAAATAAAGATAGGATTCATCCATAGTGTGTTGCTTCTAAGTCATTAACTGAGAAAATGCAACATGTTCTCTTTCTTGTGGTTGGTTTTTCTACAGCCAGATGAAAGTGGTATGAATGGAGTTCATTACATTTACAGAATTCACTTGGGTGTTGCCTATTTATGCCAATAATAATAAACTTCAGGCTTGGCCACTTTATTGCTTTATGAAATTGTAACATCTGAAGTTTGGAATATTTTAGTAAGTCTTATTTTATGTTTATTTTTTTCTCACTGTCTAAACAGAAATATATGAGAGAATGTTTGCAATATTATTCTCTATATCTCATATTTGACTACTCTACATCAATACTGATATTTTATTGGTTTTAACTAAAGTTCCACAAAAATGCCCAGCCTCTCTACATATTATTGCTTGGAGGTTAAAGAACGCATTAACTTCACAACCTTTAAATCGTGTGTTCTGTTTTTTGTATGCACCCTATATGAGCTGTCTCTGTCTGCTGAGCATCTATGAAAGAAATCTCCCCTAGGGAAAACATTTCATAAATATCTGACCACTCTAAACTCAATCTTTGATGTTAAAACTTCACAGGGAGTTGCTTTTGGTTACGGAGGTGTCAGAGCATTCATAGTCCAGGCTTTAAGATTGTTCATTTGATTTACACTAGCTCATCACTTTTAGGTCTTCATGTAACTAAAGCATTCCACTTTGGGTCTCAATTCTGGGAGGTATCCGGACTTGCTAAGCTGAGATGAAGAGAGATTGAAAGAAAAAAGATCTGGACGAGAGCAATTTTTTTAGTGCATTTTACATCCTACTTGATAGGATTGGAGTCAGTATCTAGGAACGACACCTCTGCAACAATTATGAATTTTGAACTCACTGTCAGTGATAACAAAGTGGGAATATGGGCTATGCAATACCCACTCTACCTAACTCTACCAGGAAAGAATGCTTGGTTTGGGAATTCTGGAGAGAAGAGTTATCATAGGATAAACCACCAACCCTGAGATGAATCAGGTGAACATTTGCTAAACATTGGGAATGAGATTAATAATGAATATTGGTAATCATCAGGAAGGAAGATACCCTGCCCAAGAAAAACTCAGCATTCACTCTTACTCCTGAACTACTTTTTCTTCCAGTTTCGTTTGTCTGTTACTTGTTCTGTGATAATTGACATCTGCTCTATTTATCTTACTGGTTTTAAGAGTAACTGTTTCCAGATATGTCCAGAGGTGTTCCCTTGTTGCCTGATCACATGTCACTGACTTCTATTTTTTTGTTTGTTTTGTTTTGTTTTGTTGGTCTATTTCCTTGATTCCTTGCTTTTAACTCACAGGCAACCCACTAGGTCCTCTTTGATCAATTTTTTTCCCATGCTGTTTTAATATGTACTACTACTACCACTAATAATAATACTGATAATGAAGTGTTATTCCTTTGCTGTTGGCTCCCTTTCATTTATCTCTAACAGATGTGATTTCTAATTATACTCAATTTTTTATAGGATGAATAATACAAGTTAGTGTTGAAGGTAAATTTCTTCTGAGCCAGCTCTAGGCAAAGCATTGCACAAACACAATACTAAATCACTTAAGCATCCTCTTCCTGTTGGCAGTGGTTGATTGTTGGATATGGGGACATGAGATTCAGCAAGTTTTGATATCATTCTCAAGGTCATACCACTAGAAATTTCTAGTTCCCAGAGCTTGGACTTTATCCTAAATCTTCTTTATTTTCTCTTATATATTTTTTAGAGAAAAAATTAGAGAAAAGTATCCAAAATTTTTTTCTGAAATGGCTTGTATATTCATAGATAAGCCTTTCTTATTATCAAAGTACTACATTGTGTTATAATATGTAAACGCATGTATTTATATAAGAAATTTATGTTATATTTGATAAAATTGTATTCTTTTCTATAACTCTTATATGTTATTATCTTGAAAATAAAATAATTTAATGCCTCATAATATCTGATGTGCAGGAATACCATATTTTACTCATGTCTTAACTACTTTTTTGCTTTTTCTCTAACTTCCTGTCAGGGAAAGTATAGCATTGTGGATAGTTCCCTGATGATTATCTGAGGACACAGCCTAGCCTGTCCTCTGTGTGCCCTTATTTTCCCATTTCATCTTTGCACCAGCCTCAAACGTTGAATTAGCCAAAATGAACAGGCTTTTCATATACATTTCACCCAAATAATCTATGTGTTGCAATTGGTCCAATGTATCTTATTTCATGGACATTTCTGTCTTGAGAATGACCTAGCTTCTGCTCTGCCAATGATGAATCTTCATAAATGTGTAGAAAGCAAAGGAGCAGGGCACAGAGCAGTGGTTTTAAGGAGGTGGCAGAGACAGCCATCCTGCCTCTCTTGTTCTGGCATTTCATCCTTCTCATCCTCACATCATCTGGGCAGTCACTGTTCAGGAGACCTAAGCTTTTCCTCCATACGAGTATTATCACTAATCACATTTTCCTCCACTGATGCGCCTGCTGAGACCCAGTAAGCCAATGGCCAGCTTGGCCTCTGAAGTTACTCTCCTGCTGTTTCCTGGAATGCCACACTGAAAAGCAGATTTTGCATGTGTGAAAAGTTCAATCACAAATTAGGCCAGAAATTTTT
This sequence comes from Pachyuromys duprasi, assembly GCA_028658305.1. Lineage (NCBI taxonomy): Eukaryota > Metazoa > Chordata > Mammalia > Rodentia > Muridae > Pachyuromys > Pachyuromys duprasi. The sequence continues at coordinate 81,787,920 of CM053764.1, forward strand.
CTCCACTGATGGAAGAATTTGAGTAATGTCTAATATACCTGCAACTACTTTCTCGCGTCTGTAACATAGGTGACTTAATGTTTTTATTCTCTTTAAAATTTCTAAACAGAACCTCTGTTTAAAGTTTTATTAAGACTTTCACTTAACTTCTTATTCTCATTCTTATGAGACTTGCAATGCTTCAGAATTTTAAGCATGTCCAGATATGTAAACTGCTTGACTGTAATTTTGCAAACTGAAATGTGCCATGTTTTCTGTCTAAGAATACAAAAGAAATCTTTTAATGTAGTCCCTTTGTAAGGTTTCTGGGTAATTCATATAGCTGCTAGTTTCATATTTCAAATATTTGCTTCCAGACTTTGTGTAGAAAGGGAAGATATTTGCATCCCAATTTGAAAAATGCCTTCACTTTGTGTATGTGTATCTAAGTTCATTATAAAAAGGACTAAGGGAGACATACTATTCCTAGTAATGAACATCTATCCTTTCACTCTGTAATTTCTTTAATTTATTGTTAGCTTTGATCCCTGCCAACCTTTTGTCTGATAAATTTGGAACATATGCAATTCTGTTGGGGGAAACACCATGATTGGTAATAACTGTTATTATATAGATTGATAGTTGTCATTATTAGTAATGCTGTAATTTTGGGGTCATCAATTACTACTCTAAAGGCTTTACTTATTTATCCGTAATCCCCTTAAACATTATGCAAAGCTGATGTTGTGATTTAAAATTGCAAACCAGAAAAATTGATCAGAATTTTGAATGCATCACCAAATATTGCGTGGTTAGAAAAAGCAAGTACTGTCATTTGAACTCAGAACTCTGTGAATTTCTAAGTCTATGCTTATTCAAATCTTTCTGGACTGGATTAAATTATTTCTGAAGATTGAATGAGATCAGACTTGTGCTTTAACAGTGCACAGACAATCCCAGTTAAAAATAAATCTAAGTACAAGGAAAATTCATGTCAGAAATCCATTCCTTTATTTGCAGATTATTTACTGAGTTCCTTCAGTTATGAAACAGATAATGTGTAGGTTGCTCAGAATATAATGTGGATAGGGAAAGGGCCTGATTTCCAGTCCAGTAGTGATAAATGTCTGCCATGCAGATAACACTGCTTTCCCTATGTAGATTCTGCAATCTACCTCTCTGACATCTGGGATGATAAAAGGTAGAACAGTGTACCTAGCAGCAACTGCTGTAGCTTCCTTCCTTCCTACAGTGTTTCTTTGGCTAGCTGCCTCGAGTGAACTCTTACTTCATTGATGTTCTTGATTGAATGAAAACAAATAGAACTAAAGAGAAATATTTTTTAAATAGTCATGTAAAGGACAACATATTTTCTTGAGCATGCCTCAAGGTCACAGCTTAGATTTTCTGACGTAGAGCCTAGGCTTCATATTTTACCAACCGTCCCGAAAATTTCTGTCAGGCAGCAATGACTGATGATCTTCTCTGAGCATCCTTGGTTAGATACCACTTTGTTTGTGATTTCCCATAATGAATCTATAAAAGCATTGTGAGTGCCGTGGAAATCTGTCTGATGCAGCTGGTCCCTGTCTCTTGCCCAGAATCTGCTCTGAGTTCCTGAACCATTGTTGTCACTTCTTTTTCTGACATTTCTTCATGGATTCCAGCTCTGTGTTGGCTCCTCTCACTTGAGGTTTGCTAATTCTTCCCAGAACCTATCTTTACTGAGTACGTGGATATGATTCTGGCTTTTCAATATTGGCCTGTGGTTCTTATCCAAACTGCCCACGGACCCTGATGTCTCGATCTTCACCATGACTGTTCCTCACCTCTAGCCTTAATGGTTGTGTGTTTTCTGCTGTAATAATTAGACAAAAATTAAAATAGTGATGAAATGATCTGAGGCTGCTTAAGTTCTACTCCTAAAAAGGCCCAGGGCCCAGCACTGCGCCATTAAATATGCAGCATTACTCACCATGCTGTATTTTACACTGGATTCCTATTTTTTTTTCATAGTGTAACTGTAAGTTTGCACCTTTCATACAACACACACACACATGCCATGGTCAAAGGTAAGTAGATTAGGCAGTGTTAACTGACTTGATGGTAACAATTGTTTAACAAAATATACATTTGTGCCATCAATATACTATAAAATAACATATATATGTGATACATATATTTAAAATATAAATTATATATATATATCAGTTATATATTATTTGCTAGTTATACCACAACAAATCTAAAACAACATATGAAATATAAAATAGAATTCCAAACAAAACAAAAGCAAAAAAAAGTATTTTGAAATTAATTAAGCAAACAGTCAGAAAGATCCATGGCTCACACTGGTGAACTGTCATACTATCCTTTGACATTGTCTTTGAGCTGTTCTGGGAGCCAGGAGCTAAGCATGTCCCATCCACTTTCTCCTTCTGCATTTCTCCTTTGAAAGTTTCTTTTCTCTTTAGAGTAAAACTTGCTGTTCATTTAAGTCTGCCTCCTGAGGAAATTTTTTAGTGACTTTGTTTGTTTGTTGGTTTTGTTTTCTGACTTCACCATTCACTGGTGAAGTGGGATTGCAAAATTTTTAGTTGAAGTAAATGCTCTTTATACTATATCTTCTGATTATGCTTTGCCCCTACCCAACTCCTCCAAGAGACTTCTCATCTCCCACCAGCCCATCCCTATGCCATTTCTCTCTCTTTAGAAAGTAGACAACCAACCCTGGGTATTAAGGCTCTCTTTTGGGAGAAGGTAATGAGGGAGGGCAAATTATACCAAAGCATAATGGCATATATGTAGCTCAATGCCACAATGTAACTTATTATTTTGTAAACTAAAATATATTTAAATGAAAAGTATTTTCACTTGGTAGGTTTCTGGGCTGATGTCTAGAAGCCATGGAAGCTTGAATAATGGAGCTGATAAATGAGGTGGCATCATTCAATTGCCAACTTTATTCAGAGTTCAGACAATTTATACATTGAAGGTTAAGAATAGTCACATAAGTAAAGTTCTAATGAGTCCAAGCTGTACATAATCACGAGGACAAGCCTCAAATGGTGGAAACATGTTTTACCATAGAAGCATACAAAGGATGCTTTGAGCATTTAACTGAATAACAGCAGAATCTGAAGTGAACACATTTTCTATTTGCTACACCTGAGAGGAGCCTGAAAACACAGTCTAAGAATGTTCTGAAGAAGTCGAGATCACAGGGCACTTTGTCTGGTTTTCTTAGAATGTTCTCACAAGCACTCAGAATTTTCCTCAGGTGACTCCATTCTTGGACTATGTCCAGACCCGTGGAAGGCAAGGCAGAAGCCAAGGATAACTGCAAATACAAACATAAGCTGACATCCTGAAGTTCCTTTACTTATACTTGTGCTAACCTGGGTTACTCTGGTCATTATGGCCTCTCATACATATGACACAACTTATTGTTAAATTGGGAAAGCAATCTTTCATTGTTGCCTATGAATACGTCTGCATTTATGGGTTTTGCTTTTTATGTTTTCAGTTGTCTGCACCGAGGTACAACTTTCAACTCAATGAGAAATGCTCTGTGTAAACAATTCACAAATTGTGAATTTCATGCTGTGATAAAATCTCAGAGCATCTCACTCTGCTTTGCCCAGGATCTGACTCAGCCCTGTTGAGCATATCCATTGTGTGCATTCTACCAGCCTGTTAGAAAATCTAGGTTAGAATGATGATTACAGTGCTTCAGTTCAAATAACTCTCTCTTCCCTATGAGTAGTCTCCAAGCAAATGAGAAGTGATTGCGGCTAAGAAATATGCCAAAGAGAAACAGTGTCATGTTTCTAAGTAGAATGTGAATGTACTGTAGGTATTTTGAGAGCAACAAAAAGGAACACATTCATAGAACTTTGGTTGTAGTTATTTTCTAATTGTTTTATTATCTATTATTGTTTTATTTCCTATTATTATTGCTGCTAACCTCTACCTGTATATAGGTATGCATATATCAGTACACATCATAAGAATACATGTGCTGTGTCCATAAGGAATACAGTTCCAGAACACCAGAAAGTTCAGAGATTGCTTGAAGCCACAGATACTTCATACACTCTTATTTCTGCATACAAATACAAGATACTACTTTAATGCCTTTCCATCAGAATTAAGCACTTGTCATGCATGATGGTCATTGCTCTTACAGTTTGAGATGTGAGAGCAAAATAAGCACAGGCATTTCATTTTTTCTTCACAATTTCACAGATATATTCATTTCTCCCACAAGATTTAGAAACCTTAGTTGATAGCATAAATATCTTGTTCTTATTCAGGCATGAACTGTCACTTGACGGTGCACTTCCTTCCTCTCTGCATATCTGAATTGTCAATATCACTGCTCTTATCTGCCAATGCCATTGTTAAATAAGATAGTGATATGGAAACATAAATACTCTAATAATACAACATTCTATGAGAAAATGGTTACATTTACAAAGGAACCAAAAGACAGTTTGCAAATACATCACATGTATATTTGAGAAGGGATAATTCAAGTTTAGGACAGTGCTGAGGGGGATGAAATGAGATTTATTGTTTTTATAAACAACAATCTATTTAAATCACAGGGGTTGTTCATCTGTGGGCTTCCTTTAAAAAATTTAGACTGCAGTTGACCACAGTACCTCTCCACTAAAAGAAAACAAAAATATAATTTACTGAGGTCTTTTTTTATGCTATGTGAATACTGGCTTTTCTAGATTTGTTATGAGGAATCAAAAAGATGAAACTTCTCTGCAATACTGAATTTCTCAGAAAAATGTTATAATCAACAACTAAAATGGGTAAATCTAGTTGGAGGTTTTAGGTGTATACATATAAGAAGTCTCACTCCTGGTCCATGAAGAGCAGATTCATGATGAAATGGCTTCTAGCCCATGGAACCAAGTGCCTAAGACACAACTGCCATAAGAAATATTGAAATGCATGAAGGGAAGAAACTGCTCACTACTTGTGGCCTGGACAGAATGTTGGCAAATAAACAATGCAGTGCTCACACAGATAAAGTGTTCAGGTGAAAAAGATAAAAACCATAATACTAGCATGTTGAGTTCTATCATAAAGCCGTCACAACCTCTTCCTAAATTTGTAGTTTCAATATTCAAGGGGTTAATTACACCACGGCATTGTTGCCAGCTATGCAAAAGATGTAAGTGTGATTGTGGACAGTTTCCCTCAGACCTTAACCTCACATGTCTTTGGGTAGAAACACCAAACAAATATTGAAGATAAGGAGAAACTGAAGAGCTACTTGCCGTAAAGTTGTACGTGAGACTAAAACGACAAACAATATGTTTACTTTGCTTCTTGAAAAGTGCCCAACCAAATCAGTAAGAATATTTTTTAAATGCTAGTCTCCCCACCGCCCCAAGAAATACAAATAAAGGTTGTAGTTTCAGGGCTGAGAAAGTTACTGTTTGGTGAGCAGAGGGACTGGTCAGATAAGATAATAAACTGTGTTCGTGAAATCTCCCAGAGGTGTATGAAGAGATACTTGACTTTGTCCTCAGAATTCAGAGTAGATCCACACACAGTTCAGACTCAAGATTTGAACTGAATTAAAAGAATGGCTGGGATTTTATGGGCAAGGGTTTTTCAGCTAAGCCTTCCATACAAAGACAAACATCTGCAAAGCTGTGGTTCTTGAAAACAGTAGGCATATTTATCAGACAGAGTATTTATAATTGTTTGTGCATGACATATGGGAAACATGAGAATCATTACTGAAGAGAGGCCAAGAATGAGAAGGTAAACTCAAACAGATAGGCTTGACAATACTAAGCTGCAGTCTTTAGTTTCAATAACTTGAAACTCCCGCTACACGCTGTCCCAGTCAACTCAGAGCTCTGTTTCTCATTTTTGCCAGCCATTGTGAGACAGTAAGCCTCACAATATCTGAATGCAAGTGCTAGTACACACTGCGGTATGCAATGAGAAGTAAGGAAAGCTGTAGCCTGGGTGTATAAAGATAAATGTCAAATCTGTCTTTTGTTTTTATTATTTTGTTTTGTTTCACATGTTTCATAAAACATTGCATGTCAAACTGCAACATGCAGACAGGTCAGAGCAGGGAAAACATCATCTCCCTGGAGAAATACAGAAAATCATGGTAAGATGCACTTCTGGTTACTGCAAATACTCTGCTACAGACATCAGGGGAGTTTGCGGTAGGTGTAGGCACAGAGAAAACAGAATAACTGAGTCCATCACAAAGAGAGTGACTTAGCTAACAGAGTACACGTCAACCGGACCAGTGATTCCTCAGTCTAACATTCATCAAAATCAACAAAAGAATTTGTCTAAAACCATGAAGAAACAGCAGGCTCTATACCCAGAGTCTGTTATCTCATAGGTCTGACATGGCTTGAGACTTTCTCTTTCTAACAACTGCCAATATTGACAGTCTTGAGACCATGTTTGGATTTCTGAGGATGAAGATAACAGAGTTATTAGAAATATCCTATGGGAAGATGATGAGTAAAAGTGCATCATCAATGAACTGACAAAAGAAGTGATGATGGACGTTAGAACTTTTTTTTTTGTAGAATTCATAGGGTTTTATGACACTGTTTATATTGAAGATGAAAGTTTTCAAAATGACAACATATTAACTTATATAAATAATTGTCTTATGGATCAAAATTAAGTCTATAGGAGATAGAGAAAGTATAAGAATGGATGGTAATAGAGTGAATAAAAGAAAGAAAATGAATCCAGTTTAAGCACCTTAGTTTGGATTTCCTTAATGGATCCAGGCTTGCTGTGTTCAACAGGCCATGTTGATATAACTCTGTGTCTAGAACATCACTAATGCCAGAAACACAGACAGAAAATTACCAGTAATATATGAAGTGCAAACCATTGGAAAAATCCAAACACACAGGAATGGGTTTTGGCTAAGAACGGTAGCAAACTTAAGCAGAATCCTGAAGACAGACAGAGAGAGAGAGAGAGAGAGAGAGAGAGAGAGAGAGAGAGAGAGAGAGAGAGAGAGAGAGAGAGAGAGAGAGAGAGA